>CM054125.1:138095041-139295041 GCA_028751855.1 Ambrosia trifida
ATTCTTGTAATTAGTATGTGAAGATTGACAAACAACTAGCAAGAAAACACTTTATCCATCATGCTTTTGGGCAACATAATATTCTTTTTTACCAATAATAGAGGAATATTTTGATTCAGTTATAAGTTTATTTGAATTTCTATAATACAAAAGGTAAAAGCAATAGGTGGAATATTAATGTTTAGCGTGACTATTTTCAGGCTATTAAGGTTATTTAAATTACAGTTTGATTTATGTTGAATTCGGATCGAGCTAAATAAACAAATTTATATATATGTACTTTTTATAAAAGACAATTAAGTTGTATAATTCAATTTGAATTTTCAGGTCGAAACAGATCGAAAATCACAGATCTAAACGTAACATCCAAACACTATGCAGCACCGCCGCAACGCGCGGGTTTATGCTAGTAGACAATGTTAATTGCACAAGGCCAGGGGCCATGGGTCTTTTACACCATGTAGGCCTGTAGTACCGTTTCTCTCATAGGGTTGGGGTTATTCTACAAAGGCTACAAAAAATAAGAAGGGTGAGAAGCCACTAGAAAATGACATGTGTCCAAAGGATTAACAAGTGGGAGGGGTAATTTTGTCAAAAACATATGCACATGCAAGTCACATGCCATTTCCACCTTCATTTTTAAATGCCCGTAACTTTTTTATATGTCATCCGTTTTTTAAAAAAAAATTATACCATAAAATTGAGCGTCTTTTTATCTTTAATATGAGTATCATATTGCTATACTTTTGAAAAAAAATTTCAAAACCCACTTACGTAAAACACAATGGAATGTAAAACACAATGAACACCAATTAAATATAGGGTATAAAACACAATCAAGAGTCTAGTAAAACACAATGGGACGATATACTAAAGATACAATGAATAGAAGACTAAAACACAATGAATACTTTTGAAAAAAAAAAAGTTGAAAACCAGTTGCATAAGACACAATGGATGACATACGAAAGACACAATGAACAAAAGACTAAAATACAATGAATACTTTTGAAAAAAAGTTAAAAACCCAATTGTGTAAAACCCAGTGGACGACATAATAAAGACACAATGAACAGAAGATTAAAACACAATGAATATTTTTTGTAAAAAAAGTTGAAAACCCAGTTGCGTAAGACACAGTGGAGATAATGTAAAACACAATGAGTACCAATTAAATATGCAATGAACAATAGGGTATAAAACACAATGAATAGTCTAATAAAACACAATGGATGACATTCTAAAGACACAATGAACAGAAGACTAAAACACAATGAATAATAGACTTAAACACAATGAACAATATAATAAAACACAATGTACACCTAAATACAAAACTCATTTGCGTAAAACACAATTAAAATCATACTAAAAACACAATGGACAAAGTTAAATCATGTGTAGACTAAAAAAAACATAAATAACATATTTATAAAGCACATATGCATACTATAACACAATGAACGTGCAGAAGACACAACGGAGAAAAAAAAACCCATTTAGCACGATTTTTTTTTCAATCTTAATGTAGTAATGTGGTACTCATATTAAAGATAAAAAAAACGCTCGTTAATATGGTGAAATTTTTTTGAAAAAAAAATGTCGTATGAAAAAGTTATAGACGTTTTAAAATGATGGGGGGAATTGACATGTGCATTGCATGTGGAGAGAGAAATTCAACAAATGTTGTTTTCCTTTTATGTCCTTTCTCTAATTTATTATTTATTTTTTTCAAATAAACTAATCTCAACCATTCAAATATATGATCAATGGATCACAATCCTTCTCACCCTTCCTAGAAAAAGTATCTTGTGTATTTGATCCTAACCCTAGTGAACCCCACAAGGCCCATGTTGTTATGTGAGGCTGTGAGCAGTAAACCTGGCCCAATTTGTTTGTTTTTTTTTTCTTGAAAATGGGCTATTGTATTTCTTGCGCATAAAATAACTATATTATATACAAACTAGTTTTTATCCCGGGAGTGTCTCGGGTTGAAATATCTAATATAACATAATAAAATATATTATTATTATTATTGTTGTTGTTGTTATTATTATTATTATTATTATTATTATTTTAAACAAATCTCTGCCATAAGTTATCATATTCAAATATAGCCGGGGTATAAATCTAGTGCCATTACAAATGAATTCGGAAGTTTATAATCGATCATTCTAAAAAGAACTAACATGAAATAAGAAAAAAAAAGTTAATTATTGAAATATCGAACGCATTAATCTAAGGGTTATGTGATGCGTTTAAAAATTCATGGGTATATGATCGGGTATATAGTTCGGGTATTTGGGTATGTTGTTTCGGGTAATCGGGTCGGGTATCACCTAATCCCAGACCCGACCCAAACCCAAAATTTTTTTAACTAATCCCAAACCCGACACAATACCTGTCGGGTTACAAAAAATAGTCATTTTTTCCTCCGATTTTTATATAGCACTATAGTACTCGTTGAAAGATAATAAAACGCTCGTTAATTTGGTGTAATTTTTTTCGTTAAAAAATCTCGTATATAAAAGATATTAACGTTTAAAAGTTATGGGAGGAAATACGAGAGATAAAATAATAAAATTTTAATATTTAGATTTAGTAGATTAGATATTTAATAGATTAGGTTAAAGATTATAATAAATTAGGTTAAATCATATTTTTTTTCTTTTTTTTAATTGGTTTAAAGTTGCCACATCACATCCTATGTGGCATCTCTCAAAGGAGAGATTGCATAAGAGTATGACATGTAGGATTAATCCCTTTGCAATATATATATATATGTGTTAAAAGGATGGAATAAAGAACATGTTAAATAGCTATAAATAGCTAGTAAAGAAAATAACTCATAACTTAACTAGTTGATTACCCCAGAATGTCTCGGGGTTGAAAAATCTAATATGACTAAATAAAAATGATAAAAGTAGAAAACATATCAATCGTAAACTCGTTTCTTGTGCGCCAGTAACTAATGGATTGCTTCACACATATCATGTAAAGGTAGACAAAAGATATTAAACATTGCGCAAAGAAGTTGTTACTATTTATGCTAAATATAAACTTAAACTTAATACATGACGGAAAATCAAGGGTGATGGTCTCATCAAGTGACATGTGTCAGCACTCCAATTGCTAAGAAACGTCATTTAAAAAGTATAATCATAGAGATATCGAAACACAATAAGATATATCCATTCAATTGGAATATCATTGACAATTTCTTTCCATCCATAAAAAAAAAAGACATATCGTGACTCAATCTAGCTAAGCTTGAATTTCTTCAAGTAACATTCATTGAAAGAAATTGTAAATAACCCTTTGCTTGAAAAAAGCCACATAAGTTTTCTTTAATTGTTATTTCAATATCATTCGAGCATTGAATAAAGTCACTTAACTAATGACTTGATTATGTACTGAACACAACTTATTAGAGTCAGGGGCGGGGAGGGGCGGCTGACCCCCCCCCCCCCCCCCCCCCCCCCCCGAATTTTCGCTCAGAATTTTCGAGTATATAGTTTTCGTATGGAATTTTTTTTGTATATATGGTTTCGACCCCCCGTTTAAAAAAAATAGTAATATAAACCAAAACTTTAACCCAAAACAAAGTAAATGTAAAGCTCAAATCCTAAAGTACTAAGCACAACAACTACATGAGCGGGATAGTAGATTCAATAAGCAAGCGATTGAGTTGTTATCTCTTAGCTACTCGAGCTTGGCTGGGTAAAAAGCTCGAAACGAGCCGAGCCTTATCGAGCCCGAGTTTGAGTTTAAAACAAAGCTCGTTGACTAATCGAGCCCGAGCTCATCCTAGCATGTGAAGTTCGCCAGGGCTCGTCAAACCTTAGTGTAATATTAGGTTTATTAATATTTAATAATATTTACTCACTCATTTAAGCTTGTTTACTAAACGAGCCCGAGCCGAACTTCTTTTATCGAGCTCCGAACAAATTATTTATATTACTTTTATTTAAAATATTAACTAATCGATAGTAAACGAGCCGAGCTCGAGCTCTCATAAGTCTTTTGAGCTCAAGCCCTGATCAAGCTCGGGCTTAGCTCGGCTCGTTTGCACCCCAATCCATAATTGAATAATTCAAAAATCTTAAAGGTCGGCGGGATGAACTGTAATTCTTCATCCAGGTACCGAACCATTTGTCTCATTTTTAATGTTTTGTCTTTGTTCAATTGTTTGTTAAAGAATGCTTAAAACTTTTATATTTGTTGTATTTAATGTTTGACTCGACTCGACTCGACCCGACCCGACCCAACCCGAATCGAATCGAATCACCGACACGAACATATCACCCGAACTATAGCTACAAAAAAAAAATAGGTCCTGTCCCGTGACCGCTGACTTCCGACCCCCCGGGCCAAATTCTCAAGCTTCGCCACTGATTAGAGTCTTCCATACGATGAAAGGAGTGGTTGAAGATCAAGCGAGGATGACGATTGTATAGGAGTGTAGTCACGGAGCCTTTTAAAGATGTGCATTATTGAATGAATAAAATAAGAAAGAATGAAAGTCATAACACCTGTAATATATTGCAAAATGGTTTTCAAACATTCAAGAATGTTTTATAAAGAAAGAAAAAAAAAATTTCGTATTTTCGCTGCATGTTTTCTGTTAAACTAGTTTGGGGTGTTACACCATACCCGTACCCGTACATGTACTGTACCAAAATATACGAAATGGTTTTTAGTACTCAGTTTTGTTCAGATTTGGTTCTGGTATTTTCGGTACAGATACAGGTATGGATACTATACTGATCCCATACATAGTGTGTTGTATGTCATTCATTGTAAAAATGCATGCACGTATACTACCATCTAAGATGTGGATGAATATTGAGACTAATTGAGCATCTTGATGTTTTTTTTAACGATAAGGAACGGCGTACTAACTATCGTAACACCGGGTGCTGTGGCCAAGGTCAACTACTTGACCGCTGCCAGCCCCTTGACGCTCCCAGATGCGTGGAAACCCGACCTCCACTTTCCTGAAGGCACGGCAGTGGAATAATCGGTAAAACATCGCCTCCCATCCAAATCGAACCGGCACCACCCGTATTCACTCTTCACCTGGATGCCACTCCACCACAAGGGTGGGGGCGAGCATCTTAATGTTTATTGTTAGAGCCCACCACACCAAACTATGCATAGCAAATGTAGATTTCATGTCATGTTTAGCATAACTGTCTCATATCCATGGTCACTTCGCGTATAGACATCTCCATGAACTATGCAATTTTTCCATACCCAATGTATAAGATTAATGCTTCCTAGTATTTCGGGAAATCGATGCGTGGTTTAAGGTGTTTATACTAAATTACTAATCGTTGGATGCCAATTAGGTTTTAGCTTTCTTAGAATCTTAGATAATGTCCCAAAAAAATTACCTTCCATAACACATCTACAAAACCTTTATATATGTATAAAGATCAAATATAAATGGGCTTAACCTACTAAACATGAGAAACGAAGAGGGAGTTTCTTATCTTTTTTGAACTTTTTTCCACCTGTTCAAGCATGCTTTCTAGATGAATAATAAAAAAAAAAATATTGTTATTAAACTATTGTTTTTAGATTTCTATACTAAAAATGCATGTTTAACATCAGGAAAAAAAAATCAAAAAAAATATATATATTTCCTCCACTTCTCACGTTAAGACCATATTCGTAACATAAAACCATTTGTACAAAAGCTTACTCTTTATATATAAACCGGTTATTACACTCTCAATCATCTATATTTAAACTTCCATTGAGATGGAATAATAACTAGCCAACAACAAAATTCAAGAGACTTCGTGCCAGGCCAAGCAAACCGTGCCCACTTACAACAAAAATTTCCCGGTCGGTTTCCTTATTTCCCGGGATTGGGCCAAGGCCCATGTGCTAATCATCGTCCAATTGCTATTGTGGGCTGTAACTATAACAAAAACAAATCATTAGTTTATTGCAATTATAATTAAAACCGTTTCTTTACTACATTTATTTCAAGATCTTAGTTAGAGGGTGTTTGGGACTGTGTTTTGAATCTGACTTTTAAATTATTGCGTTTTGAAAACGCAGATAATCAGTTGTTAGTGTTTGGGATTGTGTTTTAAAAACGCAGATAATCAGTTTTTTAGGCTACCAAAACATAATAATCTATAAGCAGCTTCACTCATGCTTTTCCAAAACATATAATCTGTTTTAAATAATCAATCCCAAACACCCCTTAAAAAGGCTATTTTAGTTGAACATGACAACACATTGATAACTTTCACATCATTACTTTTGATGTATTGAAAATGTAGTATAAAAAATAATTTTAATTTAGAGAATGTTATTAGCATCTATATATATATATATATATATATATATATATATATATTGCAAAGGGATTAATCCTACATGTCATACTCTTATGCAATCTCTCCTTTGAGAGATGCCACATAGGATGTGATGTGGCAACTATAAACCAATTAAAAAAAAGAAATAAATATGATTTAACCTAATCTATAATAATCTTTAACCTAATCTATTAAATACATAATCTACTAAATCTAAATATTAAACCTTTATTATTTTATCTCTCGTGTTTCATCCCATAACTTTTAAACGTTAATATCTTTTATATACGAGATTTTTTAAAGAAAAAAATTACATCAAATTAACGAGCGTTTTATTATCTTTCCAAAGAGTACCATAGTGCTATATAAAAATCGGAGAAAAAAATGATTTTTTTTTTGTAACCCGACAGGTATTGTGTCGGGTTTGGGATTAGTTTAAAAAAAATTGTGGGTTTGGGTCGGGTCTGGTGATACCCGACCCGATTACCCGAAACAACATACCCAAATACCCGAACTACATACCCGATCATATACTCATGAATTTTTTAACGCATCACATAACCCTTAGACTAATTGCGTTCGATATTTCAATAATTAACTTTTTTTTTCTTATTTCATGTTAGTTCTTTTTAGAATGATCGATTACAAACTTCCGAATTCATTTGTTATGACACTAGATTTATACCCCGGCGTAGAAATTCGTTTTTTTTTTATATTTGAATATGATAACTTATGGCAGAGATTTTTTTAAAATAATAATAATAATAATAATAACAATAATAATAATAATAAATATAATAATAATAAATATAATAATAATAATAATAATAATAATAATAATATATTTTATTATGTTATATTAGATATTTCAACCCGGGACGCTCCCGGGATAAAAACTAGTATGGATATATAACCGACTGACCGTATATAAAGTTGCCCTGGTTGTTGGTTATGCTTTTATTTATATTTTATACTAGGTTTTAGTACTCGTGAGCTGCATATGGAGTGTTAAACCGAAAAAAATAGACATAAAAACACTGAATCACACACGCATGCTGTGTCGTATTAACTCATCAAATTCAGATAGAATAATAATGATGTGATAATAATAAGTGCAAACTGTATTTTGAGTCCCTTTGGTTTTTGACGAATTGCACCATGAGTTTCTTCTTCTGAAATTGTACTCCTTGAGTCCCTCCCTCAAACGGACTTTAACCAAATGTTAAAAAAGTATAGAAAATATCATCATTTTGTGTTGATAAGAGCATTCACAACCTGGGAACTAAATTATGTGAGGGTTCCCTCAAATTATATGGGGTGGGTTTGAGTGGTTGTGAGTGAAGGAGAGAGAAAATATTTAGAGAAACCACTGTTCACCCCTATATATGAAAAGCTACTGTTCACCTCTATATATATTTTAATATTTTTATAAGTGGTTGTGAGTGAGGAGAGAAAATATAATGATAAAAGTATGATAAAATATTATTATTTTAATTAGGAGAGAGAAGATTTAAAGGTGGAGTAGTGATTTTTAGTGTAATTTAATGGAGGAGATTTGGTGGAGGAGATGTGAATGCTCTAAAAAGGGGTTATTTGCCATTTTTCATTATTATTATCATTCATATGAGTAGGTTCAAATGAGAACCTAGGAGCCAACCAAGAACCTAGACAACCTTTGTGGCACACATCTTGTTTAACTTTTTTATTTTTATTCTAAAAGGCATGATTGAAAAATAAAAATATATTTCCTTGATTTTTGTTGACTTTTAACTAACGACCCACAAGATTTTTGAATGTTATAACCTTTTTATACGTTAATATTTTTATTAAAAAAAATACACTGTAAAAACGACTATTTAATTCTATTTAATTTTATTATGGTATTGCTATGGTTTTTTTAATTAAAGAAATCAATATGTGTTACGTGATAGATGGTATTTAACTATTTATACATATAAGTACATTCAAGAAGCTTACTGTTTTGAACATTGTTTGATAACGTAGATATATGTACATCATATTTTGTCATATATCTATTACCGTTATTTCTTCATTATTGTACACATATATACATTATTAGACCAAATGTGGGATATTCACGCCCCTCGCCCACTTTCCATTTATTTGATTGGTCAGTAAAACAGGTGCATATTCCACGCCGTGAAAAAAAAAAACACGCCTAGACCCATTTTTGACCAAAAACGTCCAGGGGCGGTGTGGGGACGTTTTGAGGGTGTTCTTTTTTCCCATTCCACGCCTGAATTGGTTTCCATTACACACGGTCTTACATTATTACATTTATATACGCATGAAAATTTTGAATTATATAAATGTATACACAGCTCACTTACAGCGATGAATATAATTTTAATCAAATTGTACATTACATATATATCTCTCACTGTATATATCTTCAAAACCTAGACAACTATTTAATAAAGTATATGATTTATTAAGATTTAAACTAAAGGGCTACCGGGGGTAAAGGACTAAATGGTCTATCTTAGTTAGTATATATTTTTTCCACTGATCAGAATTAACTAAAAGATTATCTGGTAATGTTTTTCAACAAAAAGTAAAACCGACTTAATGTTTTTGTGAGAAGCTTGCTTCTACACACTTGCGAGTTGCAGGTTTATTTATGATGGAAGTGGAACTATTTTGTTGAAGAACACATGGAATTGAAGAATGAAGAAAAACCAGGTGCATCTATTTCCATCCCTTTATTTTGATCGTTTACTTAGATTTAATAAGTGGATTGTAAACTCTATAATGGTTATTGAAGTGAATTCTTTGGTTTGGTTTTATCACATTCCCTTGCACACTTTTATTACTTTCCCTACACATTGAGGACAATGCGGCCTCTAAGTATGGGTAGGGGAGAAAATTTTAAGCATTTTAAAATCCACCATTTAAACACTACACATCGAGGACAATGTTGGACTCTAAGTGTGGGGATGGGGGAGAAAATTTGAAAATTTTTCAAAAATGCCCTTGTTTAAGTATTCTAAGAAGGCAAGTAACTAAGTCAACATGGGATTGTATGAACCATTTTGGTCTTTTGTCATGGCCAGGTTCTGAAAAATTCTCATGATAACTCTCAACTGGTTTTGGTAAAAAGAATTACGGGTGGTTATTTGAGAATAGTTTTCTTGAAAAGTAGATTTACCACACACATATCATATACCTACCCATCTTTCCATGTGAGATTTTGAGCCACCACAACATGTTACATTTTATTAATTTCTATTTATTTTTCATGTTGTGTTCTTTTGATTTGAGTGTGCCATTATATTTGCATACGGTAAAACTTGCACTTTTAATACGTTTATCGCCCTAAACTAAGTGTGAACATAAGAATGATTATGGCATTAGGAAACTTTTTTATGTTTAAACACTTTTATCATCCTTTACCCGCTAAAATAGCCCTTGGTCAACCAATCTTGAGCCTTAACCTTTTCATTTGATCACCCAATTTAACTCATTTGACCCGTTTAGCCTTTTTTTTTAAACCCGAGTGATGAAAATTCGATTTTAGGATATTGGTTTCTATTATAAATATTTTGCAATGTGGATTCAAAAAAAAAAAAAGAAAAAAAAAAGAAAGAGAAGAAGAAGGAAAAAAATCTGGAAAATCATAACAAAAAAGAGTGGAAACCATTATAGAAAAGCACAAAAATATCCTATAGTTAGTAGTTGAATAAAAAGGCGCATCCTTGCTTTATAGTTGAGCTGGTTTGTTTATTTTGTTTAGTTTGTTTGATGTAATAAAAGTCGAATTTTCATCAGCTTAGTCACTTTAAATAACTCATCCATACCCTTTGCCCAGCCAGATTACAACCCTTTAAAGACCTTTTTAATTTGTGTTCACTTTTGTGTAATTTGGTGAAGTGCGATTAAGTTGCAAGCATATACTCACGTGCATTATAATCGGTTTTGAGTGTACCACATATATATATATATATATATATATATATATATATATATATATATATATACTGGTACATCAATGCTAGTCAATTGAACTGAGTGGAGAGAATATTGTGAGGGATATGTGTGTGGTTTGTTTGCTTTAGAAGGTAGGCTAATCTTGGGTAACTCCTTGAGTTTTAAAAGAATGATTCATTGAAAGTTGGGAAGTTCTTGATTGTAGAAAGCATGGGAACAGGGTATGACATTAGACCTTAACTCATTTATGTTTGAGAATGGGGAATGCGTTTTGTGTTTGGAATTGTGAAAGTGTAATAAGTTTGCTTGAGGACAAGCAAAAAGCTAAGTGTGGGGATGTGATGCATGGGTGAAAGTCTAAGGTTTTTAGTAGTTAAGGTTGTGTTTTTATGCAATTTTAAGGTTTTGGACACACTACTTTGATAAAGTTTGCATATTGCAGGTTTAACAAAGTTTAAGGTGTATTTCAGAGCTAAACGAAGCTTTGGATTGGAGCTAGGATGATTCAGGAAAGAAAAACAAAGAAGAAAAATGGAGAAACTAGTGAAGGCCCGTCGCTGACGAACGTTGTTAGTCAAAGTCAAAGAAATCAATGTTTTTAGGAGAATTAATGGGACTTTGACCATGAACTTGGAATTTAACTATTATAACCAAGACTTAGAAGATTTGACCAAGTTAAATAGTCATTAAGAGAGTTTTGACCATAACTCAAATTGGAGACTATATAATCAAGTCTTTGGAGTAATCTTTATCATCTTTTCATCATTCTTTACTCTCCACAAACCAATTCCATTATCAAAATTTAAGATTGCAAACCAAAATTGAAGATTTGAAAATGCACTTCAGGAAGATGGAAGGCTAATTCTCGTTGGAATCACCCGGTGTAGACTTATAGCTTATGGTTCTTAACAATTGGGTATTTTCTTAATTTCTTTTGTATTGTGGATTTGAACAAACTTGTTAAATGCGTTAATCTTGTTTTGAATTCTCTTTGATAATTGTTTCTTGCGCCAATTACTAGGGAAGTGAATTCGGTTAATTATGTTTTAACTTGTTATTAGGATTTGTATGTTCTAGAGTAATAAAGTGTAGTTTAGTCCATCTTTGATGTTGATAAAACTTGACACCTAAGCATATTGAAACAATTAATCCGTTAATCTCCATTGCAATTATCTAATTAATCCCAAATTGTTATAGACTCTAGGTTATTTGTTGAACAGGTGTGATATCCATTTTTATTATTATTGTTACAATCAACCATTTTCAATTAAGTCTTTCTATTCAAAGTTTTTATTAGTAATCAAGTAATCATTCTTCACTTTAGAAAATTATAATCTTGAATCATTTTGTGCTTCATAACTTTCAAACCAAAATCTTAAATGATCAAAAGCACTAAACTTCATAATTAAACTATTTCTTCATAAGTGCGTTCTCTCAATCAACTAAGACCTTAATCACCGACCACAGACTCTTCGTGGTTCGACACCCTTGTTACCACTAGCTACATAGTTTGAGGTAATTAGGACTTTATAAATACTATCTTTGACCGGACCGCGACATCCGAACCCCTGACCACTCAATTACTCCAATTGCAACTGTCACCTCCACTGCCCCTACATATTCTGTCATCCGCCTCTACTCGACAACGAGCCACCCATCTTCATGGTAACCCATCAACACCCGAGACCACCACCACTACATAACACAGCTACCATTCGACAACCATCAACCATCTATAATTATCAATAACCACCACTGCCAGTCTTATTCCTCTATTCATTACCGGAACCCAGGACCAATATCCAAACCTGCTGCCAGGAACCACCCCTGTCACCACCGCGTATAGCCACCACTCGACAATCATCAGTCATCCATAATCATTGATAACCACCACCATCGGTCACTTTGTGACAGATCTAACCCGATTGGACCCCTGTAAATATTCATCTTCACTGTCGTCATCCTCCTTATCTGAGTGGGGAGAGGGTCGGCCGAAGGTGGTGGTGGTTGGTGCCTCTTCTCCGCCTCTTTCTCCCTCTATACATCTCTCTCTCCTCGACTCCTCTCTCTCGCTCTCTCTCTTACTGCTTTCTCTCTATAACCGGAAGGTGGGTGTATTGTGGTTGAGTTTTGATGTCGGATCTCCACCGGAAACGATGGGTAGGAGCCTCCGGCTCCAGGCTCTTATTCTCTCTTTCTGCTCTTCTTCTAATTTAATAGTAGTGTATGTGTGTGTGTCAAGATAGATGAGGGAGAAGAGTGTGTGTGGTGAAGGTTTATATAAAAAGGGTGGGTGGGTGGGTGTCTTAAGGATAAGATGTCATGGGGCACATGCATGGGTGCCATGTGTCCCCATGGTGACTTATCTAAATTAGTTGCGGGCCGGATTCGGGTTCGTAACGTGTGTCAGTCCAATTTCTTAACGCATATTATCTAATAATATTTTATACACAATGTTTTGGTTTTTTGTTTCGCACATAATCGCCTTGCTCATTATTGGTTTTTGTTCCTCTATTATTACACGATAATGGTGGTAATGCGCGAAAAAATTTTGGGGTCTGCTCTGGGTTGTTACAAGAAATACCTCGGCCTCTATGATCCCCACGGGTCGCTTGTACCTTGGTCTTTCTTGCCTTTTTGTTTATCATGGCCCTTGAGACCATATTCAACTAATCCATGATCTTCCCGACGCCTCACACTTACTTTGTCCTTGTTACATAGGTTGTATGTGTATCAATTGTAAGAAACCCATAGTATCATATGTTTAACACTTACCTGGCCAGGGTAAGCAATCCGCATATGGTACACATAGACTTGTTATAATTAGTACATCACATCACATGTAAGCAAAGCTTCAGCTATTGCTTGTGTCCCTTATTTTATTTGGTAAAGACCCTTCCTTGATAAATTATTCAATGTTAGGTTTTTACCTTCATTCATTAAAAATAAATGATGTGCTTTGTTTTAATAAGCTTTGTGTGATCACACTCCTTGGTATGATCACAAGTTCACAACGCTTTTCTAGCATCCTTTAATTTTAAGCATTAGTTTGGGATGATTACCCCCATCCCGATTTCAATATTCAAGTTACCCTTGGGTATTGATTGTTCACTATTGTAAACAATACACATTTCCCATTTTGCTTCTTTCTTGCGTATGCAATTACCACTCTTCGTGTGATAATTGCATACTAGTGCACTTACTATGTGTCAGAGCGTGTACCTGATTGATACTTGCCCTCGTGTTTTCCCTTTTTGTTATCGACCCGTTAGTCTAAATCATTTCTTGACTTGGTCCTTATTGACCATGCTATCCGTCGTGCTCCCGAACCCTCTACCACCTCGTTTGGTGAATCATTCGATCTTATCTCGATCGAATAAACTGTTCTCATCCCTGTCACATTTACAATTTCAATTAACTAGTAACATAACATCCCAGTATTAGTATGTATCACCGCAATAGTAATGTTAGAATTCTTGTTACACAAGATTTTCGTTGCCCAAATTAATCTTTGGATAGGCCCCATGCCACCTAACCATTTCCTTACCAAGATTTTGAGATTGCGTCTATCTACCCGATATCACTATTGATTACCCATAACAAATTTACGATCAAACCAGATGTTATCACAGGTATTACTTACCGGATTCCTCGATAAAGCCCTGAACCGAACACCCCTTAACACTTTGAGCGCATAGTTTGAGTCCAAGTATCCTTCCTGACACTCGGATCCCTCAAACCTATGGCTCTGATACCACTTGTAAAACCCTAACCCGTAATCACGCGATTAGCGCTTAATCCTATGAGTTATAGCCTTAACTAAAAAAAACCATTCCCGATTAAAGCTTGGATAAGTATGACAAACCCAAACCGTTGTGACCAACATACTTTTGATTCTCAAAATTTTACATTTTGATTTCTAAAAACATGTACTAAGATTTTGCGTTGTAACGGGAGTTCTTGTAATTATGTTGCGGAAGTTTGATGAGTGATAGGGCGTGTTCGGTTTTTCTCGCGACTTTATCCTTGCTCCGGAACTTCCTTCACACGTTTACCTTGGTCTCATTTGTAAATTCCTTGGCTCGATTGTCCGTTTGATCCTTTCCTCCTCAAGCTTCCACCTAGCTTGACAATATCAACTTTTCTTGATGTTCTTTAGGCCCTAGATGACCCGTTTCTTGATAATGCACTGAAAACCGACTTGATTTGGCTTGGATTTGAGCAAGGTTCATGAGTTAGGGTTTGGGTTGGTGTAGGAGATGATTCTCCTGATGTTGGAGTCAACCCACACACACTTGTGTGTGTTCGGCTTTTATTAAATTTTATTAACAAAACTAGTTTTACCACATTGGCAACTATAGTCCCTCCAATAATCCTCGAATGTCATTTTCATATGAAACTAGCTATTCAAGCTAGTTTTCTTATACTATTAGCTCGTTTATAAGATTAATAACATTAACTAGATTATTTCTATATTAGTACATAATCCGTGTTCTTTCTTTGTTCGGGTCTCGTTTTAATAATTTTGCTAATCACGCCTAATGGCGTAATTAGACGAACGAACGATTTTTTGGGGCGTTAAATTTTCCATACAAAACAAAAAAAATTGGCAACACAAGGTGCTATTGTACTACGCGGTATATGAAGAAGGAAAAAATGGTGGCGTTTGACAAATGTGAAAAACGTTGTTGGATCGATGTTACATCTACATGAAATTAGTTGGATCGATGCTACATCTACATGTGTATATGTAACATTGGTATAAGTAATTTCAAATATATTAACACTGGAGGGCCCTAAAGATGTTATTTAGTCCATCCAGTCTCTTCTTGCATCCCAGCTGGACTGTTTCCCTAGGTGCAGCAGTGGCGGTGGCATGTAGGGAGGATGGGTTGCAGAGGTGAAATTCCCAACTCCATTTTCTTTCCCTCCATCGATAGTTGATGCTAGGCTGTTGGCAGGCGGATGATGGGCTTTTGCTATGGGGTGTTCCGGCATGGCATGACAGCGTGGAGAGGAATCTCGTGTAACCATTCACTTTCACATGGAAGTCATGCCAAAAAAAAAAAAAAAAAAAAAAAAACTTTTTTTTTTAATCTGGCAAGATGCATGATTCTACAACATCGGTATCAATGGTGTTGCCAAAAGCGTCCTGTTCTTTTGGATCGATGATACAGGATCCAACACCTCTTCGACCACCCTTATAAAGTCGGAACTGGTGTCCTCGGAAAAAGCAAACTTTTGTGTTTATTGGATCGATGTTACATCTGCATGGAGAGATCATTATATTGGAGGGGTGGTGCTTTCACTTGGAGAGAGTGAAGGTTTTATTAGAGTTGCTAGTGGTGTAAAAGCTGTATAATTTCGGATGCTGTCATTTGTATAGATTGTCAACTCGGATATACGTTGTTACCGATAGCTTCATTTGTAATGGGTGGTATTTTTATGTATAGATTGTCAACTCGGATATACGTTGTTACCGATAGCTTCATTTGTAATGGGTGGTATTTTTACAATTGATAAAGTTTTACTAGTTGCGGAAAATAGTTGGTAAAATAAGCATTTTTTAACCTTTTGTCGCGCATCGAATCATGTAATCCAGATATGTGAAGGACTAGATTTTCCGTGGGCGTTGATATAATGATATATCACCTGAGTACTAAGCGTTGACAGTCTTGGCGACCATGTCGCTGGCCGAGTGTGTTGATAAAGAGGCCTGAAAAGGCCCCATAGGCTAATTTGAAGACTTACAGATGAATAAACAAAAAAAATAACAAAGTAGTAAAAGTTGCAAAATTTGTTGTTAGAAGCGCTTTTTTAACATTTTGTCGCGCATCGAATCATGTAATCCAGATATGCAAAGGACCAGATTTTCCGTGGTCGTTGATATATCACCTGAGAAATACGCAGTGATGGTCCCGGGAACCGTGTTGACTGGTGGAGTGCGTTGATAAAGCTAGTTGTTTAAATGACATCTTCGCTCGCATGATAAAGCTAGTTGTTGCCAGATATTCATCATGTTGAACACCCTCGTTTACGTATGAAAATCGACCACTCCAGTATAATCTAACCAGGTATGGAGAGAATGAAGCCATTGGTTGAGGTTGAAAGGGTTTGGGGGGGGGGGGGGGAGCATGTTTTATATGAAAAGGTTGTGTTTCAGAGAGATGGTTAGGTGTGAGCAATTTGGCTTGGGGGAACTACCCCTCAAATAGATGAAAAAAATGTGGAATTTTCAATATTTTTTAAAATACTTTTATAATTTTTATAATATGATGTGAAAGTGACAATGAAAGTGACCTTACTGGTGCATTCAGATATAACGTGATGATGTAAGTATTTTGTTGTCACTATAAAACAAATGGGCTATTTCTTTTATTTTATTTTAATTTTTATGTTTTATTGAAAACCCGATTTGCAAAAAAAAAAAAAAAAAAACACCAAAAATGACTATTTTGGGGCGCTGCTTCTTATTCTTAGAACCGGCGTTACGGGCACCGATGGTACACGTTCTAGAGCTCAGGCGATATAGTGGCATGGCATAAATGTCTACGTTGGGTAGACGCGTTACCGACTACGGAATGCGTCCCGAAATACTGAAAAAACCAATTTTGCACACATTAATTATGAGAATATTAATAAAACACACTTTCACATTATCTACTAACACGCTTAATTAAATACACATTATTAATGAAACTTAATTCTGTTATGTGCCAAACAATCAGACTGGTTCCGCATCTGAGTTGTACTCTTCACGAGCTTGTTGTTTACGAAACAACTAGAATTGCATTTCATCATAAACCGTCTCAAAATCCTTTAGGTCATCTTCAGTATGGGGGGGGTGCTGCCTCACCAGTGCGAGGGCGATAATTAGATTGTTCCATGGTAGGTAGATGTGGTTGCGTAGTTATAGGTCAGATATGGTTTTGTGGTTGTTGAGTTGTCGAACGGTATGGGTAGGGGTGTTGCAAATGGGAGTGTTGCAAGGTACGGTTTGGTTGTTCGTCATTGATGTTTAAACTACGTTGAGACTGTTCATTGATTTCATTGACCAAACCCGAACTGGAACTCTCTACTACTACGGGTGGTTCAGCCCAGCATACGAATCAACAACCACAGGGTTTCCTGTTGCAGCAGTAGAATCGACGACCAGGATTTCTTGATGTTCTTGATATACGAATTATTGTTGGAACATATGTAATACAACATTTTATTGGACTCGATCGAGATGAAAATGAAGAGATGGAGATGTGGTAGGATGAGAATGGCAGATGGTCTATACACCTTATTGAATGCATGTGAAGAAAGCATACAAACACATGAAAAAAAAAACAATTGAAAATTGCTGGTTCAACCAGCGACCTTCATTGGAGTTTGTTGGTTCAAGTAGCGAGCTTCAAAATCAGAAAATCAAGTTCGCTAGTTCAACTAGCGAACTACCTATTTTCACCCAAAAAAAAACATCATGTACCACCTAAAAACACTCTTCCAACTTGATTTTTTGCCTATTATTGCAAAACATTTCCCCATGCCATGCAGTCTAACATTTCGTCTCCTTGTGGAAAATCCTTTAAAGGGTTTCAGATAGGGGTGAAAACGAGCTAAGCATCTCGCGAGCTACTCGAGCTGGCATGTGAAGCTCGTTAGGCTCGTCGAGCCTTATCGAGCCTAGTGTAATACTAGTTTTTTTAATATTTACCACTCATTTAAAGTTGCTTAGTAAACGAGCCCCGAGCTCAAGCTTCACTTATTGAGCTCACGAGCCTAAATCAAACAACACGGTTCTGCTCATCATTTACCTATCAAATTCCCTTCTACCAAGCTGCCATGTCTAGTGACGGTAGCTCAGCCAACAATACCAACATCAACAGTGAAGAGTTAACCCTCCAGATTGCCAATCTCATCAAGAACGGCCTCAACTCCCAATCCCAGAACCCAAAACAGAACCTATCTGATACCCTCAAAATCAGTCTAAACCTCAACAGCCATAACTATGCTTTGTGGGCTCGGATGATCAAGGTAGCGATCGGAGGAAAATCAAAGGCTCTGCTTAATCATTTGTCCACAAATCCCCCAGCAACAACAGACGAAAAATATGAGCAGTGGGAACAAGAAGACCTTATTGTCTTTTCATGGCTCATACAAAATATAGAACCAACACTTGCAAGCAATTTAATCGAATATCCCACTGCAAAGTCATTATGGGATGCGCTGGTCATCACATGTAGCATTGGGAAGGATAAATTACAAACCTTTGGCCTTCATGTCAAGACGAACGAAATCAAACAAAAAGATATGAGTTACCTCCAAGAGTTAATAGAGGGGTACCACCAAAGCGATATTCCCCAGGGAAAGAGACAAGATCAACTAGATATGCCATAGCTAACATGGTCAATGGTCAAGCTCAATAATGGTCAATAGTCTCAAATATAAACGAACTCTTATTTATATTTAACATATTAACCAATAAATAATAAACGAGTCAAGCCCAAGCCGAGCTCGAGCTTGAGAAATTACAAACAAGCCGAGCTCGAGCTTTGAAAAGAAAGCTCGAATCGAGCCGGGCTTGAGCTCGAGCTCTTATAAGTTAATCGAGCTCAAGTTCGAGTTTGATCGAGCTCGGGCTCGGCTCGGCTCATTTGCACATCATGGCCTCATAGTCAGGACTTCGAGTCTACTATATTTGTTTTTATAAATTTTAAACTATGGTTAATTTATGACTGAAACCAAACCAAGTATGTCCTTCGTTTATTTTGTGGGTATACGACTAGAAACATACCAACAAATAATCAAATAGCAAAAAGAAAAAGAAAAATAATGTGATATTTTTCAAAAGAGGACATGAAAAATTATTTTGTTGGGTATACGAATTGTGAACGAGCACGACATGTACAGACGACGCGAGACACGGGAATATTTCTCTACATAATTTGCTCCACTTTTATAGGATTAGATTTTTCTAGAACATGATTGTTTCCAAAATTATCTATACTCCTAAAAAGAAATAAAGAAATGTCCTTGGAAGTTCTACGACCCCTTTATGTTTGATAAGTTAGCAAATATAATAACTTATAATAAAAAAAGTGAATATTGATAAGGTGATATTCAATGAATGCCTCAACCCTTCTTTCAATGTGTCACGTGACACGTTGAGTTGAGAGTTTTTAATTTATTTTTTTATTTTGTTTTTATACATTCTTCTACACTTATCTAACCCTAATCTCTTTAAGAATTTAAAAACAAATTTAGATTTTTCTCTCTAATGTTTCCCCCTATCATTTTTAAACGTTAATATATTTTATATGCGAGATTTTTTTTAAGAAGAAAATTACACCAAATTAACGAACGTTTTATTATCTTTCCAACGAGTACCATAGTGCTATATAAAAAACGGAGAAAAAAACGACTATTTTTTATGGGGTTTCGTTCATTCAGGAAAAAAAACACAAAGTGTTCAGGTTATTCATTAATCATATTTTTTCTTTTAAACCAGGTTCTCATATACAATGTTGAAATTTAGCCCAATCGCCATACTATCGTTGGAATTTTACTCTTCTAAAGATGGATAGATATACTTCATAAAGAGAAGTTAGGAGAAAGAATCGCGCAACACTGCAACCCATGGTCACATTATAGCTAGGTTATTTTTTTATTTATTTAATTAGAAGAGTAATAATTATTACTATTAGTATTAGTATTATTAGAATGGTTATATTTTTCAACCCCGGGACACTCCCGGGATAAAAACTAGTTATTATATATACTTAAAAATTAAAATGCATGGTCGGTAGACCATGCATTTTAACATACACCACCTGACTTTTATAATTTAACAAGTCTAACCCTTAAATTTCTAACTTAATAAAACTTAAGTTTTTAACTTCATAAAAATTACACTCTACTTTCTAATTTGACAAAAAGCTCCTACACTTTATAACTTCAAACTTTTGACATGTAACACATTCTACCCTAAACTTTGTTATAATATCAAAGGTGACCCTCTAACTTTGATAGTATCGATTTGCCCTTAAAAAGTAGTTAACATATGCATTGTGTGTTGTACTTTAAGGAATTATACTTGAAAAACTTAAATTTTAAGATGTCCTTGTAACATGTATTATAAGATAGTATAGATATAGGTATAGGTATAGGTTATATGAGTTATGATCAGGTACATAATGAAAGAAAAATAAGAAGTGTCGTAGGAAATGTATCAAATGGACTCCGTTTGAACTCATTCAAGCAGCATTCGAACCGTCCCCTCGAACTCTATGATCTTAGTTTTTAGTTTTTTGGTTTTGGGGATTTTTATATCTTGTAGTTTTTAGAATTTACATTATATCATTAGATTACGCTTTGAAAATGCAGATAATCAGTTTTTATGTCAATAATTTGTTGAGTAACTAAATTTGCAAACCAACTATAAACCAAATGTGTCACTAAAATCTTCAATATGGCTCACCTTTTTATATCACTTAATATTTTTATTTTTCTTCTTTAAACCAATGGTGAGTAAATTAGCAAATATTTTAAATAAATCCATAATTGTTACAACAACATTAAAAAAAATAAAAATCTCACTTGTGACTTGTCCACGGGGTTAAGAGAACGTGAGAGGGGTGGGGGCAGTGTTATTGTTTGTTGTGGGTCTCTTCACATTTGCTTTCTTTAAATCCATTCACATATTTTAAATTTAAATAAATAATAATAATATTATATGCACAACAACATTCACATAAATATTGGTTTCATTCTCTTATCTCCCTTGTTCCAGGAAGCAACTAACTCATCATCTTCTTCTTCTCTTCCTCCCCAATATTTCTATAGAGAGAGAAAGTGAGATATGGAAGGTGAAACAAGATCAAGATTCAACAGAATATGTGTCTTCTGTGGAAGCAGCTCAGGGAAGAAACCAAGCTACCAAGAAGCTGCTATTGAGCTTGGCAAAGAACTGGTATATATAATATTATCCTTAAACTATACAAAAGCTCATAATTCTTTTTGCATGTACATCTATATACCATATGTATATATAACTTGTATATATAAAATTATGAAACATACTTTTTTGAGTTTCTTTCATATGTATATACTTGTATATATAAAATTATAAAACATACTTTTTTGAGTTTCTTTCATATGTATATACTTGTATATATAAAATTATAAAACATACTTTTTTGAGTTTCTTTCAAGATTTAAAGAAACCATTTTTATACTACCATTCTTTACCTAAAATGGGTGGCCGCGTTGCTTGTTTTCCGCTTACCTGTTATCCTGATGTAATTTTCACCTTATTTGTGTAGCATTTTTTTTTTTTTTTTGTATTTCAAGATTTAATTAACCCATTTTTATTCAACCATTGTTGATCATAACCCACCATTCTTTTTTGCTAGTTTTCTATTTCAAGATTTCAAGAACCCATTTTTAACTCACTATTGTTGATCAAACCCTCCATTCTTTCTTTTTATTTATTTATTTATTTTTAAAGATTTCAACAACCCATTTTTATACCATCATTGTAGATGAAAACCCATCATTCTTTCTTACTAGTTTCTTGATTTACATTAGTTTACCATTTCTTGGAAGTTAGGGTTTATGTTTGGCATGAGAGAGAGGGAGAGAGAGTGCGTGTGTGTTTAGAGAGAGAAATTGCTAGCTGTAACATGCTGTCAGTTAAGCAGCCTTCTTGCATGATCTAAGTATATGGTGGGAAGTTGTATACAAACAAAAAGTTTATTAATAATATTTAAAAAAAATAACATAAGTTAACACAATAAAACAAATAAAATGGTGTGTGTGTGCTTATGAATGGGGAACCAAACGTGCCATATTAGTATAATGGCCATTTCTTAAGCATGTTTACACACCAATCAAAGGCCTCCATCATCATTTTTCTTCATGGGGTTGAATGAAATGGGTTCAAGTTAATAAAAAAATGAATCTTGGAAAAAGGGTATTATTGTTTAGAAGGTGGTAATGATGGGTTAATTTTGTTGATAATGAAATGGTGAAGTGGGTGTGTGACACGTGTCAATGTTTATAAATATTTTAATGTTAATATTAATTGGAAGGTGGAAAGAAGGATTGATCTAGTCTATGGAGGTGGCAGCGTGGGTCTGATGGGTCTTGTTTCTCAGGCAGTTCATGATGGTGGGCGCCATGTTCTAGGGTATGCTATCTCTCTCTAGACTTTTAATGTGTCTATGCATCTATATGTGTTTTGAGTACTTCACAAGTTTGAAGGCCTTTTTTTATGTTTTACTCAAGTTTTGTAAAAACAAATTTGTTTTCTATAAAAAAAAGTAAAATACATTCAACCTTTTTAAATATTAATGATAAATTGTTTAATATTTATTTTATTGTTTATTCTAAAAAAACCATCAACTTTTTACAAGCGGGCGGCTGGTAAGTGGGCAACAAGATGCGTCGCTACCCTTTTTAATGATTTCACAATGAAAGGGAAATTTTACAGTGACGGGTAAACGGACAATAAGCTGCGCTGCAGCCCTATTTTAAATGGCAAATCATATCATACTGGAAACAAATCTCTGGTCCCTATAAGTCGAGATATTGCGGTGTACGACTCTTACTGATTCATATATATAAATTTATTTTGGAATATAAAAGATACTTCAAATATACAACAACAACAACCATACCCAGTAAATCCCACAAATAGAAATACTATTGGTAGGGTTTGGGGAAGGTGTGATGTATGCAAACCTTACCCCCATCCCTATGGATAGAGAGGCTGCTTCCAAGAAGACCCCCAGCTCCAAACAGGAAAAACTGGATATATATAGAATAAAAAACTAGTAAGTGGTGAAAAAATAACATGACAAACAAAGAAACATATATAACATGGTACACCACATATATGCAAGCATGAAAAGATACTTCAAATATAAGTTTCCAATACAATGAACACATCCTTTTCACTTCATTACATTTTGTTCTTTAGCCTTTTGTGTGGTTGCTTTTTCTTTGCCTTGATGGTCAAAGTGACAATTTTTATATTGTGAAAATAATAACCATACAATGAAGTTTCTCAAAAAGAAAGGTATATATATCTTCAACTACTAAAATAAGTTGAATGTGATAAGAATTTGGATTAAAGATGATAATTTTAACACTAATGGTATACCTCTAGCATATACAAGTTTGACCCTGAAGAGTCAAAGATTACTCAAAGGTAATCATGCATTGTTTCACGGTACTCAATGCAAAAATAAGTTTTTACAGAGCTCAAGCCAGACATCATGGGATCAAATGCTTTAAAAACTCTGATAGGTGTACTTAATCAACCTATTTTTCACCTTTTTACTGTTGAAAACTGAACATAAACATCAAGTTCTTGAAAAAGTTGACACCTTTAATCTGTGAAAAGATTGAAAACATAATCCCACACTTTTAATAAAACATCATGTTTTTTTATATAAAATAATAATCAGATTTCTTGATCACAAAGATTTAATCAAAGACAAGAACATACATATTGGTCTGTCAGTTACTGTGACACTTTTGTTCATAGAAAGGTAAAAAAACATATCATGTAAAAAGTTTATTTTGTTTGAAAAAGTATGAAACCTTTTAGGCAGTGATTCAAGTATGTCTCTCCCAATGAAAGAAAAAAAAAATAACTTTGTGCAAAATTGTGTAACATTGTGAAAATGACAGTTTTACCCTTCTTATTATACTAATACAAGCCACTGTCACAAGGGTATTTTGGGCAATTCATCCAAGAAAAAGTTCCAATTGCATGTCTTTTTTTTTTTCATCATTTGTTTCTGCTATGCAAAAGTAAGTTGTACTGTACAACCTTCTTTTTAATGTAAAGGGATATATATTTTTTGTTTCTTGCAGGGTTATACCAAGGACTCTAATGCCAAGAGAGGTATATTCAGGAACCTTCAAATCAAAGTTTTCCTCTTTTGATTGTACTCTTTAGTGTCAAAAAGAATAATAATGCTAAAGTGACTTGTACATTGTGCTGTAAGAGATGTACAACAGCCCATTAATGAAAGATGTAGTAGGTTCTTAATAGTGAATTGACATGTCATGATGATACAAACTGCATTTAATCAACTTAACTTCCCTTTTCAAATCAATTTGTCTTTCTTGTCCCTTTGTACCATAAATGGCAATATATCAACTTATTATTTCTATTTTTATTTCAAGTTGCTG
The DNA here is from genome assembly GCA_028751855.1 of Ambrosia trifida. Taxonomy (NCBI): domain Eukaryota; kingdom Viridiplantae; phylum Streptophyta; class Magnoliopsida; order Asterales; family Asteraceae; genus Ambrosia; species Ambrosia trifida. The sequence continues at coordinate 138,119,515 of CM054125.1, forward strand.
GTTCTATTCTAACTAAATTCCTTAACTTTTAACTTGAAAACTTGAACAAGAACACTAAAGTTTCAAACTTTTTAATACCCATTTAGGCAATTTGTGTTTTTATTTTGTGGGTCCCATTTTTTTTGATGAAATTTAATACTAATAAAGAAAAGATATTATGATATTTAACAGATAACTGGTGAGACGGTTGGTGAAGTGAAAGCTGTGGCTGATATGCATGAAAGAAAGGCTGAGATGGCTCGCCAAGCTGATGCATTTATAGCCCTTCCAGGTATAATTTCTATAAATGGTTCATAAAGATACAAAATCTTGATTTTTTTATTATTTTTTATATAAAAAACATTATATATTGGATTCATGATTTTTTTTTTTTTTAAGGTGGCTATGGCACACTTGAAGAACTGCTTGAAGTCATCACATGGGCTCAGCTCAAAATTCACCATAAACCGGTAATAAAATTAACACTAATGTTTTTAAACCGGACCGGTTAAACCGGCTACATAACTTGTCTAGTTAAGCCTATTTTAACTGCCTTCACTTGAAGGACTGCCTTCATATGTACGTGTGCGCGTGCGTATGTTTAAAAATCTTCTCAATATTTTGGTTATTGAGGCTATAAATTTTTGTGACATTGCAATTATATCAACAAATAAAGTAAGGGGCTGTTTGGTTCACCTCTTAATGGTTCATTAAGAGGTGAACCTCTTATTCGGACAGAGGTTAGAGGTGTTTGGTTGCAAAAATCCCACCCTCTTAATCATTCAGTTAAGTCTGCCCACTACAGCATCTATAACATTGCTGAATGAAAATAATACCCTTGTTATCCTTCTCCTCTGTATTTCCTTCTCTTCTCTTTATCAAGAACAACCTACACACCATCACCCAACACCTCTGCCCCCACCCCTCTCCTCACCACCTCCGCCGGCCGCCGCCCCCACCCCTCTCCTCACCACCTCCCGCCGGCCGCTGCCCTCCTCCTCCCTCTCCTCACCACCCAACAGCACCGCCCTACTCCTCCCTCTCCTCACCACCCAACAGCGCCGCCTCCTCCCTCTCCTCACCACCCAACAGCGCCGCCTGTTTGTTTCTGTGGTGTGGTGTGTGTATGTTTGATATTAGAACAAGAAAGAAAATGAAACATGGGAAGGGAGATCATGTATGTGTTTGGTTGTGTGGAATGTGTATGTGTTTGTTGTTGGTAAAGAAAATAAACAGGGAATGGAAAAGTGGGTGGGAAAGAAAAAGAAGACAAAATTACACAGATTGTCCTTTATTTATTACCCAAATTGCACCTTCTGTCCCTTGTCTTTCATTTGCACTCATTTTGTCCTTTATTTTCTCAATTTGCTACACCCTCTATCCTTTAGCCTAACTAAGTTAAAAAAGTTGGTTAACTTTATTTTCTAACTTTACACTTTTAGCCCCTGTAGTTCCCTAAGCCTTATAACTCCAAATAAAACGACAAAACTAAGGCACGACATGAAACAAAATCATAGGGATTTTAAACTACATCAAATTCGGATCAAAATCATAATTTTGAAGTAAAACTGTTGATGAAAAACATATATTGTTTTTACAAAAACTCATTTTATATATAAACATACACATATATATAACCGAAGTTAAGCGAATTCACATCGAACATAACCCGACAAACATGAAACCTGACCGAAACTTATTAAAAACTTATATCCAATCCAACCGATACAAACCTAATCGAAAAACAAGTCAAAACCCGAACCGAACTTGACCCACGTTAACAAAAACAGATCCTACTCATTCAAATCGCACCCAAACTCAGATCTGAGCACACCCACCTGTTTCTGGATCCAAATCGCACTAACATCTAAAAATCCGCACTAACATTTGCAAAATCACGCGTTAAAAATTTCCGAATTTAAAACTTTAACGAACCCACTTGTAAAACCAGTCAATTATACTATAAATTGGAACCTTGTATAGATTCATACTTCATAATCGATCAGTTCTGTGCAAAAACATATAAAAAAACATCCACTAAATCGTTCACAATTTGAAGAACAAGAACAACCCAGTCGGAACTTTAATTTGTCGATTACACCTCTAAAACAAACAAGTAACTATCAAGTTATATATGGTTTTGATCAGAATTCGATGTTCTATAATAGCCCTATGATTTCGTTAATTACCGTGGTCGAATTCGTGGGTTAGGTTTGATCAAAACTACAAGGGTTAAAAGTGTAAAGTTAGAAAATAAAGTTAACCAACTTTTTTAACTTAGTTAGGCTAAAGGACAAAGAGTGTAACAAATTGAGAAAATAAAGGACAGAATGAGTGCAAATGAAAGACAAGGGACAGAATGTGCAATTTGAATAATAAATAAAGGACAATCTGTGTAATTTTGTCGAAAAAGAAAGATTTTTTATGTTGTGTGGTGTCAAGTGTGGCTTTGATTTTTATGTTTTTATAAAAAATATATTAAGGGTAAAATAGTAATTTTATAGAGTTATTCAGTGGTTTAACCAAACACCAGTTTACTGGTTCAGCACTTACTGGTTCAGAGCCTCTTAACCATTCAGACCTCTTATTGGTTCAGCACTTACTGGTTCAGCACTTGCCAAACAGCCCCTAAGTCCATATTTTGTTACTTATTTATGACGTTATCTGGTTTTTGAAACCGGTCCATTGTAAGGTCGTGTATGACTGGTTGGGTTATGAAAACATTGATCAACACATAGACATCATACATCATACACAAAAGGTTGTTTTCCAATGATTTTGATTGATTTTAAAATTTTGGAAGAATTAAAAAGGGCATCTTTTTGGTCAAATGTTGGTAGTATAGAAGAATCAGATGCATGTGGATAGATGGTTTTGGAAGATTTGTTGCATCATCATACTGATTTTTGAAGATTTTTTTTTTTTTTTTTTTTTTTTTGGTTTTAAGATAAAAAAAACAAGGTGGGACCCATTTTAATAACGGTTATCTTATTTTTTGGATCATGTCTAGGTTGGTCTCTTGAATGTGGAGGGTTACTATAACTCATTACTGTCTTTCATAGACAAAGCTGTTGATGAAGGCTTTATCTCGCCAACTGCTCGCCGGATAATTGTCTCCGCCCCATCCGCCAAGCAGTTGGTCCGACAGCTAGAGGTAAGAATAGGAATATATTTGTGATTGTATTATATTATCAGTTAAACGTACCCTCTTTATGATAAACGTACTCTCTATTGAGTAAAAGTAAAGAGAGGGTACGATTAACACAATCCTTATATTATCCTATTATTTATTTATTTATTTATTATATAATCACAAAACAATTGGTTGTACATTCAAACAAGTGACATCAATAGTCTAAACACATAACTTCAAATAGAATAAACACATTCACACATCATCTCATACAACAACTTATATTATTAATCATTAACTAGTCAATAGTTACATAATCCATATCCACACTTGGTTTCCCCACGGACCTTCATTTACTTGGTTGTCCGTCGCTGAAAGTCCTCTGATTTCTAGTGCAAACATTCCTACATACATCTAATGCCCATGTTCATTCCAGGAATTTGTTCCAGAATACGATGAAATTGTTGCAAATTTGACGTGGGATGAGGTCGATAGAATAAATTATGTACCCGATGCAGGCGTTCAGACTACTACGTAAAATTGCGGTTGATGGCACTTTTTTTGGTGGATTTAGTATGTTATGGGTGGTATATATTAATGATCTATATCTATATATAGATATATATAGAAACACTAATGCAATGGTACATCTCCAAAGGTAGTGAATGTTTTGGGTTTTGTGGGGATGAATGTCCTTCAATTTCATGTATATGATGGAGATGATACTTTGATTTTAACTTTTGAAAGTTTAATGGGAATTATTGTGTCTTGTTTTCTAAAATCTAAATTTGTTGTTATCTTGTAAATATTATATTATAATGCTTTATACTTGATTTAGTTGAACTTTTATATACTTCTACCGTTGTTATAATAATAATCATTTAAACGTACCACCTACACACCATATATTAAGATTGTCATCTGAACGATATCACAGTCTCGTCTCCATGGCCATCATGTTACCTAGCTAGCCATGGTTGCAAGGCCCTTGATGGAAGGCGGCACGGATATTAAATGTGAAATAAAATAGCATGGATAGTACTTTTAATGTTATTGTCATGATATTTTCTTGTAATTTTTTTTTTTCAATCAATAACATGCTACTCTTTTGTCCTAATTTACACATATTAAGAAATCTTTGTTTGTATGTTGTAAAATGACAACAATGTCCTTAAGTTGTTATTTCAAATCTTTGATTGTCTTTTGTCTTTTGTGGGCAAAACTGGAAATTCTTTAGAAATGGACATCTAATTTGGGATAACAAAAAGTTAAAAATGAACATTTAAATTGGGACGAAGAGAGTATTTTATTTACAAGTTTATATTTTACATTTTTTTGGCTAGTGTTTTTAATTAATTTACTGAAGAATGGTTTAAAGGACGATTTAGCGATGGAAAAGGTTGTTGTGAAAGAGAAGATTTGAGAGCACTCATATTTGGTTCTCCAAATATTAGTGAGAGAAAACTCTATATTTTTTATGGAGTTGTGAGCAGAGAAAATGCAGAACCTACTGCTTATCGATATATTTGGGGAAAAACAGTTTTCCAGTGTTTTTTTTAATATTTGTTGAAAATGGTTGTGAGCATAGGAGTGAGAAATTGAACTGATTTTTAGTGTAATGTGGTTGTGAGTGGATTGGGGATGAGAAACCTATTGTGAATGTTTGTAGAAATGGGAAAGACCCATTCCCTCCATCCTTTTGAGGTTCCAAGTCATAGGTGGCTTTAAAAAATAGTCGTGTCGGTTACATAATCATCTTATATAGCATACTTACATAAAATTACTAGCGGGAATGCCCGTGCGTTGCCACGTGTACGTATGTTATTTTTTTTACATACTTGGGGTGACAATGTTCCTTACATGGACCCAAGAGGAGAAGGTGGCTTTTAACATAGTTAATGAATAAAATATTGATGGAATTAGTGAATCAAATAAATTATACGGAGGATGTTGCGGCATCGATAATTTGCAAAACAAATCTTGCTTATGTTAGTTTGTCCATCATTAGGTTACATTAAACGCTTATGTACGAGACACCGAATTAAATTAAAGATAAAATGTCAAGTAAAAAGATGTTTATAACATGATATAACCATATGTGATATAAGTAATATGTGAAAGGTACAAATGTCTTTACAAAGAGTCAAAACCGGTATGTGTCAAGTTCAAATATATATGAATTTCAATAAGAAGATAGCATCAAGAATCTACTATTATATAACCTAAAAACCTAAATTAAACATACATAATAAAAATCATCGAGAAAAAAAAAAGAGAATTCCATGCCAATTCCATGCCAAAAACCAGTCCAGGCCAGTTGCTAAAATAGCAACAAAACAATCCCAAAAAGCAGCTACATTGCTACCTAAAGTTGGACCGGAGAACACAACATTGTCATTAACTTAAGCATCAAATCAAATTAAACTCCAAGTCGTTTTGCAACTCTATTTTATTCCGATCAATGAAACATCTGCATGTGATGAAAGTAAACTTCATAGCCATTAATAGGATAAAAAAGATAAACCACAAATAAAAATAAACTTACATGTTCGACTTGAATTGCTTGCATGTTTTCAGGCCCTGACCTTTGAACTCGAAATAGTGCAAGGGTGCAACCCCATCTTCTTTGTAAGTGTCATCAAAATTCAGTAAGTTCCTTCCATGATATAAAAGTCTTGTTTTCATCAGTTAAACCACCCTGAAAGTTTCATAACTTGATAACTCATGCCAATAGATGTGAACGGCTAGATTCACAATTGTAAATGAAGAATGTAGAATTTGACTTTTTATGTTTTTCTTTATTATAGAATTTGATTTGAAACGCGCCTTATGAGTCAAGAAGCTATTAAAGATTGCATAGAAAAGGATATTTTGCTTCCTTCATAAAATTGCTTATTAATAAAACTCTTCAATCGTAATTTGAAAAACAGTGATCTTCTACAAGTTGAGGGAATACTTTTTAACTTTTGGAGATGTATTATGCTTCCGCCCACTCCATATTATGGACCATACACCACAGTGCCTGGTTAAGTGCGGAATTATAAGGTGTAAACCTGACTTATTTTTTAGCCTTGTAACATGATTACTATAAACAAATAAAAGACTAATGGTTCATCCAAAAAGAATCACATGGAAGTAGATGTTGTTGTTGCTGCTTTAAATGATAAAGAGAACATATTCAATGTAAATATTACCAACCAATAAATCAAGTTATGCAAACTATACACATAAACAATTATTCAAATAAAATGATATCATAGAAACTTTATATTGCTGAACACATACTATAAAAGTCGGTACTTTACAGAAAATAACAAATAAAATGGTAGGAAAAATAATATTATACTCTCTCATTCACATAAATCAAATTAATCAAATTCGTACCATGTATCAACTTCTATACTTCCTCCCAGCATCAAACTTGCAAATTTTGTAACAAAATTACGCACAAATGCAATAGTTTAGACTGAATAAGATTAAACAGGCAAGTGATTCAAGATGTTGCCTCCAAACATCTCATTTGATGTTGGCTTTGGTATGACCCCAAATAGAGTTGAAACTTGGTAATTGGCATCTCACACCGACTCGTTAAGTCTTTATATGGAGTTATGAAACAATAATTAGTTTTTACGTGGGTGGTTGCTCAAGGTTTGTTGGTTTCAAAAGGTTAATAAATAGAAGTGGTGAGGGGATGTGGAAGAGACAATATCAATGAAAGCGGAATAAATGAACGGTTTCAAAAACAATGATTTAGAATGAGTGCATTAGTCATTTGTACAATTGTCATCAAAGATTGCACGTTAGGGGCATAAAGGGAAGAAATTGGGTAAAAATTAAGGAATTACACTATGACTCTTGGTATGCCTTCTTAATTTTAATGTAAAATTACCTATGTATCCATCTAGTTTCGTTAATAAAGTATATATATATATACATATAGATAGATATATAGATATATAGATATAGGTATTTATGCGTTTTAAATAGTGTAAAATATAAATAAGGGGGGTCAAATGAGAAGAAACTTAATATGAGAACAAAAATAACAAATGATATAATGGTAAAAATTAAATAGTTTTACTCTTCTTACATTAATTACTATCTTTCTAGTTTTTTTTTTTTTTTTTTTTTTTTTTTTTTTTTTTTTGTAAGGTAACTTTCATACTATCTTTCTAGTTAAGTAGTCATTAACACTTTATCTTACACATTATCAAAATTTGTCCTACACATATCAAAATTCATCCTACATATATCGAAAATTATCATATGTTTATCCTACACATATCGAGATTATCATACGTTTATCCTACACAAAATTTCATCATACGCATATCGAAATCATCATTCACTTTAGATTAGGTTTACTTTGAAAGTATATAACTTAAATACTAATTATTAGTTTCATTTATTTAACTAGTTTAGGAGAGTTACAAAAAATAATAATTTATTTAACATTAAATTACAATTATTACATGTAAGATTCTTATTGGTTAATATTTGTTCTTTTTCTTCTTACAAGATATTTTATTCTCATTTAAACTCTCCGCAATATAGATATTTGTTTCAATAATGATACATATTACTATGGATATTAATTCTCAAGGCTTAAGAACACTTTGTGCATTTTATAATACGCACATATATAATGTACTAAGTTTCGATTATGGCCATAAATGAACCGAAAATTAGTGAGCAGTTTATGCACTATTTAGCGGAAAGTTCGTTTGTTTAATAAATAATCAAACGCGAACAAAAAATTTCATTATTTAGTTAAATAAAAGAACATGAACAGAGGTCACGTTCATTCATTGATGTTCGTCAACGTTCAGTAATATGTTTGTTTATGATCATTTGTGTTTGTTTGTGTGCGATAGTTCATTAAGGTTTTTAATTTTTTATATTTTATTTAAATAGTTCAAATTTCTCACTAATAAAGTATTTAATAAAGATTACCCAATAACTTATATTTTATATTTTATGTGAATTATGTTTATTAAGATTATGTGAAGTATGCTTAAATAATTAGGTAGACATATTTTGGGTGGATCTACTTAATATGTGTGATGAAAGATGCCGATTTTATTCAACATTTAGTATATGTTTGTTTGTGTTTGTATCTGGTCATAGATGTTTGTTTGTGTTAATTTGGTGTTCTTTTTTGTTTTGTTTAGTACTGCTAATTATTATAGGAGGATTTCGTCCATCAGGACTACCGGTAGTTTCGGTTGTTGAATCTCGTGCAAGTTAGGTTGTGGTTGTATTGGCTGCAAATGAAATGTATGCGTTTTAGGTGTGTGTTTGTCATGCACTTTCGCGGCATTTAATGTCGTATATATGATAAAGAAGGTGAGGTGATTGACCTCAATAATAATGGTTATCCTTGAGGTTTAACGAATGAATGAAGCTATGTTATGATTGTAACCTGATAAAGATGATCTCCAAGCTGGCCATAAAATAGAATTGATAGGCGCAACAACTAGTAGCGGTATGTTCTCCCCTATTAGTAGATTGCAGGTTGCTGGACTTGCTTCTAGGCTCAAACAATTTGGAACGTAATTGCTACTTTCTTTCTTGTTATTGATAGAGTGGTATTTTTTGCCCCTGTCATATAAAGTAGAGGGAGAGTCTTTCTCTAATGAGAATAACTAAAGATTTGGACAAGACAAGAAAGGAACCATCCCTTTGACACCAAGGGAAAAGAGCATATTCTTGGCGATGACTTAGTGAAGGGAATGCTTGAGAGAAGTTTCTCGATGAACCCGGTTCCAACTAAATAGAGTACGGACACAACGAGTTATGCCAAACGACGTAATGAGCCTAAGGGCACTTGAAAGAAATGGACGGGCAAAGAAAAATGAAACATGAAAAAAATTTGCTTTGTGAGTGTGAGATAGGCGGACAGGGAGTACGCAGCCGAACAACCGTATGGGCTTTTAGCAGTGATAACTGAACCAACCAGACGAGCTGCCCAAACCTTGAGCTAACATTGAAATCAGAAACAAGAGTCAGAACCTGGTTATCCGAAGAAGGCAGACTAAAGCGGGGGAGCAGAAAATGCAACACAACAACGGGGAACAAAGGCTTCACGAAAGAAGAAGCGAATCAATCATAATAGAGACTGTGGATAGAGGTAAAAGATAGATTTTTGAGCCTGAACATATAAGCTACCTTCTATCTGGCCTATATGCTAGTAGTGAAGTGGCTTGTTATTTTCAATCAGAAAAGGAAAATTGAGCAATGCAAGGGAGAAAAAAGTTGTCCCGTCTTTTCTAGGGGTGCAGGGAAGGAAGAACAATCATTGGTGGGTTTGGCTAGGTAACAAAATGGAAATGTATCGTTCGTTTGTGTTTGGTATCTAAAATGAATGAACAAACACGTTCATGTCCTTAATGAACAAACACAAACAGAAAATCTCGTTCGATTAATGTTCATGATCAGTTTGTGAAAATATTTATTTCTTTAACGAAGGAACACGAACATGGCCTTGTTCGTATTCATTCAGTTAGTTTGTAGGCCTAGTTTCAGTTTAACCATTTATAGTTTACATGTATACGCCTTAAACCTATTTAGTTGTCACTTAATTACGCTGTTGTGTTTAATTTTTTTCTCAACATCCTAGTATAATTTTTGTTGGCAACGAAGTTGCATTCAAAGTAGAACGTTTTTTGTTGGTATCGTAGGCTATACAAGTACCAGTACATTGTAGAACCAAACCAATTCAAACCGAACAACATCGATATCATAACCTTATCTCTATTTGATTTTAGTTTTCGATCAATGTAAAACATGTTTCATTATTCTTTAGGTATATCACAACTTTGCCCTTAACTGTATCATAACAAACCAACCAAAGCAAATCTTATGCCGCATCTCACGCAATATCCCACTAGTATTCATTAATTTCAAATTGTTGTTGCTACGTTAGATTTCTAATAATTATTTATTTGCACCATTATCCCAAAAAAATGGGATTGCAAGATATTAAATCCATGTTTCTTTATTTTACGAATCTACCAAGTTCAAAATTAAATATATATAACTAGCTGATTACCCCGGGAGGGTCCCGGGGTTGAAAAATCTAATTTTACGTGATAACCTATTGCAAATGGCTCAAGTTAACTAACTACAAAATCTCTCAATCATTGCATGTTCATAGTATTCTAATCAGTAATAGCTTATATTCCCTAATCTAAAACCTAATCAGTAATCATCTAAAGAATCACTTATGTAAGCTACAACTATTCAAAAACTCATCACATCTCTCTAATTTCTCACATTCTAATGGCTCTTATAATATCTAACCTAATCAACTAAACAAACACTTAAGTTGGAAGTTGTAAACATTGCATCTCATTATGCCACGTGGCATAATCAAGAGATGGTTGAGGCCACCATTGAACGCCACGTCAGCAACTATCAATTCTTTCCGGGAGCGTCCCGGGGTTGAAAAATATAATCATTCTAATAATACTAATACTAATAGTAATAGTTATTACTCTTGTATCAAATAAATAAAAAAATAGCATTGCTATAAGCTGACACTATGTGTTGCAGTGTTGCGCGATTTTTTCTCCTAGCTTCTCTTAATGAAGTATACCTAGTAAAATTCCAATGATAACATGGCGATTGGGCTGATTTTCAAAGATAAGAACCTGGTTTAAAAGAAAAAACATGATTAATGAATAACATGAACACTTATATATAATAAAAAAAATCTTTTTTTTTATAATATTTGAAGGGCGTCCACCAGACCAACAAGCAACTTATTTTAAAACTTCCAAACCTCATGATTCGTGCTTCTGTTGGCCACACACCATCAGGCATCAACATCTCCAACGGAATCCTTCAATCATTTTAAATCTATTATTATCATGTTTCTCGTTTACATTGTTTATTATTTATAAAAAAAAATCATTTCAGAACATCAATAAACCAGATATATTTATAGGAGAATAGATTTAACTTATTTAATTTACAGTAGGGCCGGCAATTTAGACACGAACACGATAACCTGACACGAACCTACACGATTTTAACAAGTTTTGTGTTTGGCCTTAGCAGGTTTCGTGTCTATAACAGGTCGACATGTTAAGACATATTTATTTTTGTGTCATGTTCGTGTCATAACAAGTCTTGTCGTGTCTTGTCGTGTTAACCTGTTTTACTTGGTGTTCCTTATCGTGTCTTATCGTGTCATAACTGGCCTTAACAGGTTTCGTGTCTATAACAGGTCGACATGTTAAGACATAGTTTCGTTTTCGTGTTTGAAAAAAATGACACGGTTAGATTTCGTGTCGTGTTCGTGTTTACAAGTTTCGTGTTCGTGTCTTAACAGGTTCATGTAACCTGTTATGTCAGCCCTAGTTTACAGTCAATTAAAAAAAATCATACGTGGAGTTGCACATATTGCAGCATCTCATTATTCTTTAACTTGGCCGTTTTGTAACAACATTGATACTTCGGGGCTGTTTGTTAGCCTCTGAATAGCTATTAAGAGGCTACATCTGAATGGTTCATAGCCTTTTAATTGTTAAGATATAATCTTAAGTATGAATGGTTAAAAGATAACATCTTAATGGTTGCCTCTTAACCATTCAGACTTAAGGCTACCTCTTAACCATTCAGAGGTTATGGACCATTAAGAGGTAGCCTCTGAATGGTCATTAAGAGGCTACCAAACAGCCCCTTCCTCTAATGACGCTAAATACCTCCTAACTAAGCGGCTTCACATCCTAGCATGGGCGGAGGATATTAAGGGCCAAATGATGCCTCGGGCCCCACCGTTTTTTGTGCAGTAGTTTAAGTTTAAGTGTTTTAGTCGGAAAATTTTATATGTATTGAGTCCGATCCTGCTGTTTTAAGAGTCTCGTGACTTTCGGCCCTCTCGGAAAAAAAATCAAGCTCCGCCACCGATCCTAGTTTGTGAGGGTAAATTCGTATTTTTCTACATTCTCATGTGCTAAACTAGGACACTTTTAGGGGTTCTATTGCTAATTTTGTTCCTAGTCTTGGTCATGGGTAATTGGGTATTTACACATGTTGGAAAGAAGCTATAGTTCATACATTATGGACCAATCTCAATCGAATATGTCGATTCTATTGCTGTTCTAAACGTGTAATTCATTGTTTGTTTGCCCTACAACTTTCTATCTTCTTGTTACTGGGATCGAATAGTCGGTTTAAAGGTTAGGTTAACCAATCAATATGTCCTACATGATCAATACCATTACAGTGTAGTGGTAGAGACATTGGTAGACAATGACAGAAGACCTGGAGGATCCTGGGTTCGATTCTTGAGCCAGACGGGTTTTACCGATAATTTCATCATCGTGCTTACGGACGGGTGGGTTACCGGGTTTTCACCGGAATTGGTGTTTGACAACTCGGGTACTCTCGGAGTACTTGAATTTGTCGAAGGGTGCCCCGAGAGTCAGGGGCGAAGCATCTTGGGGGCTAGAGGGTGCCCCGGCCCCTGCTGATTTTTGACGCAGTGGTGGAATTTTGCAATTTTCGTAGGTAAATTGAGTCCGGATTGAGTCCGGCCCCCACCGGTTCAAGAACCTAGCTTCGCCATTGCTGTGCTGGGGTTTGATTTGTTAGCCGTTAAAAAAAATATGTCCTACATCAGTATAATTAAATGTCAAATTAGGATTATTGAGCCAAGATATTCTGCCATTAAGATAGAACACAAATAATTAAGTAGACTTTATTTTTTATTATTTAACACATATTTAAATGGTAGCAACGGATGGACTTTATAAAATTGGCACAAGGTTCATTTATTAAGATCATCGCAATGCGACACTTTGAGAACAATGGACAGCCAAGTCATGTTTGCCACGGATGGCAACGTTGTGTGTAAACTGTAAGGTCATGGGTCTAATAACACTAACGCTCATCCGTTAAAGATGCCTTGTGGAATTAAGGGTGTTAAACTTGCTATTCTTTAACATTTAACTAGCGTGAAAGAAACTTAGGTGGGCCGTTTAGACCATGTGTAGTGGGGCGTTATTGGGGCTTGAAATTGCAAAATAGCGCCCAAACACCACTACAGTGGGGCTTTATGGGGCGCTATATTGCTTCAAAATGGAAAAAATGGGTGTTTGGCGCTATTCTTATAACGCCCTTTTGTTTTGGTTTGTGTGCAAATTTATTCCAGCCAATGAAATTAAAGGGAGGGGCGCTACCCCTTTCTTCCAGTACACACAGTCTTACACATGCATTCAATTTAATATTGATGTTTGAGGGGCGTTAATGGAGGTTGGACCATTTCTTTAAGAGGAGTGAAAGAAATGAAGTGTGACGTGGGTGTTAAAGATGCATACATGGAATGAAATGGCGTGAGGGTATAATGGGCCTAAGGTTAAAAGCTAATTTTTATTTTTTATTTTTTTATCTAAATTTTTAATATTCATTTCACGATAAAAACCAAGCTATATCTGGATAATGGGTAAGCGAGCTACAAGTTGCGCCGCTATCCTTTTTGAATTGCTAATTGTTTTTGTGATTCGGCCATGGTTATTTGGTTAGCTGCCAATCTAACCAATGTGTCATCTTCCATTATGTATCAATCCTTGTTTATTAAGGTCTAGAAACAACTTGAAAACATCCTTGACAATCACAAAAGTTGAAGCTCAAGGTAAACTTTGATTTGGTTTGTTGTAATTTTTGTTTCTTATTTATGTTTAAATGATTGCAGTAGATGGTTTACACTTAAAAAATAACAAGTTTAAGTGTTGCTTATTATTATTTTGTGTGTCGTGATGTTCACCAAATTTATCCTTAAAAGTTTTAACAACCAAATCCAAATTTTTAATAACATAATATTATTAAGCATCATGCATCTGCTTACGGTGCGCGCATATATTGCATATATGTGTAATCATGCATCATGTGATGGCGTTGATAGCCAAAAGACAAAGGGATACATGCACCAATCTGGCTTATCCCGATTGGTATACGTTAGATGCCTTGTGTCTAAGTCTTGATGCAAAACCACTATTGTGTCAAAGGTGTCACTGAAAGCAGCCTATCTATTCCCATGAGGTAGAGGTAAGATTGTCTGCATCTTACCCTTCTCAGACTCTACCTTAACTCTTTTTTTGATAGGTTTAACCGAGTATGATGATGATAATGTACCATATAACACAATTATTATCATGTTAAAATTAGCATCGTTTAGAAAGTGGTCAAATAGTAATACTTACTGACCCATTTGTAACTCTCTGTAATTCATAGTTGGATAAGTTCCCAGGATGCTTCAAATATATATAACAAGTCTAAATCACAAATAGACAAGAGATAACATTTTCTTGTTCAACAAGTTTATAACCCGGAAAAGTAAAAATACTCTTACAATTCAATGAAGTTTACAAAACCAAACCACTATCTAATTATATGGCTGCAAAGTATTCCTTGCTGCCCTTTGGGTCGGGCTTCATCGACTTCTCCCCTGGCTTCCATCCGGCGGGGCACACCTCATCTGGGTTCTCTTGTACAAATTGCAATGCCTATGATAAAAAACAGAGAAATACAATTTACGAATGAGCTTCGCCGTATTAAGAAATCGTTGATTTGGGTCATGTTCCTTTTATTTTATCTCTAACGGGCCAAACACGTATATAAAAAAGGCAAAAGAAAACAAGTGAAATGGGTCAAAATCACAGAAGTGTATTCCTGAATCATTTTATGCAAATAATTAGATAATTAAAAATAATATTTACTTTCTAATAATACTTGACACGGCGACTGTTTATAAACAAAAAGAAAAGGACAAAAGTGTTTCAACATCAACCCAACCCGACCCTCACTAGACAAAACTCGTTAGGACCAGACTTGGCCCCCATTCGTGATGCGTGTTTACCTGAAGTGTTCTCAAAGTTTCATCAACGCTTCGTCCAATTGCAAGATTGTTAATTGTGGAGTGTTGGATAACGCCTTCCTTGTCAATTATGAAAAGTCCTCTCAATGCAATTCCCTGAAAATTGAAAACCAACATTTTGACATAGTAAATAACTTTATATATATGACCAAAAATATTCGCAAAAAAATAATTTACAAATGTGTACCTGGTCTTCAATCAACACATTAAAAGCTTTTGAAACCGATTTTGTAACATCGGAAACCAGCGGGTAGTTCAGATCGCCAAGACCGCCAGATTTTCTATCCGTTTGAACCCATGCAAGGTGGGAGAACTGCAGAAAACAAAAGAGCAAATATTAATGAACTAAAAAAGATCATCTGTTACACGTTTTGGTCGCCTTCAAAACTATATACTCATGCCAAAAGAATGTTAGGTATCACCAAGGTTTAAAAGTACAGAATCGTGCCTCAAGGCGTTTTTTCTGCGCATCACGAGGCGTACGCCTCGAGGCGAACCGAAGCTTAAGACCGAGGCGGAATTAAAAAATAAATACAAATATTATATATCTTATAAAAAATGAAATATTAACTAATTTCATCATCAGATTCATCAAAACACACATTAAAAAGGCATGGTACACTTGAAATTGACACAAAAAGTTTAAAACATATAAACCCATGAGGCGCAGTTTTTGTTACCAACATCAGCTCTTTGAGGCGCACGTACAAAGTAACACCCTGAGGCACCACCTTGTTTTCTTACAGAATCGCCTTGAGGCGCGCCTCACGGCGCACATCTCACCCGTTTTTTTTTTAAACCATGAGTATACCAAATTTTAACTAAATATAGTAATATACATATATTACAATAAGTCGTCATCATCATACTCAGTTAATCCTGCCAATAGCAAGCAAAGGTAGGGTCTGAAGGGGGTACGACGTAGACAGCTTTGCCTCTACCTCATGGGAATAGAGAGGCTGCTTCCCGTGAGACCCCGGCTCGATAGTGGTTTTGCATCAAGCCTTGGACATAACTACATAAGGCACATAACACTTAGCAATCGGGACTAGCTCGATTGGTGCATGTACCCCATGTCTTTCGGCTATCAACGCCACCACATGATGCATGATTAACAGCCGTTTTTAACATTATTTTCACGAAATTAGTAAAATAACATTAAAATTAGTGCAATTTTACTTTTGCCCCCAAGGGCCCACGCATATATAAATTATTACAATAAGTATTTTAGTAAAATACAAAAGCTTGTATAGCCATACAAGGAAAACTTACCACACTGTCTACAGAAACACCCAATATTTCAGTATTGATCTTCTCGAATTCTGCATATCGGTCACTGAATGCAGTGATTTCTACAATAAGAAAACAAAATTAGTATAAGTTAAGGAAAAAAAATATAACAGCCATAGTAATACGTATCTATAAGACTATATAACCTATATCCATATTCCATTAAATATGAAGACAGCTAAAAAAAGGCTTTCGCATATAACAAGCAACGGGCTACTCACCTGTTGGACAAACAAAAGTGAAGTCCAAAGGGTAGAAAAAGAGAATGACATATTTCTTGCCAATGTAGTCAGAGAGTTTAACCTGCAATGACAAATTTTATACAAAGTTACAAAATTTTCAATCTCTTAACTTAATATATATCATATGTAATAACAAAATATACACATGATTATTACATACGGCGACATTTAAAGATTCTAAAATGCAGTTCATATTCGAAGTTGGATATTATATATGTGCTTGGATGCAGCAATGTAGCATGACGGTATGACCATATTCCATAGCATACGTTAGCAATTGACTTAAAAAAATAGCTGTTTTCAAGGGAAAAGTGTGTTAAGTAACTTTAAAAAAACTTAGGTTAGGCAAATGGGAAATAAATAGAGTACTATGGCGGGTCGCTAGCATGATTAAAAAACTAGACTTGTTAACTTAAGATAAATAAATAGATTAATGGTCCAAAACACTCCCCGAAACAATATAAAGTTTCAAAAGCAAACGACAAAAGTCAATTCACTTACATTGATGAACTCTTGATCAAAAACAGCCTCAGCTTCAAAGTCTGGTGCCTTGTTTCCGACTAGTGGCAGTGCCTACAGATAAAAAGATGTCAACATGAGTGATAGCCAACACAACTTACTAAAATTAGGACAAAAGAGGGACACAAATCCACAATATATATTAGATGAATGACAATCAACATTATTCATTCCCCGGGCTCAAATTCGTATTGTCGTCGTTCCCTTTTATAATAAAGTTTCACCCTATTCACATTTCGGTTACAAAATTTGTTGCGTTTTACTAGAATCTTTTGACTTAGTATACCCTTTAGCATTGTAAGACTCATTTTATTAAAACATCAATTGCAGGATGCATCCAGATTAACCATACATCTCTTTCATATCCGAATAGCCCACATTTACTTCCCTAGTTTTGGCTTATAAAACCGCTAGGCGCTCTAAGCCGTTTAGTTCCCAACTTCCAAGGACTAAGGCGCGCGCATCACCTATACACTATATTTCTACATTTACATCCCAATAAGCTTTATTTACAACCGAAAGTACAAGACGCGCTGCCTCAAGCCCCAGAAACGTTTCCAGACGGCCTCAAACCTTTAGGCACCAATTCTCTAATTAACCCATACTTTTAAAGGCAAACCCGGTGCACGAAACTCCCAAATTCGTGGGGTACAGGGATGTCGGGCCACTTGGCCTATTGTACACATCCTGCATTTCTACATGAGGTTTTTTTCCATCTAATCACATGGCAGCATTGCTCTAATTACTCAATAAGTCATCAATTTTTTTTTTTTTTTGAAATCAAATAATTCTTCATGTCATGACTGTCAAATTACATTAAAACAGGCAGACGGGCAACAAGCTGCGCCGCCACACCTTTCTGAATCGCAAACCCCAATCTACTAAACACAAACAACTGCCCCTAGAGTTAAAACATTGCTATGAATAACCCGTTGGGCCCTTGTAGGAAAGGGATACTACGAAAAAAAAGTTGTGTTTTCTATAGAAAACGGCGTCGTTTAATTGCAATAATAAACTAATATTCCCGAAAACCGAATTACCAAACCGGAAATGAATAAATAAATAAACGAAACCGAAAGCAAATAAAAGTTATAAAAGTTAATCGGTAATACAGATTGTGAATTTAATTTAAAATCAGAAACCGAAAAAATAATAATAATAATAATATCCTGCATTTCTACATGAGGTTTTTTCCCATCTCGTCACATGGCAGCATTGCTCTAATTACTCAATAAGTCATCACATACAAAAAATAATAATAATAATAATAATAATAATAATAATAATAATAATTGTTTTCTATAGGAAACTGATACTACGAAAACGGTGTCGTTTAATTGCAATAATAAACTAATATTCCCGAACCGGAAATGAATAAATAAATAAACGAAACCGAAAGCAAATAAAAGTTAAATCGGTTATCGGTTATACAGATTATGAATTTAATTTAAAATCAGAAACCGAAAAAACCGAAACCGAACCGATGAAAGAATAACTTACAGATTTGACGACGAATGAGTTGCGGCGAGGGGTAGAGGGACGGAGGGAGAGGGAAGAGCGGAGGGATTTGGATTGGAAGGAGAAAGAGGAAGAGCTGGAGAAGCTTAGGGTTTGGGATTTGGGGGAGATGAAAGAAGAGGATGAGGACCTAGGGTTTGGGGAAGAAAGAAGAGCTGCTGAAGCAGATGAAGCAGCCATTGTTGTGGTTGTTGTGGTTGTTGTGGTGTGGAGTGTGGAGTGTGAGTGGTGTGGTTTTAAGGTGGAGATGTGATATGTAAAGGATAGATGAAGATAAGGGGTTTGGGTTGGGTTAGGTTGGTTGGTGTGGGAGTAGGTCATTTTAGAAACTATAAAATTTAATTTGTAAAAAAAAAAAAATTAATCCTACTACTACCACTACTATTAATAATAATAATAATAATAAATTATTTTTATTATTATTATTTTGATAGAAGAATTAGGGTTGTTATATTTACCCAAAAAAAAAAATATTTACACCCCCTTTAAAGCATTGTGTTATGATTAAAGTGTGGCGTTTAAGGTTTCTTGTGACCCCTTTTGAATTTTTCAGACTTTAAGTCTAATCAATCAATCTCCTACTTCAAAGCGTCACGTTTTGAAGAACGATGTTGACTGATTAAACTTGAAATTACACAAACATAAAATCCACCAAAATAAACTTATCAAAAAAAAAATAAAAAAAAATAAACCATACCCTAAACTCCACACACAAAAAAAAAATCCCTCAACCCAACCACCCAACAACAATCCCAATGACTGTTGACTTTTAGTCAGCTTTTGTATACTTCAAAGCGTCGCGTTATGGCTAAAACGATTTGAAGTCAAGTGGGAGTGAATCTAGATAGCTTTGAGTGGGAATAATAGACGGAGCCAAAAATTATTAGCCATGAAATGGTAGAAAAAAATGTTGGAACATGTATTTTCTCTTTGTACTTTTGTAGCATGCATTGTTTAAATTGTTTTGATGTTTCCCAATCTTGTAATCTAAATATAACGGCCGTACCATTCTGTGTGAAAGACAATGCGTATTATATAATCTTGGGGAATTGGATTTTAATAAACCAAACTTTGCTTTATTGGCCGACAATAATCTATACTTAAGAAATTCCCAATAATAGTCCCAACTTTCAACATATTGGCCGACAATGAACTTTTTAACTTTCAAACTCTTTCAGTTTTGAAAACGGATTAGTTTTCGGTTAACAGAAGTTCATTTTCGGCCAACACGTTGAAAGTTGATACTATTGTGGGGAATTTCTTAAGTACAGATTATTGCCGGCCAACGAAGCAAAGTTTGGATTATTAAAATCCAATTCCCCTATAATCTTTTCGTAAATTTGTTGGTGTCTCTCTTCCTGAAGAATATTGTATCACGTTTCTTAGCTAGATATATTATCGTTTGGTTTCATTGGGTTATCAATTTCATATGTATTGTTTGGTTTAATGAAAAACCGTGAGATTTCAATACTTTGTGGATCATATACTTGTTGAGACCAAGTGGTATGAGGATCAGGCGTATATGATATATCATGCATATATCAGGCTAAAGAAAGTTGTTTTCGATATGTCAATAGAAATATAGAATATATGTATATTTTGTACCTTAAAGATAATGAGATGGTTGTTTACCCCATCTGTATGCCTTCCCATCCATCACTATATGTATATTTCTAGCAAACTTATGTAAAATGTTATGCACGCCGGTGAGAAACGCAAATCGCTAGTTACACTTAACTATGCAACTTGTACAAATATTTACTCTTTCTATGTAAAAATTATAAAATTTGTCATTTTCAAGTTTCAACATCAAGTTTAAGAGTTAAGACTATTAGAGTTCTCAATCAATGTGATTTATAAAAATACAAAGCGTGTTTGAGCATTTCTTTTTTATATTTGTTTCTTAGCGCATAAGAATTGCATTCTTATAAATTGTTTTACATTTACATGTAATTGGATTGGATGTTATTAACAACATTAATCAAGTCAAGTCAAGTCAAAACAAATCTCTTAGTCAACCATTGACTCCCTAACATAAATCAAGTCAAGTCAAGTCAAGTCTCCTAGTCAACCATTGACTCCATGATTTTATCCATTGTATTTATATTGTACATTATACTTAGTCAACCATTGACTCCATAATCTTAGCTAGAGTTAGTCATATGTAAGCCTATATAAAGGCCTTGATGTATTGTTGATAGACACACAACTTTCATAATACATAAACACACAACATTGTTCATTACTTTATATGGTATCAAGAGCCTAAAAGCTCCCTTGAGCCATCTTCGATCCCAACCTACTCGACAGACACCTTCTGTCCGCATTTTGCCTTTTTTTTTCTTTCGATTCATCATGGCCAAACAAATCACCCACATTACCGCCACCACAACCCGAAACCAAGGGCCACCACAAACTACCAATACCAACACTCGCCCGACTCGCAACAATAACACCTATTGCTACTATTGTAACATTCCCGGACATGACACTAAAGCTTGTCGCAAACTTAGTCGCTTCCTAAGAGAATACAATGTCTCGCCTCAAAATACCAACACCCCGGTGGTTAACTACACCACCCCGCACCCAATGGCTACAACCTCATCTTGGATGTGGGACACCGGTGCGTCCAACAACACCGCGAACAACAACCAACAATTTTCCGTTCTTTCCGAATACGGAGGACCCGATAAGATCGTGCTAGGTGATGGTAAAACTCTCCCTATAACTCATATTGCTCAAACAACTATTCCAACAAATTCTCGCCCACTTCTTTTAAATAACATTTTAATTGCTCCTAATCTTCGAAATAATCTTATTTCCGTTGCCAAAGTTTGTCGTACTAATCTTGTTTCCGTTGAATTTTTTCCTTATCATTTTTTTTGTAAAGGATCTACGCACGGGGGCGCGCCTCATGCGGGGAGTGAACGTAAATGATGTCTACTATGGACCAATCTCATTGTCTCCCCAAGTCAACAACACCCAAACAAACTCTCTTCTCATGTGGCACCACATACTTGGACATCCATCGCTTCAAGTGTTCAAGTCTTTAATTTCTAGATTGGGACTTCGTTTTAATAAGGTGACCCATGAGTCTTTTCATTGTACTTCATGTTCCCTAAATAAAAGCCACAAACTACCTTTTGGCAAAAACTCTTTTGTTGCCAATCAACCTCTACAACTTCTCTACTCCGACGTTTGGGGTCCCGTAAAAACGTCAATCGATGGCTTTAAATACTATGTCATTTTTGTTGACTATTTTTCCAAATACATTTGGTTATACCCAATCAAACGAAAATCCGATGTCAAAATTCTTTTTCCACAATTCAAATCCCTTGTTGAAAAATTTTTCAAAACCAACATTGTTGCGTTGTTCACTGATAATGGGGGTGAATATGTGGGTCTTTCACCTTATCTTGCCTCTCAAGGTATCTCCCATTACACGACACCACCTCACACACCGGAACAAAACGGTATTGCCGAACGACGTCACCGACACGTTGTGGAAACCGGCCTCGCCTTACTCCACTACTCCCACTTACCACAACATTTTTGGTCCCATGCCTTTCAAACCGCAACCCACCTAATCAATCGTTTGCCTACACCCATCCTTAACAACAAATCTCCCTACGATATGTTGTTCAACACCGCTCCTACTTATTCCAAACTCAAACCGTTTGGTTGTCTTTGCTACCCATGGTTACGACCCTATGCTACTTCAAAACTCCACTCCCGTTCAACGGCGTGCATATTTCTTGGGTACTAATCCTCCAAATCGGCATTCAAATGCTATGACCCTACTAGTCACAAACTATACCACTCTCGCCACGTTGAATTTATCCCACATATTTTTCCATCTCAAAACACCAACCCCCAACCCAAACACATGTCATTTGACTCCTTCCTATCCACATACCAATCGGCCCAATCAACCTCCCCTTCTAACCAACCCACTCCAGACCCAAACATCTTGCATCATCCAACCCCTACTCCACAGCCCATATCACCCGAAGCCCAAACCCCTATCCCTACACAAACCCACGACCCACCACCTATACCTCCTACACACAGCCAACCCTCCCACACAATAGGTCCAAACAGCCCAACCTCCCACACAACAGGCCCTACACCCCAGCCTACCGAGACACTCTCACCAACCAGCCCACCGACTCCACCTGATAGCACCACCTCTACCCCAACCGATTCCCACTCTACCAACCCCACCTCACCAATGTCTTCATCCAACACATCCGATGATTCCACGAACTCACCTCCATACAACCCTCAACCACCTCGTCGACAACCGAAACCCAACTCAAAGTATTAAAACCCTAACTTTGTCAACTCTACCACCATTCACCCTCTACCCGTTTCTCTTGAACCATCCACTTATACTCAAGCCTTGGAAGATCCGGATTGGTGCCATGCCATGGATCTTGAGTATAATGCTCTCCTTCATAACAACACTTGGGAACTTGTCCCTCACACAACCCAAACTCCCATTGGTTGCAAATGGGTATTCCGAATCAAACGCAAACCCGACGGCACGATTGACAAGTACAAAGCCCGTCTAGTTGCCAAAGGGTTTCACCAACAATATGGAAAAGACTATCATGAAACATTTAGTCCCGTTACTAAACCCGTTACCATTCGCACTGTTCTCTCCATTGCTCTTTCAAAAGGATGGTCTTTACGTCAACTAGACGTTAATAATGCGTTTCTTCATGGGACTCTTCACGAAGATGTCTTTATGGTGCAACCTCCTGGGTTTACCAATACGGAATTCCCACGTCACATTTGCAAACTCAAAAAATCCCTCTATGGACTTAAGCAAGCACCGCGTGCTTGGTACATCGAACTAACCAACTTTCTCACTCGTTTTGGCTTTAAAAAATGCATTTCTGACCCCTCTCTCTTTGTATACAATCTCAACAACATCACTTGCTACCTCCTTGTGTACGTTGACGATATTGTCCTCACCGGAAATCACAATCCATTTATGGATTCCTTTGTTCAAGCCCTAAGCAACCAATTTTCTATCAAAGACTTCGGCCGTCTCCATCATTTTCTAGGAATTGAAGTCATTCCTACGCCTCATGGTCTATTTCTTTCCCAACATCGTCACATTCAAGATATTCTTACCACCTTTAAAATGGATGGTGCAAAAGAGGTTCTCACTCCTTTAAGCACTTCCGACTCTCTTTCTTCCTTTGACTCCACTCCCCAGTCGATCCCACTCCCTACCGCCAACTTGTAGGCACTTTGCAATATCTTGCTTTCACACGTCCCGACATCTCCTTTGCCATCAATAAATTATCTCAATTCATGCACTCACCTAAACAATCACACTGGCAAGCTCTCAAACGGGTACTCCGCTATTTGAAAGGAACGGTCCATCATGGGTTGTTCTTGAAACGCAATACTAACCTAAACTTGCAGGCTTTTTCGGACTCGGACTGGGGCGGTATTAATGATGGGGGACGGTCCACTACAGCATATCTCATATATCTTGGGTCTAATATCATCTCTTGGAAATCTGCTAGACAAAAAACCGTCTCAAGATCATCTACCGAAGCTGAATACAAAGCACTCGCTAATGCTGCGGCTGAACTCTCATGGGTTAAAAATTTACTTGGTGAACTCGGGCTCCCAATTAAAAGCACCCCATCGCTTTACTGTGACAACACTGGAGCTACTTATGTATGTGCAAATCCTGTTTACCATTCCCGCATGAAACACATCGCTCTGGACTATCACTTTGTGCGGGAACAAGTCAATTCCGGGCAACTCAAAGTTCTTCATGTCAGCTCCAAGGATCAACTCGCGGATGTGCTCATCAAACCGCTTGCACGTGCACCCTTCCTATATTTTCGGTCCAAGATTGGAGTCTCCAACGGATCCTCCATCTTGCGGGGGCATATTAACAACATTAATCAAGTCAAGTCAAGTCAAAACAAATCTCTTAGTCAACCATTGACTCCCTAACATAAATCAAGTCAAGTCAAGTCAAGTCTCCTAGTCAACCATTGACTCCATGATTTTATCCATTGTATTTATATTGTACATTATACTTAGTCAACCATTGACTCCATAATCTTAGCTAGAGTTAGTCATATGTAAGCCTATATAAAGGCCTTGATGTATTGTTGATAGACACACAACTTTCATAATACAAAAACACACAACATTGTTCATTACTTTATAGATGTGAACTACTTTTTTCGTTGGTAACAACTACAATGTATTCATAACCAATTTTTTTTATTATTATAGTCTACTGCTTTCCTTTTTATTTTGTATTATAATTGTTAATAAAAGTGTTTTTATTCGACTAGTAGAAATCCAGCGGAAGCGATTTTTGGTTTGGGTTAAGTTTTGTCCTGCCCTGCAGCTGGAGGGCTGCTCGGTTTCTAGTCAGCGACTCTCAAAACGGCTAGGTGGTCAAAGGTAGAAGAAGTATAGATATAGAATGATTGTTTTGTCATTTGATGTACCAAACATTACAATCAATAACAAAAGAGTTAATAGCCATTTCCGTCAATGAGGTTTGGGCCAGTTTGCCACTCCAGTACAAAAGTTTTTTTTTTTTGCAATTCCTTCCCTGAGGTTTGGATTTTTTTGCCAAATTCGTCCTTTTCAATAACCCAGTTAAAAAATCTCGTTAAGGCCAGGGGTAGGGTTGTCTTTTTGCCACTTTAATGAAGGACAATTTTGTCATTTGATACCCTATATTATTATAAAACCTAACCCAAACCCCCTATCCATTCCTGCTGCTCGAGAAAAGTCACACACAAACCCACAAACATATACACTAATACAGAGAGAGAGAGAGAGGGAGGGGGAGGGAGGAGCTCCGGTGGTCAGCGGCGGTGTACAAGGCGGAGCTCCAGCGGCGTTTCCCCCTCAACAACCACCCACCCTTCCTGCTTCTATAAACACAACCGCACCCCCATCCCCTTTTTACTTATTCATATACTTTGAGAGAGAGTAGCGGTAGAAAGAGAGAGAGACTGATGAAGGAGAGCAGCAGAGGGAGAAACAGAAGGGAGAGAGACAGATAGAAGGAGGAATGGAAGCGGAGGTGCCAGATTCGATCCAACCCAGATCCATCCAACATTCAATAATAATAATAAAACCTAAACCACCCTTCTAGATCCATCCAACCCAGAACTCGCCGGTGGATAACCGGAATCCCGCCGGAGGATAACCGGAATCCACCTGAAACTTTAAGGATGAAGTTGAGGTTCTAGCTGATCCCTTCAGTTTCTCTGCTTCTAAAGTCTCTGCTCCATCTCGTTGTAATGGTTTTCATTATTATTATTATTATTATTATTATTATTATTATTATTATTATTGTTAGTTGCAGAGATCTAGAGAGAGACAATGAAAGAGAAAGAGAGAGAGTGAAAGAGAGATAGATATAGGGGGTGGGGATAGGTTGGGGTGGGGTAGGGATGGGGTGGGGTAAGATTTTAATTAAAATTTTAAATTGTAAGTAAAAAGACAACTATACCCCTGACTTTAACAAGATTTTTTAACTGGGTTAGTGAAAAGGACGAATTTGGCAAAAAAATCCAAACCTCAGGGACGGAATTGCAAAAAAAAAAACTTTTGTACTGAAGTGGCAAACTGGCCCAAACCTCAGGGACGAAAATGGCTATTAACTTATAACAAAACAATCATTCTATCTGTCACACCCTCAAATTTCCATTGCGGGGTTTATACCGCAAGGCGCATGACATACCAGAATCCCATAGCCATAAGTCATATGAACGAACTCTAAATGCCCAAACCATTTAGTTCGTTTTCAAAAACCAAGTTAGGTTAAGCTGCGGAACCGTAAACCAAATTTAAACCTTTTAAAGACCATGCGCAAAACAACGCGCCCAAATTTAAAATCATATGAAAGAACATGTAAAAGCATAATATGTAATTTAGGTGTATGCCCAAGACCCCAAATGCAGTGAAGTATGCAGTGCTTTCTAATCCTGGCACCGGAAGCTAACTACCTGCAAAAGCATGTATATCCCGGGTCAACAAACAATGTTGGTGAGTTCACTAAGTAAAGTAAATGAGTATGTAAATGCGCTGGTTTCCAAAACCACGTAAACAAGTAATTTAGTTGGTTCCAAGAACCATGTAAACACTAGTTCATCGCATGTCAAGGGTAGCTAACCCATTCATGATAACTAACACCGATATACCGAACTGCTGATGTACGTGTAGTCACAAACGTGAGCTACATGCCTTACATCATTGTCTATCAACAATGATAAAATCTGTTAAGTTATAGTTCACTCTCGCACTCCCTGAGCCGGTGTGAGGTTTGTAAGACCTAATAGCGCTATCAACTAATAACCCGCTTGCCATAACCCGGCAACTCATTCGGTATGTGAAGGACTTACAGATGATAGAGTTGGTTTAGTTCATCAAGGACACGGTTTGCGAACTAGCAAAACCCGACTCACATAAGGAGTCAAAAACCGACCCACACAAGGATCCATAGCATCCCAACCCGGGATGTGTAAGTAGTCCCAAACCGGACTAGAAAATAGTTTTCCCAACCCATACTAGAAAAAGTTAAGTACGTTGTCTCAACCCGAGACGCATGCTCTTGAGAAAAGAGTAGTGAAACTCACCTTAGTATGCAAGCAAGTAAATCCAAACTCCAAGTAGGGTGCACTACCGACTCCCTAGTATAAGTGTCACTAAGTAAGTATACGTGTAATACCATTACACCATATAACCCGTTTTTCCAAGACGTTTAAATATTCAAAAGCGTGTAGGTGACACCTAGTGATTTTACATGCATAAGTAAACCCTACGGACCCGTCGGTGAATATGTTGGTTACAATTAGTTTTACACTCCATATGCGTCTAATACTAGTGTCCATTCAATTACATATCAAATACATACCACCTAGGACTTCAATTAGTCACGTAAACACATAATACACAATCTGCGTTTTTAGGACAGATTGTGCGTCACCAAAACTAATTTATTTAAAATACTAAATCAGTGAGTTAAACTCCCAATTTTTTACTGAATATTCTTTGGGATTCATTTAACAACCCATATTTTTGTTTTATCTCAAAACCAAACACAAAAATTATTAAAATTCGTTCAACACAGCTATGTTCAGAAAACTTTCACAACAGTTCAGTTTAGTAGAAAAATTCCCAAAAATTGTGTATTCATCCAAACGGGATAAATCCACTTGGAAAACCCAAATTATTCCAATGTTAATCTTCTGTAAAAATTTCATAACTTAATTCTTTATAAAACTCGAGTTATGACAGTTTAAAGTCGACTCAGTTTGTTAACCCGAAATTCTGATATGACCTATTTTCAAAGAAAATTCCAAAAATGACTTAAACGACGTCCAAATCACTCGATTTTACCCATTATGAAAAGATAAGACCAGGTATGATTTAACCATGCAAAGAAAACATCAAAACCATCATGTTAAAGCCATGTAACACACCCTACAAGTTAACCTAAACATTCTGTCCAGATTTTAATCATGCATAAACCTTTATTTAAACGACTCACGTGTGCGTATAATCGATCAACAATCATCAACAATCATTACAAAACATTCCTAAGACCTATTAAGATCAGAATCTATCATAATACATGCAAAAATCATAACCCTAACGATCAAAACATCAACAACTTGCGCAACAAGTAATCTATTATATCACTAATCGCCTATCATCATGTTTAACCCGTTAAATATTCAAAAACTTCAAGTTTTAATATTTATAAAAAGGTCTCAGACCTGGACAAACTTAGCTATAGGGTTTTTATAACATAATAATAAGATTAAAGCATAGTAGATTAAGGATTATACCATAAGCTCTTCGAAACAACCAACCGAATGCTCTTGAAACTTCCCGATCGATGTTCTTGCGCCTTAGCAGGTGGTTTGGGGTTAATATTTCATAGGTAGGGCAGTAGGGGCGATTAGGGTTTGAGTTTAGGTGATACAAGAGGCTTAGGGTTGCTTAAATGGGTGATTAAGTCGGTTTGGTGGCGACAGACACCCGCGAGCGGCCGCTCGGTCCCTGTGAGCGACCGCCCACAGGGCCTTGGCCCGCGTGGGTGGCCCGTTTCGTCACCCGACGTGTTTTCCTTTGACGTTTTCGCTATTTCGGACCATGATAAGTGTAACCCCATGTGTTAAGACCCCAATCATCCTAATGGTCCACCTTTAACGATTTTTATTGACGTATTCGGTTTAAGTTCACATAATCACATATTGTTTGCACATAGTTTCACCGAGTATCACAGAAGCACGTATTCGCAATCAATCCAAACCAATTATCTCACAATTATTAAACTTCATTATTGATGTATTGTAAAATACATCTACTTCCAGTGTAAAGTTTGTACAGTTTTCGAGTCGTTTAGATATTGTTTTTATTAGTTTTAGGCTTGTACGGGTCTATTTTATTTAGTATAGCTTTTTATAGAGTTTTATTAGTTTTGGGTCTTTTTTAGTATTTATCTATTTTATTTTATATTTTGTAGGTGTTCATGAACGTTGAAGCATAAACGAGCAACTTTGGTCGAGTCAAGAACACCCGAGTCGAAAGCACTGAGTCATAATACGGTATATAATAATAGTATTCTAGATAATAATAATAATAATAATAATAATAAAAAACTAATAATAGTAAAAGAAAAAAAAATGTGACTTATGTCACTTTGGTGGGCCGAAGGCCCAAAAGACAATTATTTTTGAGGATTCTAAGAAGAGCGGCGAAAATATTAATTCTTGGGAGAGGGTTTAGAAAGGGAGGAAGGCGCTGCATATTTATATGGAGAGGGCAGAGCATATTTGAGTAGAAAAAGGGGGGGCCGTAGATGAGGATTGGAGAGGTGAGCTTTGAATATTATATTGAAGTAGAGGTTTGATTATTATTATTGAGGGATAGAGGCTGGAGCAATATTATTCTTGGGTGGAAGGAGAAGACATTATTTTTTCTTGAAGGACATAGCATCGACGAGCACTAAGAGAACAGAGAAGGGGGTCAAGGGTTGAAGCCTAGGTGCCAGCACGGGTCGGTTCTAATCTATTTATTCATTATTTATTTATTCAAACCCGTTGTGAACGCTATAAATATTATCTGTTTCTATTGTTTTGATTCTTTCATGACTTTTATTGGCTAAACCTTGATGCTACCTAGGTTAAAGATGATTGCACTTGAATGATTTATTTTCTTTTGGTTTTGGAACTATTGGTTGTGGATGAATTTTAAAGTAAAGAACTTTTTATTTTCTGGTTTGGTGTGTATGCGTATTTAGTTTTGTTTAATTAATTTTTATAAACTCCACTTGCGTTTTTGTGAATGTCTTTCATGTATGAATGCGGGTTAGGTTGCGGACTGGGTGTTAGCAACTAGTTTATGGTTAATTTCTGCAGGTTATCCATAGGAGTTGTAATTGTTAGTTAGATGATTCTAAGTATTCTACCAATTCTCAATAGCTGTGAGGTGCGAGATTGTTGGTCTGTCTAGGGTGTTAAATTGCTAGTTCTAGAGGCTTTGTGAGAAGATCTTCCTAGTTTCCCTAGCATTCCTTGTAGGCCAAGTCTTATCAGAAATATTGTAGTTACCCCTTGCACTTTCGGGTGTATTGTGACTTTCGCGCTGTGAGGTAGACTGTCTAGCGGGTACTTTAAGATTCGAGTAGGTAAGCCTGTGAGGGTAACCTCTCAACCGGTGGTTTAACAGCACAACAATATTCTAGGGTTTCCCCTTGAGAAGGGTCGAGGGTGTCTAGTTTATTCTTGATGTTTAGTATTTTAAGATCTCGGTTCCACACCAGTTCCATAGCCATTAGAAGCTTATCATTCATGTGTAGGATTCTAGCCTAGGTAGTGCCTTCCCATCCATCTGACCTCAGTTACAGTCTCCAGTTTGTGTATTTAGTTTTTTTAGTTTTATTATTTTATTTATTTGCATTAGTCTTTTAGAAACCCCCCCTTTAAGCAATAAAACATTATTAAGTCAGTTTGTAGATAAGTAATCGAGTCTAGTTTACGTTTTCCATTAGAGTCTCGTGGGTTCGATACTCGGACTTACTTTAGCTGTACTGCACTGACCGGTACACTTGCCGGTTGTGTGGTTTAGGTTTAGAGAGTCTTAGGTTATAAATTTAAAACTTAGAGTGTCTAGTTTAGGTTAATTTAGTTAGTTTTTATTAAACCACTTTGAGCACATCAATTATCCACCAACGTCCGAGGTTCACTAATCATGTATACAGTCTGGTAATTCCTCGAATTACCACTTTATGCAGTTATTAACTTATAACTGTGTAACGTGTGTCCTATCTAGCTAACCCTAGTTAAGTATAATGCAACGATATATAAGAGTGATATAAGAGTGTTTCCAAAGAAACTGTTGACTGACTAAAGTAATTGAAATATTATTAGTGACTTGTGGGGCGTACTTTAGCCTATAAGTGAATGCTCATCCCGAGAATTCCCAGGTAGGTAAACGGGTCCCTCGTCTGATTGGGATTTATGCGAATTACCAACCTAGACAGAAAACTCAGAATACAGGCGCTCACCCTTCCAGATTGCACGTGCCCCGTCACAAATAAATTCCAAAACTCTAGCGGATCTTGAAATGTGGAAATATATATATATATATATCCTTGAGATGTGGATTTCACTCCTAACTCAAAGATATACTTCCAAAAAGTAAAAATACGATGGAGTGAAACTGGTCACTAAGATAAGGATATCACTCCTAGCTCAGTGATTTAAGTTTCTTTTGGAGGGATAGATTCCTTGAGATTTGGACGTCTCCTATCTCGAAAGGAAAATATTCCAAGATAAATAAATAAATAACTAAATCATATAAAGAGTGAAACTATTCACCAAGGTATGGATATCACTCCTAACTTGGTGTTTTCGTTCCATTGGTAGAATAAAATCTTCTTCGAGTATAATGAAAAGTAAAAGAAGAAAATCTATCTAAAGAAATATGAGGGTAAAAGAAAGCATATAGAGGGTAGCTTAGTTATAGTCTAGGTCAAAAGCATTTACTAATAACCTAATTCCCTATAACCATGGCTCTGATACCAATCTGTAACACCCCAACCGATGGCGGAAACATCGGGATGTCACGTAGTGACGATTGTTCAATAGCACATTGTAACAACTCTAAAACTAAGTACGATTATAACAACTAATTAAATAGTATTGGGCCACCCAAAGGTGTTACCCAATAACGTTACCCGGATCACGGACCAGCCCAATAAGCCGGCCCATTAACCAAGGCCCGATAATTAGAAAAGACCCATAGAGTATAGTGGGCCGTAGCATGGACCCGATAGAAGAATGGGCCTAAGATAAACCCATTAGTGATTGGCTAGAAACCATTAAACCAATTTAGGCCCATAATGAAACACATGCTTAACTCTTTAGTTGTTGAAGCCCATCCACGAGATAAAAGCCCAATTACCTTCCCTCACAATTAATCGGCCCATCCTTGGAATATGTGGATGCCGCCACTTTCATCCACCTAATAAATCTAGATTCCACATTTACACTCAACATATCTCTCACCACTCCACCTCATTTGATCTACTAATAGGCAATAATTATAATGCATGCACCATAGAAGCTATAAGATCCTCCCTCTAGATTGCATGAACTCTTGCAAAACCACTCATCCAATCCGTAAGAAGCCTACAAAACCACTCAACTTCTTCTTCCTCTCTAACCATGCAGCGATGATCTACCTTCACCATTCATCACCACACTAAACCTTGACACTAATATTAGAGTTCATATAGAGTTAATAGGCCAAGGTTGATAACCGGCCGATTATATTTATCAAGAACACGACCATCCAGGTAAGTACTCCTATCAAATCTTTAGGAACCAAGCGCCAAGCTGTGATGGCCAGCTTTAGTTAGGATAAACGCCTAAGCTGTAACGGCCAGCTATACGATTATATTTCTTGTTATAATATGGTTTATCATTAACAGGAACTCGAAGAAACTAGTAGCTCTATCGCTTGTGAAACACCGCAAACCGAAGTAACAAATGTGAGTGTATGTACCCCATTTTTGGTTATATTGTTTTTGGGGTAAATGCATGTTGGTCAAGTAAAAGGATTTATGTTGTGTCATAGTTTGCATTGTGTCATGATCATGAAAAACCATAGAACTCGATCGTATAGAAATAACGAGAGTGGATCCATTCGGTATTAAAAAGGATGTATTCCGACCATTTAGAGGATCGGACCACATAACATATGTCAAAATGTTCCATCGATATACATCCTACCTTAGAAAAGATCGATCCATACGAAAATTGCATGTTTATAAAAAGTGTAATCGGTCATTCTGGCACCACTCACTAGCATCGCTAACGTATTTTCGACATGCATTTCAGGTTGAGGAATGAAAGAGTAACCCGAGCTCTACGTAGGCTAAAATCGAGTCGATGCAAAGTTGATAAATAACCGGCTCTGTGGGCCGGATTGCGTCCAAACAGGCTTCGGCCCAAGTCATGTTTAAAAGTTGTTGTTTAAAAGTTATGTGTTGTATTTTGAATTTGGAAACTAATGGGTTGTAATATTAAGTAATGAGGTTTCTTAAAATGAATATGATGTGATTTAAGTAAAGTTTAGTGACATGATTACCAATCCGTAATGACTCGGTAAATTTCGGGTCGTTACACACATGGACTAAATTGTAAATATTAATAGCAAACAAACTTTCATTATCCAAAAAGGAAAATACAAAAGTCTTAATAGAAATCTAAAACATAGATAAATAAATATCCAATCTTTTATTTAAGCACTAGGTCCAGCCTAAGCGTGAAAGCATGTAAGATCAAACGTCACCTGAAACATGTACAAAATAATTTCGTCAACACATATAATGTATTGGTGAGTACATTCGTTTGATATATATAGTAAAGTAAAATTTAGCAATTCGTGTGTTATTTTGCAAGAAGTAATAAGTAGTATCCGGGTCAAATCAACCCTATGAAAGGAAAGCAGATATATATAGTATACGCTAGTAGTAATGTAATACATAGCAATGACGAGGACTCTCAACAGAGTCACAAGGGTATATACCATAGTACTATTCATTGAAATGCCAGGCCGCAACGGTTAATGATTTGACAGGTCATAGATAAACGAAATGACACAAGCAAACACACATAAGAATTGCTATTTTAGTAAAATGAAATAGAAAATTGATAATAAGTACATGAGTCACCCCAAAATAGTAAGACAGTAAAAAGGGGAAAGATATACTCACAGTTAGCGAAAGCGATCAAAATCCACTTAAGCGGTCGTGAGCTAAGTAATGAGAATTCCGAGGAATTCAACCTATAATGTGTAAGAATACTAATAAGGAAAAGTCTAAGAGTCTAAAGTAATTAGAGTCTAAGGCATTAGGGTTTGCTAAGTCGATTTGGGGAATTAGAGTTTTTATGATTTGTCGAATTAATGTAAAAGTTGTATATTAAAAATAATATACCAAGTTTGTAAATATGATTTAGGTAATATAATTATTACCAACTAAATATTTAGACCAAAATATATTTGAATAATTATGACAAAATAATTTAGTTAATTACTTTAACTAATTATTATAATTAAATGCAATAATTATAAATGTATGGATAAATAATTATGTGTTTCACAAGGATTTACAAATGGTAACTAAGATTTTCAAACATAAAACATTTCTATTTTATAAGAAAAGTATTCATAAAATAGATATTTAATAGTACAGATAAATAAATTATTAATTATGTCTAATTACTCATAAATAAGACTAATAATTCAAGACATGATCTAAAAATACTATTTTTATAGAAAAAGGATACCTTCTGATGTAAAGTAATGAAAATAATTTTCTCATAATTTTTATAAACTTATTTATATTTAAAACTGATTTAATGAGATTAAATCATGTTTAAATGATTAAAAATAGGAAAAATAATAAAAATAAATGTTTTCTAAACCAAACATTTTTATTTCAGTTCATAATGATTAGAAATAATTTATCAAAAATTTTGAGATTAAAATAATTAAAAATAATTTTTTTATCAATTAATTATGATTAAAACAATTTAATTCAATAAAAATATAAAAATAAAAAAATTTTCAGAAAATAAAATTGTGGGAATTTTCTTTATGGTGTCAAGAAGCTACACCTAAATTTTCATAATTTTTGGAGTAAAAATGAATTTTCTATAATTATTATAAGATTTATGTGTTTATATATTATTATAATATATAAAAAAAAACTGGAAATAAAGTAAAAGAAAAAAAAACAGGAAAGGCGCTGGGTATGGGGTTCGAACCCGGCCCTCTTCCCTCTATGACACACACACACACACACACCACTAGGCTAGTTCTTGTTTTGTTTATTTATTTGAAACTGAAATATATTTAACAATTAACACAAACATCATCTTCTTCCCCAATTATCTAGCCCAAGAACCCTAACCTCAACCAATGTTCAATTAACCCGATTAAGACACAATTGAAGCTCTGTAATAAGGGGGTTTTATCCTACAAGGCTCGACTAAGATAAAACAAGCAAGATTAAACACTTACAACTCGTTTTTAGGACCACGATTGAAGCTTCTTTTCTAAAAAAAACGCGATTTGGAGTGGTTTCTGGACGATTTTATGCGAAATTTGTTGTGGGTTTTGTTGTGTAATGGTGCAGCAACCATCTACAATCATCTAGGTATTTATACACGATTAAAAAGACGCGTTTAAGGTCGATATTAAAGCTTGTCGGTTACCCTATTAAACCCACGATTAAACGCCTTTAAAACTCGTCATTAACCCAAATAAATGGTTGTAATGCGTTAATTATTGATGGAGAAGACGTTTGGAATCATTTAATCATTGAAACAGGTTTTGAAACGCATTTTGAGTCTTCGCCGGAAATAAAATCCGGCGGCCGGACTTCCTTCTGGCCGGAATCACGACAGCAGCAGTTAAAGAAATTTTTTTCTTTTTAAAACTTTCAGGTTTTGACAATTTGGCCCCTCATGTTTAACATAGTTAGTTTTATTAAATTTTAGTTACTTTTTCCTTTATAAAAACTTAACCAAGTAACTAAATTAACCTATAATGTTGTTAAAACTTTATAAAACTCTCTAAAACTTGGATTTTTTATAAAATCCATTGCGTAGACGTTTCGAGATACGTATTTGACTAAAACCTATACCCGATCCATAATAGTTATATATATATATTTTGTTCTAAAATTAAATTTGAAAACGACGAAACTTATAGGGACTATAATGAAAATATTTCAAGGGTTATTTTTGTAAATTTGACGAAAGACGAGGGTGACGGATGTCACATCTTAAAAGCAAACTCTCTGTCTAACAAAGTCTTAATCTCTTCAGGATATTCAACTGTATCACCAACCTATTTAAAAGGAATAACCAAATACATAAATATTACAAAACTATAATTAAGGAATTATTAAAAATAATTTTGTATTTAAAATTTAGTTAAAAATATGGAATACCGTATTCAAATCAAGCAATTCAGAAGCACTTTTACTAATAAGTTGTGCAACGTCACGATGAAACAACGTAAGAGATACAGCACCATTAACATCTTGCACACGAACCTGAATTTTAAACCTAGAAAAAAAATAAAAAAAAAACAAAAATTTATAACTAAGTTGGGTTGAAATCAAACTATATTTGTGTATATTAAAATTGATGTTACAAATATATCCGACCTTGGTGTAGGCTCAACTTGTTTGGCACTACAACTAACATTCAAACACTCGTAAACCTTTTCTTCCTCAAAATCTGAACTTCCTTCACCAACCTGTTTGATTATATAATCAATACTACATTTTCTGGTGCATTTGGGGCATCCCATGTAGTACCAGCCAATTTCGGTTAACAGGTCTTTAATAGTACCCAATAATACCAGAGCCTGCTCCTGTATGAATATTATAATTTGTTACCGAAATAAGGTAGTATATGGTATACAATGGATATTAATATTAAATAAAAATTAAAATTTTAACCTCATTACAATTTTTTATATTTAATTATAAATATCGTATTTAAGTATCAACATTATACTTACCTCTTGAATCTCACAAATGTCGCCAATGTTACTAAAAGGAGTGTTATGGACAAATTCATCTTCATCAGAACAGAACATAGAAGTTCCATATGGTCGATGAGAAGAGGAAGGATTATCAGCGATTTTCTTACCCAACCTGATAAAAATAATTTGATTTACACATTACATATTTATTAATACTTTTTATAAAGGTTTTGTAATTCGTATTGAAAAACGTAATAGTACATACCCTTTTTTGTACAGGTTTATATCTTCAATATCTCCATTGATGAACAGTCGACTAACTCGATCTCCAAAAGAGTTAGAAACATACGGTTTTCCTATATAAAAAAACATTAGGAAAAAAAATTTGAAATATTTAATAATAAGAAAATTTAGAAGTTAGAACTTAATTTATAATGCAAAATATAATGTAGCTATAAATATAAATATAACTATATATATTTATTAACATTATACAACCATTATAAAACTTCAAACGGCCAAACTGCATTATTATTATAAATTCTTTCTCTGTTTGATGAGTTGCAACATATTTAGACATCTCCATGGCATAACTATCCCACAACGTTAAATAGATGCGTAAGCCCCTTCAAAAAAGTACAAATTATTTTAGTAAAAAATAAATAAACAATTTATAAAGCTACGTAATTTTTTTTGTATATAAAATGCAAACAAAAAAAATAAATAAATAAAGAATACATACTTGATATCTTGAATTTCCATTGTTAACCTCTTTTTATCAGCGACAACCTTTTTATCTTTATCATCATTGCTGAAGAACTTGTTAACATGTCCTATAACATCTAAGATCAAGTATAAAATAAACATTAATGAAACATAACTTATAAAACTATTATTATGGTTTGGTTGTGATGAAAAAAAAGACTATTAGAACGAAATATACCTATTGTAACATATTCATCAACCTCCCTATCCAGAATTCTTTGAAATGGCACAAAAGAGAAACCAAAATCTGGACCTTGGAAACCATCATATTCGGAAACTTGAGTATTCATATTCAAGCAGAGTTTGTTTGGGTTTGGAGCATACTTGTATTTAGAGGAATTGACCCCAACTCCTGGATTTCTTATAATAAGAGAAGAATTTTCAAATCTAAAAAACAACCGCTTAAATACATTCGCTTGAATCCTGTCACCCTGTTCATTATAAAAAAAATAAGAAAACACTATAAATATGTATCTACGTAATTGATGTATTTTAACGTACGAAAATAAGAAAATTCATATACATTAAAATTAAAAACATCACAACTAAAAAAAAAGTTATGAAATTTAAAAATAATAGGATATAAAAAAAAACGTGTTGTTGAGTTTTACATTTTCATCACATAGGATCATTTCAATTGAGTACACATCATTAGGATTGCGACGATCGGGTAGACGCCAAACCCGAATAATCTTTAGCGTTAACACCACACTGTTTCGGTTTACAATGGTTTAGCGTTAACCATTGTAAACTCATTTGCATCTACAGCAGCAATTGATCTTGTTAATTGGAAAAAAATGATGTAAAAACCAATAGATGACTTCAATAACACAACAAATCAAAATCAAAATAAATAATGTTTATGTATTTAAGATGAGAAACAGAAATTAACCTAATAATATATCTCTGCGATTACTCAAAGTGCATTCAACGTGTCTTATTACAATCGTATGTGAATTGGTTTGACTTGTTTATATAGTTATTCAATCAATTCAATAATAAGAAATGGATGAAATAGTGGCCGGTTAATTAGCATTCGAATTAGCATTGTTATTATTGTTATAACATTATGTATTGATTGAATTTAGTCAACGTCAAGCATTTCTTGATTAACTGGCGTATGTCAAGCATTATATAGGTATTCATATAGGAATTCAATCAATTCAATAATAACAAATGGATGAAAGAGTGGAGGGTAATTAGCATCCGAACTAGGATTGTTATTATTGTTATAACTTTATGTATTGATTGAATTTAGTCAAAGTCAAGCATTCAAACCATAAATGCCGCATGTCAAGCATTATAGTTAGTTGTGATTTGTTTTGATCTATTCAATGTTATTTAACTAAATGTTCTTTATATGTTATGTCAAGCATTATATAAGTATTCAATCAATTCAATAATAAGAAATGGATGAAAGAGTGGAGGGTAATTAGCATCCGAATTAGCATTGTTATTATTGTTATAACATTATGTATTGATTGAATTTAGTCAAAGTCAAGCATTGAAACCATAAATGCCGCATGTCAAGCATTATACCTAGTTGTGATTTTTTTTTTGATCTATTCAATGTTATTTAACTACATGTTCTTTATATGTTATTATATGCTTTACATATATCATTATGCTACAGATTCGAAACTACAAAAGGTTAGTGTGTTATTGTTTGAATGCTTGACATACATGATAACT
Source organism: Ambrosia trifida (assembly GCA_028751855.1). Classification (NCBI taxonomy): domain Eukaryota; kingdom Viridiplantae; phylum Streptophyta; class Magnoliopsida; order Asterales; family Asteraceae; genus Ambrosia; species Ambrosia trifida. The sequence goes on from CM054125.1 coordinate 138,158,612, forward strand.
ATAGTGTATAGCAGCAAAGATCTTGACAATAACATTATGATTTTTATGAGTAAATTCGTATTTAAAGTGAATATGTTATTGAATCAGGATACCAAAAAATTCGTCTGAACATGTATAAATACCTTATGAATAATGTGAGTGAATATAACTATTTATCTTAATGTATATTTACAATTTTGTAAATTCGTATTCAAAGTCAAGATCAGTAAACATATTACTTTCCTTATACATTCAATAATGGAGTAGAAGGAGACCATCAATTTCGCCTTAACATGCTTGAAAATTGGACCAGTAAATTCGTATTCAAAGTCAATTTGTTATTGTAGAAGGAAACCATAAATTTCGCCTTAACATGTATCAATTCCTTATGAATGCTGTGAGTAAATTCATATACATTATGTATTCTAAATAATCGCGTCTTGCCACCACTGATTAATGTATACACATTCTTACAATTACAACATACTAAATATTCGGTAAAAATCTAAATGTTATTGTATATAATAATGGAATATAGTAATGATTTTAATGATTATTGACCCACACATTTTCGTACTCATTTAGACATGTTGACCATAATTAAATCTTAGTCAACGTGCATAATTACACATTTAAATTCCAATTAATACGAAGTTTGAAAATTTATAGCATAGTCAAAGGTCAAATTCTATTTAATAAGCAGTAAAATTTATTTAAAATAAGTATAAAAGGAAATCACAATAAATAAAGAAGTAACATTAAACTGACGAGTGTATTGAAAATGTGTTTAATGGAATGAACGACAAAATACATTGAACACGGATTAATTCATTTGTGACAAATCAATAACTTCTTGTGTGTCAATCTTGGTAACAAAAAGCCTACGTGGTATGTCAAAACTTTAATGTTGTTGTTTCGTAAGTTTTTAGATAACAAAAACCTGTTCATGGATTTCGGCAATGTCTGGACAAACACGTAAAAAACAACATTATAATAACGAATAAGCTTTTTTTACTTAAAAAAATTAGAAACGTCATACCAAAACTCGTGCGGAAGGGTCATGAATAACCTTGAAGAATTTGTCACCCTTGTGATAAGCCATAATGAAGTTATTTGTCATAATGAAATCCTGTTCTTCGTCTGCAAAACAAACTTTTGTTAAAGTATCCATAAAGTCACTAATACTCGAAACTGATTTCAATTTTTTTTTTGTATGAAATCCTGTATTTTGTTTTTTTATAATCTTTTTTTATATTCACACATACTCGAAACTGATTTCAATTGCAATCTGTTATTAAAACCACAATCATATCATCAATGATTAAACCTGATCAGAATTACTTGTGTGTCGATTTCATCCAAAGCAGAGACTTGATCCTAAACAGATTATCAAATGGTGTTAATAAAAAAAAAGATTATGATCATTACAAATAAATCCGAAATAAAACGATTGTACTTCTGTTTGCTTTAATATGTTAGTAAACCGCTATGTATGGATATCATACAAATCAGAAACATAATCGAAAACAGATTAGATAGTTATTTTAATAAGAAAACGTGTTTTGTAGTTAAATATTTTGTAGAAGGTTGATAGCTATACGATTGTGATTTATCTTTGTAGAAAAATAATGATAGAAACCGATTATGTTTATCTTTTATGTAAGATGATTGCAAGCATTATGTATCAAACTAATCAAAATGCAGAAAAATTATCAAAAACATTTCGAGATTGATGTAAGATTGATGAACAACATACCTTGCAAAAAGAAGAATGAGAGAGGAATGAGGAATGAGAAAGGAATTATTAGGATAGGAAGGAGGAAGATGTTGTAACATACAAATGGATGTTGACAAAACAAAAAAAAAAGGTTTATATAATACTTTTTCATGGAGCCCCATTTAGGATTTGGATCCTTGAAGACCCTCTAAAAATCTAGGATTCAACCCTAGTGTTTTCATTTATTATATAGATAGATTCACACGCGCGCCTTACACTGCTGCCAAAAAGTTTTGCCATTGGTTTTAGTCACCAACCTTAATGCATGGTACCATATATGTATAATTCTAATTCATAAGTTAAGTGATTAAAATATAGCTCAATAGAACGAAAATGAACTATTAGTCGCTAACCTTTATATAGGCACCATATGCATACAATTCAAATTCATAAGTTAATTGATTGAAACATGGATCAATAGATCGACAATGGAAATCAACTGCCATGAGAAACGACATACAATCAGCAAATGTACCAGAAATCATTACATGAACCCATTGTTTGGTACCTTACTATCGCTATAGCACCATTATCAAGAACCTTGGTCACTACCCCGCCTGTCTCCACCATCAACCACCACTTATCGATGATCCTCATATATTGTGTGCACCTCATGATCAAGAACTTGATCAATCCATCCGTTAAAATGTTTCTGCATTTAAACCAAAAAAAAAAAGTTTATTTTTGCTCAAAATGTAGTATCAGCTTCAATTTTTTCTTGAATTTTTGTGGAGGCATAAAGCGAAACGAAAATCTAGGGCTCTTTTCCCGGATATCATTACTATTGGGATAATTGAATGAAGCTAAAAAAATTATGTACTATGTCTCCTTGCAAAAAATGGAATTATATAACATAATGTCTTATATCAAGTAAAAAGTGGTGTTACGAAAAATTCATCTGCAATGTTGTTTTAGTTTAACCATCTATAAATGGACGTGCACACTTTGCACCTTGACACAATATTATAATATACTTTCACAAAAGCATTAGCAACATCTGCATATCACAACAATATTGGAGTCACCCTCCTTAGAGCATCCCCTTTCCATGTCTGGAAAATAAAACATGAAACTTTAGTAATTAAAATCTCAACATTTGTTCTTTACATAATTATGTTCTTTTCATAATAAAATCAATCAACCAATGAAACTTCAATAACTTTATACTTTATGTTTATTTCACAAAGTCCAGACAGAGTTATGTTATTAATTGTCCACATGATCATCATACATAACCAGAATTTCAAACTTTAAAGCGACGTATGCAAATCTTTAAAAATAAAACATAAGATTATTCAATTTCACATAAGTAATGTTTAAAGCTATAATAGAGTTGACATACTTGAAAACCATAATTTACAACATTTAAAACGAATATTACACTTGAAATTTAGTCTCAGCAGCTAATAAACCCATGTTGTGTTTACAAAGGCCTTCAACTAACAACTCCAAATCATCAAATTGAAAGAAGTGGAAAACTTTGGACATATTTATAGTTACGCAAACAATATATCAATAGATTACTCTGTAGATATAATATAGAAATCTAGCGAAAGCGATTTTTGGTATTGGGTTAAGCTTTGTCCAGCCCTGCAGCCGGAGGGCTGCTAGGTTTCTAGTCACCGACTCTCAAAACGGCTAGGTGGTTAAAGGTAGAAGAAGTATAGAGATAGAATGATTGTTTTGTCTTTGAACCTACATGAAGAAAAGTCGGGTCCAAATCTATGAGCCCGCAAGAAAAACAAACACTCCAACTTGAGGGGGAATGTTCGAAAAGAAAGAAATATTACTTGGCAAGTTGGACGTTATTGGCATGCACACTCCAACTTGAGGGGGAGTATTGGAGATTATGACCACTTGACACTAGTCAAAATAACCTTATAATTACAGTCAAAGTCATCCTTGTTTTGTGCCCCAATGTTAGCTGCTTGTCTTGTACCCAATGTTTAGTCATTTTCTTTTCTTCTAGACTTGTATTTCATATAATTTGTAGCATCTTGTTCCATTGTAATACACCAAACATTAATAAGAAATGCATCTTTCATATTCTTTCTCTATACTTCTTGTACCAAAAACCACTTAGCCGTTTTGAGAGTCGATGACTAGAAACCGAGCAGCCCAGAGCGAATGAGGCTATCGGAGAATTGGGACCACATGCGGCAAAACACATTGGATTGATCGGGTTCAGGAGAGGTAGACATGGGTTGGAGATAAGCCTAAGCTGCCTGCTTCACAAGGCGGTCTCGAATCAAGATTTCGTCACCCGAATTGATGGGGAGTAAGGCGATTTCGGGGACATGGTTTTCGGAGATGGAAGAATGTCCTCGAGGGAGGTGTAACAAGTTGGTTTAATGGCGTTGATGGAAATTGGAAAGGAGTCCAAAGTTTGTTGAAGAAGAACAAGAAGTTGATGATGGTTGTGATGTGTTCATGGTGAAAGTAGTGGGAATATCAAATATGAAGGTTTTTGTAAGGATTGAAAATTGTTGTGTTATATATATATATATATATTGATGACTATTGAGTAAAGCCAATCCAATAATTGATGTATACAAATATTGCTGATGTGTTTTCTACAATATGGGGTCTAGATTTATGGATTAATAGATTTTAAATATGAAATTGATTTTGGAGATCGATACAATCATCAAATTAACCGCGTATTTTGTTTAAAGAAAGTAAATCACCTATAAATTTCCAACTTTAAATCATCAACAGCTAACTAATTTCTATAAAAAAATTATATTTTTATCATCTTTTTTCGTATTTTATTACATTTCTAGCAATTTTAAATCAAATAAAAATGTTATTTTAATAACTATTCTAGATTATAAATTTATATATTTATAACAGAAAAATTATACTTCTATAAACTTTTATTTAATTCATCTATTTCAATAATTATTACATTTAGCTCCTACTTTGTTATTATTCATTTAGCTCATAGTCCTGAAAACATGGTAAGAAGTTAATCCTGATTGTTCGCATATGAAACAAGTTAGTAAGGATGGGACCGAGTAGTTGAAGGTGAGCTAATCAAACCAAAGAAAAAGAGATGGATTAGGGATGATATTGGTTTATTTGTTTAGTATGTTTATCTTGATAGGAGAATTCAAATAAGGAAAGATTAAGTATTTTAGGAGTTAGTATTTGAGTCAAATAAAGATTGCTTATTTAGCATGGTTAGGAAGTATAATTGAAGGTCTTTATAGAATTTTGTTTGTGGTTTTCGATCAATAATGATATAGAGAAAAACTCAGCCTAAAATTGGGTAAAAAAACCATAGTGTTCATGTGTTGCTCCATCCAAATATTTACAACAATGAGCTCTATTGTTGAAAAAACTATTAGCAAGTTGGGCATCGGAAACAAAGCTCAAAATGAACGAAGCTCAAGCCCAGCTATGTTCAATTTAACAAGCTAAGCTTACACCCTACCAAAGAGGTAAATTACGAAATTGTCTCCTATGCTTATCCATAGTCTCAACAGGCCATTTTTCTCCCTAAATGAGACTATATATATGGTGGTTTAACTAAAAAGTGCAAAAGTTGAAGTCAAACAACGAGGCTCTAACAAAACTACACACTCACAAGTGTGTAATGATTTAACTTAAAAATAAGTGTTACTTGTCATTGTGATAAGCTCCAAAAACTTAACTGTATGATGATTTGATTTGGTTTCACGGATGCCATTTGTGTTGAGGCGTAATGTGACGCTAACCCACCACACAAAGTCCAAGATTCATTCTCTTGGCACTGACTCAAGCTCAGATATCTATAAACCTAGTACCAGAGCCACCTGCTAATATGAAGCTACCCGGCGCTACAAATACAATACAAGAAGATAGATGATACGCAAACTAAACTGTATAGAGATTGTTGGTACTTCGGTACATTGAGCTTAAGAACATACATAATCAAGTTTATTCCAATGGAATTTTGAGTTACTGTACAACAAACCTGATGCTGCTTTGGATCTACGATTTCACGCTCATTGTATCCTTATAGATCGTTTTACCTGAAATGCAAGTAATCTGGTGTTGATGATGTTGACCCGACACTTTGGGTGGTTGTTATTGACCTTGGCTCACATAAGTGCACCATTTACTGGTGCATCAGCTTGACCAGATGGTGGAGTGGCTGGCCTTGGTGTCCCCACTTCTGCTAAGCCGAATTCTTCACTGAGCAAATCAACACCGTCCCATTGTACTAAAACTAGTCAAGGAATGCATTCCTTCCTATCAATATATCATTTTTTTGGTAATGTACAACATATTTGGGCAAACAGCAAGATATAAAAATATGTTTTGCGCTTTTTTTTTTAATTTTAGCAACTAACAAGTTATGCAAAAACTAAAAACCAACTTACAATTTTATTAGCGAATCTAGCAACCGCAGTCCTTTTAACTGATGTGAACTGCGCTGATATGGCACGGGTTGATGCCATGACAGCCACCACATCAAATGCAAAATACTCAAAAAATGATTTGAGACGAAAAAACAGAATTAACTGGCAAATTTGGAAAAGTAAGACTTTTCTTGAATTTATACTTAAAATATAATAACTGAAAGTCACATAAGTGACACAAGATATGTGTGTATATATGCATAATATATTATTTTCTGACCGTGAGAACATGTTACCAGTAAACTCAGACTTCACCAGTACCCTATTAGCCAAAAGGATAAGGTAAAATGCAGCAATGGGCAGGTGGCATTCAAGACAGAAAAAATGTGGAAGCTGAATTCGAACATGAGACCAATGCTATATGTATGTGTAAGCTCGTGTGCAAATTAAGACAAATAAAACAATGGACAAACCATGTGAAAAGGAAAAAAAGGATACACTCTGTGTTCCAAATATCGGTCAAAGGGACTTCTCTATCTGATAGAAGCCAATAGTCTGCATCATTCTGCAACAAATTACGATATACAAGTTCATTTCAATATTATGTCCTCAATAAATATAAATATACCATTTGCAGAATTACACATCTATTAATGAATCTTGGTAACTTACATCAACATCCGAAGGGACTATTTTCATAATCCTCCCAGGTGAGTCTTGGGGCAAATTAGAATCAGAATTCATATTATTAACATGTTGTGGTTGTGGTTCAATGCTGGCCTCCGGATTGTCATCAGAACCAGAACCGGATGCCACTGGTACCATGGCCATAGGTTGGTCAACTCCATCAGCATCCTCGAACTTTTCTTCAAATTGACTATATACATGTGGTTTTGTGTTGATCATATCCAAATCAAGTCAACATAAGCATATAAGATGAATCATAATAGAAATTACATGTACCTGACAAGATATACATCAATAGGACCCATTGTGCTTCTAAGGATTATCCTGTATCTCCTTTGTGGATAATCAACAGCCTGACATATCAACGACACAATGGCTCTCATTTATTAATTTAACCATGAAATATATAAAAAAAAAGAGAGAGAGAGAGAGAGAGAGAGAGATTAATATAATGGCATACTCACCTCATCAGGATCCGGGACTTCAAGAGTAGTTCCATGAGGAGCCTTTATTGCTATCAATGTTTCGTTCTATCAATTATGAACATTAGATATTTAAAATCAAATGAAAGCGTGAATTTACATAACTACAATATAAAATAAAACAATTTGTTGAATTCAAACCCCACCTGGAAGCATGGTAGACCTTTTATGTCATCTTCAGTCACAAAAAGCCATCTAAAACAGTGGGGCATCAATAATGAATATAACATCAACAATGTTTAAAGGATGTTGCAAACATAATTGAAGGAGACAAAACATTACTTTTGGCAATTGTTATCTTCACTCAAGTCCCGCATTCTTTCCTGCATTTCGCTGCAAAACCATGCTAAATAAGATGAATTCATAATAGCAAACACGGCAACTCTGATATTGTAAAAAAAATAATAACCTGATGCGTTCGTCTAGTCTATGTTCTTCCACCGAAAGCTTTTGAACTTCTGCCTGTAGCAAAAAACTAAAAGTTAATAACTTACTTGAACACTGTAATGATAAAAATAAGAATTAAAAAAATAATTTAATAAAACTAAAAACACTGACAGGAAGAACCGACTACATGCAAAGTACATAGAGGTGGTGTGATGGTCTGGGTTGGGCAGGGTTGGCCCGAAAACATATGTTTGTCTATTAAAAAAATTAATGAGTTAATAGCATAGTTGTTAATAGCGACCATAGTGCCTTCTATAGCAAATGGTGTAGCTTAGCACTCATGTGTGGCTATATGGTTGATAGCGACAAATAGCGGGGAGCGAAATTTTTGTATTTTTTTCGTAAAATATCATATAAAATATCTCTAAAACTTTCCTCTAGTGTATCGCTAAACATGAAGTAGTGCCCGTTATTTCATCGCTATCGCTACGTAGCGTATCAGTAGCGTGTCGCTATCGTCCGCTATTCGCTATTGACAACTATGGTTGATAATGATTGCAAGTACAATATTATTGCAAGAGTAGTTTAAATATTCGAATAGAACAAATCTGGAGATTCCGTTTGTGAAAAAAGACTATGGGCCACTTTTAACCTGTTCGACTCGGTAACCCTTTTACTTTCTTTTTGTTTGAGATAAAACACAACCCAAATCAACTAGTTCATGAGTAAATAGATCTTTATTCACATCTCCAAAAGTAAATATACACCAACTCATACCTGTAACAAAGCAACATCATTCTCCAACTCCCCTGGTTTTGAAGCATCATGACCTCTAAATAGATAATTATGACATTTTACGTAAGTTTAAACGAATTGTAGCTAGTCAATTGTATGATACGTGTGTGCTACAAATAAATAAATAAAAAAACTTACTTCCATCGGATTCTATTTTTGAGAGTCTTTTCAATTAGACCGATCCCTTCAAGAACATTTGTTATATCATATATCCGCCTCTTCTGCACCTGGTAACATCACAACTTGTTAACCTGTATTATGTATACCAATCCCACAAGATATATTTTTTCTTCAAAAAAGAAATTTAATAGGAGTACCTCCAAGGTTGCAGCAGCATTATTCAAATCAAGAATGCCATCTTCGGCATGTTTGATGAGGTTGATGAATTTTTTTGTCAGAAGACCTACAAAGTTTGATATTTTATGTTACCAAATAATGTCATTCAGATGTACAAAAGAACCTTGAGGAAATCAAAAGTAATAAGTGAACCTAAATTACCTAATGAGCTGTCATACCGGCACGCAGCGGTTGGAGTAAGTGAAGAAGGTGAACCTGTGTTGAACATAATTAGTTTGCACACTCTGGAAATTTTTTCTGAGTAAAATCTATAGTTGTTAATGCAATGCAATCCATCAGTTCTTGGTGATAGCTTACATCTTATAAGTTATAACTGTATGTATTTAACTAAGATTTGTCAGTTATCACAATAATTAGTTTTCGATGTTTAACGAACCAGAGTCTGCGTCTGATTATTAATGGGTCAGATAATCAGTTTGGATAACTAATCTCATACTTGCTAGAACAGAAATGATTATCGAATGTAAAACAACGCTACCCTTTCTTTTATCCTAATTTCAGATAACACTACTCCCATCTCAAGAAACTTGAGCTTTCTTAACAAAGACGTCTTTCTTGGAACGTATTAATTTCTTAAATAATCAAAATTTGTTAACTTATCTACAACTTCAAACAGTATAAATGTATAATCATATGATTCACATGCAAACACTTCATATCCGTTTTATCCAAAATCACTTTCAAACACACATCCAAAGGCTCCCACATGTCTGCACTAATATTGCAAACATATAAAAAAACCTCAAACCATGCGTCACCAGAATTTGAAACAGGCGTCTGAGGAGCAGGTTTGTTGCTTTGCGTGACCTTTGAACGCGCATTTACCCTTCCACCTTTTGCAGATACAGGAGTGTGAAGTGGACTTTCAACTGTAGCAGTGTAACCAATACTTGCCCACTCATTAGATAAAGTTTCGCTGAAGCCTGCACCATGTTTTCTCTTTACTGGCTGCAAAACAATAATCACATACAACAAAACCATAACCATTTAAAATTCAACCATGAAAACAAAATAACCATTGCTAACCCATAAAATCAAAGAAATAATATAATCAAGACTTGATAATAACACCAATAATGCAATTAACTCCATGCACTAGTTAACGCTTGTTTTAACTACCCAGAAACCAACAGAAGATTAGATACCAACCGAGTAACTGACACACTATACTATAAAGCAATAAGTTTCTTGAACACTTAACTTGCGTTAGATCTATTTCAAGCAATATATAATACAAAAGACACGTTTATCATTTCTTTAAAAACTCGTCATTTGTAGTTCTCTGTAGCAATTCAGATATTAGAATCCAAAATGCAATCCTTATAGTACATTTATTATCAGGCCCAAATTGTCCCAACACCACATGGAACCCGCACATCGGGAGCCTCATGCGCCAGGTTTGCCCTTAAGGCTGGATGGTGTGGAGAAACGCCCACAGCCAACTCAGCTTGGTAACGCCCCCAACACCGCCCCTCTAGCGCCATTTAGCGGTGCCATCATCACCTCCATTACTTCAATAGTCCAATGCCGAGTGTTTAGACAGAGAGAGAGAGAGAGTGGGTCCCATGTGCTAACAACCAATCAGATTTTCTTGTTTTTTCTCTCTTCTTTTTTTATTAATAGTCAAGGCGCTAAGTCGCTAACAAACGTGGCACTACGAGAGCTTTATTTCGCACCGCTCAGCCTAAAGATACAATAAATGAAGTTAGACAATTCATGAGCACAAATCGGATCCAATCATCATATCCAAACAATAGATTATTAGGTCACATTTCAACCAATTGGACAAACTCATCTAATTTAAGGCATAATCAATCATTATCATAAATTAATCTCATAACAAATAAAAAAACCATACAAACATAACCCTCAGCTGTGAGCAGCCTTCAATTAACCTAACAAAAAACATTATAATCACAAAAGAAACGTTAACACTACCGGAGATTTAACTACAATGACGTCAGCAGACTGATCGAGTCTAACGCCGTCAATTGCAGACGGAAACCGGTGGTAATCATCGGAAGGAGTAAACGGCGGTAAGTGACGTGTCATCGGATGCAGGATCTGTCCACCTCTGCCGCCGCCGACGGACGCCGTCACCGGCAGTGACGGCGGCGGTCGGTTTGGAGGTCGAGGTTCAGACATTGTTATGGAGAATTGAGAAAGAAGGTTGTGTGAATTGAGGCTAGTTTAGGGTTTTATAGAGTTGTAGAGAGAGAAAGGTGTTTGGGTTTAGAGAGAGAAAACGAGGGTTTGGTTTTAGAGAAAGAGAAGAAAACGAGGGAAGGGAGGGAATTTTTGGTTCGGATATATGTGGAGGGAACGAAAATAATAATAATAATAATAATAATAATAATAATAATAACAACAACAACAACTAGGATTTTATTACCCGCGCTTCGCAGCGGGAGTTCCTGTTGCGTTGAGGGTTTGGTGAACGTTAAAGATCACGCGTCGCTATGGGAGCGTCTGTTGCTTGGAGGGTTTCGTAGACATAAAAGATAATATTACGTGACTGCTATTCTCGCGTGGGCTTCAACAAAACACTCGTAGCTAAAAGCTAAAAGTTTGGTAGTCAAAGTTTGAAATCCTAAAAGCTAAAAGTTCGGCAAAGTGCAATGCAAGTTTAAAAAAGTTGGGTGGTCAATGTTTGAAATCCTAAAAGCTAAAAGTTTGGTGGTCAAAATTTTAAATTCTAAAAACTAAAAGTTTTGTGGTCAAATTGAAAGAAAAATCATTTGTATGTTTCATTATTTATATATTATAATTTTAATTGTTGGTCAAATTAAAAAGTAAAAAATGTAGGCTACATAATGTAAAAAAAGCAGGTTGCATAATATGTGGACTTGTATATTACTCCGTGTCTTTGGTTTAATAGATATGTATAATAAAAGATAATATTACGTGACTGTTATTCTCGCGTGGGCTTCAACAAAACACTCGCAGCTAAAAGCTAAAAGTTTGGTGGTCAAAGTTTGAAATCCTAAAAGCTAAAAGTTTGGCAAAGTGCAATGCAAGTTTAAAAAAATTGGGTGATCAATGTTTGAAATCCTAAAAGCTAAAAATTTAGTGGTCAAAATTTTAAATTCTAAAAACTAAAAGTTTGGTGGTCAAATTGAAAGAAAAATCATTTGTATGTTTCATTATTTATATATTATAATTTTAATTGTTGTTCAAATTAAAAAGTAAAAAATGTAGGCTACATAATGTAAAAAAAGCAGGCTGCATAATACGTGGACTTATATATTATAATTTAGCCAAAGACACTGTAGAAGTGTCTTTGGTTTAATAGCTAATAATAATAATAATAATAATAATAATAATAATAACTTTGGGTGGGATGTGAGTCCTTCTACTTTGGGTTTATGACTTATTAGTCCTTGTAGTTGGTATGATTCGTGTTTTGTAGTAGGGATGAGCATGATAGCGGTACCATTTGCTTGTCTCAATTTCGTAGTGGTCAAGTGGGTGTGGGTGTGAAAAAAAAAGTGATGTTATCTCTGTGTCATGGAAGTGAGGGGGCACTTACATTTAGTTATACTTGAAGGATGTAGTGGTCGTATGGGTGTGAATAGGCTTTTTTTTTTTAATTAGTGCATCATACATGTTAGATTGGTATCATGCTGTCATCTTCGACTTTGTGGCCACATTCATGTCGGTGCCCCCCACGGCCAAAGGATTGGGGTGACACACTCCCACACCTTCATTCACACCTATTATGTATGGTCTTAGTAGTAATAGTAGCATTTGCTTTTTAAATAAGAAAGAACAACTAATTATTGAGCTCGTAGGCTAGTCAAACATGTGAATTTAGTTTAGTTCGTTTAATTTGGTTTGTCTATAACCACCTTGTGTATGAATATACCCTTCTATTTATCCGATTTGGGTCATTTTATGGTTTAGTCGGACGTTGCGTTTGTTAATGTTAGATGTTAAGTTTGTAGCAAAAATTGCAATGTTATTCGGATGTTAAGTTTGTAGCAAACTTTTTGTGATATTATTCAAGATGTTCACTTGTCTTATTTAATGGTTAATGTTTCTTATACAACATATTTCATACTTGTTGATTTGTTGCAAAAATATCTACATGCATTCTTATTTTCTTACACAATTTTTTTTATGTTTATAATTAATGAATCAAAATTTTAAATCATAGCCCAAGTCAACATTTGAGATTAAAAAGAAAATATTATTTTCTCTATGTAATATGTATATATATAAACACACAAATACAATGTATGGGGCTCATCTGAAAAATTCAAGTGTTGCTAAAATTATTTGATGTTGCATCCCGAGATGAAAAAAAAGGCGCTAAAAGTTTATAGCAACACATAGAGGGTGAATTTGTGGTAAAATTATAGAATCGCATGCTAGCGTTAAAAGTTTGTACGAGTTTTATATATTGATTACTTTCTTAATATTGTCAACAGTACATCATTACTTTTAAACTTAGGTCCAATATGAAATGAGATGAGAAAATTAGTGTTCATAGTCACTAAAAACTATATAATAGTTGTGTGCCAATATTTGTTCAATTAGATGAATTGCCACGCCTTTATCTTGTTAATTTTTTGTGCAAATAATGGTGTTAGATATAATTGTACTTAAGCCACGACAATATTAATGTTACACCTTAAGCTGCAAATCAATGATATGTTATTATTACATAAACCAAATGCATAATTTTATATCTCTTGCAATATGATATACTGAATTAAGTTATTCACTGCACTTACTATTACTAATAGTAGTATTCACACGCGCACCTTACGATGCTGCCAAAAAGTTTTGCCATTGGTTTTAGTCACCGACCTTATTGCACGGTATCATATATGTATAATTCTAATTCATAAGTTAAGTGATTAAAATATAGCTCAATAGAACAGAAATGAACTATTAGTCGCTAACCTTTATACAGGCACCATATACATACAATTCAAATTCATAAGTTAATTGATTGAAACATGGCTCAATAGATCGACAATGGAAATCAACTTCCATGAGAAATGTCATACAATCTGTAATTGTACCATAAATCATTGCATGAACCCATTGTTTGGTACCTTACTATCGCTATAACACCATTGTCAAGAACCTTGGTCACTACCCCGCCTGTCTCCACCATCAACCACCACTTATCGATTGTGACGCCTGGCACGTTTGGCTTAAACATTTTGGTAAAACTAGAGTCTACCTTAGCGAAAAACATTTATAAACGGACTTAACTAGGTTAGTTGAGTCGGGTCATGTTAGGATTGTCCAGGGTTCAATGATCTAAACGATCATTGAGAGTTGTTTTGGGAATACACTAGTATTGGGTCCCGTTGTTGGTGAAATTACATGAATTGAATTAAGTAGGATACGTAGATTGATACATACGTGTGATACAATGTGCAAATACGTGCTTCAAAGGTGGAAACATGATTGTATATGCTTAACATATGTTAGGATTGCATGTTCACGTGTTAGGGTGTGTTAAAACGCGTTTAAACGACAAAACTATAAAATCTGGAAAATACAAATGCTGGTTCGACCTATAGGGGGGTCGAATCTGGGATGGAAAGCAACAAAAAGTCCATTCAACCAGGAGAACTCTCATTCGACCCATGATGGGTGTCGAATGTAGGCTTAGTATAAATACTACACTTTGTCATTTTTCATCATTTCACAAACCCTAGTCGCCTCTAAACACTCTCTATCGATTTTAATCACTGAGGAAGGAGTTTTTGCTCTCGTTCTTCATAATCTAACCTACAAACATCATATAATCAAGAATCCAAGGTGTGTTCTTAATTCAAAACCCTTTTTAATGCATTTTGATTCGTTTTCATCTAACCCTAAAAGTCCAGATCTGTTCTAAGGGTGTTTTTATGATTAAAAACCTTTCAAACATCTTTCTAAACAAAACCAAATCATTAAACATGGGTTTTCATATCAATAAACATATGTTAATGATGTGTTATGTGATATTATGTCTTGTTTAATGATTTGCTGCTATACTAATGATAGAAACATGATTTAGGGCTGCTATTGATGTTGGTTTATGATTGTTTAAGGTTACAATTAGATGGATGATGATATCGTGTCTAATTTGGGGATTTTGATAAATCTAGGGCTTGTTGCATTATAGTATTATGGATAAAACTATTGGGGGTTTTCATACACACATTGAATTGAGCATTTTGTGATGATTATGAAAGGATTTCGAAAAGTTTCCAAATTGGGTGAAGATTTCATGCATGATGTGACATTTCCATAATTTTGCCATTTTGGGTAAGTGTCAAAACGAACTGGTTTTGGGGCAAAATTGGTAGGGTTTTGTAGGAATATGTTAATCATGTTTAACTGCAGTGTTTCATGATGTTTCGTGGTGTTTACGGATAGTTTTGATGCGATTTGATGCGTTTTAGGGAAAATGGAGTTGCAGGGGTCGAACCTGGCTTCCTTCGAACCCACGTGGGGTCGAAGGTGGGCATCAGGGGTCAAACCTGGAGCCTGCAGGTCGAATGTGGCACAGTTAGGTCGAACGAACTTGATTTAGGTCGAATTAAGACATGTTAAGGTCGAATAAACATGTGTTAAGGTCGAAGGAACATGTAATAGGTTGTATGAACTTAAGTAAGGGTCGAAGGAACATCATGGGGGTCGAACCAAGGTCAAATGGGTCGAACCTGGACTTGTTAAATGTTGATTCAACCTTACAACTCCGTATGTGCGATTTTTGATGCAAACTAAGTGTTTTATGCTTGAACCTTATGTGTAATCCATGTATGCTTGATTAGTTTATGTAATGGGTCATCAACGGGATGTCGGGACAGTCTAGTGTGTCGGTTGAACAGTCAAACACGTTTTTAAAACATACTTGGTCATGATCTGGACAATCGGGGACTAGATAACCTTGTGGTTATTAGTCGGAACACTTATGTGACCATCTTGATAGATCTCCGGTAGTTGGGATTATCAAGAGCTTGGCTTTTCTTATTTTATTGAAGAACACAACCTAAGGTGAGTTCACGGCCCCACTTTCACTGCTTTTACTTTTGGGGAAAAACATGCGCTAAACTTATCTTTTGGTAACATATGTCATACTATGATCTACTTTTGCGTTGCTATACGATCTTTGAAAGTCCCAGGGGAAACCATGAATGTGCGGGGATGCACAATAGGGGAAATGTGGATAGATCTATTGGGTGTGACCTGCCCCACTCGATGGCTTGGAGGGTGGGCGAGTGCATGTTGTCTCGAACTTTGCTAAACATACTGAACATTTCGGGCTGAACATTTGCTAAACATTGCTAAATGCGTCCAGTAATAGTTTTCCAATCATAGTAGTAACAGAACATACGCCTAGCTAGCATACTTTGGTAACATTGATATCGTATTGACAGGTTTTGAACTTGGTAACATTTCGTAACAGTTGGTAACCCTTGGTAACATTTTGAACAAACCTGTGAACTCACCAGCATTATATGTTGACGTCGTTTTGGCATGTTTTTCTTAGGTCGCTAAGGTAGCAACAGTTGGACTAGGTGCACGAGTCTGCATGGCGTCTAGGCTTAGTTTCATGTTTTTGAAATAAACATTTTGAACACGTTGGTACATGGTTATGTAACTGGTTAAATGCTTCCGCTACGGTTTTATGTTATGAGAACTATGTTCTGAGTTTACGTATTTCATATAGCGTTGTTTATTGTGACCGTTGACTTGGATCCTGGTTTGTCACGCGCCTCGCGGTAAAACTCCACAAGTGGAAATTTGAGGGTGTGACATCGATGATCCTCATATATTGCGCGCATCTCATGATCAAGAACCTGATCAACCCATCCGTTAAAATGTTTCTGCATTTAAAAAAAAAAAAAACTTTATTTTTGGACTCACCCTCCTCAGAGCATCCTCTTTCACAAAAGAGTTAGCATCTGTAAATGGATGTGAACACTTTGCACCTTGACACAATATTATAATATACTTTCACAAAAGCATTAGCAACATCTGCATATCACAACAGTATTGGACTCACCCTCCTCAGAGCATCCTCTTTCCATGTCTGAAAAACAAAACACGAAACTTTAGTAATTAAAATCTGAACATTTGTTCTTTACATAATTATGTTCTTTTCATAATAAAATCAATCATCCAATGAAACTTCAATAACTTTATACTTTATGTTTATTTCACAAAGTCCAAATATAGTTATGTTATTAATTGTCCACATGATCATCATACATAACCAGAATTTCAAACTTTAAAGCGACATATGCAAATCTTTAAAAATAAAACATAAGATTATTCAATTTCACAGAAGTAATGTTTAAAACTATAATAGAGTTGACATACTTGAAAACCATAATTTACAACATTTAAAACAAAGATTACACTTGAAATTTAGTCTCAGCGGCTAATAAACCCATGTTGTGTTTACAAAGGCCTTCAACTAACAACTCTAAATCATCATATTGAAAGAAGTGGAAAACTTTGGACATGTTTATAGTTACGCAAACAATATATCAATAGATTACTCTGTAGATATAATATAGAAATCTAGCGGAAGCGATTTTTGGTATTGGGTTAAGTTTTGTCCAGCCCTGAAGCCGGAGGGTTGCTCGGTTTCTAGTCACCGACTCTCAAAACGGCTAGGTGGTTAAAGGTAGAAGAAGTATAGAGATAGTGTGATACCCCGCAATTTCAGGTTCTCACTTTAACTAAACTAGAATAAGTGCACTTTCAAGCACTTCAACTCTTGTCATCCCAACAAGTTTAATGGCACTGAGGGAGCCACTGGGTTACTTGAATGGTTCGAAAGTATGGAGAATACGTTCATTAATAGCGACTGTCCAGACAACCTACGTGTCACACCCCAACCGATGGCGGAATCATCGAGGTGAGACTTAGTGGTAGATTGTTCAAAGACTTCATGACACTAGATTTTGTGACAATATAGTTTAAAGATAGAATTTCATTTATTGTCTAAAAATAGAAATACAAGTAGTTCATATAACGAAAAATACAACAACAAGAATATGATAACTTGAACTAGAGTGAGTTTCTATGTCCAATCCTAAGTAGTTTTCTTGAATGTCCTGCAATAAATATTTCCTGCAACATGTATAAAATATCCGTCAACACATAAAGCATTGGTGAGCATACTAGTTTTGACATACATACATAGTATAAAAAGTTTTGCTTATAGGCATATGCAAGAGAACCATACAAACGGCGACTAGCCACGAAGAATTTTGCTTAACATGACCCATGTAGGGGGCGGATAGCCAATCCTATAGCGCTATACATGCAAGGTGGGTTGTCAACTATATGAACATTTGTATGTTAGAGTAAATAATTCTACATAGCATAGCGTACAAGCATATAATAGACTTTAGATTGCGCATGATAGAATTTACAATATGATAGACTTTAGACTAAGCATAATAGATTGTAGAGTTTAAAATCGTTTGAGTTTTGATAGTGATACATGTTGAGCCCCAAAGAATAAAGGATAAAAGGGGGACAAGTATGAACTCACCTTTGGGTGCGTTTAGTAAGGTTCCAAAAGAGTGTCTTGGAAGATTAAGCTTTAGCTCCGATTAACTAGAATTAAAAAGGAAGGCGTTTTAGGTTCAAGAGTTGGATTAATGGATTCAAGAGAGTCAAGCAAGCCTTTTAGGCAAACCAAGCACAAATTGCCTTTAGGGAAATCCGGATGGTCATGAGATTAAGTTAGACCAAGCACAAAATCATCATAGATGATTCGGATGGTATAAGGTTAGGAATGTGAATCCATTTGATAGGTTCATGTCATAACCACTTCGTTTATGGAATAAACGTGGGTTTTGGACACGGGATTTCCCCTTTCTAGTGTGGATAAATCCATAGCACAAGAAGGGTCAAGAGAGTTGGTAAGGTAGGGTGTAACCACAAACCTTCCAAAGATTAATAATAAGATAGTAATATAGAAGCTTGAAAGTATAAGTTTACGTTATTATATAGTATAATTCAGAAAACAACCACCTTTGGAACCTCTTTTAGGTGTTCTACCCTTATCACACTTCTGTGGATAAATATGGGGAAGATCCTAGAGGTTTCTCCAAGGAGTTTTAGATGAAAAGAAGAAGAAAAACTGAAGAGAAAGAAGGTTTGAGCTTAGAAAACTTACTGATGTGTTATCAGGAAGTTTGTTCAAAACTTTGAGGATTAGATAGTGATTTTAGAGAGATTATGGATGAACAAGAGGTTAAAGGGTGGAGAGGGGTTGTATTTATAGGTGAGGTGGGTTGGTTGGGTGTTTAATGCAATAATTAGGGTGGTTGGGAGATGTTTAGGTGAGATAAATGGGTGTAATTACGAGTTGGTTAAAATTCTGCCAGAAAGGTCTCGTCACGCTACGTGACGGGAAATCAGAATCTGGTCACGCGACGTGACCAGGTGTTTAGGCCCAAAAAATGTTTTTTGGTTGGGCTTGGCCCAACAGACTTGGTTTTGGACGTGTTTTTGGGTTAAAACTTAAGGTTTAAGCCCATTTTGACATGTTTTTGGATTGGGATTGATTTCTAACTCGTACGGGTTCGTTTATGCTTCGGTTTCGTATTAGAGTCTCGTTTTTAAGCGTAACGTGTAAAGTTTGCGTAAAATAGAATACATAGAATGATTGAAATAGATTAAAAGTTAAATGCAATTGACAAAATATTCTTCCATTGATCATAAGCTCGGGAGTACAAGGGTACAAAATGAAAGATACAAGAGTACAAGGACTAGAATTGAAAATACGAAAAGTACAGATGTTACAGTCTCCCCTACTTTAGGAAATTTCGTCCCGAAATTTATTTAAGATTCAACCTTTTGAAAAATAGGTAAGTGGTTTGATATGAGAACAAGGCTTGTTAGTTTATTATGTTTAAAGCGAATACGGTATCTAGTCACTTGTGCGATAATTATGATCGTAAGAGAAGTACTTTTAAAATTTTACCTAAGGTTGTACGTAGAAATTTGAGAACTTAACCGACATAAGCATTTTGTAAATAGTGAAATAAGGGGTACGTATAAATGGGTTTGTATATGGAGTTGATGCAGCAAGTTTTGGAAAAGTAAGTAAATATACAGTATAACATACATGAAATAGTAAAAAAATCATGTGAAGGTAGGTAAGTATACTGTGTATAAGAAATAGTAAGAATTTTTAGGAAAGTAAGTATTTATACGGTATGAAATAGTGAATATTGAAGGTAGGTAGGTATATTTGTATAACATATAGAAATTTGGGGAAAATAAGTAGTTATACGGTATATCATATATGAAATAGTAGAATTTGTTGGTTTATAAAAGAGGTGTCTTTGGGTAATTTGGGGGAATAGTAAAAATGTGAGCATAATGAGTGACTAGATGTGGGAATGAGTAGTATTTAGTAACAGATATTTGGTTTGCACAAGGTCGAAAATTTTACCAGAAATTTTTTTAAGAAGGCGACTAAAGTAAACGAGGAATTTGACTATTTGAACATAGCATTTTGGTGATATAAATAGTATTTATTTAGTTTTAAAATCCAGTGCATAATTAGTCAAGGAAATATATAAAAGTGAGAGATGAATCTTGTTTTACATGTATAAATGCTTTTAGAGATTATGGCCAGAGTTTACGGGACTTAGAAATAGATTCTTGATAATGGAAAGATTGTTGATTAAGCGAGGAAAGGCAAAAGGAAAGGAAAGAAACGAAGTTGATGGAGATTACAAGTATAGATTATTCATAGAAAGGATGATATTGCATAGTAAAGAGTGTGGTTCAAAACAAGGTTATAATATGCATAAAAGATAAATAATGCAAGCGTAATTAGACTAGTAAACTATAACATAAACGGTATCACAAAAGATAAATAACGTAAGTGTTGGTCAAAATTTTAACTCGACACCCAAACTTCTCATGGCACAAATAACTCTACTTTTGGTAGTATGACAAGACATTTATGTATAGGATGTACCGGCGGCGTATCCACCATGCCGTTATCATACCTCATCTGTGTTGTTATTCAAGTCATGAAAGGTTACACACACTAGGACTTGTTATGTTTTTCATGCGCCCAATTTTTGTAATTACGTGTGCACCCGTAATTAGTCCAATTGTCGTATGGTCCACATAATTTGTCTTAGTTATGTGTGGGTCGACGCAAATTATTTATACAAAGGAAACGACATTAAACTAAGACATTAAACAATTTTGATGTTGTAAACATAGCAAGCAACGTGAAAAATAAACACATAATGTGAATAAGACTTTAAGCAAGTTTTTGATGTTGTTAACCGTACGTGTTTTTGGCGTAGATGTATTGTTTCAATGACATAACGGTGTAGACTTGTGCATATGTGGTTACGTTCAGATGTATAAAATCAAACAAAAGAATGGACAATTGGATTCCTAATGGAAACGTTTACGCGTTAAATGTTGTGACTGAGGGCAACTAAAATTTGAGTTTATTGAGTTTTATGGGTACGCGAGCAATCTAGATTTTCAAGACTAAGGGTCAAGTTTGATGGTAGAAGAATTTAGTTTGTTGGATGTTAAAGAAAAACATATTTAATTGAAGTGGGGAAAATTTAGTATAAAAGTTTTATCGAAGATGGTCGTTTGATTTATGAAAAATCCATTTTATTAAGCGAGAAAAATAGTTTATTGACAATTATAGTTTGGCGTTGATGAATATTTTGACTCGTGATACGATTTCAAGAGAAAAGGTTTTGGGATTATAAAGAAGTAGGCTATTTGATTTAGCGTGTCTTTGCTCACAAGTCCTGTTTACAAAAGAATTTTTTTTTAAACACTTTTACCATTTAAAATCTTGTTTGTCATACAGACTCCACGCACACATTTGTTAGTGGTTTGAAAGTGATGATTTTATAGAAGAATAGGCATCCTCTTAGAAATAGTAGGAAGAATTTTGTTCAAAAACTTTGAAAAAGATTGTGCGCGAGGAGAAAAGGGTTTTGCGATGTTTGAATTTTGCCGATAAATTATGATTGTAAACTAGGATAACGATGGTATTTCATCAAAAGAAAATTTCACATCCGAACAGTTTTTTTTTTTTTTTTTTTTTGAAAACGTTACATAAGGAAATTCTAATTTTTTTTTTTTTAAAGAAAAGAAAATTCAATCTTCTTTAGTGTGGTGAGTGGGTCGTCCAGCTTCGTAGATCACCATAGCAAGTCTTGGGCATTGGTTGCGTTAATGGGTTGGGTCGTTACACTCGGAGCATATCCATCCATTGTCTTTAGTGAATGCGGTGGTACTAGTAGGTTGTTCGGGTCGTGGTTTAGTGGTGTGGCGACATGTTTTGGCTAAATGACCATATGCATCACAGTTGGTGCATATGCGTCATGGTGAGTAAGTGAGATTGTGGAATTTACAACGGTTGCATAGCGGATAGGTTCCACGGTACTGCTTTTTGTTGGGATTTGGAGTCTAGGGGTTGTCGAAGTGTGGTTTCGTTTGAGGTTTTTGCGTTTTCGGTTATCCCTTTTCGTTTGTTTGGTAGGGGTATGGGTAGAGGGTTTAGTATCTACATGGTTTGGGTTGTCCTGTATGGCATCATTGGAGTTTGGAATTGGGTTTGTTGGTGACTCTAGGTTAGGGAGAATCTTAATCAATTCTTGGGCAATAAGACTCGCCAGTTGGTTGAGATCGATGTTGTCGAGACGGGAATACATCTACGAGAATCATACATAGGAAAATTTGTATAAGCGTTTTTTTTTAAAGTGACTTTTGAATTTAGGAAAAGAGTTATTAGAATTTTAGTTAACAGTGAAAGCTTGTGGGTAAAATTTCACTAGACGATAAGGTTGGTGCAAATTCAAGTAATAAATAAAAAAATATATAAACTCAAGTTGTTCTCATAGACTTAGTATGTAAGTTCAAGTTACACGTATAGTATGCAAGTTTCACATTGTTCAAATAATGCAACGTATATATATATAAGTAAAGTGCACATAAACATAGAGGAGTTTTGAATATTTGTTGGTTTGTGAATATTATTATTGTTTGGAGATCGCGGGAGTAGATTGTAAATGCGAGTCTTGAGATTGTATGCGAATAAATCGAGTATATAATGAAAACATAGTATGAAAACATAATTGAAAGTAGTATTAACATAAAATGAGAGGCTTTTTTTAAACAAACAATTGGAGTGTTCCGGAACGGAACTAAGACTAACCAAAGTGATTCGAATTTGCCTTTGAGTTTGAAAACATGCTTTGGCCTAATAGGTGGAAATAGTCTCGCCGAAACTTTCGGTTAACGGTATTCACCCTTCCAGTTACTACATGTTCCTTGTCATTAGTAAATTTGAGACTTTGGCGAGATTGAAAAAAATCATGGATTGAAACTAATCGCTAAGTTGCGGATTTCACTCCTATCTTAGCGAGGTCATTTCTTGAGTGTGGTTTGTACACTTTGTCCAACTTGGTAAGAAAATTAATTCTAACCTTCAATTGGTAAGTGTCCACTAGAATGAGAATTGTGAAATTTCCACCAAGGTGAGGATATCACTCCTATCTTGGTGTAGTTTCAAAAATACAAAGAATTTTCGCGGATTGAAAGTTATCACCAAAGTGAGGGTTTCACGCCTATTTCGGTGATTTCCTTTCGTTTGTGTTATACGAAAGTCTTCGAGTGTAGAGTAATCCACAAATAGGAAGATAAATTTTAAGGACCAAAAGAATTGAGTAGAAGCAAGATAGGGAGAACAAGTATATTAAGCATGATAAAAGGAATGGTCAAAAAGGTTCTTAACTATAGTCTAGGTCAAACATGGCAATTTTTCCTAGATCCCTATAGTCATGGCTCTGATACCAATCTGTCACACCCCAACCGATGGCGGAATCATCGAGGTGAGACTTAGTGGTAGATTGTTCAAAGACTTCATGACACTAGATTTTGTGACAATATAGTTTAAAGATAGAATTTCATTTATTGTCTAAAAATAGAAATACAAGTAGTTCATGTAACGAAAAATACAACAACAAGAATATGATAACTTGAACTAGAGTGAGTTTCTATGTCCAATCCTAAGTAGTTTTCTTGAATGTCCTGCAATAAATATTTCCTGCAACATGTATAAAATATCCGTCAACACATAAAGCATTGGTGAGCATACTAGTTTTGACATACATACATAGTATAAAAAGTTTTGCTTATAGGCATATGCAAGAGAACCATACAAACGGCGACTAGCCACGAAGAATTTTGCTTAACATGACCCATGTAGGGGGCGGATAGCCAATCCTATAGCGCTATACATGCAAGGTGGGTTGTCAACTATATGAACATTTGTATGTTAGAGTAAATAATTCTACATAGCATAGCGTACAAGCATATAATAGACTTTAGATTGCGCATGATAGAATTTACAATATGATAGACTTTAGACTAAGCATAATAGATTGTAGAGTTTAAAATCGTTTGAGTTTTGATAGTGATACATGTTGAGCCCCAAAGAATAAAGGATAAAAGGGGAACAAGTATGAACTCACCTTTGGGTGCGTTTAGTAAGGTTCCAAAAGAGTGTCTTGGAAGATTAAGCTTTAGCTCCGATTAACTAGAATTAAAAAGGAAGGCGTTTTAGGTTCAAGAGTTGGATTAATGGATTCAAGAGAGTCAAGCAAGCCTTTTAGGCAAACCAAGCACAAATTGCCTTTAGGGAAATCCGGATGGTCATGAGATTAAGTTAGACCAAGCACAAAATCATCATAGATGATTCGGATGGTATAAGGTTAGGAATGTGAATCCATTTGATAGGTTCATGTCATAACCACTTCGTTTATGGAATAAACGTGGGTTTTGGACACGGGATTTCCCCTTTCTAGTGTGGATAAATCCATAGCACAAGAAGGGTCAAGAGAGTTGGTAAGGTAGGGTGTAACCACAAACCTTCCAAAGATTAATAATAAGATAGTAATATAGAAGCTTGAAAGTATAAGTTTATGTTATTATATAGTATAATTCAGAAAACAACCACCTTTGGAACCTCTTTTAGGTGCTCTACCCTTATCACACTTCTGTGGTGCTCTACCCCTGCTACCACTGAACCGTCTCAAGCGAACTCTGTCTCTACCTCTAGTTCCAATAAGAAACGAAAAGGTGGAAACCAGAACTATGCTGTTGTTACCCCCCTTAACCAGGTTCCTGTTGCAAACACATCTACTGCACCCCAAACTCAAAAGGTTCAGGGAAACTATTCAGGTTCGTACCCTAAATGCAATTCATGCAACTTTCACCATCCAACTACTCGACCCTGCTATAAATGTGACACTTGCGGCAAAGCAGGCCACACTGCTTCTCACTGTCGGGAAACTGAACCTGGGAATGCTCAAAATCAAAGGACTTGTCAACCCAGAACTTGCTATGCTTGTGGTGATCCTAACCACAGGCAAGATAGGTGTCCTCATTTAACTGCTTTCATTCAGTCTCGTCAGCAAACCCCAGCACTTCCAGCAGCTCCAGCAGTTCCAGCAGTTCCAGCAATCCAAGCAGCTCCAGCTCGTGGTCGTGCTTTCAACATCAATGCGAATCAAGATCAAGCTACCAACGACATTGTCAATGGTACATTTCTTATTACTAACTTATATGCTTCGATTTTGTTTGATACCGGTGTGGATAGGAGTTTTGTCTCGTTAGAAGTTGAACCTTTGCTTGCTCGTATTTGCCCTCACTTTACCCATTCTTTTACTATGGAGGTTGCTAATGGCAATCTTATTCTTATAAAATCCGTGCTCCGTAATTGCACGTTAAACTTAAATGATTATAATTTTTATGTAGATCTTATATCTGTAATTAGGAATATTATGAATCGAGTTTGTAAACCTTTCTTGAACCAATACGTAAGTGTTTTTCATCGATAACATACTCACATATACAACCACCAGAAACTTGCACATGAAAGAAATTTCGAGACGAAATTTTCTAAAGTAGGGGAGCCTGTGACATCCGTCACCCTCGTCTTTCGTCAAATTTACAAAAATAACCCTTGAAATATTTTCATTATAGTCCATATAAGTTTCGTCGTTTTCAAATTTAATTTTAGAACAAAATATATATATATATATATATATATATTATGGATCGGGTATAGGTTTTAGTCAAATACGTATCTCGAAACGTCTACGCAATGGATTTTATAAAAATTCCAAGTTTTAGAGAGTTTTATAAAGTTTTAACAACATTATAGGTTAATTTAGTTACTTGGTTAAGTTTTTATAAAGGAAAAAGTAACTAAAATTTAATAAAACTAACTATGTTAAACATGAGGGGCCAAATTGTCAAAACCTAAAAGTTTTAAAAAGAAAAAAATTTCTTTAACTGCTGCTGTCGTGATTCCGGCCAGAAGGAAGTCCGGCCGCCGGATTTTATTTCCGGCGAAGACTCAAAATGCGTTTCAACACCTGTTTCAATGATTAAATGATTCCAAACGTCTTCTCCATCAATAATTAACGCATTACAACCATTTATTTGGGTTAATGACGAGTTTTAAAGGCGTTTAATCGTGGGTTTAATAGGGTAACCGGCAAGCTTTAATATCGACCTTAAACGCGTCTTTTTAATCGTGTATAAATACCTAGATGATTGTAGATGGTTGCTGCACCATTACACAACAAAACCCACAACAAATTTCGCATAAAATCGTCCAGAAACCACTCCAAATCGCGTTTTTTTTTTTTTGAGAAAAGAAGCTTCAATCGTGGTCCTAAAAACGAGTTGTAAGTGTTTAATCTTGCTTGTTTTATCTTAGTCGAGCCTTGTAGGATAAAACCCCCTTATTACAGAGCTTCAATTGTGTCTTAATCGGGTTAATTGAACATTGGTTGAGGTTAGGGTTCTTGGGCTAGATAATTGGGGAAGAAGATGATGTTTGTGTTAATTGTTAAATATATTTCAGTTTCAAGTAAATAAACAAAACAAGAACTAGCCTAGTGGTGTGTATGTGTGTCATAGAGGGAAGAGGGTCGGGTTCGAACCCCATACCCAGCGCCTTACCTGTTTTTTTTTTCTTTTACTTTATTTCCAGTTTTTTTTTATATATTATAATAATATATAAACACATAAATCTAATAATAATTATAGAAAATTCATTTTTACTCCAAAAATTATGAAAATTTAGGTGTAGCTTCTTGACACCATAAAGAAAATTCCCACAATTTTATTTTCTGAAAAATGTTTTATTTTTATATTTTTATTGAATTAAATTGTTTTAATCATAATTAATTGATAAAAAAATTATTTTTAATTATTTTAATCTCAAAATTTTTGATAAATTATTTCTAATCATTATGAACTAAAATAAAAATGTTTGGTTCAGAAAACATTTATTTTTATTATTTTTCCTATTTTTAATCATTTAAACATGATTTAATCTCATTAAATCAGTTTTAAATATAAATAAGTTTATAAAAATTATGAGAAAATTATTTTCATTACTTTACATCAGAAGGTATCCTTTTTCTATAAAAATATTATTTTTAGATCATGTCTTGAATTATTAGTCTTATTTATGAGTAATTAGACATAATTAATAATTTATTTATCTGTACTATTAAATATCTATTTTATGAATACTTTTCTTATAAAATGGAAATGTTTTATGTTTGAAAATCTTAGTTACCATTTGTAAATCCTTGTGAAACACATAATTATTTATCCATACATTTATAATTATTGCATTTAATTATAATAATTAGTTAAAGTAATTAACTAAATTATTTTGTCATAATTATTCAAATATATTTTGATCTAAATATTTAGTTGGTAATAATTATATTACCTAAATTATATTTACAAACTTGGTATATTATTTTTAATATACAACTTTTACATTAATTCGACAAATCATAAAAACTCTAATTCCCCAAATCGACTTAGCAAACCCTAATGCCTTAGACTCTAATTACTTTAGACTCTTAGACTTTTCCTTATTAGTATTCTTACACATTATAGGTTGAATTCCTCGGAATTCTCGTTACTTAGCTCACGACCGCTTAAGTGGATTTTGATCGCTTTCGCTAACTGTGAGTATATCTTTCCCCTTTTTACTGTCTTACTATTTTGGGGTGACTCATGTACTTATTATCAATTTTCTATTTCATTTTACTAAAATAGCAATTCTTATGTGTGTTTGCTTGTGTCATTTCGTGTATCTATGACCTGTCAAATCATTAACCGTTGCGGCCTGGCATTTCAATGAATAGTACTATGGTATATACCCTTGTGACTCTGTTGAGAGTCCTCGTCATTGCTATGTATTACATTACTACTAGCGCATACTATATATATCTGCTTTCCTTTCATAGGGTTGATTTGACCCGGATACTACTTATTACATCTTGCAAAATAACACACGAATTGCTAAATTTTACTTTACTATATATATCAAACGGATGTACTCACCAATACATTATATGTGTTGACGAAATTATTTTGTACATGTTTCAGGTGACGTTTGATCTTACATGCTTTCACGCTTAGGCTGGACCTAGTGCTTAAATAAAAGATTGGATATTTATTTATCTATGTTTTAGATTTCTATTAAGACTTTTGTATTTTCCTTTTTGGATAATGAAAGTTTGTTTGCTATTAATATTTACAATTTAGTCCATGTGCTATTGAACAATCGTCACTACGTGACACCCCGATGTTTCCGCCATCGGTTGGGGTGTTACATAAGATCTTTGTCTCTGGGTTCAATTTAAACAACAAATATGTTGTTTATGGTGTAACTAAGATAAGTGATGATCCAACAATTATCTCGCATCTTAAGAAAAAGTTGTACGTAGGACAGGTACATATTCGAATTCCATTTCATATAACTTAGCAAATTTTATTTACGTAAGACTTTATTACATTTCTAATTTTTTGCATATTTTTTTTAAAAACAGCCTGCTGAATCAGAATCACTTCACACGTCTCTCCTGGCAATGCCGTCTAATGTTATTTCTGTTTCCAATGTACCATTTTCACAAACACTTAATTTCATATTAATACATTTTACTCATTTTTTCTTTCATACACAATCACTGATGAATTTGCAACATATGTTTGTAACTATTTTTTATTTAGGAATCAGACACAAGCGATAATGATACGCCAATTTCCATTGCTGATAACTTTGTTGATAAGAAAGTTTATGCTGAAGGAGAACAATGTTCTATCAGTTCCAAGTATCAAATGGTTAAGCGTAAACTGATTGACGCGATTTCTGATGATGAAAGCACACCAATTCCTTCAACTAAGATTGAAAGTGGTGGTAATATGGAGTAACTTAAAATTCCGTTGAGCCTCCCGTCTTCCTAAACCCAAAATGAAGAGGATTTGTTTGCTATGCTTATGGTAAACCACTTTTGTGACATCCGTCACTTTTCCTTATTTTATTTTGTAAATAATAATAATAATAATAATAATAATAATAATAATAATAATGATGATGATAAAAGTTTATGTTGGATTTTTTTTAGACTTAATAAACCTTTACCCTAAATCCATTAACCTACAAACCCATAACCCACCCCTTTCTCCTCTTTCTGAAAGCCCAACAGATGCAAGCCCAAGAGAACGGCCCACCTGAAAGTCCGGCCCATCTCTCTCCCTTCCTTCCCTTTTTCGTTTTAAAACAAAAATAAAATGAAGCTCCTGCCGGGACTCGAACCCGGGCAGAAGCCACACACACCACACGCACACCACCAACCAGGCTACACTTGATTTTGGAATTAAACTTAGTTATTATTGTATAAAAGGCTTAATTTTTGCTGTTGCTCGCTGCTGTGTTGCAGACAAGTGACCGCCCCTCTGTTCCTTGTTTGAATTTGATTTGAGCACGTATTTGGAAACAACTAAACAATTGGATCGTGATATGGAATTGACTGGGTAATACGCATTCATTGCAAGCCAATTTGATGGTCAAACATACCTAAAAACTTATCAATTACGCGTCATTTCAATCAATACATAGTCTACTTACCAATTCGAATATCCGAGCTTTCCCCTATAAATTGGACCTCCCTACACCTTCACCAATCGCCGAATAACATTCCCACACTTCCAATTTCTGTTACAACGTAATATTGAAGCCTTTGATCGTCCTGTTTGACGTCTTCATTGACCGGGCCTTATACCCGATCATTAGTCGTGTAAGTTCGTTTTTTTTTATGGTTTTACTCGTCGTCAATACACGATCAATAGCCCCAAAGATTCAGGGGCTATTGATCAACAATTATGATGATTGGAAAATTAGGGCTCGTTTGATATGAAATTGGGGAAGAACACTTTAAACAGATAAGGTATATAATTATGTTGAAAGCAAAAAAAAAACATAACAAACCACTGATGTAGCTCAGTGGTTACACACTTGGACTAAGAGATTTGAACCGGCCCTGGGCCAGGGTTCGAACCCCACTCCTTGCATCCTTTTTTTTTAGTTTTCAATTTATAGGTTTAAACTATATAATTACTCACTTTAATTATTTAAAATACTTATAAGCCTTCAAAAATTCCCAAAATTTTACATAATGATGTTCATACCCTAAATATAATTATTCAGATTTTTATTTCTGAAAATATATTTATTTTATATATATAATAAATAATTCAAGTTTATTCAATTTTATTTATAAAATTCTATAAAAATATCAAAACGATCTTATTAATTTCCACAAAAATTATCCTAAGTTTTTATAACATTAAACTTTACTGAAATAATTTTTAATTCAGTAAAATCATTTATTTTATATTTTTAATCAATTTTTGTTAGATTTAATCATAATTAAATCATAATAAATTCAATTTTCATTATTTTTGCACCAAAATTTTATAGAAATTATTTCTGATTATTTGGAACAGAAATATAAATTTTAAACTTCTAATTCTTTGATTTTAATATTTTTAAATATTAAAGTTAAGATTTTGACAATTTGTAATAAATAGATTTAATAATCTATTTTAAAGAAAATAATTTTATAAAAATTATTTTTATACTTTAAACATATTATTGTGACCATCTTAGATTTAAATTTCATAAAAAGATTTTTGGTTATTTATTTACTAAATTTCTCTCAATTGGCGAATATTTTTAATATTAATCAAACGAGTAATTATCCCCAATTCGAAGCCCTAGAAATACATGTATCCTAGAGTTATTCCTTACACATTATTAAATTCTTTAGGTTGATTCTTTGGAATATTTCCAACGCATATTTCGTTGTCCAGTTCAATTACAAGCTATTACGTAAACAGTGAGTATTCCTATCCCCTTTTTGCTTTTATACATTTTTGGGGTGTTACATGTACACTATTACAATTTCAAATACAAGTTTACATTTTTACAAATACAATTCTAGTACTATGTGCATTGCTTACAACGTGCTTTATGCTTAGACAATACATGTGGATTACATTTGTACTTAGTGAAATCATTAACATGGTACAAGCCGACCTTAACATTGGATAGCGCTATTTGGATTGACAACCCGCCTAGATTGATTCTCCCCCTTTTTCATCGGAGAATCCGTGGCCAG
Organism: Ambrosia trifida; assembly: GCA_028751855.1. NCBI lineage: Eukaryota > Viridiplantae > Streptophyta > Magnoliopsida > Asterales > Asteraceae > Ambrosia > Ambrosia trifida. Next base: position 138,189,957 of record CM054125.1, read on the forward strand.
TGTTAAGTTATCATCCATTTATTGGTTGAGTACACTACAGTTCATACAGTACATTATACAGTCACAGGGTTGATTTCGCTCATTTGTATGATACATAGTTTACATATTTGCACTGTAGCTTGCACTTGAATTGTATAACTTTTTAACCTACTATATATATCAAATCTAGGAATGCTCACCAACATTTCAAATGTTGACCAAATCTATTTTGTACATGTTTCAGGTGCAGTTTGATCTAGTGCTTTAGCAAGGAACATTTAGTGCCTTATTTTAATTCAGTTATTTCAATATTTACATTTCATTTAGACAATGTATTTTCCATTTCCATGTAAGACAATTTTGATTATTCAATAATATTTACATTTTAGTACCATGAGCTTTTGAACAATCGTCACTACGTGGCACCTCGATGATTCCGCCATCGGTTGGGGTGTTACAGATTGGTATCAGAGCCATGGTTATAGGGAACTAGGTTATTAGATAAAAAGGCCTAGACTATAACCGAATTTCAACTTTCGTGCATTATATTTCCCGAATTACCCTACCCCTCATTTCTCCCTACTTTCCTCCTTCTATCTTCCCCTTCTTCTCTCTCCCTATTCTTCTTTCATCATGGTGCATAGAGATGGAGTCCTACAGAGAGTGGAAAGTTTACATCATCATGGAACGGGAACAGTACCTACTCTTATTGTTACTCCTTCGAAGTTGTTGAACTTTAATGAGTGTGATAAGGACACGTGCAATCTGGAAGGGTGGACGCCTGTACACTGGGTTTTCTGGCATAGGCAAGCATAGCGCATAAATCCATTTACGGACCTGTTATGCTTACCTGGGGATTCCTGGAGTGAGTGTCTCCACTTATAGGCTAAAGCATGTCTTCTTTGATCACCATTGGGTTCAATTCCTTTGAAAGGTCAACGTTCTTGTTGGGCTTTACAGCTAGACAAGGGCACTCCAAGCATTCTATGCAAGCTTTTTCAATAATACCCTCTCGTTTCATATACAATACTTTGCATATCATGATTGCATACAAGATCATATCTTCATAATCATCTGTACGATTATACACTTACTAATCTCATGATTATTAATTAACTACCTCATAGATGTCTGCTCGCCGCATGCTCCGTGATGCCAGCCAACGCCCTGTTCGTGCTTCTGGACGACGTTCTGATCGTCGCCTCGCATCTTTAGTCGCCGAGCAAATTGCTGCAGTGATCCCAAACCTTGTCAGTGAGATAACCCAGAATAGTAACAGTGCCAACACAGGGAGTACGACTCAATTTCGGTGCACTTTCAAACACTTTAACTCCTGTAACCCCACAAAATTCACTGGTGAGGAGGGTGCTACTGGCCTCCTCCAATGGTTTGAAAGCATGGAGAGTACCTTTGTGAACAGTGAATGTCCTGATGAACTCCGCGTTCGCTATGCTACTAGTGTCCTCCAAAAGGGGGCGCTAACCTGGTGGAATGGCGAAAAACGCAATCGAGGAGCGGATGTTGCTTTATCATTATCTTGGGCTGAAGTTAAGGAACTCATGATCGCCAAATTCTGCCCTAGGAGCGAAATCAGGAAACTAGAGGAAGAGTTCTATGGACTGAAACAAAACAGTGGTGAGAATCTTGCGTATAATACTCGATATCACGAACTTAGCATACTGGTTCCACACATGGTCACCCCAGTCTCTCGAGCAATCGAAAAATATATCGAGGGATTACCTGACCTGATTCAAGACATTGTCACTGGAGGCAAAGCCACTACGGTAGAAGAAGCCATCCAACTTGCAGCCACATTAACAGACAAACACGTAAGGAAAGGAAACTTAGTTAGGAAGGGCACCAAGACACCCACTGAGAAAACCACCAATGTCGTTGAACAACCTAAGACTGTTTTAGCGAAGGCCGCCACTACTGCTTCGAACTCTAAGAAACGAATGGGCGATAATCTGAACCATACTGTTGTGGACCCTGTAACTCAGCCTCCTATCAAGAAAGCCTACACGGGAATCCATCCTCAATGCAACATTTGCAAGTATCATCACCCTGCCAGTCTTCCATGTCGTCAATGCACTAGATGTGGAAGGTTTGGACACTTTGTCACCACTTGTCGTGTAACAGATTGGACACAGAGTAATCATCAAACAGCTACCCAGGAACCACTACGGATTACTAACGGTCGGGCATGTTATCATTGTAGGGACCCTAACCATATGCTACCTCAATGTCCCAAATTGAACAATGTAAACCTGGTGGCACATGGACGAGCTTTCAATAACAATATCAACGAAGCAGACGATCAGGATGACGTTAATCCCACTGGTTAAGCCATGGATGAAATCTTCCCAAGACACGAGAAATCCAATACCCGTGTTTTCATTTTCTTGATTCTATTATCATTTTATACCCAACTTTGTCGCACTCATTAGCATACAACATCTAGAAATTTCCTTGCGTATTATTGTGTATTAACACCGATTGGAAATTTATTATATTGATTACGTTTATTTTTAATCATACAAGACTCTACCTTACATTTATTTGAAACGTTTGGACTTGATACTTGATTCTTACAGATGCTTTTCTAAGAAAACATCATTGGTTATTACATGAAACTAGATTTTTCCCTTAATTTGATTACGCATTGAACATCTAATTATTCATGATACTCGTAAACATTTAATTATTTATGATAACACTTACACTTAATGGTTGTAGTACTTACAAACTTGCTTGCATAAACATGCTATCAATTTGCAATCTATGTGAATAATAATTGCTGCACTTAATAGAAGTCATCATGCCTTTTTCAACAGTCGGGAGAGGCCCTACAACCTGCTCCACGACTGGTAGAGGCTATCGAACATACTCAACGATTGGTAGGGGTCACTATGCCTTTTCAAACAGTCGGGAGGGGCCCTACAACCCACTCCACGGCTGGTGGAGGCTATCGAACCTGCTCAACAATCGGTGGGGTCATAGAAGGACGCAAAACTTTAATGTAAGGTAAATTGATGATTCCGGTCCGGAACGTAATCATGAATTTACAGGTACATTAGGGTAGTGTGAAATTCTATTAGAGTTTTTGGTAGGCGTCCAGTACGTTTTCGAGGTATCAAAGGTGTGGTGGGTTAGCTGCGGTACACCCTGTATACAAACACTAATGATGCATTGAAAGTGAGACTGGAAGTCGGACCAGGAACAAACTCTAGTTACTTGATAGTTTATTTGGTCTCTTCTATAGTCAATCAACTTGTGCATTTATTCTAGGATACCTAAAGCTTGAAACTTAATGATTTACTCGATTCTTATTCTCTTTATTATTCAAGACGAACCTAATCCTTAACTCACACCTATCAAACCTCTTATCCAAATCATTCGAAACAATTCGTTTTGTTACCTATAAATTACGTCGTACCTTAACCCAAAATTTTCCAAACCACAGTTATTTTAATTTCTACCCAAGCATCCTTAATCCTATGTTACTATTAACTTCGGGACGAAGTTTCTAAAAGTAGGGGATGCTGTGACATCCGTCACTTTTCCTTATTTTATTTTGTAAATAATAATAATAATAATAATAATAATAATAATAATGATGATGATAAAAGTTTATGTTGGATTTTTTTTAGACTTAATAAACCTTTACCCTAAATCCATTAACCTACAAACCCATAACCCACCCCTTTCTCCTCTTTCTGAAAGCCCAACAGATGCAAGCCCAAGAGAACGGCCCACCTGAAAGTCCGGCCCATCTCTCTCCCTTCCTTCCCTTTTTCGTTTTAAAACAAAAATAAAATGAAGCTCCTGCCGGGACTCGAACCCGGGCAGAAGCCACACACACCACACGCACACCACCAACCAGGCTACACTTGATTTTGGAATTAAACTTAGTTATTATTGTATAAAAGGCTTAATTTTTGCTGTTGCTCGCTGCTGTGTTGCAGACAAGTGACCGCCCCTCTGTTCCTTGTTTGAATTTGATTTGAGCACGTATTTGGAAACAACTAAACAATTGGATCATGATATGGAATTGACTGGGTAATACGCATTCATTGCAAGCCAATTTGATGGTCAAACATACCTAAAAACTTATCAATTACGCGTCATTTCAATCAATACATAGTCTACTTACCAATTCGAATATCCGAGCTTTCCCCTATAAATTGGACCTCCCTACACCTTCACCAATCGCCGAATAACATTCCCACACTTCCAATTTCTGTTACAACGTAATATTGAAGCCTTTGATCGTCCTGTTTGACGTCTTCATTGACCGGGCCTTATACCCGATCATTAGTCGTGTAAGTTCGTTTTTTTTTTTATGGTTTTACTCGTCGTCAATACACGATCAATAGCCCCAAAGATTCAGGGGCTATTGATCAACAATTATGATGATTGGAAAATTAGGGCTCGTTTGATATGAAATTGGGGAAGAACACTTTAAACAGATAAGGTATATAATTATGTTGAAAGCAAAAAAAAAACATAACAAACCACTGATGTAGCTCAGTGGTTACACACTTGGACTAAGAGATTTGAACCGGCCCTGGGCCAGGGTTCGAACCCCACTCCTTGCATCCTTTTTTTTTAGTTTTCAATTTATAGGTTTAAACTATATAATTACTCACTTTAATTATTTAAAATACTTATAAGCCTTCAAAAATTCCCAAAATTTTACATAATGATGTTCATACCCTAAATATAATTATTCAGATTTTTATTTCTGAAAATATATTTATTTTATATATATAATAAATAATTCAAGTTTATTCAATTTTATTTATAAAATTCTATAAAAATATCAAAACGATCTTATTAATTTCCACAAAAATTATCCTAAGTTTTTATAACATTAAACTTTACTGAAATAATTTTTAATTCAGTAAAATCATTTATTTTATATTTTTAATCAATTTTTGTTAGATTTAATCATAATTAAATCATAATAAATTCAATTTTCATTATTTTTGCACCAAAATTTTATAGAAATTATTTCTGATTATTTGGAACAGAAATATAAATTTTAAACTTCTAATTCTTTGATTTTAATATTTTTAAATATTAAAGTTAAGATTTTGACAATTTGTAATAAATAGATTTAATAATCTATTTTAAAGAAAATAATTTTATAAAAATTATTTTTATACTTTAAACATATTATTGTGACCATCTTAGATTTAAATTTCATAAAAAGATTTTTGGTTATTTATTTACTAAATTTCTCTCAATTGGCGAATATTTTTAATATTAATCAAACGAGTAATTATCCCCAATTCGAAGCCCTAGAAATACATGTATCCTAGAGTTATTCCTTACACATTATTAAATTCTTTAGGTTGATTCTTTGGAATATTTCCAACGCATATTTCGTTGTCCAGTTCAATTACAAGCTATTACGTAAACAGTGAGTATTCCTATCCCCTTTTTGCTTTTATACATTTTTGGGGTGTTACATGTACACTATTACAATTTCAAATACAAGTTTACATTTTTACAAATACAATTCTAGTACTATGTGCATTGCTTACAACGTGCTTTATGCTTAGACAATACATGTGGATTACATTTGTACTTAGTGAAATCATTAACATGGTACAAGCCGACCTTAACATTGGATAGCGCTATTTGGATTGACAACCCGCCTAGATTGATTCTCCCCCTTTTTCATCGGAGAATCCGTGGCCAGTGTTAAGTTATCATCCATTTATTGGTTGAGTACACTACAGTTCATACAGTACATTATACAGTCACAGGGTTGATTTCGCTCATTTGTATGATACATAGTTTACATATTTGCACTGTAGCTTGCACTTGAATTGTATAACTTTTTAACCTACTATATATATCAAATCTAGGAATGCTCACCAACATTTCAAATGTTGACCAAATCTATTTTGTACATGTTTCAGGTGCAGTTTGATCTAGTGCTTTAGCAAGGAACATTTAGTGCCTTATTTTAATTCAGTTATTTCAATATTTACATTTCATTTAGACAATGTATTTTCCATTTCCATGTAAGACAATTTTGATTATTCAATAATATTTACATTTTAGTACCATGAGCTTTTGAACAATCGTCACTACGTGGCACCTCGATGATTCCGCCATCGGTTGGGGTGTTACAACTTTCATTGCTTTATGTTTTGTTTTTTTTTAATAATTTTGAACAATTTCTACTTTGTTATTTTCTCTTTATACCATGATATGGTTTACTGTTTTTATTAAGTTTCATAACGATGATAATATTTAATAAATGCGTTTGCTTGATTGATAAGTATGTTTTCATCCATTTGATATTATGTTTAGTATATATAGATACAACTAGATTGGTGGATGTAGTCATCAAACATAATAGTGAGTTTTAATTTTGTATGATTAGTATCTAATTATAACAAAAAAATTGTAACATAAATGTTGTATATCATTTTAATTTTGTTACCGAAATATGTTGTTATAATACAAGCAACCATGGATCGGCCCACTAACTTACCAACACCAGTCCATATAAATTACATAGCATACATATTAGATTACTTATTGGGTTGAATGTTTTTATTAGACAAAGGCCCGATTATTTAATCTTACATTCTGATTCAGCCCAACATCAATTGTTTCATTATATACATACCCGATACCCCGCATTGTTTCACTTTTTCAGATATCTAGGCTCTTCCAAAAAGCTACTTTACCAAAATGTAAGTAACCGTTCATCTTCTTCACTATTATGAAATTTCGATACTATCAAACACTTTCAGACATCATGTTAATAATCGTGTATCTGTTAGGAATCGATGTATTTGTTATTATCACTATGATTTTTTGATGATGCATGTGCTATTAATTCTCTCATTAACAGTTTTAATCGTGTATCTTGATATGTAATGTCACTTATATGTATTGAGTAACAATCATTGTTTGATCTTTAATGTTAAGTAGATAAACAATCAGTGTTAAATATAGATGAATATCATTAACAAATCTGGAGAATTAGTGGTGTGATAATTTATTATTAATCATGTTTGATTGTTTTGATCAATGTTTTATTTTCAAATTATTGTTCTTGCATGTATGTAAATAATTGTTTGTATTACTATGTTAATTTCGAAATATGTATAATATGGTTATTAATTGTTTTTTAGTAACCTACTAATCAGTTGATGAATTATATAAATATACATATCGAAACTGATTTATAGTATTGTTTTCGTTTGCCATGAACATATACCGCGTCTACTCCGGTGGGTACCAATCTACTAATTAGTTGCCCGATAAATCATTCCGGATATGTTATCAGTTTTTTTCAGTAGCATGTCAGTTTGTTGGTTAATGTTTGATGATTTTTCGAAAATAATCCATATTCAATCATATGATGTTAGCTCTGTTTTTTGTATTTTGTTGTTTAGTCTTATTCGATTTTCTACAAATTGCCATAATAGACATGCGTTTTTATTTAGATTTGTTTGTTTTCAATACATGTGTAGTTGTATACATACTTATGCTTTTAACCTTATTTCTCACCTTCAAATGAATGCAGCCTTTTGCCATCCTGCCGCTTAAGTAGCAAAAAATGGTAAAACACTTAGATTTTTCTTTATTTTTATATCTATTTTTTGTAAACATACAATTTACGCTTAACTTTATAATTGTTTAGGCTAACCAACAGCCTGTTGAAGTGATTGAAGTTTCAAGTGACTCGTCTGACTTTAGCGATTGGGATGAAAGCGATTCAGATAGTGGGATGCACAATTTGGGTTTATGTAATTGGGAAGCTGCTCCTGAGCATGATTCCATTGTTACAAAAGTCACAAAGAAATTTGTGAGTATTTGTTTAGTCATTACTAAATTTTAATCTCTAAGCATTTTTGTTAACAATTGTGATCTTTTAATTAACTTATTACACGCAAATCTTTATGTATTTTGTCGCAGCGCTTTCCAGTCGCTTTTGCAAGGCACCATCACTTCGAAAAGAAAGCCACCGTTTTTGTCCAGTTTGAAAATGGACCGTGTATGATTAGAAGAGTGCTGGTTGAAGGAAGTGGGAGTAAGGTAAGGTATTCGTTGAACAAATGGAAGTCAAGAATGAAAAGGCTTGTGTTAAGGAATGGTCGTCGTTATAAGCTTACGTTTTACAAGGGCATTTTGGTTTTCTCCATGCCTTAGCTAAAGGCATTGTAGGTTCAATGGTTTTGGTTTCGTCATTTGTTGTTGAAAATGACGATATCGTAGTAGAAATGAAATATAACATGACGTTTATGTACGTTTAGTGGTCCCAAATTTTGGTTGTTTATTACTGTGGGTACCCGTTTTGTACTAGCAACTTACTTATTATGAATGACCTTCATGTTTAGGTGTTAACTTTTATCCGAATATTAATGAATGAATCGGTTTGTAGTATGTATGCCGTTTTAATTTTGCATCAAGTTATGTATTCATATAAACAATAGATGCTGCTATAAGTTTTGACCTCTTTCAAATTTGTATACACTTATTAGAAACAATCCATTTAATATACTAATACAACCGCTCCGTGGTTCTGCGTTTTGGTACAACGATCATTCTGGTGTTATAACCCTTTACTAAAATTCGTAGTAAATAATTTAATTAGACAAATAACATAAAAATACAAGTTTATATTTGGTAACTATTAATATTTGGCATAAACTAATTTTAGAATTTACTATACAAAAGATTCGTTTGACTTTGATAACTAAAATTGTGTACAATTATACATAAATAAATTTCCAGTATATTTGGTAAATTGAAAGGGAGATTATATGTTTTAAAAATTTACGGTAATTTATGTTCATAAACAATTGAACATATATATTGTTATTAATAAACTTTACAAAAATATTTCTATTCATCTCTATATAATAGTTATGCAACCATGAATATGTAATTTGTTAGGATCTGAGTTTGTTTGTTTTGATTGTTTAACTAAAAGATGGTAATAATGAATTGAAAATAGAATGAAAGTGCAGCGGAATAATAAACTGTAAATCAAAACAAGAGAGTAAATGTTTTTAGATCGAATGCTTTCATTAATTCAAAGATTTCAATCGTACAAGTTACTCCCCCTCAGCCTGATCACACAGTGTTTGTCAGAGAGAATGTTTTGTGTGTGATGCAATAGAACAGTACATGCACTGTTCTATTTATAGACTGACTCAAACCACTGATGACCTAGGCTGACGTCACCTAAGACAGTGACCTCTAACAGAATAACAAACTTAAACATCTGCTATACAAACTACTGTTACATTGAAAGCACTGATATTAAACAGTTGTTGAAGATAAACTCTGATGGGTCTTGTATCCACTGCTGGAGCCTAAGTGCTGTTGGTTCCAGCAGTGCTTTGGTCTTCAGTACTTGTATCAGCTGTTGCTCTTCATCAGACCTTTGGTCAGCAGTTGTTCTTCATCAGTTGTTTCCTCAGCAGTTCTTTATATCAGCAGTTGTTGAGCAGTTGTTTGGATAGAACAGTAGTTAGGATTAGCAGTCTTTTGGGAGAAGCAAGTTGTAAAGACTGTTTATTTAAGGATCAAATAGATAGCATATTTTGGCTTTCTAATCATCTGTTCTTCTCCAGGTCAGCAGACCCAACAATCTCCCCCTAGAACAGATGATGCCAAAACTCAGCTTTATTTATTGATCTTTATTCCTCATCAGACTTTCTCTGATTTGACCTTTGAATTGTAGTTCAAAGTTCAGAGCAAATAAGTCTTCTTCATCTCTTTCTAGATCCAGATTTAGCAATGCTTGGTGATCTTCTGCACATAGGCTGTAAGCATCATCCATGCTGATCTTCTGAACCTTTCCATCTGACCTGAGCAATGTCAATTCGTGGTTGTCTTTGTTGACCTTCCACTTTAGAATTTTTGAGTCAGTGGATTTGCTGAGATGAACCTTTATTCTTGATGAGTTGGGTGAAGGTGGTCTTCCAATGAGTTCTCTGAGTTTCTCTGTTGTAGGATCAGAGAAATAATGTATTTGATTGAAGAGCCCTTCCTTGATAAATGTATCAGCAAACTTTCTTTGATCTTCCTCTGACATCTCCTTCTGCTTTTTGAACTGTCTACTTGCAGCAGCTGTGAGATCAGAGGTTTCAAGTAAGCTGTCCAGATTAAAAGTCTGTTGGGGTCTCTTCATCATTGGCTCATCAGTGTAAATTGGTTTTCTTGGAAGGCTGGGATCCTTCTTTCTATTCTCTTCCAGACTTTTGTAGGTTTCAACCAATCTTAGCTCTGACCATCTGGAAACAGACCTCATCTCCCCATAATTGGTAGCTACAATCTCCTGCCTCATCCTTTTGAATTTCAAGGCTCTGACTGGGTCTCAGCCTTTGCCAAAATTAGGAGTGGAAACTTTAGCTTTGGGGTCTTTGGCCATTTCTTCAATTCTGATCAGTTCTTCTCTCAAAGCATGAGTAGTCCAACCATTGAACTGCTTTTTGTTTGCTTTGTAAGGCTTGGTTGCCATTATCTGTTCAAGAAGGGATTCCCTTACCTCCTTTTCCAAATCTACACTAAGAGGCATGGTGGACATGGAATTGCTCAGGGTCTTAGCAAAGTCTTCAATCCTTCTGAGTTTGCTAAGCTCTGCTGAATGGATGCCCTGAGCAGTCCTGTCATCCTTCCCTTTGCATTTCTCCCTGATGATGGCATCCACCTGCTCACCCTTGTATTTCAGATAAGTATCAATATTGAGGGGAACAGGGAAGTTTGGGAGAGATGGGAAGGATCTTTCAGATGGTTGTTCAGTATTGTAGAAGGATTGTAATTCCCCCTTGAGTAGATCAAGTTCAAGGGGATACTGAACAACCAATGGTGTAATGGTTGGTGGTGGTCTATGGGTTTTGAATTTGGATGTATGTGGTGAGAATGATGTGAGTGGAATGGCTGTGATGGGAGGAGTGGATTGGGCAGTTGAAATGGTGGTTGGTGATGTGTGTATGTTTTCATCATGCACAACAAAGGTTGATTTTCTCTTTCTTGTGTACATGATTTTTGGTGAAGGTGATTTGGTAGCAGTTGTTGGATTAACATCTGTTGGCCTTTTAGAAGAGCCAGCAGATGTTGGGGTTTTGGCTGGTGATGTAGGTTTGGTGGTTGTTTGTTCAGGTGTGTGTGTTGGTATAGTGGTTTCAGTGTTTTGGGTAGTTTCAGTGTTTTGAGTGGCAGTGGTTTCAGTAGCAGTGGTTTTATCAACAGAGGTTTTCAACTTAGATGGTGGTTTTCTAACATGCTTGGCAGGTCTTTTCATCCTTTTAGAGGATCCCACATCTTCAGTTTCCCTTTGTTGTTTCTTTTTTAGTTCAATTAATGACTCTGCTTTTACTTCCAAAGTGTCAGCTCTTTTCTGTTTCTCTTGAGCAGCCTTTTCAGCTTCTAAGTTTGCAGAGTCATCTACTGCTTTATTCTTTTCAGTGGTTTGTTGTGGTGGTGCTGTTGATGTTGCTTGTTGTTGTTGTTGTGGAGCTGATTTGGTAGACTCTGGTTTCTTGGCAGACTTGGCTTGACCTTTTTGAGAAGGAGGACAACCAAAAGGATCTAATTTTGGTAGCCTATCTCTGCCACTCTCCCCCTTTTTGGCATCATCAGCCGTGAAAGCATCATCATTTTCATCCCTGAGGATGGTGGTAGGGGTAGAGCCAGTAGTCTTCAGCAGGTGATCCTTGATGGCTTTGATATCAGCATGGGTATCTTTGTACCTTGCATCTACCATATTCCTGATCTCAGCCATGTAGGTTTCATGTGTCTGATCAGCCAATTTTCTGTGAGCTATGATGATGGGGGAAACTGATTTCCATAACTCATTGGCTATATCAGCTGTGGATGGTTGACTCTTGGAGAGATCTGCAATTGAGCTCAGTAGAAGCTTGACATCAGATTTGATGTCAGCAACAGAGGTTTCAATAACAGAAACTCTGTCCGTCAATTCTTGGTATTTTGACCCATCTCCTAAATGAATAGGATCATCTGAGTCCCTACCAGTGGCAGTTCTACCTGATTCAGGCCTAATAGGTGAATCAGATGCCCCTTTGTCTTGGTACTGGGGACTTCCAACTGTTTTTGGAGACACTATAGTGGCTTCAACAGTTGTTGCCTTCAAGGGAGTCTTAGCTATGTAATCACTGTCCTGATGTGAGACAGTGGTCTCTACATCAGTAGTGGCTGCTCCACTTGAAAACTCACCTAGAGTTTCATTGAACCCAGGTGGTGTAACCTCCTCTTCTGTTTGTGGGATAGCAGATTGAATATTCTCAGGGCCAGTCACTTGTTGGAGTATACTCTCAGTGACAGGTGGAAGAGAGGAACTGGGATCTTCCTGAGATTTTTCAATTGCTTCAAACAGAGGTTGCATTGTTTGTGGGACATGTGATGGTGAGAGTGGTGGAGTAAGAAGAGAATTAGCCCTGGGAGAGGGGCTTGTGAACATATGGTCAAGTGACTCAAATGCATCATGATGTGTGTCCCCTTGGCTTACAACATGATCCTTTTGAGAGGATTCATGAGGAGTTTGGTCAGGTGGAGGTATGTCCAACTGTTGTGAGGAAGTAACAACAGTGGTTTCAGGTTGCTTTTGTTGTGCAACAGAGGTTTCTTCTGGTACCTCAACATCCAGAAGCCTCATTTGTGGTTGAGTGGTGGTTTTTGTGGATGGATGTTTCCTTTTGGAAGTGGCTGGTGTGGGTTTCACAGCACTGGATGTAGTGCCATGATCACCAGGAGCAGTGGGCTCAACAACAGAGGTTTTGACAACAGTTGTTGCCTTTGTCCTCTTTGTTTGTGTTTTAGAAACTTTTGACACTTTAGACACTTTTTCTTGGGTGCTTCCACCCAGCATTCTTGTGAAAGTTTCATCAGTTAAGCTTTTCATTTGCATAGCAGCACCCTTTTTGAAAACTTTTTCTGGTAATAATTTTTGTAAGATTACACTAAGAATTCTTGGGTAAATAAGAAAAGCATTGTTTGACCCAGACTTGACTGCTTTCACATTTGATACCAAGTCCATGAACAATCCCTGGGAAAGATTGAAGTCAGAGTTTGACAACATAGCATAACCCAGATATTGCATCCTCAATGGAATTTCATTAAAGGATGTGGACTTAGCAGAGACACAAAGAAGAAGAGTATGGAAGAAAAATTTCATGACTGGAGGGAAAAACTTTTTGAAAAGAGTTGATCCAGTCATTTGACCATCATACCCTCTTTCTTGGAACTCAGTGTGAAGCTCTGTTTTAGTAAAGGAATCCTTACCTGCCAGGTCATTCAGTGTGAAGGTTGTGGATATGATATCAGGGGTAATGACGATACTGGTTTCTCCAATTTTGGAAATAATGGAGGTAGGCTTTTTGTCTTGTAGTAAAAACTCAGCATTCAACCAAAATTCTTGGAGTGTATCCAGATAAATGGGGGCGTTGGCGGTTAGGATGGGTAAGTATTTGGAGTTAAGGAAAATGTCGATGGTGGAATGAAATGGAGTGTTGTCATCTGTTTTAATCAGATAGGGGAGACAATTGTGTGTAGCTTTGGCTTGAAGATCCATTGTAATGGATTTCGAAGGTGAAAATGATTGAAGATTGATGAAGGGTTTGAAAGTGAAGAAGGCGGTTTACAGTATTTTGAATACAATGAGACAGTGTAACATCTGTTGTGGTAAAACAGGGTTTTTTATAGGCTCAATGAAACCGCTGATGTGGCCAAACCTCTGCTTATATGAGCAGACGTGGCAATCATCTGATGGATGTAACATCTGGTGGAGAACAGCTGTTTTGGTAAACAACTGATACAAACAGCTGATGGATCCAACCGTTGGGTTTTTTTTTTTTTTTTTTTTAAATATAGTATATATATATATATATAGGCGGACAATTGTTTTATCTGAACAGATGTTCTGAAACAGATTTTTCAACTAACAGTTGTTTTATCTGATCAGATGTTTTGAAACAGACTTTTCAACCAACAGTGGATATGAATGAAACAGTGGTTGTTTTATCTGATCAGATGTTATAAACAGATTTTTCAACCAAGCAGCTATTTAAAAAATTGAATTTCTGAACCATTTTATTATATTTGTTTTAAAAACAAATTTATTTGTTTAATCCATGTTTAACATACCAATTCTGGAAATCAGATTTGTAAAGGTAGATGTGTCTAAAGCTTTTGTTAACACATCTGCCAACTGATCCTCTGTTGGAACATGGTGTAAAGAAATCAAACCTTTTTCATAGCTGTCTCTGACAAAATGATGTCTTATGTCAATGTGCTTGGTAGTGGAATGAGAGACTGGATTCTTGATGATATTTTCAGCAGCTTGGCTGTCCAACATGAGTGGAGTCCTAAGTGCAGTTATCCCAAAATCCAGTAGTTGATTTTGAAGCCACATGAGTTGGGCTGTACAGCTTGCAGCAGCAATGTATTCAGCTTCAGCTGTTGAAGTTGAAACAGCTGCCTGCTTTTTGCTTTGCCATGAAACTAAGGCATTCCCTAGAAATTGGCACCCTCCTGAAGTGGATTTTCTTGTGGTGTGACAACCAGCAAAGTCACTATCTGAATAACCTGAAAGCTCAATGTTTCCATTAGCAGGATACCAGATACCAAGTGTGGGAGCACCTTTGAGGTATCTGAATATCCTTTTCACAGCAATAAGGTTTGCCTTTCTGGGTGAAGCCTGGGATCTGGCACAGACACAGGTAGCAAACATAATGTCTGGCCTAGATGCAGTTAGGTACAATAAAGACCCAATCATACATCTATAATGTGTTTGATCAACCAGTTCATCCTTGTCATCAATAGTGAGCAGCTTGACTGTACTCATAGGTGTGCTACATGGCTTACAATCATTCATCTCAAATCTGGTTAATAAGTTCTTTACATATTTGTTTTGGTGAATGAATGTGCCATTTTGCAGTTGTTTCACTTGAAGACCAAGGAAACACTGAAGCTCACCCATGGCACTCATCTCAAACTCTGCTGTCATGAGTTTTCTGAACTCTTCACACATTTGGTTACATGTGGATCCAAAAATGATGTCATCCACATATATTTGAACAATCATTAAGTGTTCCCCTTTCCATTTAAGAAATAAAGTTTTGTCAATTTTACCTCTTGTGAAGCCAATGGATAAGAGAAATGTGGAAAGAGTTTCATACCAGGCCCTTGGTGCTTGTTTGAGTCCATACAAAGCTTTGTTGAGCTTGTAGACATAGTCAGGATGGAATGTGTCTTCAAAACCAGGTGGCTGACATACATAGACCTCCTCCTGAATTTTGCCATAAAGGAAAGCACATTTGATGTCCATCTGATACACCTTTATATTGTGGTTGACAGCAAAGGCTAAAAAGAGTCTGATGGCCTCTAGTCTAGCTACAGGAGCAAAGGTCTCATCATAATCTATTCCTTCTTCTTGTCTGAAGCCTTGAACCACAAGCCTGGCTTTATTCTTGACAACAATACCCCTTTCATCAGTCTTGTTTTTGAAGACCCACTTTGTTCCTATAGGACAAACATCCTTAGGAAGTGGTACAAGCTCCCATACTTGTTGTCTTTTGAACTGAATGAGTTCTTCTTGCATGGCTTCTACCCAACTGTTGTCTTTCAGTGCCTCTTGGTACTTGACAGGTTGTGTGAGGGATAAGAAACCTGCAAAAAGACAGATATTTGAGGATTGGCTTCTTGTGAGCACACCCTCTCTGATGTTGCCAATGATTTGGTCTGGTGGATGAGCTCTTAAGTAAATAAGATCTCCTTGATATGGAACAATGGCATTTTGAGGTGATGGACAGAGGTTTGGTGACTCTGTTGGTGTAACATCTGTTGGTACTTCTGTAGTGCCATCAGATGTTTGAAATGGTAATGGAGGAATGGGTCCAAGTGGTGTGAAACTTGACTGACTTTTGTCAACAGATGATTGACTTTTGTCAACAGATGATAGGTCAGTGGTTGTGAGGGGTGAGGCAGAGGTTTGAGGATAGGACTGGCCAACAGTGGTTGACACAGCTGTGGCAGAGTTTTGACAATTGTTTTGAACAGCTGCTTCCTCTGATGCAGAATAGACTTTGTAGTGACTGGGGATCACAACATCTGTTCTGTAATCTTGCTGTGGAGACTGTGGAATACCTGCATTGTTAGTTTTAACAGTGATATCTTCAAATTTGAATTTATCTAAATCAAATAATTCAGCAGGGTTTGCAGGGATTTTCAGAGATGAAAGTTCATTGAACTTAACATTCAAAGTTTCTTCTATTGTCTTAGTCCTTGTGTTAAACACTTTGTAGGCCTTAGCAGTAGAGGAATATCCCAGAAAGTAACCACAGTCTACTTTGGCTGCAAATTTTGAAATGGAATCTTTAAGATTTAAAATGAAACATGGGCAGCCAAAGATTTTGAAAAATGAGATTAATGGTTTGATTTTGAACAAAATTTCATAAGCAGTTTTTTGATGTCTGGGGTTGATCAAAACTCTGTTTTGAACATAGCAAGCAGTGTTTACAGCTTCTGCCCAAAAGGACAGTGGCAAACCAGAATCTGCTAGCATGGTTCTTGCAGCTTCTATAAGAGTTCTATTTTTCCTCTCAACTACCCCATTTTGTTCTGGTGTTCTTGGGATGCTGAACTGCCTCACAATCCCTTTTGACACACAGAAATCATCCAACTCCTTATTTTTAAACTCTGTTCCATTGTCACTCCTGAAGACTTTTACTGGCAAGTCATATTGCTTTTCAACCTTGGTGACAAAGTCCTTCAATATACCTGCAGTCTCATCCTTAGAGTGTAAAAAGTAAGTCCATGTAAACCTAGAAAAATCATCAACTATGACAAGACAAAATCTCTTTCTTCTTAGACTCATGATTTTAACAGGGCCAAACAAGTCCATGTGCAACAGTTGTAGGCACTGACTAGTTTTGGACTCATCAATGGATTTGTAAGAGCTTTTATGTTGTTTCCCTTTTAAGCAAGAAACACAATGCTCATCACATTTAAATTCTTTTGATGGTAAACCTCTGACAAGGCTTTGTTTTGAGAGTGTGTTGATAGTATTAAGGTTGGTATGACCCAATCTCCTATGCCACAATTCTGTCTCCTTAGTGGAGGCAGCAGAAAACAGACAGACATTTGCCATAGGATTGTCCTTTAACATATCAACAACATACACATTGCCACTTCTATGAGCAACAAGCTGTGCTTTGCTCTCAGCAATAATGGTATCAATCTTTTTCACCACTTCTGGCCCAATAATCTTACAAGTTTTCTTTGTGAAAAATGAGCCATAACCTTTGTCACTCATTTGTGAAACACTCAGAAGATTAAACTTGAGATTATCAATAAGATTGACATTTTCAAACTTGAGTTTTCCTGCCTGTACAGTCCCTGAACCCAACACCTTACCTTTAGAATCATTACCAAAGGATATATCACCCCCTCCATGAGCCAAGAAGTCCAGAAGTAGGGCTCTACATCCTGTCATGTGCCTGGAACCTCCACTATCTACATACCAAAGACTATCTAAACAAGCAGAAGCTCCCTGCACATCAGTAAATGATTAGTTTTGGTGAGTGTCCAAAGCCAAATTGGCTTTGGATGGGTCCTCAGACCTTTCAGACTCAAGCTTTGGAAGGTGATCAGTGGTTTGGACCAATTTTTGAATTAAGGTCAACAACTGCTGCTGACCATTTGCCAGTGCTTGTATGTCAACACTTGGGGCAGCAGTTGTTTGATCACTTCCTGACAGATGATAATACCCATATGGATTTCTGTTCACTCTTGGTTTAGAGGGTCTTTTTGGCTCCTCATAAACATGTGGCAGACTGTGACATGGAGGTTGACCATAACCTCTTGGGTATTTGCTAGTGGGTGGAGCATCTGTTACTTGGACATCTCTAGAAGCAGATGTTTCAAGCCTTTTTGTAACAGATGTTTGGACAGGGGTGAAGGTCTGTTTGGGCTTTCCTTTTGGAGTACTAACCACAGGGTTTGCAAGAGTTTTTGCTTTGTATTCTTGTATTTTTACATCAAAATTTTTGAGATACAAGCACTCTTTGGTCTTGTGATTCTTTTTCCCACATATTGAGCATGTGGCTTTGGAATCACATTCACTTGTTCCTTTGTTGATGTCATATGCTTTTAGAAGAAAACAGTTTTTGGTGACATGATTCTTCTTTTCACAGAAATCACAAAACAAGTTAACAGTCTTTTCTTTCTTCTTCCCCTTTTCAGTTTTCTTTTCAGCAGATGTTTGAGCATCTGCTGGAGAATCTTTCAGGGGAATGACTTTTGCCAAGGGAATGACCCTTGCCTGAGGAGCTGTCTTTCCCTCAGGAGTTTTAAAATCTACAGGTTTATAATTCTCAAGAGTATCACACTCATCAGACCAAGTAGGTTTAAATTCATACTTTTCAAGTTCAGCAAAAGATGAGGAACCTTCTGGTTTTTCAAGAACAATTTTCTTACCATTTGGTTCAGTGATTTTAATCTCTTGACCCTGCAGGTTTGTTGGTACTATCTCAACAGACTTTTGACTCTTTGTGTCAGTGTTTTCAAAAGCTGGAGCAGTGGTTGCAAAACCAAAGCCAAACTTCACATGACTTTTGGTTTGTTTGTTGAGTAGCATCTCAAAACCTCTACATGATTCCACCCATTTTTTACATTCAACTTGGGTGGACTCAAGCTCACTTTTACAACTTTGATATTTTGTTATCATAGTTTGGAGCTGGTCTTTGGTTATAGTTGCTTCATGTTTTAAACTGCTAATTTCAGATTCTTCTGCAGTTAAAATTGTTTTCAAATCTTTTGTGAGTTTTTCAAATTTAACTTCATCATCCAAAATTTTCTTTCTAAGGTTTTCATTCACCTCTTTGATGTTAGCAAATGCTATTACACATTTGTCAGAACACAATTCTTTAAGAATTTGAGGAGATACCTTAGCAGCAGCCATCAAAGCACAATCACACTTGCACTCACATTCATCAGATGCACCCCAGGGATCTGAGAGATTCACAACCTCTTCTTCAGGTTTTTCACATGCAACATCTTCACTAACAATATCATCAGTCACAACATCAGATTCAGTTACCACTTCCTCAGATTCAATCTCATCAACCATAGCCATGAAACAAAAATTTTCTGGTTCATTTTCAGCTTTGGCAACTAGTGCAAAATTCTCATCTGTTAGCTCATCAGGTAGACTGCTCCAATCAACAAAGCCTTGTGTAAAGAAGCTCTGTTGACTGGTCTCTGCAGGAGCAGAGGATGGAGCAGCAGTCGTTTGTACAGGTGTTTGAGCAACAGGTGTTTGCACATAATGAATCTGAGGAACAGTGGTTTGGACATACTGGACAGGAACAGTGTTTGAGGACTGTGCAAAATGAGCAGTGTTTTGCACATTTGGTCCAGGTGTATTATAGGAATTCTGATAAGTGTTGGTCTGTGGTCTTTGATTTGGATAGGTTATCATAGGTGTACCATGTTGACCCCTACATTCCCTAGCAAAATGACCAAACCTATGACATTTATAACACTTGATCTTTGATTTATCCAACCCAACCTTAGATCTGCCAGTCAACCCTGGAAACCTTCTCCCAGTTTTCTTGTAAAAATTATTAGTTCTTACACTGAGAAGGGCCAATTGGTGCATAATGTCCATTTCTTCCAAATCATCAGGGTCAAAGTATTTCAGGTCATCATACTCAAAGGATATATTGTTAGATGCCTGTATATCACCACCACTTGCTGTGAAAGCATAGTTTGGTGAATAAGAATCAGAGTTAAAACCAGAGTTAAAACCTGAAGTTATGTCAATAAAATGATCATAACTCTGATCCTTTATGTTTCCAGGCACCTCATCATGACCCAAAAGTGCTGTATTCCCAAACACATAGTCATCAGACACTTTTCCAGAGTCCTGGAGCTTCTTTTTCTGGTTAAGCTCTCTTTCATAGGTCAAGAGCTTACCATGAAGTTGGGTCAGTGATAGGTCTTTAAATCCTATTGAGTTTCTCATTACAATAGCAATAGTGTCCCATTTGTCTGGTAATGATCTTAAAAACCTATGGTTCAAAGTTGAATGAGGGTAAGTAAGACCAACCAATTTTAGTTCACTAATTAAGCAATTAAATCTCTCAAACTGTTGAGTTAATGACTCTCCTTTGACATGACTGAATGTTTCATATTGTTGGTTAAGTATTTCACGGTTGTTTTCAATAACCTCCTCAGTCCCACCAAACTGCTCTTTCAGTGCATCCCACAACTCCTTTGCACTGTTACAGTGTAACAACCCAGCATATATATCATTGGGTAGAGCCATGGCCACAATACTGAAGGCCTTAGCATCTAGCTCAATTTTCTGAAAATCCTGGTCGGAGTAGTTTTCAAGTTTCTTTGGCTCAAACACTTTGGGATCTTCAGTACTCGGCACAGTCGGAACATGTGGTCCGAAGATAACCGACTTCCAACACCCAGTGTTTTGTTGAGCTAGAACATGGCTCATCCGACGTTGCCAGATATTGTATTCAGATCTGACAAGCATCGGTGGCTTGTTGTTCGTGCCAGTGTTATGTGGATCGTGATTGATAGAAGCCATTCTCTGATTTTTCAAAAAACAAAGTCTGTTTAACAACGGTTGAAGCGAAATTAAACTATTACTCTGTTTTCAATCAAACTGACAAACGATATCAATAATTGTGAGCTGATTATTAAATTGATTTGTTAGATCGAATTTAATTGACCAAGCTCTGATACCAATTGTTAGGATCTGAGTTTGTTTGTTTTGATTGTTTAACTAAAAGATGGTAATAATGAATTGAAAATAGAATGAAAGTGCAGCGGAATAATAAACTGTAAATCAAAACAAGAGAGTAAATGTTTTTAGATCGAATGCTTTCATTAATTCAAAGATTTCAATCGTACAAGTTACTCCCCCTCAGCCTGATCACACAGTGTTTGTCAGAGAGAATGTTTTGTGTGTGATGCAATAGAACAGTACATGCACTGTTCTATTTATAGACTGACTCAAACCACTGATGACCTAGGCTGACGTCACCTAAGACAGTGACCTCTAACAGAATAACAAACTTAAACATCTGCTATACAAACTACTGTTACATTGAAAGCACTGATATTAAACAGCTGTTGAAGATAAACTCTGATGGGTCTTGTATCCACTGCTGGAGCCTAAGTGCTGTTGGTTCCAGCAGTGCTTTGGTCTTCAGTACTTGTATCAGCTGTTGCTCTTCATCAGACCTTTGGTCAGCAGTTGTTCTTCATCAGTTGTTTCCTCAGCAGTTCTTTATATCAGCAGTTGTTGAGCAGTTGTTTGGATAGAACAGTAGTTAGGATCAGCAGTCTTTTGGGAGAAGCAAGTTGTAAAGACTGTTTATTTAAGGATCAAATAGATAGCATATTTTGGCTTTCTAATCATCTGTTCTTCTCCAGGTCAGCAGACCCAACATAATTCATTTAAAAGCCTTTTCACTTTTGAAAACCAGGTTTCAAAACTTTGTTTGGTTATCTAATTTATTTACGTTTTGTGTTTATGTATACTAATTTTTTTTTCATTTTTTTAGTTGTCATGGATAATAGAACCGTTCAAATGGTAGCCAACGGTGCAGTCTTGCATGAAATCGTTTACTGTTATCTATGCGATCTAAACTGTATTGACCATGCTCAATACATTCAACATTGCAATGGCAAAAAACATCGGGCAAAGGTATTACATTTACGTCATTTGTATAATATATTGCGCATTCCTTTTGTCAAGATATTTTAATATACGTAGTTTTTTTTTTGACATTCAAGAATGGTATGTATTAATGGCTATTTTTGAAGATTGGGCATGCGTATGGTCAAGATTTGTTCTACTGTGGAGTTTGCAACATCCAATGTACCAGCATGGATAACTTGAATGACCATCTTGCAGGAAAGAAACACATTAAGGCGATAAAGGCCCAAGGTTTTTTTAATGTTATGGAATAAGATATTCTTATGTATCGTAATGTCGCATCTTTTAGTTTTAGTATCTTAATTGTTTTCAATAACAAGTACTAATTACCGTTTTTCAGTTTATGCATCTATGTTTCTATATTCCCTAATGTTATAGATAATGTTATTTACTATGTTAATTTTGAAGCATTCATATTTTATTCTGTCGTTTACATACTTAGATGTCCGATGTTTGACACTGTAAAATATATCTACATCTTATGATTTGTTGATAACCAAGACATGGTTTTATACCAAAAGTTTAATAGATATGCCAATTAAAAGTAACCAGTTTATATAAAACTTTGACCCAATTAGAATAAGTTCCATAATTTGAGTTTGTATTGAAGAAAAAACGTGTAATACATATGACTACTTTTCGCTTTTGTTTCTTCAATCCGATGTAACCTCATTAAAATACGATTCTTTGTGTACCTCAGACACAGCTTCAGGTACATACATCGATAACTTTTCTCTATGTAATGAATGATATTGTTAATACCAATCTATTATTGTTTCAATTATACATTGTTAGTTAATAACTGAACAGTTGTATTCTAAATTATCATATGTAACTGCACTTAGTGCATAAACTTGCTGATGTTTATGTATGTTCATATCCCGGCACTTTTTTCTCGCCAATCTTTATTACCTATACAGTTTTCATAAATAATTTGTCATAATTGTGTATACGTTAAACTAAATCTGTAAATTGTTAATTTATAAATGAAGAAATAGATACCGAGTAGAGTGCCTTGCAAAACACTCGTGACAAACATACATCATGTGAAAGGTTGCAGGACAGATTCTGGATAAACAACAGATATAACAGATTTATCAAACTGTTCAATTATGTGACGATTATTATAAACAATTTTTTTGCGAAATATATTTGAATAAGCTTGCAATACAAACAGACGTTATGTATATACAACTTCAATAATAAAATATTATTTTAAACTTTTTTTTTTGTGCTTTGAACAGTGCGTTGCCATTTGTCAATAAAACAAGTTATGTACTAATTACAATTACATTAAAAATAAAAATATGATAAAAAGTCATTTACAAAAACACAATGTATTCATACCTTTTGTTATTTTTTGTTAAAGTTTATACTTTGGTTGAGTACTGATCATAATAGGTAATCGGTTTTCATTACTAACGTTACTTATATGTTACAAAAAATATCCACTTTGACATGAAAACCATAGTTATATATTAGTTTTAATTTTAATACCCATTTCATATCAACGCAACATTGAAACATGACGTTTATATAAGAAAAAAAATACCAGGCTAACCGTTATTCTTAACACTTTACGTTGTAGCCACTAAACTTGAATAATACAACTCTTAGTTTAATAATTTTTTTTTTATTTACTATGGTTTGCACCGTGGGTCCCCACGGGTCTCAAACCTAGTACTACTAATAGTAATAGTAAGTGCAATGAATAACTTAATTTAGTATATCATATTGCAAGAGATATAAAATTATGCATTTGGTTTATGTAATAACTAGTTTTTATCCCGGGAGCGTCCCGGGTTGAAATATATAATATAACATAATAAAATATGTTGTTATTATTATTATTATTATTTTAAACTAATCTCTGCCATAAGTTATCATATTCAAATATAAAAAAACGAATCTCTGGGCCGGGGTATAAATCTAGTGCCATTACAAATGAATTCGAAAGTTTGTAATCGATCATTCTAAAATCAACTAACATGAAATAAGAAAAAAAAAAGTTAATTATTGAAATATCGAACGCATTAGTCTAAGGGTTATGTGATGCGTTAAAAAAATTATGGGTATATGATCGGGTATGTAGTTCGGGTATTTGGGTATGTTGTTTCGGGTAATCGGGTCGGGTATCACCTAATCCCAGACCCGACCCAAACCCACAATTTTTTTTAAACTAATCCCAAACCCGACACAATACCTGTCGGGTTACAAAAAATAGTCATTTTCTCCGTTTTTTATATAGCACTATGGTACTCGTTGGAAAGATAATAAAACGTTCGTTAATTTGGTGTAATTTGTTTCTTTAAAAAACCTCGTATATAAAATATATTAACGTTTAAAAGTTATGGGAGGAAACACGAGAGAGAAAATAATAAAGGTTTAATATTTAGATTTAGTAGATTAGGTATTTAATACATTAGGTTAAATCATATTTATTTCTTTTTTTAATTGGTTTAGAGTTGCCACATCACATCCTATGTGGCATCTCTCAAATGAAAGATTGCATAAGAGTATGACATGTAGGATTAATCCATTTGCAATATATATATATAAATTGTTAGAAAAATGGTAGTGGAAATTGATTTTTCCCTAATTTTGGACTCAAATAAATGTATTTATATATGTGATATATAAATAATTATTTCCGGGTTTGTGTACTATATTGTGAGAGTATCACAACGAATCAAACCACGTCCAAAATAGAGCTAAGATGAATGAGATATCGAAGCTTGAAAGTTGTAGGTTGGAACAACCAAAGATGAGAAAATGGATTAAGTTTTGTCCCACATTGGTGGGATGACAAAACATGAAGTGGTTTATAAAGAGGAGCACTCCTTGTATATTGTTTAGCATGAGCCAAACACTAGTGGGACCCTAAAGGATGCGAAGCACCCTTAACTCGAATTGTATTTTTGACCTCGTGCGCGTGGTCTAGTACATGGCGAAAGACCAGGTAGCGTCCTGGTCTCCGCATTGATGTAAACCGTAACAAGTGGCGCATGGGCACTGAGCTGCTTGGCGTCCGCGCGCGGGTGTTGAGTTCCATATGACACTGGTGGTCATCCGCGGATGACGTGGCTACGCAGGACTATAGTGGCGCATGACCAGGTAGCACCCTGGTTAGTGCGTGTCATCTTGGTCAGCACGAGTTTGTTAAGTCAGTTGACTTGGTCTAACCAGTCAGTTGACTTGGTCAAACCGACTGTTTCAAGTCATGCCATAAAGAACTTGACGGTTTCAAGTTCACCACTGAAATCCATTTTATTAGTATTTATTATTGTTAATTACAAGATTTATGATCTTGTTAATTACAATATTAAATATATAAAATGTTTCATATTTGTTTTGTCAATATATAAAGAGGTGTTATGAGCTCCATTTTAAAGTATGGAAGAACAACAATCTCATGACAAAATAACTCTAGAAACATTGAGAGGAGTACTCTCAAGTCTCAAGTGTTCCATAACTTTCATTTTCCTATTTTACAAACACAAATAACATGGTGTAATCTCGGGTTCAAGACCATCTCCGGCAGTACGACTACTGTTCCGGTTGTTGTACCCCGAAAAACAGACCATCTGAGAGGAGGCACGAAATCTGTTTTAAGGGCCCCGTGTCAAACACGATCCTCAACCAAAAACCGTCTACAACAAGTTTGTTTATTTTTGCAGCGGAGCATTATATTAGATGATTCAGTTGAAGTTCATCAAAAACTTATGCTTGAATCTCAATTAGGTACATGTATTTTGTATCTTATTTTTTTTATTTTCGTTTTGTAATCGGTAGTATACTTTTATATTTCCTATGAATAACGAGGGTCTCGTTATTATGATTATTTTATTATTATTTAATAAAATCATGAACCCTATTTCCTACATAAATATAGATAACATATCATTGATTTGCAGCCCCCGCCTTCTCCTGACGCGCGGAAACCCGAGCCCCACCCGCCCGAAGGCACGACAATGTTATAGAACTCAGTAAAACCTCGCTGCCCGTCAGATTCGAACCGGCGCCACCCGTATTCGATCTTCACCCGGATACCAAACCATAAATGATGAAAGTGGGGATTGAACCTTTGATCACATAGGTGAAACAAAAGCCACTCCACCACTATGGATGGATGCGTGGCAATTCATCTAATTGAACAAATACGGGCACACAACTATTATATAGTTTTTAGTGACTATGAACATTAATTTTCACATCTCATGTTCATATCGGACCTAAGTTTAAAAGTAATGATGTATTGTTGACAATATTAAGAAAGTAATCAATATATAAAACTCGTACAAACTTTTAACGCTAGCGCGCGATTTTATAATTTTACCACAAATTCACCTCTATGTGTTGCTATAAACTTTTAGCGCCTTTTTTTTCATCTCGGGATGCAACATCAAATAATTTTAGCAACACTTGAATTTTTCATACAAGCCCCATACGTTGTATTTGTGTGTTTATATATATACATATTACATAGAGAAAATAATATTTTCTTTTTAATCTCAAATGTTGACTTGGGCTATGATTTAAAATTTTGATTCATTAATTATAAAGATAAAAAAAGATTATGTAAGAAAATAAGAATGCATGTAGATATTTTTGCAACAAATCAACAAGTATGAAATATGCTGCATAAGAAACATTAACCATTAAGCAAGACAAGTGAACATCTTGAATAATATCACAAAAAGTTTGCTACAAACTTAACATCCGAATAACATTGCAATTTTTGCTACAAACTTAACATCCAACATCAACAAACGCAACGTCAGCACGACTAAACCAAAAAATGACCCAAATCGGATAAATAAACGGGCATATTCGTACACAAGGTGGTTATAGACAAACCAAATTAAACGAACTAAACTAAAGTCACATGTTTGACCAACTTACGAGCTCAATAATCAGTTGTTCTTTCTTATTTAAAAAGAAAATGCTACTATTCCTACTAAGACCATACATAATAGATGTGAATGAAAGTGTGGTAGTGTGTCATCCCAACCCTTTGGCCGTGGGGGCACCGACATGAATGTCGCCACAAAGTTGAAGATGACAGTCATGATACCAATCTAACATGTATGATGCACTAATTAAAAAAAAAAAAAGCCTATTCACACTCATACGACCACTACATTCTTTGTGACATCCGTCACTTTTGTCACTATTATTATTATATATATATATATATATATACATTTTTTTTCGCACCTCCTATCTTGAACGCCACATTTTATCCTCATAATAATAATAATAATAATGATAATAATAATAATAAATAATAATAATAAAGTTAGTCATTACATTTTACCACCTACTAAACCATACATAACCCATTAACCTAAACCAATCTCTACCTAAAGCCCAAACCCAACCATTTCTCCTTCCTTTGTGGGCCTTACCGAAGCCCAGACATGCAAGCCCATATACCCGGCCCATCTTTCCTTTCCCTTACCTGTTTATAAAAAAAAGAAGAAGAAAAACTTTGCCCCCTGACGGGACTCGAACCCAGGCAAGGCCGGATCACCCACACACAACACAACCACTAGTCCATGAGGCATCTTGTGTTAAGAATACTGAATCATTATGTATTTAAAACGTGATAAAACGCCATCCATCTTCTCCTTCTTCCTATTACTGTGCGACGCAAAAAAGAACAAAAAAAGAGAGAAGCAGTCAACAAGCTGAAATCTTGGGATCAATCCTCCCAAATTATGGCTTGGGTTTGACCGACAAACGACTACACATCAATCCGGTGCACAATTATCGCGATTAACAAGCTCCAATCCTTCCTAATCAATCAATCTTCACGCGTGAACATTCAACCATGGTCAAACCTTGCTAAATCTTTAATCCGACCATTACACTATAAATTGGACATGCTTAGACGGTCACAACTCGCCAATTACTCTTCCTACATCTCCAATTTCTGATTAAACACTCTTGAAAGTTTCTACTCCTCGCGAGTTGACTTTTCGTTTGACTGAGCATTATACACAAATTCGTGATTGTAAGTCCAATTTTGTTTATGGGTTTCATTAATAGGCTATAGAGCAGCAATAACCCCATGTATAATCGGGTTATTGCTTGCTCATTTGAATTATTGAAAAAGCTAGGGTTCTTATGTTTTAATTGGGGAAGATGATCAAACCAAGTATCTAATAAATGTTTTAAAAACCGTAACACATACAGATCTGATGCACAGCCCAGTTGGTTGGGGTGGTTGGCTAAAAGGGTTGAACCGGGTTTGAACCCATGTTCGATTCCCAGCAGCAGCAGATTTTTTTTTTTTTTTTACACTTTTAACTTTATACTTATTCTAACTAACTTTATTTATATATTTAAAATACCAAAACAACTTTATAAATTCTACAAAAATTATTTTATGTTATTCTAGTAGTAAAGTTCATCATCCAATTTTTAATTTTTCAAAAATAATTTATTTAATATATATTATAAATATTACAAGTTTATTCATTTAAAATTATAAAATTCTATAAAAATATCTAAACGATTTTATAAAATTCCACAAAAATTATTCTAAACTTGTACAACAATAAACATTTCAGAAATAATTTTTATTTCTGAAAAACCATTCATTTTGTATTTTTAATTAATTTTTGTTATTTTAAACATAAATAATTCATAATAAATTCATTTTTTGATATTTTTTTGCACCAAAATTTTATATAAATTATTTCTAACTATATAGAACTGAAATACAATTTTTAATTCAGAAATTCTTTAATTTTTAATATTTTTAGATATTAAAGTCATATTTTGACAATTTGAAATAAATAGATTAAATATTCTATTTTAAAGAAAATAATTTTATAAAAATTATTTTCACACTTAAAACTTAATATTATGATCATCTTTAAATTTTACAAAAAGACTTTTGTTTATTTATTTATCAAATTTCTTTTATTTATTAAACGTTTAATTATTAATCAAACGAATACCTATCCCCAAATTCAAAGCCCTAGAAAATACTTATAGACCAAATAGACTTAGACTTATTTGTTACATTATACATAGGGTGACACTTGGTAACGTTGGATTACACTTATTCAATTATACAAGACTTACCGCCTCGCTAAGGTGAGTATTACTTATCCCCCTTTTTCGCTTTTACAATTTTTGGGGTGATTCATGCACAACTATTCAAAACTCTCATATTCATTTACACATACATTCTTATTCATTTACAATTCATATACGTGTCTTGATTATCTTTGTGCTTATGCTTGAACATGAACGTAGCTTACATACAAAATCATACATACAGACATAACCTTGTGTTATGGTGCTCTTTACATACAGACATAACTTTGTGTTATGGTGCTCTTTACATACAGACATAACTTTGTGTTATGGTGCTCTTTACATACAGACATAACTTATGTTATGGTGCTCTTTACATACAGACATAACTTGGTGTTATGGTGCTCATTATCAAATTCATTGTACAACTTTACATGTGATCTTTGTCTTGTTTGGTTACTTGCGTGTTTACATAATGCCTTGGTGATGCTAGACACATGAATTGTACTACTTTTCAAAACTTATACTATACGTACAAAACTAAGTAGTACTCACCAACATTCATATGTTGACAAAATTATTTTCGTGCATGTTTCAGGATAAGCTGCTTGACGCTTCACATAGGACTTTGGACTTAGATTAGATCAATCAATTATCTTTATCTTTGGTGTCTTGTATTTAATTTCACATGTTGTAAAACAATATTCAATAATCATATATTTACATTTTAGTACCATGAGCTTTTGAACAATCGTCACTACGTGGCACCTCGATGATTCCGCCATCGGTTGGGGTGTTACAGTCTTCAAGCATAACTAAATGTAAGTGCCCTCCCACTTACATGACACAGAGATAACATCACTTTTTTTTTTTCACACCCACACCCACTTGACCACTACGAAATAGAGACAAGCAAATGGTACCGGTATCATGCTCATCCCTACTACGAAACACGAATCATACCAACTACAAGGACTAATAAGTCATAAACCCAAAGTAGAAGGACTCACATCCCACCCAAAATTATTATTATTATTATTATTATTATTATTATTATTTTTATTATTATTTTCGTTCCCTCCACATATATCCGAACCAAAAATTCCCTCCCTTCCCTCGTTTTCTTCTCTTTCTCTAAAACCAAACCCTCGTTTTCTCTCTCTAAACCCAAACACCTTTCTCTCTCTACAACCCTATAAAACCCTAATCTAACCTCAATTCACACAGCCTTCTTTCTCAATTCTCCATAACAATGTCTGAACCTCGACCTCCAAACCGACCGCCGCCGTCACTGCCGGTGACGGCGTCCGTCGGCGGCGGCAGAGGTGGACAGATCCTGCATCCGATGGCACGTCACTTACCGCCGTTTACTCCTTCCGATGATTACCACCGGTTTCCGTCTGCAATTGACGGCGTTAGACTCGATCAGTCTGCTGACGTCATTGTAGTTAAATCTCCGGTAGTGTTAACGTTTGTTTTGTGATTATAATGTTTTTTTGTTAGGTTAATTGAAGGCTGCTCACAGCTGAGGGTTATGGTTGTATGGTTTTTTTGTTTGTTATGAGATTAATTTATGATAATGATTGATTATGCCTTAAATTAGATGAGTTTGTCCAATTGGTTGAAATGTGACCTAATAATCTATTGTTGGATATGATGATTGGATCCAATTTGTGCTAATGAATTGTCTAACTTCATTTATTGTACCTTTAGGCTGAGTGGTGCGAAATAAAGCCTCCTAAAGTCCTAGTGCCATCTTTGTTAGCGCCACGTAGAATAAAGCCCCTTAACTATTAATAAAAAAAGATAAAAAAAAGATAAAAAAACAAGAAAATCTGATTGGTTGTTAGCACATGGGACCCACACTCTCTCTCCGTTTAAACACTCGACATTGGAGTAACGGAGGTGATGATGGCATCACTAAATGGCGCTAGAGGGGCGATGTTGGGGGTGCTACCGTGCTGAGTTGGCAGTGGGCGTTTCTCCACACCACCCAGCCTTAAGGGCAAACCTGGCGCTAGAGGGGCGGTGTTGGGGCCGTTACCGAGTTGAGTTGGCGGTGGGCGTTTCTCCACACCACTCAGACTTAACACTCTGTTCCAGAGTTTCATTTAAGTAGGGAAAAAACGTGTTCCAGAGTTTTTTGTAGGAGGGAAAGGGAGAGAATGAGAGGGAAATACAGAGGTTTTTAGGCTAAAATCAATCTTTCCAATTTGGAAAGAATTGGAGAGAAAGGAAGTGGAGGGAGATCCTTTCTCTTCCCCCCTTAAGTCAATCTCCGGAACACAGCGGGGCAAACCTGCGCACGAGGCTCCTGATGTGCGGGGTCCATTTGGTGTTGGGACAATTTGGGCCTGATAATAAATGTACTATAAGGATTGCATTTTGGATTCTAATATCTGAATTGCTACAGAGAACTACAAATGACGAGTTTTTAAAGAAATGATAAACGTGTCTTTTGTATTATATATTGCTTGAAATAGATCTAACGCAAGTTAAGTGTTCAAGAAACTTATTGCTTTATAGTATAGTGTGTCAGTTACTCGGTTGGTATCTAATCTTCTGTTGGTTTCTGGGTAGTTAAAACAAGCGTTAACTAGTACATGGAGTTAATTGCATTATTGGTGTTACTATCAAGTCTTGATTATATTATTTCTTTGATTTTATGGGTTAGCAATGGTTATTTTGTTTTCATGGTTGAATTTTAAATGGTTATGGTTTTGTTGTATGTGATTATTGTTTTGCAGCCAGTAAAGAGAAAACATGGCGCAGGCTTCAACGAAACTTTATCTAATGAGTGGGCAAGTATTGGTTACACTGCTACAGTTGAAAGTACACTTCACACTCCTGTATCTGCAAAAAGTGGAAGGGTAAATGCGCGTTCAAAGGTCACGCAAAGCAACAAACCTGCTCCTCAGACGCCTGTTTCAAATTCTGGTGACGCATGGTTTGAGGTTTTTTTTATATGTTTGCAATACTAGTGCAGACATGTGGGAGTCTTTGGATGTGTGTTTGAAAGTGATTTTGGATAAAACGGATATGAAGTGTTTGGATGTGAATCATGTGATTATACATTTATACTGTTTGAAGTTGTAGATAAGTTAACAAATTTTGATTATTTAAGAAATTAATACGTTCCAAGAAAGACGTTTTTGTTAAGAAAGCTCAAGTTTCTTGAGATGGGAGTAGTGTTATCTGAAATTAGGATAAAAGAAAGGGTAGCTTTGTTTTACATTCGATGATCAGTTCTGTTGTAGCTAGTATGAGATTAGTTATCCAAACTGATTATCTGACCCATTAATAATCAGACGCAGACTCTGGTTCGTTAAACATAGAAAACTAATTATTGTGATAACTGACAAATCTTAGTTAACTACATACAGTTATAACTTATAAGATGTAAGCTATAATGAAGAACTGATGGATTGCATTGCATTAACAACTATAGATTTTACTCAGAAAAAATTTCCAGAGTGTGCAAACTAATTATGTTCAACACAGGTTCACCTTCTTCACTTACTCCAATCGCTGCGTGCCGGTATGACAGCTCATTAGGTAACTTCAGGTTCACTTATTACTTTTGACTTCCTATAGGTTCTTTTGTACATCTGAATGAGATTATTTGTTAACATAAAATATCAAACTTTGTAGGTCTCCTGACAAAAAAATTCATCAACCTCATCAAACATGCCGAAGATGGCATTCTTGATTTGAATAATGCTGCTGCAACCTTGGAGGTACTCCTATTCAATTTCTGTTTTGAAGAAAAAATATATCGTGAGATTGTTATACATAATACAGGTTAACAAGTTGTGATGCTACCAGGTGCAGAAGAGGCGGATATATGATATAACAAATGTTCTTGAAGGGATCGGTCTAATTGAAAAGACTCTCAAAAATAGAATCCGATGGAAGTAAGTTTTTTTTTTTTTTTTTTTATTTGTAGCACACACGTATCATACAATTGACTAGCTACAATTCGTTTAAACTTACGTAAAATGTCATAATTATCTATTTAGAGGTCATGATGCTTCAAAACCTGGGGAGTTGGAGAATGATGTTGCTTTGTTACAGGTATGAGTTGGTGTATTTACTCATGAACTAGTTGATTTGGGTTGTGTTTTATGACTTTATCTCAAACAAAAAAAAGTAAAAGGGTTACTGAGTCGAACAGATTAAAAGTGGCCCATAGTCTTTTTTCCCAAACGGAATCTCCATATTTGTTCTATTCGAATATTTAAACTACTCTTGCAATAATATTGTACTTGCAATCATTATCAACCATAGTTGTCAATAGCGAATAGCAAGGTTTAAAAAGGCTGAAACGGGCCTCGAGGCAGACCGAGGCGTAAGCTTCAAAACATTATTAAAAATAACAATATATATATATATACACACACACATAGGGGGCGGTTATTCTACAAAGTAAAAGAAACGTGCGAAGG
Source organism: Ambrosia trifida (assembly GCA_028751855.1). NCBI lineage: Eukaryota > Viridiplantae > Streptophyta > Magnoliopsida > Asterales > Asteraceae > Ambrosia > Ambrosia trifida. The sequence continues at coordinate 138,223,170 of CM054125.1, forward strand.
ATGCGAAGACACTTTTGTACATGATAATTACGTAATGTTTTTGTATGTTCATGAAAACATTACGTAATTATCATTACGTAATTATCATGTACAAGAGTGCCTTCGCATCCTTCGCACGTTTGTATTACTTTGTATTTGAACCTGCCCCTATATATATATATATATATATATATATATATATATATATATATATAGGGTTGGGTTATTTTGAGAACCATGATGAGTTGAGAGAACCATAGGAACCATTGTAGGCCATTGATCTTAGGGATCCAATGGTTGAGATTAAAAGTTGATGGTTTTGTCTTCACATGATAACCTTTTTGTCTTGACATGTGGATTAAATAATATAAAGTACAATTAAGGGTGTTTTAGTAAAAATACAATGAAAGAGAAAGAAAAAATATTATAATAAGTATAATATTTTTTATTCAATTATTTAAAAAACAATATTTTTTTAATGTATTTAATTTTTAATTTCTTAACTTTTTTAAAACAAATAATCAGATAAAGTCATTGAAGATGATTTACACTGGTGTAAATATTTACACCAGTGTAAATCTATCATCATTTACACTAGTCGCCATACATAAATTATTCAAAATTCGTAATTTTTACATTTGCTACTATGTCATCTGTCCCCTCGAGTTTTACACTTTTGTCAAATTTACGTTGGTGTAAAACAACACAAAAACGTCGTAAAAAAAACTTGAACACGCGAACTTGCTCCCCAAAATGTTGATCATCATCGACCTCTCTTCATTGTCCACCCTACCGAATTTAATAAAACCACGAACTCAAAAAACTTGAAGATCGTCGTCATTCGCCTCTCTTCGTTGACCCGCGCTACGCCCATCCCAAAAAACACACAATTTCTTTACCTACATTCACATTACATCAAAAACATCTATTACTATCAAAAAGACCAAATTTGATCAAGCATATATTTAACCAACAAAAATCAAAACCTAAAAATGTATAAAAAATAACAACCAGTTTTTTTCCAAACATGTAATATGTATATAAATACGTATTACGCCGGTGTAAATAACCAACACAAAACTCAAATTTCATCAAGCATATATTTAACCAGCAAAAATCAAACCTAAAATGTATAAAAAAACAACCAGTTTTTTCCAAACATGTGATACGTGTATAAATACGTATTACACCGGTGTAATTACCAAAAATAAAAAAACTCCATTATTAAAAATATTCATTTTGTATGATTTACTTTTTTAAAACAAAAAAAATCAAATTGTACCAACCATCCATAAAATTTGTATGATTTTACACTGGTGTAATTACACCAGTGTAAATCTGCAAACACACAAATTTCTACAAAAATACACTAGTGTAAATGTAAAATGCCCCACAAATGATTTTTAGATGTGCCTAATGATTTTTGTTTTATGTGTTTAGACTCTTTGATGATATGTCTACTGATTTTTAGATTTAGAAAAAAGGTGTGCATCCTTTTTGGTTGTTCAACTCACTTGGATTACACCATTAAGTTAGTGTGCACCAAAAAGAGAAAAAAACATAGGCTACTCCCTATTTACATTACACCAATGTAAAATGCCCCACAAATCATATTACACCGATGTAATGTTTTTATAGGATAGGTTTATATGAATTAAAAAACGGAAGTTCACAATTCTTCCCAGGTTCACTGTCATAATAATGACACAACCATAACACATACAAAACGTTTTGAATTAAATGAATTAAAAACGAAAGTTATTTAATGGAAATTATTTTCACATTCTAGGAATTTACACCGTTGTAAAACCCATAGTTGTGTACTGTTGTTGTTTTATAGTAGACTCGTGGTGGTTTTACACCAATCTAGAAAATTACACTCGTGGTGGTTTTACACCATACACAACCTACTACAAACAAAAATAGGCTAGTGTAAAAATTAAAACACACATCTATCATTATCATTCGTATTACTGTAAAAATGCCCCAAAAAACATCGACAAAATGTGTGTTACATCAATGTAAAACAAAACGAAAACTTTTATAAAAAATCAACAATGAAAATCCCACCACCATCATTAGTAATAATAAATGTTAATAACAATGAAAATTAACAAAAGAAAGAAAACAAATCCACCACAGCCATCAATTGTTAATTTTTTGAAATTGTAAAAATCCACCACACACCAATCGATGTTAAATTTTTGAAAATGTAAAAAGCATACCGTCTCTCTATCGTTCCAATAATAATAATAATAATAATAAAAAAAAAAAAAAACCGTACCGTCCGTCGACGTCGTCATCAGATCCACCACCGTTCTGTCGTCATCGTCAGATTCACCCCCTCGTCGAACCACCACCATCACCTGCACCCTCTGCACCGTCGTTCAGACCCCCTTTCGCCATCACCATCACCTTTCACCATCATTCAGACCCCCACCCCCACCCCTCAACAACAACAACAATAAGAATAATAATAATAATAATAATAATAATAATAATAATAATAATAATAATAATAATAATAATAATAATAATAATAATAATAATATACCTGATAACCCCCACCACGAACCACCGCTGAAAACCCCCCACCACCGCCGTCTCTGCCGTCCCCCGCCGTCTCCTCCACCCTAAACCACCCCCCGTCTCCCCCCAAACCCCCACAACCACCACACATCCACCACCACAGCCCCCCCAACCCTACCCCCCTCGTCTTCTATGTAGAGAGAGAAAGAGAGAGAGAGAAACGTGAGTGATAAAGAAGAAAGAGAGAGAGATAGAGAGAGAGACGTGAGTGAGTGAGAAAGAAGAGAGAGAGAGAGAGTCTGATAGAGAGAAAGAGAGAGGTGTGAGAGAAGAGAGAGAAAGGAGTGTGTGTGAGTGTGTTTGTTTTGAGAAAAACAAAAAAAAAATCAGATTTAAATATGTTGACAAGGGGTTGGGGTGGGGTTGGGGTTGGGGTGGGGTTAAATTACTATCATGCCCATTAATATTATAATGGTAAGCTGCATAGGTGTCACTTTGTTATTGGCCTAGAGGGGTTCTCATGGTTCTCTCAACTCAAGGGGGTTCTTATATGAACCCAATCCTATATATATATATATATATATATATATATATATATATATATATATATATATATATATATATATATATAGGATTTGGTTCAAATGAGAACCTTTTCCCAAATTGAGAACTAGAGAACCATTCTGGACCATACATTTCTCTAAGGCAATTTTTATTTTTTTTTATTTTTTTTTATTTATTTATTTATTTTTTTTTGCAAAAATCGCTGCTTTATATGTAAGGAAATTTTTTTTTATTTATTTTTTTTGTATTTTTTTTTCAGTATACACATGTGTATAATTGCATTATACACATATGTATAATGCTATATACACATATGTATAACTGAAATATACACATATGTATAGCTGAAAAATGCTATATACACATATGTATAAATGAAAAAAAAATTCAAAAAAAATAAAAAAAAAAATTTCCTTGCATAAAAATGTGCGATTAAAGCAAAAAAAAAAAAAAAAAAAAATTTTTTTTTTTTTTTTTGCCTTTATATGAAATGTGTGGCTCAGAATGGTTCTCTCAGTTCTCAAATAGGGGTTGGTTCTCTTAGGATCCCTACCCTATATATATATATATATATATATATAATATATCATAAAAATACAATATAATATAAAACAAAACATCATGGATATTATAAAATCTAATTTAGTAATGAAACAAACATCATAAAATAGTTTTAGTAGCATTTTAATCTTTAACTTAAGTTTGGAGATCAAATGTAAACTAGTGAACATTGAGGGGGTTAAATGTAAAAATACCAAAAGTTGATAAGGTAGAGGGGCAGGTGTGTTTTGGTTGGATTTTGAGGTGGGAACTCGTTCCAAGTACAATTTTTGACCCGACTTGAACCAATTTTCACTACCTAGACCCAATTTTGACTTAGGTGGTGAGGCTTAAGCCTCACCGCCTCACCTCACAGCCTCACCACCTCAGAAAGCCTCGGATAGGCCGAGGCTTAGGTTTCAATTGACCCCCATGAGGCTAAGCCTCTAAGGCGTTTTTTCATAGCCTCAGCCGAGGCGTAAGCCTCGAGGCGAGCCTCAGACAGCCTTTTTAAACCATGGCGAATAGCGGACAATAGCGATGAAATAGCGGGCCCTACTTCATGTTTAGCGATACACTAGAAGAAAGTTTTAGAGATATTTTATATGATATTTTACCAAAAAAATACAAAAATCTTGCTCCCGCTATTTGTCGCTATCAACCATATAGCGACACATGAGTGCTAAGCTACGCTATTCGCTATAGAAGGCACTATGGTCGCTATTAACAACTATGCGTCTATGCTATTAACTCATTAATTTTTTAATAGACAAACATATGTTTTCGGGCCAACCCTGCCCAACCTAGACCATCACACCACCTCTATGTACTTTGCATGTAGTCGGTTCTTCCTGTCAGTGTTTTTAGTTTTATTAAATTATTTTTTTAATCCTTATTTTTATCATTACAGTGTTCAAGTAAGTTATTAACTTTTAGTTTTTTGCTACAGGCAGAAGTTCAAAAACTTTCAGTGGAAGAACATAGACTAGACGAACGCATCAGGTTATTATTTTTTTTTACAATATCAGAGTTGCCGTGTTTGCTATTATGAATTCATCTTATTTAGCATGGTTTTGCAGTGAAATGCAGGAAAGAATGCGGGATTTGAGTGAAGATAACAATTGCCAAAAGTAATGTTTTATCTCCTTCAATTATGTTTGCGACATCGTTTAAACATTGTTAATGTTATATTCATTATTAATGCCCCACTGTTTTAGATGGCTTTTTGTTACTGAAGATGACATAAAAGGTCTACCATGCTTCCAGGTGGGGTTTGAATTCAACAAATAGTTTTATTTTATATTGTACTTACAAACATGATTCTGACAAAGTACTAATACAATTGATAGAACGAAACGTTGATAGCAATAAAGGCTCCTCATGGAACTACTCTTGAAGTCCCGGATCCTGATGAGGTGAGTGTGCCATTATATTAATCTCTTTTTTTAGATTTCATGGTTAAATTAATAAATGAGAGCCATTGTTTCGTTGATATGTAAGGCTGTTGATTATCCACAAAGGAGATACAGGATAATCCTTAGAAGCACAATGGGTCCTATTGATGTATATCTTGTCAGGTACATGTAATTTTCTATTATGATTCATCTTATATGCTTATGTTGACTTGATTTGGATATGATCAACAAAAACCAAATGTATATAGTCAATTTGAAGAAAAGTTCGAGGATGCTGATGGGGTTGACCAACCTATGCCCATGGTACCAATGGCATCCAGTTCTGATTCTAATTTGCCCCAAGACACAACATGTTACAATCCGGAGGCCAGCATTGAACCACAACCACAACATATTAATAATATGAATTCTGATTCTAATTTGCCCCAAGACTCACCTGGGAGGATTATGAAAATAGTCCCTTCAGATGTTGATGTAAGTTACTAAAATTCATTAATAGATGTGTAATTCTGCAAATGGTATATTTATTGAGGACATAATATTGAAATGAACTTGTATATCGTAATTTGTTGCAGAATGATGCAGACTATTGGCTTCTATCAGATAGAGAAGTCCCTTTGACCGATATTTGGAATACAGAGTGTATCCTTTTTTTCCTTTTTACATGGTTTGTCCATTGTTTATATATTAATGCAATTTGCAATGTTTCTGATGGTGCCGTGTCTTATTTGTCTTAATTCGCACACGAGCACACACATACATATAGCATTGGGCTCATGTTAGAATTCAGCTTCCACATGTTTTCTGTCTTGAAGCCCACCCGCCTATTGCTGCATTTTACCTTATCCTTTTGGCTAATAGGGTATTGGTGAAGTCTGAGTTTACTGGTAACATGTTCTCACGGTCTGAAAATAATATATTATGCATATATACTTTTTCAAATTTGCCAGTTAATTCTGTTTTTTTTTCGTCTCAATCATTGTTTTTGAGTATTTTGCATTTGATGTGGTGGCTGTCATGGCACCAACCAGTGCCATATCAGCGCAGTTCACGTCAGTTAAAAGGACTTTGGTTGCTAGATTCGCTAATAAAATTGTAAGTTGGTTTTTAGTTTTTGCTGTTTGCCCAAATAATAAATGTTGTACATTATCAAAAAACGATACATTGATAGGAAGGAATGCATTCCTTGACTAATTTTAGTACAATGGGACGGTGTTGATTTGCTCAGTGAAGAATTCGGGTTAACAGAAGTGGGGACACCAAGGCCAGCCACACCACCATCTGGTCAAGCTGATGCACCTGTAAATGGTGCACTTATGTGAGCCAAGGTTAACAACAACCACCCAAAGTGTTGGGTCAACATCAGATTACTTGCATTTCAGGTAAAACGATCTAAAAGGATACAATGAGCGTGAAATCGTAGATCCAAAGCAGCATCAGGTTTGTTGTACAGTAACTCAAAATTCCATTGGAATAAACTTGATTATGTTTGTTCTTAAGCTCAATGTACCGAAGTACCAACAATCTCTATACAGTTTAGTGTGCGTATCATCTATCTTCTTGTATTGTATTTGTAGCGCCGGGTTAATTGCCTCATAATCTAACTAACTTTCATCATTTTGTCATTGTATACAGCATAATCTGGTTACTTCATATAAAAATACAACATACTTCCATTGTTTTAACATTTTTAATATAACTAAATTAAGTAAAAAGAAAAAAAGGGTACATTTGTCCATCATATCTTTAATGTTCTATGATCAAGCCATGATTGGTTTTCACTAGATGAAACTCCATTTGTAGCTTCGTATTAGCCAAGAGAATGAATCTTGGAGTTTGTGTAGTGGGTTAGTCATTACACCTCAACACAAATGGCGTCCGTGAAACCAAATCATCATACAGTTATTTTTTTGGAGCTTATCACAATGACAAGTAACACTTATTTTAAGTTAAATCATTACACACTTGTGAGTGTATAGTTTTGTTAGAGCCTCGTTGCTTGACTTCAGCTTTTGCACTTTTTAATTAAACCACCACACAGTCTCATTTAGAGAGAAAAATAGCCTGTTGGGACTATGGATCAGTATATGAGACATTTTGACCCAACTTTAGGCTGAGTTTTTCTCTATATCATTATTGATTGAAAACCACAAACAAAATTCTATAAAGACCTCCAATTATACTTCCTAACCATGCTAAATAAGCAATCTTTATTTGACTCAAATACTAACTCCTAAAATACTTAATCTTTCCTTATTTGAATTCTCCTATCAAGATAAACATACTAAACAAATAAACCAATATCATCCCTAATCCATCTCTTTTTCTTTGGTTTGATTAGCTCACCTTCAACTACTCGGTCCCATCCTTACTAACTTGTTTCGTATGCGAACAATCAGGATTAACTTCTTACCATGTTTTCAGGACTAGGAGCTAAATGAATAATAACAAAATAGGAGCTAAATGTAATAATTATTGAAATAAAAGTTTATAGAAGTATAATTTTTCTGTTATAAATATATAAATTTATAATCTAGAATAGTTATTAAAATAACATTTTTATTTGATTTAAAATTGCTAGATATGTAATAAAATACGAAAAAAGATGATAAAAATATAATTTTTTTTTTTATAGAAATTAGTTAGCTGTTGATGATTTAAAGTGGGAAATTTATAGGTGATTTACTTTCCTTAAACAAAATACGCGGTTAATTTGATGATTGTATCGATCTCCAAAATCAATTTCATATTTAAAATCTATTAATCCATAAATCTAGACCCCATATTGTAGAAAACACATCAGCAATATTTGTATACGTCAATTATTGGATTGGCTTTACTCAATAGTCATCAATATATATATATCTATGTTACCTTATTAAGGAGGAGAGATGACTACATTAGTAATTTCCTATGTTTTTTAAGATGGCATATGAAAAGTTTAGTGCTTCACACCCAAAATGTCATGAAATTTTTCCCAATAATACCCTTCTATGCAAAATCCTCTTGTACATCCCCTCTCCTACTTATTATTTATTACATGGAGCAACTTTGGTGAATTCATGTGTGTATGTCACGTATGAAACAAAACGTAAAGTTATTTGGCAAAGTTGTTTGTATCATTTAATAGTATATATCGTTAAGTGGTAGGCGTGACCAAAGTGTTACGTGTGAGGTAGTGTAGTCTTGAGAATAAATGTATTATGGAACTAACCTTACGAGTTGTTGAATGGATTATTACTAGAATCCACCTAAAATCAATTTATTTCAATAATTCGTACGGATGTTATTATACTTTAGTTGAGATAAGAATAATTATCTTATGTTGTTACAAGTATTCGTTATTTAATATATCATTAAAATAAAAAGTTTTCGATGAATTTTACGTCTTAATGAATTGATACAATTTGATGTAGTTTTTAGACCCGCCGCAACGCGCGGGTTACCAACTAGTATATATATAACACAACAATTTTCAATCCTTACAAAAACCTTCATATTTGATATTCCCACTACTTTCACCATGAACACATCACAACCATCATCAACTTCTTGTTCTTCTTCAGCAAACTTTGGACTCCTTTCCAATTTCCATCAACGCCATTAAACCAACTTGTTACACCTCCCTCGAGGACATTCTTCCATCTCCGAAAACCATGTCCCCGAAATCGCCTTACTCCACCATCAATTCGGGTGACGAAATCTTGATTCGAGACCGCCTTGTGAAGCAGGCAGCTTGGGCTTATCTCCAACCCATGTCTACCTCTCCTGAACCCGATCAATCCAATGTGTTTTGCCGCATGTGGTCCGAATTCTCCGATAGCCTCATTCGCGTCGTAACCGCAACATTCGATTGCCTTCGCTTGTCAATTGATGCTTGAAGATAATAATAATAATTTCACATGTGATATTGTGAAAAACAACCTCTTGTAGAAATGCATGGTTAGGCGCTAACATATTAAGTTGGCCTGACATCCCCGGGCCCGGACCATGCATGCATGGGTCCGGGCCTCAGGCCTCGTGCACCGGGTTTATTCATTTGAATAAAGAAAAAAATGAATTGAATTTTTTTTCTTGTGTGTTTTTTTTTGTTTTGTTTCGTTTCTTTACAATGTGTACATCTATTAGTTTGGATTCGACGAAACGAATTCATCTAGAGCGTCTAAATCTTAGCCAACCGCTTTCACGGTGACCAGAACTTGAACTAGATCGACTTGGGGATGGTGGAAGGTGGAGTTCCTCTGCGTATACAGCGCGGTGGCGGCTGGTGTTGGGTAGTGGTGGAGCGGTGGGCGCCCATGTGTCTTCAGCTGGCTCTGGCCGGAAAAAAGATGTTGGAGTGACCGGTGGTGGTGGCGGACGTCCTTCTCCGGAGTTGTTATGGCTTTGTAGAAGCTGCACAATAGAAAATGAGCTCATAAACATTGAAACATATGCATTGTTAGGGGTGTAAACGAGCAAACATGCTTGTAAGTTACTCAAGATCGGCTTGATAAAAGATTGAATCAAGTCGAGCTTAAACAAGCTTGGGCTTGAGCTCTCGGAAGTCAAACGGGCCTAGTCGAGCTTGGGCACAACTTGGCTCGTTTACACTCCTAAGCCATAAGGCACAAATGCACAATGAACCAATTGCAATGTTTTCGTAACCAACCGTAATTGAACGTGTCATTTTACGGATCCACTAGTCCAAACGGTTTTTGGTACCGGATAACATTATAAATAACTTAATACGGAGTAATTATTTATGTATAATTAACTCAAAGCAAAATGTGTGACGAATTTATCTTTATGTATAGATTTGTAATAAAATATGAAGTCTAGAAAAGTAATTGAATTTGTAAATGTGATATTTAGTAAAGTTAAAAAATGACTTTTTTAAAAATCTTATTTGACCACACGGTCTAATACGCCTATTCAACCATTTCAAATGGACTCAACGGGACCACTAGCAGTGTTCCAACTAAAGGAACCGATTCGATTCTCAAAACACTGATCAATTACCAGTGATTTAGGCAGATTAACAAAATCTAAATGCAGTTTGGGTAGGTTAACCGATCATACTAGTTGGACGTGTCAAATGCGTCACGTTTCAAATACGTGTAGTAATCCGGATAAAGTTCAATTCTTGTATATTTTAAAGTTTAAACACAACTTGAAAAGTCAAGTAAAACTAAAGAAAAATGCTCGGAAAAGAAAGGATAAAAGATGACATACCTCAGGTCTGGTGGGCTTAGAGATTAAATACTCAAAGATTTCAAAGAACTTTGTTTGACCCAATTCTGTAGAGTTCTGCCAATAATAAATTGCCACGTCCCATGCTTTAGCCCTCATTTCCTTTAAACTCCTTTCTATATCTGTCTCATGGTTTTCTATAAAGGGCCTCAACATTGCTTCATATACATACCAGGTCCCCTACAAACAACTTTCTTTTTTTAGTACATCTTTATATGCACAAAGTACAACCACTCATATTGCTATTGCTTGCTTTACATTCAATTTGATGTTTTTTTACCTTAGTCTTAGGATACCATAAATAGATAATGAGGGCTAGCTTCATCTCTCCATACATTGGTACCCTACATAAGTTTCATCATAATAAGTTATTTTCGCGGTCCTAAATACAGGGTTCTTGCGGTTTTGAATTGTAAGGAAACCGTACCATGATATGAACATATCGCCAACCCTTTCAAAAACAGTGAGTATTGCAACGATCACCCTGAAAGAAATCAAAACCAGTTATTCTAACACGTAACCAACACATGTTATGATCAGATTGTTAAGACATCTTTTAACACGTTACGTGAAAGTTGCAAACTATATGCGAAAATATTATATAATTAGACGAAAACGATCGATTTCTTGTGAAAAAAAGCAACATTATAGAATTCAAGATTGCTATTTCTTGCTAAAGGTAGAAGACACAATAAAGAAGTTTGATAGAAGCAAACATGTTCCATGTGAGTTTCATTCATTATTATCACTCAAAACATCTCCCAAGAGCATGACTAAAGTGGGCCCCTTTGTTTACATAACTAAAAGCAAATACATACATATCCATTGTAACTAAAATTAAATATTTAGTTAAACCGATAGACACGTCACATAAAATTATTAAGAAATGGTTAATGCCATAAAATATCTAAAGAAGCCCTCATACGTTTCATCTTAATTATTTTAATTAATTATATTGATAAGCTAGTAAGTAACTAAACTTCAAATATTATTCAATTTTGGTCATTTTAAATAGAAAATCACAATATCCATAAAATTGCTAAAAATAATGACACTTATGATGACTTTAAATGAGCATTTCCGATTAAAAAAAAAAAAAAAAAAAAAAAAAAAAACCACACAAGGAAAACTTAAAAACAAAAAGGCTACGTTAAAATATTTAGAAAACTGGATACGGATATGATAGTGGGTGATCTCTAACCGACAGTGGCGAAGCTTGAGAATTCAGACCGTGGGGTCGGAAGTATATAATTGCTACAATCGCACTTGACCATTTAACAATTCTAAGTTGCTATGCGGATGAATTTGAGACTATCAACTATCAAGTACCGAGAAGAACAAGTAATTTTTAACCATCTAAGATTACGCATGAGATCCCAATAGATAGCATAAGAAAATACGTAAATCCGACAATTAATGAATGATAAGTACACGAAGACATAAGCCCCAACATATAAGTTAATTTAGTATTACATAATGACAAAAAATTTAACAATTTAGAAAGTATAATAAAATATAAATTGTCCAATGATGATACAACATTTCGATACATTAGTCGTATTTGAAAATTATTATTCTAAAAGAATTTGATAAAACTATTGGTTGATAATGACACGAACAAGCAACCCAAACCCAATCATGTCTCTTTCACTCATTAGAATAAAAGGTATCTTACAACCTAATCATGGATGTTTTCAAACCCAACAACTTAAAATTACAATTCATCCCTCTATTTTGACCTTCATAAACTACATTTTTTTTTTATTTTTAAAAAATTTACAATTCATCCCTCTATATTGACCTTCATGAACAACAATAACATGTAAACCAAGTAGTTGACCAAACACCCACTTTAGTCAACTTCCAATGATCATTAATGATTTAACTTACATGAAAAAAAAAAAAAAAAAAAAAAAAAAAACTCACCAATACTGACACCAAAATCTCAATTCCCCATTCTCAACTCCATGTTTCTCAAGTGTTTTAAAACACTCAAAAGCTGGATAAGCATATCCTAAAATCAACCTGCATCCATAACCAAACAGGAGGTAATTCTTAATTATAATTTCATAAATCCCCTGTATCCAAACACACCAATTTCCCCCTAAATTAAAACCAATAAATTAAAAAAAAAAAAAAAAAAACTTACACAAGACTATTTGTGATAAGCTCACCCAACATCTTCTTCTAATCTTCACTTTTTGCCGCCAAATTCCCAACCTATATTAACTGTATAAATATTAATCAAAAAACAATTTTTAACCAATTTACAAAAAAATAATACAAAATTAACTTATTTGGATTCAAACCCAAATTAATTTCTTACAATAATAATAATAATAATAATAATAATAATAATAATAATAATAATAATAATAATAATAATAATAATACAAAATTAGCATAATTTAATCCGAACCCAACTCAATTTACTACAATACTAATCTAGATAAGCAAAAGTTAAAAAAAAAAAAAAAGATGATTACAGTCAGCGGAGAATAATTCTTTATTAAATAAAATCTTTACAGAAAGCAATCAAAGCAATTCATTTTAATAAAAAACCACAAAGTAACAATCGAATTGAATCAGGATGAACATAACATAACAGAACAAACAATTTGCAATCAATCAGTAAACAAATATGAAAGCATCCAATCAAGAACAGAAACAGAGGCTCAATTTAGCAGATTTCAAGAACAAGAATGTTACCAATGTAAAATGGAAAAAGATGGTGGATTGTTGATGGGGTTTGGAAAATATTAATGGGATTTTGAAATGAGTGTTGGAAGCTTATGAAAGAAGCATACTTGTTGAAGAACAATGAGGTGGTTTATTAATAATAATAATAATAATAATAATAAGGAGAGCATGTGTGTGAGTGTATGTGTGTGTATTTATAAAAAAAGAAAAAAAAAGCGGTTAGGAGGTGGGGTTTACTTGCCTCCAACGCCTCCTCTATCTTGCTTCTTCTACCCTTTTTATTAATTGTTGTTTGCTTATTTGGAAATACAATACCAAATTATATGTATGTTATGTTACATCTTATATAGAAATTTATTATTACTTTTAAAAAAGATATAGAAGAATTAGAGTTTATAGATATATTTGAGTATTCTACCATTTTTGTTCTGCATTTTTAAGGTGTTTCTGAATGTTTTAAAGAGATCATAAATTTGTATAGTGAATCAAACTGTTTCGTAAACAAAATTTAATAAACCGGTTAAAGAGAGTTTTATTTGTGTTTCTGTTTAATATGTCACTTATTGAAAACCGTATATATAAAGACTAATTTATTGTAAACTTAATTTAACACATTAGTGGTATACGGATGTTTGGAGGTATTTATAATAAAGCATTTTTAAAAGAAATTATACAAACTATAATTTTTTTTGGAAGGTGATTTTTTATGTTGTGTAGAGTTCATCAGAACCCACAGAAGGGGATCCCCTAGCCACTCTATGATGGTCAGACTATGTTGTCTTAACCGGGTCCACGCTGACGCGAGAGTGGCCGACCCACAAGCGAGTCGGGGCTGCGCATAAGGGGCACTAAGGCTTCCATCCGGAAAATTTCCCGCCACTTGACAGATGTTGCACCCTCCACAAGAGGCAAGCCTCTCTGGAGTAAATGCACGATAGTAGAAAACCGGAGGACCATCAGAATCGAACCTGACTCCTCCGAAGAAAGTAGGCGCAACCATCACTTGGCAAAATATCCAACCATAAATGTTGAAACTGGAGATTAAACCCTTGATCACATAAGTGAACAAAATATCCAACTTTAATTAGCAACTTTTTTTATGCTTATTTGAGTTGTAAGCTTGACTTTGGGGGTTTTCAAAGAAAAAAAAAAAACAATTTTCATTTCAAGCTATTGAGTTTCAATTTTTTTTTGGGCAATATAAGCTATGTTTCCGAGAGAAAAGAAAATAAATAAAAGAAAGACATCCATCCATTTCTTTTCTTTTACCCTCTTTTCTATTCTTTTGTTTTCTCTTCAAATTGGAAGATTAAAAATAAAGTTTTTTTTTCTTTTCATTTCTCTATATTTTCTTTCTTTTCTCTTCTTAAAAAAAAAACCTCCAAAACACTCATCCATCCCGTTTCCTTTATTTCCCTCTTAAAAAAACCTTTGAAATAAGGGTCATCTTCCCTTTCCTTCTTTTCCTCCTTAAATGAGGCTCGGAAACACAATGTTAAGTCTAGAGTTTAATGCTTTGACAATTTTACCAATTTGATTACATTGTTTTTTCCCTTCTAACTTAAAAGTTTCAATCTTTTAACCCCCTGATTTTCTTATTTTTAACCAAAGCTTTTCATCTTTTGCAATTTAACCTCAACACCCTTTTACTTTCATCTTTGGCTCCTCATACTTTTCATCTTTCACAACCTTTTCATTTTACAACGTGTGGGATTCACCGTGTTTCATCTATCATTTCTCGTTTGACAAGCCTGTCATAGAAAGTTTTTTATTTTTCGTTTGATAGGTTCATCGCAGCGCGCGAGTCCTAACCAAATTATTATTTTTTCTATGAATTACACACAGGCTTGCGGGGCAACGAAAATGAGTGTTAACTATGAACTTTAGTGAAGACTTTATTCAAAAGTCAATCCTTAGTGTAAGTTGGTTAAATATCTAAACTTAACTATGAACTTTAGTGAATAATTTATACAAAAGTAAAAATGAAAATTATTTTTATGATGTTTATAGAATATCGATAACTGGAAAAAATCATGGACCATTTCACATCGTCATGTCCGAAGGTTACCTTTATAGAACCATGACATTACTATTGAGCTTTCTGGTCGAGGGGTGGCCTCATAGCTTTCTAAATGGGAGATCACGAGTCAAGGAGTTTCTTAGTTTTGGGTGAGCTAGGTCATCACATCTTGTTTTTTCGAGCGAAAGGGTGATACTGAATGTCCGAGCCTTTGTTATTAAAAAATAAAAACAAACCTCGACATTATCTCTTCTTGAAACTGTCACACCCTCAAATTTCAACTGCGGGGTTTATACCGCGAGGCGCATGACAAACCAGGATCCCATAGCCATAAGTTACAGGAACGAACTCTAAATGCCCAACCCATTTAGTTCGTTTTCAAAAACCAAGTTTAGTTAAGCTGCGGAAACGTAAACCAAATTTAAACCCTTTTTAAAACCATGCGCAAAACAACGCGCCCAAATTGAAACCATACGAAAGCATAATATGTAATCTATGTGTATGCCCGAGACCCCAAATGCAGTGAAGTGTACAGTGCTTTCTAATCCTGACACCGGAAGCTAACTACCTGCAAAAGCATGTAAATCGTATGTCAACATAAAGCTGGTGAGTTCACAAAGTAAAGTAATTGAGTATGTAATTGCACTGGTTTCCAAAACCACGTAACCAAATGAAAGCGTAGGTCCTCCAGACCAAAAAGTTAACGTTGTCAGTTTAAGTGTGTCAGGGGTAGCTAGCCCACTCAATGTAACTAAACAAGATTATTGGGAAACCTTCAGAAAAATAGTTATTTGCCTCAATGACTGGCGTCTATCAACACCAGTCGGAAATTGTGGTCAGAAGTTCATGCCCGTGCCTCAAGCACCTCAGACATGAGGTTGCTGCATCAACCTAATAGCGCTATCAACTAATACCCCGTTCGCCTCCAACGATTAACCCAATAATATGCAAGGACTTTCAATGATAGAGTGTTTAGATTACAAAGGACCAATAAGTTTTAAACTGACCGAAAACCCGATCCACACAAGGAATCGTAAAACCCGACCCACACAAGGAGTCAAAACCTGAGTAGTCCCAAACTGGACTAGAAAAGTTAAGTAAGTTGTCTCAACCTGAGACGCATGCTTTTAAGAAAAAGAGTAGTGAAACTCACCTTAATGTGCAAGCAAAAGAAATCCGAACCGCAAGTAAAGTATGCTACCGACACCCTAACATAAGTGTCACTAAGTGAGCTGTGACATCCGTCACTTTTTAATAATAATAATAATAATAATAATAATAATAATAATAATAATAATGATAATAATAATAATAATAAAAAAAAAAAACTAAACTAAACCTCTAAGACCACACATCCTAACCCATTAACAAACCCAACCCAACCATCTTTTTCCTTAATTAAAGACCACTACCTGAGCCCACAAACCGGCCCGCCAGTATACCCGGCCCAAGTAGCAGGCCCAAAGTCCATCACCTCACCTCCCATTCCCCTTTATTAGTTAAAAACAAAAACAGCTCCTGCCGGGACTCGAACCCGGGCAGAAGCTGCACACAAACACATGCGCACCACTGAGCTACAAGCTCATTCCTGATTTAACCCCAACCTTAAATATATTTAACCCTTTTTGTCTTCCTTTCCTTCTTCCTTGTGGACGAGCAGCAGCAGATATGGATATGGGTTTCTTTTTTTTCAACAACTTGATTTCCTTATTTCACGCATTTTGACTAGAATTAACACGGAATCAAAGTTTTCGGCCCTTTAATGACTAGGAAGCACATTGATTGTCGATTGATTGATAATCAATCAACCATTTACGCGAATTACATTCAAACGGGTCAAAACTTGCCATATCGATCAAACAGACCTTCACCCTATAAATTGAGCATTCAGGAACCATCACAACTCGCCACTAATCCTTCCTACATCCCCAATTTCTACCTATAAACTCCTGATCTTGATTTGCGAACGAGTGTTGACTTTTTGGTTGACTGTTCAATCGAACACGAAACATACTTGTAAGTCTAATCTTTTCTGTGGGTTTTGTCATTCGGCATACACACAACAATAACCCTATGATTAATTGGGTTATTGTTGTGTAAATCAAACTATTATGAATCTAGGGCTCGAAGTTGTTAATTTGGGGAAGAACACTAGGTTGGGTTATGTTATTTATATTTCAAAAACAAGAAATAAACACAACTGATCATACAGATCAGGTGGTTGTGTCTGTGGCTCGCATGCTGACCCACGCGGGTTCGAGTCCCGGGTCAGACGAATCTTTTTGTTTATTTTGTTTCTTTTTCAACAATATATATATATATTACATTTAAACTTATAAATTCACTTTTAAATATCAAAACCTTTTTATAAATTCTAAAAAAAATTATATTTATTAAATCTGAGATAAAAGTTTTATTTACAACTTTTATTTTTCAAAAATTCATTTATTTAATATTTATAATAATTAAATCAATTTTATTCTATTATATTTATAAAATTCCATTAAAATATCAAAACGATCTCATTAATTTCCACAAAAATTATTTTAAGTTTTTATAACATTAAGTTTTTCAGAAATGATTTTTATTTCTGAAAAATAATTTATTTAATATTTTTAATCAATTTTTATTAGATTTAATCATAATTAAATCATAATAAATCCAATTTTCATCATTTTTGCACCAAAATTTTATACAAATTATTTCTGATCATTTAGAACAGAACTATAATTTTTAAACTAATAATTATTTAATTTTAGTATTTTTGAATATTAAAGTTAAGTTTTGACAAATTGTAATAAATAGATTTAATAATCTATTTTAAAGGAAATAATTTTATAAAAATTATTTTCATACTTTAAACACATTATTGTGAGCATTCTAAATTTAAATTTCATAAAAAGACTTTTGGTTACCTATTTACTAAATTTCTCTCAATTGGCGAATATTTTTTTAATATTAATCAAACGAGCAATTATCCCCAATTCGAAACCCTAGAATTCCATGTACCCTAGAGTTATTCCTTACACATTATTAAATTCTTTAGGTTGATTCTTTGGAATATTTCCAACGCATATTTTGTTGTCCAGTTCCATTACAAGCTATTACGTAAACAGTGAGTATTCCTACCCCCTTTTTGCTTTTATACATTTTTGGGGTGTTACATGTACACTATTACAATTTCAAATACAAGTTTACATTTTTACAATACAATTCTAGTACTATGTGCATTGCTTACAACGTGCTTTATGCTTAGACAATACATGTGGATTACATTTGTACTTAGTGAAATCATTAACATGGTACAAGCCGACCTTAACATTGGATAGCGCTATTTGGATTGACAACCCGCCTAGATTGATTCTCCCCCTTTTTCATCGGAGAATCCGTGGCCATTGTTAAGTTATCATCCATTTATTGGTTGAGTACACTACAGTTCATACAGTACATTATACAGTCACAGGGTTGATTTCGCTCATTTGTTTGATACATGGTTTACATATTTGCACTGTAGCTTGCACTTGAATTGTATAACTTTTAACCTACTATATATATCAAATCTAGGAATGCTCACCAACATTTCATATGTTGACCAAACCTATTTTTGTACATGTTTCAGGTGCAGTTTGATCTAGTGCTTTAGCAAGAGACATTTAGTGCTTTGTTTTAATTCAGTTATTCCAACAGTTACATCTCATTTAAGACCTTGTATTTCTATTTCAATGTAAGACAGTTATTGGTTTATTCAATAATATTTACATTTTAGTACCATGAGCTTTTGAACAATCGTCACTACGTGGCACCTCGATGATTCCGCCATCGGTTGGGGTGTTACAGATTGGTATCAGAGCCATGGTTATAGGGAACTAGGTTATTAGATAAAAAGGCCTAGACTATAACCGAACTACAACTTGCATGCATAATATTTCCTGAATTACCCTATTCCTCATTTCTCCCTACTTTCCTCCTTCTATCTTTCCCTTCTTCTCTCTCTATTCTTCTTATCTTTCATCATGGTGCATAGAGATGGAGTCCTACAGAGAGTGGAAAGTTTACATCATCATGGAACGGGAACAGTACCTTTTATGAAGACACTCTTAGATACAATATCTACTCTTATTGTTACTCCTTCGAAGTTGTTGAACTTTAATGAGTGTGATAAGGACACGTGCAATCTGGAAGGGTGGATGCCTGTACACTGGGTTTTCTGGCATAGGCAAGCATAGCGCATAAATCCATTTACGGACCTGTTATGCTTACCTGGGGATTCCTAGAGTGAGTGTCCACTTATAGGCTAAAGCACGTCTTCTTTGATCACCATTGGGTTCAATTCCTTTGAAAAGTCAACGTTCTTGTTGGGCTTTACAGCTAGACAAGGGCACTCCAAGCATTTTATGCAAGCTTTTTCAATAATACCCTCTCGTTTCATATACAATACTTTGCATATCATGATTGCTTACAAGATCACATCTTCATAATCAGCTGTACGATTATACACTTACATTTTCTAATCTCATGATTATTATTTGACTACCTCATAGATGTCTGCTCGCCGCATGCTCCGTGATGCCAGCCAACGCCCTGTTCGTGCTTCGGGACGACGTTCTGATCGTCGCCTCGCATCTTTAGTCGCCGAACAAATTGCTGCAGTGATCCCAAACCTTGTCAGTGAGATAACCCAGAATAGTAACAGTGCCAACACAGGGAGTACGACTCAATTTCGGTGCACTTTCAAACACTTTAACTCCTGCAACCCCACAAAATTCACTGGTGAGGAGGGTGCTACTGGTCTCCTCCAATGGTTTGAAAGCATGGAGAGTACTTTTGTGAACAGTGAATGTCCTGATGAATTCCGCGTTCGCTATGCTACCAGTGTCCTTCAAAAGGGAGCGTTAACCTGGTGGAATGGCGAAAAACGCAATCGAGGAGCTGATGTTGCTTTATCTTTATCTTGGGCTGAAGTTAAGGAACTCATGATCGCCAAATTTTGCCCTAGGAACGAAATCAAGAAACTGGAGGAAGAGTTCCATGGACTGAAACAAGACAGTGGTGAGAATCTTGCGTATAATACCCGATATCACGAACTTAGCATACTGGTTCCACACATGGTCACCCCAGTCTCTCGAGCAATCGAAAAATATATCGAGGGATTACCTGACCTGATTCAAGACGTTGTCACTGGAGGCAAAGCCACTACGGTAGAAGAAGCCATTCAACTTGCAGCCACATTAACAGACAAACACGTAAGGAAAGGAAACTTGGTTAGGAAGGGCACCAAGACACCTATGGAGAAAACCACCGATGTTGTTGGACAACCTAAGACTGTTTTAGCGAAGGCCGCCACTACTGCTTCGAACTCTAAGAAACGAATGGGCAATTATCTGAACCATATTGTTGTGGATCCTGTGACTCAACCTCCTATCAAGAAAGCCTACACGGGATTCCATCCTCAATGCAACACCTGTAAATATCATCACCCTGCAAATATTCCATGCCGTCAATGCACTAGATGTGGAAGGTTTGGACACTTTGTTACCACTTGTCGAGTAATGGTTGGGACACGGAGTAATCATCAAACAGCTGCCCAAGAACCACTACAGATTACTAATGGTCGGGCATGTTATCATTGTAGAGACCCTAACCACATGCTACCTCAATGTCCCAAACTGAACAATGTAAACCTGGTGGCACATGGACAAGTTTTCAATATCAATACCAACGAAATAACTGGTCAGGATGACGTTAATCCCACTGGTTAAGCCATGGGTGAAATCTTCCCAAGACTCGAGAATCCAATACTCGTGTTTTCATTTTCTTGATCCTATTATCATTTTGTACCCAATTTTGTCGCACTCATTAGCATACTACATCTAGAAATTTCCTTGCGTATTATTGTGTATTAATACAGATTGGAAATTTATTATATTGATTACGTTTATTTTTAATCATACAAGACTCTACCTTAAATTTATTTGAAACGTTTGGACTTGATACTTGATCTTACAGATGCTTTTCTAAGAAAACATCATTGGTTATTACATGAAACTAGAATTTCCCTTAATTTGACTACGCATTGAACACCTAATTATCCATGATACTCGTAAACATTTAATTATTCATGATAACACTTACACTTAATGGTTGTAGTACTTACAAACTTGCTTGCATAAACATGCTATCAATTTGCAATCTATGTGAATAATAATTGCTGCACTTAATAGAGGTCATCATGCCTTTTTCAACAGTCGGGAGAGGCCCTACAACCTGCTCCACGACTGGTGGAGGCTATCGAACATACTCAACGATTGGTAGAGGTCACTATGCCTTTTCAAACAGTCGGGAGAGGCCCTACAACCTACTCCACGACTGGTGGAGGCTATCGAACCTGCTCAACAATCGGTGGGGTCATAGAAGGACGCAAAACTTTAATGTAAGGTAAATTGATGATTCCGGTCCGGAACGTAATCATGAATTTACAGGTACATTAGGGTAGTGTGAAATTCTATTAGAGTTTTTGGGAAGACGTCCAGTAAGTTTTCGAGGTATCAAAGGTGTGGTGGGTTAGCTGCGGTACACCCTGTATACAAACACTAATGATGCATTGAAAGTGAGACTGGAAGTCGGACCAGGAACAAACTCTGTTTGCTTGTTAGTTCATTTGATCTTGTTATAGTCAATCAACTCGTACATTTATTCTAGGATTTCTAAAACTTGAAATTTAGTGATTCACTAGATTCTTATCCCCGTTCTTATTCGAGACGAACCTAATCCTTAACTCACACCTATCAAACCTCATATCCAAATCATTCAAATTCTCCAAACCACAGTTACCCAAGCATCCATAACCCTATGTTTCTAATAACTTCGGGACGAAGTTTCTAAAACTAGGGGATGCTGTGACATCCGTCACTTTTTAATAATAATAATAATAATAATAATAATGATAATAAAAAAAAAAAAAAAAAACTAAACTAAACCTCTAAGACCACACATCCTAACCCATTAACAAACCCAACCCAACCATCTTTTTCCTTAATTAAAGACCACTACCTGAGCCCACAAACCGGCCCGCCAGTATACCCGGCCCAAGTAGCAGGCCCAAAGTCCATCACCTCACCTCCCATTCCCCTTTATTAGTTAAAAACAAAAACAGCTCCTGCCGGGACTCGAACCCGGGCAGAAGCTGCACACAAACACACGCGCACCACTGAGCTACAAGCTCATTCCTGATTTAACCCCAACCTTAAATATATTTAACCCTTTTTGTCTTCCTTTCCTTCTTCCTTGTGGACGAGCAGCAGCAGATATGGATATGGGTTTCTTTTTTTTCAACAACTTGATTTCCTTATTTCACGCATTTTGACTAGAATTAACACGGAATCAAAGTTTTCGGCCCTTTAATGACTAGGAAGCACATTGATTGTCGATTGATTGATAATCAATCAACCATTTACGCGAATTACATTCAAACGGGTCAAAACTTGCCATATCGATCAAACAGACCTTCACCCTATAAATTGAGCATTCAGGAACCATCACAACTCGCCACTAATCCTTCCTACATCCCCAATTTCTACCTATAAACTCCTGATCTTGATTTGCGAACGAGTGTTGACTTTTTGGTTGACTGTTCAATCGAACACGAAACATACTTGTAAGTCTAATCTTTTCTGTGGGTTTTGTCATTCGGCATACACACAACAATAACCCTATGATTAATTGGGTTATTGTTGTGTAAATCAAACTATTATGAATCTAGGGCTCGAAGTTGTTAATTTGGGGAAGAACACTAGGTTGGGTTATGTTATTTATATTTCAAAAACAAGAAATAAACACAACTGATCATACAGATCAGGTGGTTGTGTCTGTGGCTCGCATGCTGACCCACGCGGGTTCGAGTCCCGGGTCAGACGAATCTTTTTGTTTATTTTGTTTCTTTTTCAACAATATATATATATATTACATTTAAACTTATAAATTCACTTTTAAATATCAAAACCTTTTTATAAATTCTAAAAAAATTATATTTATTAAATCTGAGATAAAAGTTTTATTTACAACTTTTATTTTTCAAAAATTCATTTATTTAATATTTATAATAATTAAATCAATTTTATTCTATTATATTTATAAAATTCCATTAAAATATCAAAACGATCTCATTAATTTCCACAAAAATTATTTTAAGTTTTTATAACATTAAGTTTTTCAGAAATGATTTTTATTTCTGAAAAATCATTTATTTAATATTTTTAATCAATTTTTATTAGATTTAATCATAATTAAATCATAATAAATCCAATTTTCATCATTTTTGCACCAAAATTTTATACAAATTATTTCTGATCATTTAGAACAGAACTATAATTTTTAAACTAATAATTATTTAATTTTAGTATTTTTGAATATTAAAGTTAAGTTTTGACAAATTGTAATAAATAGATTTAATAATCTATTTTAAAGGAAATAATTTTATAAAAATTATTTTCATACTTTAAACACATTATTGTGAGCATTCTAAATTTAAATTTCATAAAAAGACTTTTGGTTACCTATTTACTAAATTTCTCTCAATTGGCGAATATTTTTTTAATATTAATCAAACGAGCAATTATCCCCAATTCGAAACCCTAGAATTCCATGTACCCTAGAGTTATTCCTTACACATTATTAAATTCTTTAGGTTGATTCTTTGGAATATTTCCAACGCATATTTTGTTGTCCAGTTCCATTACAAGCTATTACGTAAACAGTGAGTATTCCTACCCCCTTTTTGCTTTTATACATTTTTGGGGTGTTACATGTACACTATTACAATTTCAAATACAAGTTTACATTTTTACAATACAATTCTAGTACTATGTGCATTGCTTACAACGTGCTTTATGCTTAGACAATACATGTGGATTACATTTGTACTTAGTGAAATCATTAACATGGTACAAGCCGACCTTAACATTGGATAGCGCTATTTGGATTGACAACCCGCCTAGATTGATTCTCCCCCTTTTTCATCGGAGAATCCGTGGCCATTGTTAAGTTATCATCCATTTATTGGTTGAGTACACTACAGTTCATACAGTACATTATACAGTCACAGGGTTGATTTCGCTCATTTGTTTGATACATGGTTTACATATTTGCACTGTAGCTTGCACTTGAATTGTATAACTTTTAACCTACTATATATATCAAATCTAGGAATGCTCACCAACATTTCATATGTTGACCAAACCTATTTTTGTACATGTTTCAGGTGCAGTTTGATCTAGTGCTTTAGCAAGAGACATTTAGTGCTTTGTTTTAATTCAGTTATTCCAACAGTTACATCTCATTTAAGACCTTGTATTTCTATTTCAATGTAAGACAGTTATTGGTTTATTCAATAATATTTACATTTTAATACCATGAGCTTTTGAACAATCGTCACTACGTGGCACCTCGATGATTCCGCCATCGGTTGGGGTGTTACATGAGCATAGGCGTAATATCGCTACACCACATAACTCGTTTGTCCAAGGCGTTTTAAACGTTCAAAAGTGTGTATGTGACGCCTAGTGATTCTACATGAAATAGTAAACCCTACGGACTCGTTGGTGAATGTATTGGTTACAATTAGTTTCTTCATTCCGTATGTGTCTCAAACAAGTGTACTTCAGTTACATGTCAATTCCATACCATTTAAGACCTCAATTAATCACATAAGCACATAATACACAATCTGTGTTTTCAGGACAGATTGTGCGCCATCAAAACGAATTTATTTAAAATAGTAAATCAGTGAGTTATCCTCCCAAATTTTTACTGAATTTTCTTTGGGATTTACTCAACAATACCTATTTTTGTTTTGTCTTAAATCCAAACACAAAAATAATTAAAATTCGTCTAATTCAGCTATGTTCAGAAAACCTTCCTAACAGGTCAGTTTGGTAGATAAATTCCCAAAAATTGTGTATTCATCCAAACGGGATGAATCCACTTGGAAAACTCATATTACTCCAATATTAAGTCTTTATAAAACTTGAGTTATGATGTTTCAAAGTTGACTCAGTTTGATACCCGAAATTCTGCCCTGACCTATTTTCAATGAAAATTCCAAAAACGATTCAACCGACGTCCAAAACACTTGATTTTACCCATTATGAAAAGCTAAGACCAAGTGTGACTCAACCATGCAGAGAAAATACCAAAATCATTATGTTAAGGCCGTGTTACAACCCCTACAAGTTCGTCTAATCATTCTGTCCAGATTTTAGTTTCGCCTAAATCATACTTTAATCAACTACCGTGTGCATAAAAACAATCAACAAACATCAATCATCATTACCAAACATCCCTAATACTTATTATGATCAGATTCTACTACTAAACATGCAAAGATCACAACTTTAAAGACCAAAACATCAATAACTTGCGCAACAAGTATCCTGTGATGTTACTAATCGTTTATTATTATGTTTGATCCGTTTAATCTTCAAAAGCTTCATGTTTTAATGATTATTAAAAACTTTCAGACCTGGACAAACTTTGTTACATGATTTTTATAATAAAAACACAAGATAGAAGCGTAAAGAATCAAAGATTATACCCTTGGCTCTTCGATTCGATCAACCGTGCGCCTTTGGAGCTTCCCAATTGATGATCTTGAGCCTTAGCAGGAGCTTTAGGGTTAATATTTCGTGTGGGGCAGTAAGGGGGCGATTAGGGTTGAGTTTAGGGGTTGCATGGGGGTTAAGGATGCTTAAATAGGAGTTTAAGGCGGTTTAAATCCGTCAGACACGAGCGAGCGGCCGCTCGGGCCCTGTGAGCGGCCGCTCACAGGCCCGAGGCCCTCGTTCGTGTCTCGTTTCGTCACCCGACGCGTTATCCTTTGACGTTTTCGTTATTTCGGACCGTAACAAGTGCAACCCCATGCGTTAAGACCCTAATCAACCTCATACTCCACTTTTAGTGATTTTTATTAACGTATTCGGTTTAGGTTCACATAATCACGTATGGTTTTCACATAAGTTCATCAAATATCACAGAGACACATAAGTTTGTTATTCACCAACGTCCGAGGTTCACTAATCATGTACCCGATATTAACTCACAACAATGCACCTATATCCTATCTAGTTAACCCTAGTTAAGTATAATGCAAGGAACGTAACTAGAGTTTAGTTAAAGTGAGAACCTGAATTTGCGGGGTATCACAGAAACTATGGCCACTTTGCTATGTTAGTCAGCCACTCGCACATTTCTTCCTCGTCTTGTCCTTCTCCGTCTTTACATTTATATAATTTCTCTTTCTCTCTTTCAGGAATAAAGTCTGTAGCTTTAAAAATCATCCATGTAAGTTGTTCCGTTATCAGGACTATGTTTTTATTGGTGATATCGTTTTTCTTTGGGTCCAGCTTGGTTTTAGTGGTTAATGAAAGATTGAAAGTTAGTAGTAAAAAAAATATATAACATTAATGGCGATATTTACCTCTTTTGCTGAAACAAGACACTTAGCAAGCTAGCATCAGGCAATAATAAAAGGGTTGTATCGCCATTAGTTACCAATTGAAAAGTAAACTAATTTATTAATTGTCTCATAAAATTAGTTTCTTTGATGTTACATCTCGTACGACTAATTCAATCCACATTCCTACCAATAATGGTTTTTTTATTTTTATAAAATTTGGCCACTTTATATACCATATTATATTGTAATAATATTAAATAATAAAGTTTACTGAACAATGAAACGTTCACTAAGAAATAATTAAACGGACTTATCCTTCCAATGCAGCTCGGCTGGTAACAGGCTCAAGTTCTCTTTTGGGGGACTTGGGTTCGAATCACACTAGTTGCATTTTGGGGGATATGGGAAATGAGGGAAGACTTAGGGCCACTTGTGGTCAGGGGTTCGATTCCTGATCCCGCCAAGTTTTACCGGTTCACTACTGTCGTGCCTTTGGGTCGGTTTTTTCCTGGAAGCGGACTGTTGGGCGGGCTAGGGACTTCGTGCGTCCGGGGTGGGCCGGGTTGTGCCCCTGCCTTTGCCACTGAAGAGCCGCATACGAAGTACCCGGCGTTATTTAGTTGCTCGTAAAAAAAAAAAAAATTAAACGGACTTGACTGCATGTCTACATCCATCCTCGTCTACAACAAGGACTTTGGACACCAAACGAGAAATCAAGTCTATATAATAAATTTAAAAATGGTATCAATAAATTCAAATAAAATTGCACAAAAATATATAATATGGTATCAAGTATAGAGAATTTCAAAGCTATAACCATGCCAAACATATAAGTTTGTGCACAATAGATCAAAGTTCAATTAATATAATAGAAACTAAATAGCTAAATTACCAACAATTCCATCAATTCAAAACAAGAATATAAAATATACAATCAATTCGAAATAGAAAACTATTGAACCTAACCTTAAGTTGAACCACAAAGTTGACTAAAAGAATAAATACCAACCTAAGGTAGCATTTTTTACTTTAACAATAACACGCAACAAACGACTAACATATAATGTATTTTATTACACTAGTAGGGTGCCCGCACGATGTAGCGGGGGACACAAACACTTTTAAGGGTGTGTATGGTTTGGCTTAGTTTGATTATTAGCCTCAACCGAAACTAAACCAAAGTCATCAGTTAATCGATCTTATTAAACAATCGATTATTTGGTTCGATTTATATGGTTACATTTCCGGGTTTTTGTCCGGTTTAGTTAGTTTTGGTTAGCAACAAAAACCACACTCTGGCTAAATTTTTTTGCATATATTTATATCTTTTGTACATCCATTTCATGTGTTTATACCTTCATTTCATGTACTTCTAAGCAAAAATTTTAACCAAAGTTTGGTTTTAGTTATTAACAAAAATTACATAAAACGAACTAATACCAACAATCTAACCAAACTGACTAAACCATTTAATCGGTTGGTTAATAAGATATAAACCGATAATGTCGATTTTTGTTTCGGTTGAGACTAATAACCAAACCAAACCAAACCATGCACCATTAAAAGTGTCTGGGTTCCCTACTACATCGCGCCAACACACTGTTATGAATATATGAATGGTTCCATTTTAGTTTGACTGATTTCGGTTAACTAAGGGTACAAAAAGAAAACGATAACCGGTTTTTAAATTAAATCATATCGTATTTTGGTTAATTCAGTTTTCAATTGATTTTGGTTCAGTTTTGTCTCTTTTTTTGTCTGGCTTCGGTGAACGGTTTAGTTATTGCTCACTCCTAGATATTGTAGCACATAAAAAGTTTTAAATTAAAAAAAATTAACAATACTATACTCAAATTAAAGATAATAAAATGCTCATTATTATGATGTAATTTTTTTTTTATAAAAGTATCGTATGAAAAAAAAATGACTATTTAAAAATATAGGTGGATAGTTTGCTTAAAACAAAGAAAATAAGTTTAACTATAATTTAAATAAGTAAAAGTTAAGTAAGGTTTAAGAGATTAAAGTGTAACTAAGATGAGGTATTAAAGTGTAAAAGTGTTTGAATGACTATTTTACCCTCATTTTAGGGTTGTTAATGAAAAAAAAGTTCTTAACTTTTGGGTATCTTAAACTACCCTTGTCTCATGCATTATAATATAGTACAGATATACTAGACAGGTACAAGTTTAGATACCACTAGTGACCCTAGGGGTGTCCACACTCGTCTTAGTTTCTTGATTTCAAATTTGCGGTCCTCATATCCTCTTATGTCAACTTTGGAATTCATGAGTCAAATCAGGCCATGTATAAGGTTCTCTAGTGAATATGATTCTTTCGTCAACACAGTCCTAAACTATGAAAACTACGTAACCGTGTTGTTTTTTTTTTTTTTTTTTTTTTTTTTTTTTTTTTTTTTTGAGCATTTTTAGAAATACTTAAGTTTTTTCTTTGCAAAGTGGTACTTTGATTATCGTTATCTATACTATATTATAAAGCATGAGGGAAGAATTCCAATAAAATTTAAGTAGGTATAACCTTGTATGCTTATAGGACAATACTTGATTAGCTTAGTAAGAGGGTAAACTTGTCTTTTTCACACCTTCAACATCTCTCTTGTCTATTCCCAATCCTTTCAGATTCTTAAACGTAAGCAAGTTGATATTCACATTTAATTAGCATAATGAATTGACAATTCATAATGTCCAAGAAGGGGTAAAGTCTTTTCCGCCATCTATTCAATGGTATCCGCCATTTGAATTGCCCTTTATAGTTTTCGTTCTTCAATCGTTCATCATAAATTCGTCAACAAGGGGCCATTGAAACGGACGACTGCAATGAAAGAGATTAATTGTAATAATTTATTATTTACGGTTCGATTGTGGTGATTTTATTTGGGATGTGGTTTGAAGCGAAGTATGCCTATTATCTAGGTGAAATTATTCTAAGTAGGTAAGCTTTTAGAAATTGCTTCTCTCATTTCCTATATTTTCGGCAAGCCTGATTCAAAAGTCGTCGTTATTATTGTATCTGATGTTTTTGGACTTTTGGTTATCTATTTACTCAACTTGTCATTTTATTATTTATCCGATTGAATTATTGTGATTGTAATTTGGGTTAATTATATTTTGATGTTAACTTGTGAGCTTTGAAAACAAATTTTGTTTATAATCCATAAACAACTTATATATTTTATAAAGTCAAGAAAGCTACTCCATTTAAAGACCTACTCTTTATGAAGTCTATTTATGTGATACAACTCAATTATAGTTACTTTATTTTTTTTGTTCTTTGTTTTGTGTAAGTTATGGAACTCCTAAACTACGGTATGAAATCATTTTTTATAAAATTAAAGTTTATATTGATTTATTTGAAAACATTTTTGTATAGTAGGTATAGTTGTATCTACTAAGATCAAATAATTTTGTTATACTTGTGTAAAAAAACCTTGCATGTTGACTTTCGGAAGTCAAAGTTTGTTCCTAATCATTATGGAATGTGTATTTGAGTGTTGATTGTGAATTTGGCGTTTGATTTAATTTGGAAGCAACTTGTAGACATTTTATGGATGATGAAGCCATGCATATGCCTAGAACCATGGATATTTATCCATAATTACACGTCTAATGAAGCCCAAAAATATGTCAAAAGTATATTGAACAATTAGCTTTATCAAGGGGAGGAAATTTAATATTCGGTATATTGTTCTTGTTTACAGTATTAGCCCGTTGGAGTTGTTGATCACCAATGTTTTTTTTTTTCGGTATTTTGAATAAAGACAAAAGCTTCCTTTTTTTTTACGAATTTAATTTACAATTTTGAATTTCCTTAATGTTGTTTCATATCATTTCATGTTAGGCTTACGATACATACAATTTGGATAAGAAGAGTTTATACGAGTATGAGACACACTTGATTAGGGGTGAGCAAATGTCGGTTTGGTTCGGTTTTTACATATAATTGAAAACGATAACCGAAGTTCGGTTTTAGGAAAAACCATAACCGTAACCGATCGGTTACGTCGGTTTGGTTAATTCGGTTAATATGTCGGTTAGCGGTTCGGTTTCGGTTATGTTCGGTTAATATCCAAACATAAAACTTGTGCAAACTTGTAAACTTAAAAAAGTTAGTAAAGTGTTTGGATCTCTTTCAAAAATACAAATATATATGAAAACACAAGTAAATACATGAAATACCGAGGAAACATATAAAAAAATGCTTAAACTATATGAATATACATGAAAATACATGAGTTATATAAAAGATATATTTCAAGTACATAGATGTATATGAAAGATACATAAAATATACCGGAAATACATGAAAATATGATCCAAGTACATGGATATATGCATGAGAAATACTTAAGTATATAACTATCGGTTCGGTTTCGGTTACGGAAGAACGGAAAACCAAAACCGTAACCGAATGGTTCGGTTTTGGCCATATGTTAACCGTAACCGATCGGTTAATTCGGTTTTGGTTATTTTCGGTTTGGTTATCGGTTCGGTTTCAGTTTTTTTTGGTTATCGGTTTTCGTATGCTCATCCCTACACTTGACTGTGATGGTAATCATCATTATCATCATACTCAACTAATCTCACCAATGGCAAAAGCTAAGGTAGGGCCTGAGAAGGGTAAGATGTAGACAACCTTACCTCTACCCCGTGGAAATAGAGAGGCTGCTTCCAGTGAGACCCCCGAATCAATAGTGGTTTTGTATCAAGTTTTAGACATAAGGCACGTAACACTTATCAATAAGGACAAACGCAATTGGTGCATGTACCCCCTTGTCTTTTGGCTATCAACGTTACCACCTAATGCATGATTAACCCTCCGTCAGTTTTAACGTTATTTTCACGAAATTGGTAAAATAACGTTAAAATCAGTGCATCTTTACTTTTGCCCCCCGAGGGCCACACATATATACATTATATTATATGCGCACAGCCGTAAGCAGAGTTGACTGTAATGGTAACCATTTTGTTTATTTAAGCAGTTATAATATGCCCATTCTATATCAAGTTATAATATATATCAAGTTATAATATATAATAAGATATCTACTATAATAAGATATCTACTACTGTGTTCCAAACTATCAGAGTTACAGGGGAACATTGCATCACATGAATAAACGAGAGTTTCTTAAGGAATTTGAGCAGGAACATCAAGGTTTGTTTTGTTTTGTTCGTCTTTAACATTGTTGAGAATTGCAATTGAATGGCTGGAAATCCATTCCACGCTCTTGGGACGTGGCATGATATATTTAATTATTTATAAAATAAACATATTTTAAAAAAATTTATGGATCGTTGACTTCTATCGTTACTTAAATCTATCCATTAACATTTGGTCAAAATTAAATGGTGAAATTTGGGATTGAGTTAATTGCCAAAATGGCCCCAGAGGTTTGACCCAAATTGCTTGTTTGGTAACAAAATTAATTTTTTTGCCAAAATCACCCCTTACAGATCGAAAATTGCCAAAATGGTCCATATTTAACTGAGTTTTTAACTGAGTATTGAAAGTCAGTTAAGTCTCAGGGGCAATTTCGTCCTTTCATCTGTAAACGTTTTAAAATCCCTTTTAAACCCATCTGAACTTCATCTTCTCCAACAACCCTTCAAAGCATACTAACCCTAATTCCCAAATATGGCTTATACCCTTCATCTTCTCCAACACACCTCCTCTTCTCAAGGGCCCTGCTGTAAATATGAATGTTCTAACCTATCTACATATTTATTAGTAAACTTATGTACCTTGCTGTAAATATGGCTTATACCTAGCTCAAGCAGCCAAGTCCTGTAAAACATCAGTTTGTATTGCCCATCATGATAGAAAGTATGTTATATCTTGGTGCTTGCAGGTGATGACTGGGAGCATGAGGAAATTTTTACCGAGTTTGATTCTATTTTTCCTTTTCCTGGCAAAGTAGTCATCTAATCTGTCCTGTCGGAGTTTTATTGTTGGAATCTGATTTTTGTTTGTTTTTGTTATGAGTAGATGGAAGATGAAAGTTCCCCTGTTCTTGCGCCAAAGGCTAATAATAACGGGGGTCCATCAAAGCGTAACAATAATCCTCCTAAAGAGGAACCTCTTGACAGTAGCCCCTCAAAGCCAGCAGCTGGCACAACATCAGCTCGGGGAACCCTAACTTCAAATAAATCTTCTAAGGGAAAGAGGAAAAGCTCCGACGAGAACAAAACGGCAACTGGTGCAGCACCCCTTCTTCAACACACCTCCTTTTCTCAAGGGCCCTGTACGTCGTCTTTTCACCCCTTCTTCTCTCATCCTCTCCCAAATCTCTTCAATCAGGTCTTCAAACCCTCACTCATACTAATAATGATGCTGATGATGCCAACAACACCCTCCTTCTCGACAACGGTTTCACAGTTTCCGTCAACAAGTTTCAGCTTCAGCCCCCACTGCCCTCTCTAAACAATAATAAGAAGAATAGGGTTTGTATGATTTGGGAATTAGGGTTAGTATGCTTCGAAGGGTTGTTGGAGAAGATGAAGTTCAGATGAGGAAGATGGGGTTAAAAGGAGTTTTAAAACGTTTACAGATGAAAGGACGAAATTGCCCCTGAGACTTAACTGACTTTCAATACTCAGTTAAATATGGGCCATTTTGGCAATTTTCGATCTGTGAGGGGTGATTTTGGCAAAAAAATTAATTTTGTGACCAAACAAGCAATTTGGGCCAAACCTCGGGGGCCATTTTGGCAATTAACTCTTTGGGATTTGTTGAATCCCTGAAAGTCTTCGTATCAATTTGGTACCCCAACAAGTACGAGGCGATAAAATAGACGTACCCGTCGCAACTCGTGAACATTTCCGCTAGTTTATTCTTAGTTAGCTTGATTTTAAAATTTATAAATCTTTTTCTGGTTGATGACATGAGTTTTGATAAACGTTTAATAAGGTTTCAAAATTGCTTTAATGTCAAATATTTCTGATGTTTGATAAAATTGTGATGTATGTATTTAAAAAGAAACAAAATAGTGAAACTCTTTAAACAATGACGTATGACCATGACATGAATAAATTGAAGGGTAGTTGTGTTAGGTCAACGTTAAACCAACTTTGGATTGTAGACCGAACGGATAACGAAAATTAGTTCCCATGTATGCATGTGTATTATTTTCAAGTTATAATGAACTTTAATTGACTTTTCTTAAACACATTTTGTCAGTTGTAATAATCCCTAACCAATTTATCAGCTTAACTATGAAGTGATTTGCATCAACTTTATTAAAATAAAACTATATCAAATTTTAACAGGAACGAGCTAGAACTTTTAGCTATGAGTTGTAGTCGTTAGTAAGTTTATTGTATGCACTGGCGTAGCTTTGTTGGGGCGGGCGGGGGCGGCCGACCCCCTGAATTTTCGCGCAGAAGTTCCGATCATATAGTATTCGTATAGAAAATTTTGGAAATATAGGGTTTCGACCCTCCGAAACTGGTTTTCGACCCCCCGAAACTAGTGATTTCTGACCCTTTGGCGACTTCCGACCCCCCGAACATTCGGGTCAAGCTTCGCCACTGATTGTATGCAAGTGTTTTAACGAGTGTTTTGACTGTTTATATAGTATAGAAATATAAAAGAATACATACATAAATATTTATATATGCATATATAATAGGAGTAGTATACTGATAAATTTGTTCTCAAAAAATCTCGAAGCTTATTTTGTTAAAACAAATAAATAAAAATATACAATCTCAAGACTCCCAAAACCTACATGCCATAACTAAAAGCATGTGTCTATTTTTAATAAAGAAAAGTAAAAATAAATAAATAAATAACAATAATAATTTAAAGGTATTGCTGATCAGTTAGTACACCCACTATTAACTATTATAAACATGGTTGTGAAATCATATATTTTAGTTCGACTTGAAACCAACTAATTTGATAATAGCGGTCAAGTACTCTATTTCTCTTTAAAAATTTATACTTTGTAAGAAGTAAGAGGGTGGATAGTTGCTTTTAATTTGTTTGTTTACTTGTTAACGTCTTTTTTTTTTTTAATTATTATAAGCAGTTTAAGTAAAAGAGAAACCAACACACAAGAACATATGTTTATAGTGGTTCGAGTTGATTTTTATGTCTACCTATTATTTCATCAATGGTTTATCTCTCCATTAATGATGTTTCACTAAGGGCAGCCGAGCCGGGTGGTCCGTGGTGGCCACCCTGTGATGCCGTGATAGCCGCCAAACACCGTCCCACCATGGCTATCACGGTCGCAAAACAAATAAAATGTGATATATATGCTGTGAAAGAATGGTCACTCTCTCTCTTTTTTGTCTTATTAGAAAAAAGTAGCCACATAGGGGTCCCCACTAAAACCCTCTCCCTTTCTTTTTATTATTAAAAAATAGTAATAAGTGTGATGGAATGAGATGTCACAAGGTGATTGAGTGTGATTGTTTTAGTGATAATTGTGAACACCACCACATGATTTTAGTAATGAAATGTGATAGAATGTGATAAAATGAGGTGGCACAAGATGATTGGGTGTGATAGTGTGATGAGTGTTATAAAATGATGACCACCCTATGTGCCCTAAGCAAGAAAGTGATCTCCTTTTGAATCGTCTCAATGAAAGGTTGTATAAACATCTTGAAGTGGCATTGATCACCACTTTAACTTTCAAATAAGATGGTAGAGATTACCCTCTAACTTTTCACCAAGATGGTTATTATCACCGTTTAACTTCTCACAAAGTTGGCACTGATCATTTTAAGGGGTTGTTTGGTTGATTAAGGGGCTGTTTGGTAGCCTCTTTATGAGGCTCTTAACCATTCAGTGCTGAATGATTCAGCATTCAGCGCGTTTGTTTCAGCTTCTGAATGGAATGGTTAAGTCTGAATCATTAAGATTTGGGATGTTGCTGAACCATTAAGCACTGAACCATTAAACACTGAACTAGACTAAACCTTAATGAGGCTCCCCTACCAACGTGGGACAAGAAAACTAACCATTAAGAGGTCCAACTTAATGATTCAGCGCTTAACCATTCAGACCTCTTAATGATTCAGCACTTAATCAACCAAACAGCCCCTAAGTTCTGAATTATTAAGAGGTCTGAATAGTTAAGAGGCTCTGAATGATTAAGTGCTCAATGATTCAGCTATGCACCAAGTCTGAATGATTCAGCTCTTAACCATTCCATTCAGAGCCTTTTTTAGATTGAAACAAACAGTCTGAATGCTGAACCATTCAGAGCTAAATGATTCAGAGCCTCATTAAGAGGCTACCAAACAGGCCCTAACTAACATTCCACATTCTTACTAGCTAGGGTTCACTTCTTTAGAGTATGAGTTCTTGAATATAGATGTCACAACTCCTTATCATGCGTCGTTACGATAATGCCTTGTGATAAGAGGTTTGAATCTATATCTTGTGATAAGAGGCCGACCCCCCACCCGAATTTTTCCGCAGAAGTTCCAATTATATAGTATTCGTATATAAAATTTTGGAAATATAGAGTCTCAACCCCCCGAAACTGATTTTTGACCCCCCCCCCCCCAAAACTAGTGACTTCCGACCCCCCGATGACTTCTGACCCCCTGAACCTTCGGGTCTTACTTCGCCACTGTATATAGAGAAAATGAATTTACCATTTATATATAGAGACATAGAGTTACTAGTTAGTCTTTACTGTATATTTTAAAAATGGAGAGTAAAGTGAAGAATGATATGTAGAAGCAAAATTAACGAAGAACTATATTTCCCTTCATATTTTAAAGATGGAGTAACATAGAGCGTGAGATGTAAATGCTTTAACGAATCTCTATATTTGAAGAATCACTAATCATAGAACTCTAAATTCCGGATATGAAGAAATATTTAAATTTTAGAGAAAGAGTTAATTGCCAATTTAGTACCTGAGGTTTGTCAAAAATTGCCACTTTTATCCAAATCTTTTTATTTGGTCAATTTAGTCCCTGTGGTTTCATTTTTTTGTCATTTTAGTCCCTGTGGACTAACAAGATTTGGATGAAAGTGGCAATTTTTGACAAAACTCAGGGACTAAAATGACAAAAAAATGAAACCACGGGGACTAAATTGACCAAAAAAAAGATTTGGATGAAAGTCGCAATTTTTGACAAACCTCAGGGACTAAATTGGCAATTAACTCTTTAGAGAAAAGACCCAAATGTAAATGCTCTTGAACAGGAGTGTGCATAAAACTGAAAAACCGATCCGTAACCAAAATAACCGAAGTAACAAAGTCCAAACAAAACCCTTTATTTGGTTTTGTATTTTCTGATAACTGAATTTACGGTAAGGTTTCAGTTTTATATTTTTGAAAACCAAACCGATCCGAATAACCAAAAAAACCATTTTATTTTATTTTATAGTATTTGTTTTTGAATTTATGAATTTTAATTTTGTTGAATGTCAAGTAATTTATAAAAACTAAAACTGGTGTACTGTAACCCAAAAAATTTCAGCCCAAATCTTCAATCCCACATTCATTATCTTTGGGCTAAATTTTTTCGGCCCAAAATTTTTAAACCAAAACCGCAACCACTTTTGAATGTTAAAAAAAACAAACAATAATAATAATAATAACAAAGGCTTAATGAAGTTGTACTCTAACGTACAAGTATATGAATCATGATGAATCCGTGTCCATTGTCCAGTACCAAAGAGTTATGTTGCAACTCCTCTGTTTCTCTCACCCAATTCGTTACAGGTATATATTAATCTGTAATTTCCATAAAAATAATATCTTTATTATTATTATTATTATTATTATTATTATTATTATTATTATTGTATATCCCCTAATTTAGTTTCTTTAATCAGTTGTTCTGCAATTGCATCCAGCATCATCAGTAAGATTTCTCAAATGGGTCATGAGAAATCCAATTTCAGATTATGTAACGTTTCTGGGTATGCAATTTTACTTACAATCTTTCATTTTTTTTTTATGTTTTATGGGTTTATGATTGATTTAATAATATTATTATTTGAGGAGGGCAGTAGGAAGACAGAGTTAGTTGAGATTCATGCCACTAATCCAAGATTTCATATCCTTTTTGTTCCTGGAAATCCAGGTAATATTTTTATATAAAGCTTAGTCTTTACTTTTATTTTTATGCAGAATTGAACAAATGCTGATATAATGTTTAATATGGTCATATGGGCATCCTATGAATCTTGTATCTTAGATTAGTAGTTTGATCAAATGGGAAAGATTTAACTCTCATATTGTAGCTTTAATGTGTTTCGAACTAATCGAACGTACACGAACATAAATGAATGAACGTTGCATCTGTTCATGTTCGTTCATTTAACTAAAGGAAAGAAATTTCTTGTTCGTGTTTGTTGTTTTACTAAACGAACACAAATGGACTTCCGGCGGAGTTGTTTGCTAAACGTTTGGTCGTCTGCAGCCCTAACTGTAGAAGTGACCAAAACGGTTAAGTTGACGTGGCATGTGGTCAAGGGTGGCTCAACGGTTTGTGGTTTATTATTATGCATACACTTGGATGATATAGGGATCATATGATCGAACGCAATGTATTTAATGTATTTCAAAGTGTGCTGTCTCTGAGATATACGGCAGCTCCAATAACGGACGGTAATGAATAATTCATGAACATAGCAACACGAGCTAGTGATCTCTCTGTGAGTCTGTGACCAAGCTCCGGCGTGAGAATGAGTTTTTTTTGTGTATCGTATCGGTAGATATGTATCGGAAAGGATACTGATCTCATTTGGGCCTGCAAGTGTTATATATATTTTGTAGATAGGGCTGCAAACGAACACGAGAAGGTCTTTTTGGGGTACGTTCGGCAAGGAAAGAAATGTGTTCACGGATACATAAACGAACGGACATAAACAAACACGTTACCAAATGTTCACGTACATAAATGAACAAACGTCACCATTGATGATTGATCATGTTTGTTCATTTAACTAAACAAACGAAATTTCTTGTTTGTGTTAACTTCCTGCCGAACACAAACTAACTAAACATTTGGCATGTTTGCAGCCCCAACAGTAGGGGTGACCAAAACGGTTAAGGAGTTGTAGCATGTGGCCAAGGGCGGTTCAAGGAGGTGGGGGGAACAGATGCTTTGGGCCCCACTTCTCTAGGGTTCTCAAATTCTAGAAAGAAAATTATATGTATGTAATTTTGGCTTTGGATTGATTGTTGGCAGTAGGGTTTGTGGTTTATTGTTATGCATACACTTATGATATAGGAATCATAGGATCAAAAACAGAATTTGTGTTTTGTTGAAAAGGAACCCGATTTTATTATCCGCTTTGGGCCGTTAAAAAGCTCGAGCCGACCTTGTATGTGGTTCCTTATTTGGACCAACTATTGTTATTTGGTTGTTCACAATTAGTCAGTTTGTAGGGGTGTAAATGAGCCGAGCCCGAGCGCGACTAAAATTGAGCTCGGTTCGTCATGCTTTTATGAAGCTCAAGCTCAAGCTCGGTTCGAGCCTAATATTTTGAGATCGAGCTCGGCTTGAAAGTAAAGCCCAAGAGCTCAAGCTCGGCTCGAGTTAGTTAAAGAACACTTTTAAACAAGCTAAAAGCTCGGCTCAAGCTCGCTTCAAGAGCTTAAACAAGCCAAAGCCAATGTTAAATAGTAGACATATTGTATATATAAAAAAATAATATAAAATTTGTTTAGGCTCGTTTAGGCTCGCAAGCCTAAACAAGCTTTGTATGTAAAGCTCGAGTTCGGGCTCGATAACTAAATGAGTCATATTTCAAGCTTGGGCTTTGGCTCGGGCTCGATAACTAAACGCGTCATATTTCAGGCTTGTGCTCGTTACGGCTCGGCTCATTTGAGCTTTTTACCGATCCTTTCCCGAGTAGTTCTCAAGCTGCTCTGCATTGTTTACACCCCTGAGGTGCATTGGGCACCGAACATGATGGCTCTTAGCTTCCATTTATTGATTATCCGATCTGAACCAATGTTGCACGGGACATACCGAACCACAATTATATTATCCGCACCGGTCCTGAATATCTTGCATGAATTTGACCATTTGGGTTATTACCCCTTCACGTACCTGGTAGGCTGATATGATCGTTTGAGCACCCTACCAATGTTTTACGCTTGCTTTTAATGAATATTTTTGGTAAATAATCTTTCGGGTAGTAATAAGTTGTTGATACAGGAGTGATTTCATTTTACACCGATTTTGTGGAGTCCCTTTATGAGCAAATGGGAGAGGCTGCTTCTATAACAGGTGAGATTTGCCTCCTTTTCATGTTTTTCAGGTACTGAAGATGAAGTCGTTTTCGAAAAAAAATCAACTTTGTCGTTTGACTGCTTGTCTTTTTGTGTTTATGGTCAGCAATTGGGCATATCTCACACTCAGAAAAGGTATTTTATCATAGTTTTACAAGCTGTAATGTTATCCAATGAGTGCACCCTTTTCAGTATTTGTGTTCGGACATTTGAACGTTTAACAACGTGTTATGTACTTATGTTGTACTGTGATTGTCAAACGGTTACATGGTCAGCTAAATGATGAATCTTTTTCAACGGGACAAAAATCGGTTATTGACTGAAATAAATGTTTAAAATTATGTCAAGAACGAAGTTATCAACAATGGACTGAAATAAATATTGCAGTCTTGTAAACTTAATTTTTTGCTTTAACTGAGATTATGAAGAAACGTTATGACATTATAATTTTTAATCGGTCAATCGTGGAGTTTCTTTCTTTATGTCGAAAATACATGTTTACCCAATGATCGATTATGGTTTAAAATCTTGAGATATTTATGTTAATATGTTTGATTTTTGTAAGGATTGGGAGCAGGGGAAGGCGTTCACACTAACGGAACAAATTGATCACAAGGTAATCTTCTTCATTCTTTTAAAATTATGAGATAGTGTTTCGATAATTGGATGTGCTTTTGCTGCGTAAAGCTGTAACAGTCCGATAATCACGTGTTTTGAGCAGACTCTTTTTGTCCAGGCATTAATAACCGATTATTGACATAATGACGTAATTAATCTCTCTTTTCTTGTTTCATCAGATCCATTTCATCCACCAAGAATTGCAAGATCTTGAAGTCCCTCTTATTGTGGTGTGTTACGTCAACTTTTATTCTTTCTCCAACCCTGAACGCTAACAGAAAACAGTGAAGTGCGATAAAATGCATATGAAATATATTATATAAAAAATGATACGGTTTATTTCCTTATTTTACTTTCCTTTTATTGTGAATGAACTCACTTATTGCGTCAACTACCTAAGGCCAATACATTATATCTTATCTACAGGTGGGACACTCAATTGGGTCGTTTATGTCTTTGGAAATATTTAAACGAATTCCTGAAAAGGTGATCACTTATGAGACATCCTTTTACTTATGAATGGGTCAATTTGAGCTGTGTTTAATTTCAACGGGCCGGATGCAAAAGCTTGGTTTTAAAAAGCAAAAAGCGCACAAAAGCGACAATGTCTAAAACTGAGGCGCGAAGCGCACCGCTTTTCCTACCCGAGGCGCAAATAATTATATAACTTTCTATATATTTCCTATAGGTTTCTAGCATCATTTACCCAATATTTTAAGACAAGTAAGCTTTATATATGTTTTAGTATGGAATTGCCACATGTACAACATGAAAATCTTGTTGTACAACAAGCTAATGCACAATAGTCAATTTTTTGGCCAGAAATCGCGACACTCGTGGGCTTTTTTGAAAAAAACGTACCTTAAGCGATCAAAAGCGCAAGGGCTTGAGCCTTGTTGAGCTTTGAGCCTAGGTGCGCTTTTTTAAACCAAGTGCAAAAGTTAGCTAAAACCGGATGCAAAAGTTTATTTTCAATGCATACGAACTCCTCAGCCGTTTTGTTGATTTTCTTTTTATATTAACAATTATATTATCTGTAAAAATATTTAAAAAAATGAACAAAAATGACCTGTTTGTGATTCAACCCCACTCAACTCAGACCACATTGACCCGCACTGAAATGGCGCATTTTGGCTGAACCTATTTCCAACCCGCCAATCTTGGCACCTGTAATATTGAATGATATGGTAGTCTGTCTTACAAGCTGTCTTCTGCTGCTTTGGTCCTTATACAACAGGTTGCGTATTTTATCGCCCTCTATCCATTTCTGGCAGTTAATGCAAGATCTCAGCAACAATCTATTATCAAGAAAATTTCAAGGTAAGACAATTGTACCATCATCTTACCCCACCACTAAATTATTACCATTTATGTCTCTGCTGCTAAAATTCAGGATCTTTATCTTGCAAATTGCTTGAAAACATCAATTCTTATTTTTAATATTTGATTATGTTATTTTGAATAATCAGGATTATATAACTAACTATATTCATGGTTTAAAAAAATGGGTGAGGGCGAAACTCTAAGAAAACGAGTCTGAGGCGCGCCTCATGGGGTTCAGATTGTACATACGCCTCTAAGGGCTTCTTAGCGCCTCAGGTGGTTTAGGGTGTTTTTTATGCTTTTTTTTTTTTTTTTTTTTTTTTTTTTCTGTTTTAGACTTTTTGGGTCAATTATTTTATTTTTGAATTTTTAGACTTTTCTAGGTCAAGTATTTTATTTTTTTATAGACACATAATTTTTATATATATTTTTGACTGCGCCTCGAAGCTTACGCCTCATGAGGCGAAGGGAAAAAAACGCCTCGAGGCTCGTTTCCGTTCTTTTAAACTTTGACTATATTGACACTTTATGTTTGTAATAATCTGTTACTTATTATAAAACTTGTTAACATCAGGTCTCGGCTTCAATCTAACCTGATCAGTGCTACGGTGGCATTGTTAGGACTCCTACCAATTTCTGTATCGAGATTTATAGCGAAATTGTCATTGGGGAAATCGTGGTCTACTACTGCTATCGACGCTCTTTGTAGAGGCGTTCTTAAGGTGAAATTTAATTACTATAGGTTTATAAAATTGGTATTAATTTTTTATAGCAAGTATATGATCCTTTATCATCTTCAAACATTTATAATTATGCATTCAAATTGGGAATTATTATGTCAGTTGGTATGGGGCCTATCTTATTGTTGTTCAAGTGGTCCTTTTGGTCCTTTCTGACTTCATTTTTAAAAGTTTGTATCCACAAAATGGAATGTTTGTATTAATATTTTGTCTTAGAGATATAATATAATTTCCTGCACTTATGTTAATTTTTGTTTATCTTGTTTCAGTATCATACGATGCGCAATGTGCTGTTTTTGGCCATGACTGAATTCGAAGAGGTATATAATCTTTCCTCCTAGGAAAAAAGAAAAACAACCGTCTTTTTATGATACGCATTCAATTTTTGACAAATAAAATAATAGAAAATCACGAGAATAATCTTTTTTGGGTATACATATATGGCGCTGTCTCGTGTATTTTTACTTATAGCCATGAAATACGCAAACAAATTTCATGTATCCACTCTATGTCCGCGTATCAACGTAAATATCTTTAAATGCACAAACTACTTTTTTTTGACGGCTAAAATCACCATCAAATATGCCCTTTGCAGGATATACATCACTTTATCACCAGGCTATCCCATTGGGACAAATGTACAAACTAGATACTCAAAAAGTTAAGCGTAACAAAGTAGATATTGCGAAAAAATAAGCCGACCCTCGATAATCGCGTATAATTAAAACTAAAGTAAAAAATGGGTCAAGTTTGTACATGCCTAGCATTTTTGATGATACAAGAACATAAACTCATAAAGTAAGATAATTTCATGTATACTAAGGGGGTGTTTTTTGGGATTGATTATTCAAAACAGATTATGCGTTTTGGAAAATGAGGGGTGGAGCTGCTTATAAATTATTGCGTTTTGTTAGCCTAAAAAACTGATTATCTGCGTTTTCAAAACACCATCCCAAACACTAAAAATTGATTATCTGCGTTTTCAAAACACAATAATCTAAAAATCAGATTCTAAACGCAATCCCAAACGCCTCTTAGGTAAGATAATTTCATGCCTAGCATGACTATAGAGGTGAAAATTTGTTTGACATGGATACTAACTTATAAATATACCCAAAGAAAATGATTATTCTCATGATTTTCTTGTAGTTAAACTAAACAAAAGTATAAGAAATGTAGTGTATAAGAAGATGAACTGCATTCTAATCTTGTTTGCTAAACATTATCTTTTTTTTTATTTTTTTTTTATTTTTTTTAAAGCTAGTAAATGTACCAGATTGGGAATTCATGAGGAAAAAGAGAAATAGGATTGCATTTTTGTATGGTGATGATGATCATTGGGCCCCATTGTCCATGCATGATGAGGTAAACCATTGATGTCACTGACATGCATGCTTTTTTTTTTTTTTTTTTTTTTTAATACTTTGTTTTTTTTCAAGATATTTGTTTGGACTAATTGCATAAAATGTAACAAAATTTTCTCTCCAAAAAAGGTACAAAACTACAAACCTCAAACTATTTTTGTTTTTCTATAACTTGTTTTAACCTGATATAGATGTCACAATGATCATTTTCACCTACACCTACTTATCCAAAGTAGTAAAAGCTTATTTTTTGTTACCTTAAAACTAAACAACAATTTAAAGTTGGTTACTCCTAATGAAGAAAATATAAAGTACCTTGATTAGGTATATTTTTGGGTTAATATCATTTAAAATCAATATGCATGTTATTTTTAAAGAAAAAGTTTTTCAACCTAATTTTTTATGTTAAAAGTCCCTCAACTTGTAACAAGTACAAGGAAAAAAAAATATAAACTTGTCTAAAAATGTACATACTTGTGATTTTTATTAAAAAAAGTAATAACTTGTTAACTATTAAATTAATTAAAATTTAATAGTTGTTTGTTGTGACTTTTTAATATTTTCACATAAATAAAGTTACAGCATCTTACATTGACCAATGTAAAAGTTACCTAGTCAATATTTAAATTCTTTTTAAAGTGCCTTTAGGTTAGACAAGTTTAAAGACTTAAATCAACAAAAATTTCTTTGAGTGACTTTTTGTAAAAAATTTAGTTGAGGGACTTCTTTTTCGTGAAAAATAATAAATTATATTGTTTTTTTTTTCATGTGGTATTAAGGGGTGTAAACGAGCCGAGCTGAGCCCGAGCCTTAGTGAAGCTCGAGCTCGGCTCGTCATGCTTTAGTGAAGCTCGAGCTTGGCTCGATTCAAGCCTAATACTTTGAGCTCGAGCTTGGATCGGCTCGAAATAATTTTAGAACAATTTTAAAGGAGCTACAAGCTTGGCTCGAGCTCGCTTCGATATAAAATTTGTTTGGGTTCGTTTAGGCTCGCGAGCCTAAACGGTCCATGTATGAAAAGCTCGAGCTCG
Source organism: Ambrosia trifida (assembly GCA_028751855.1). NCBI lineage: Eukaryota > Viridiplantae > Streptophyta > Magnoliopsida > Asterales > Asteraceae > Ambrosia > Ambrosia trifida. Next base: position 138,267,911 of record CM054125.1, read on the forward strand.
GGCTCGATAACTAAACGAGTCATTTTTCAAGCTCGGGCTCGTTAACGTTGGGCTCGTTCGAGCTTTTTACCGATCCGATCTACGCATCATTTACATCCTTAGACTATAAGGAGTGGGGGGCGGGAAAGAGGGGGATGAAGCGCCATGTGACACTTGTGGGACCCTTGTGGGGGGGAAAATAATTGTGGGGAGTGGAAGGGGGGGAAGAGGGGGGGAAGGGAATAATATTATATTGTGTTAAAGTTAAAAAAAAAAAAAAAACCTGACCAATAGATCGCTGCCACCTCACCCCCACCCCAAGCCCCACGCCAGTGAATCCCCTCCCGCCCCCCGCCCCACGCCAAGCTTCCCGCCCTACTGGCGGTGGTGTTCCCCCCCCTTCCCGCCCTCCACTCCGCTTAGTCTTAGTATATTAACAATATACTTTTTCTTAAAAGTTTGTGCCCGTGTGAGAAGATCTACCAAAATCCATATCCCATGCTATAATGACTTGTACCTCATACATCAAAACTTATATCTTTTCATGATAACATTAATATTAATATTAATATTTTAATAAAAACGTACTAGGTGGTAAAGCAAGTGCCAGATGCTGTCGTTGAAGTGGAAAGAGAGGGTCACACCCATTCTTTTTGCTGCACCGTGTCTGGCTCAATGTGGGTGGCTCGTCACGTTGCAACCTTGATCAACAAAACCATTTTTTGATGGGACCCATAGGTTCATATCTTTGTAGCATCAATAGCCAATAGGCTTGCTTAGCTCACATGAACCTTGTGAATAAATGCATGTGTGTGCACCTTACCTTCCTTATTAATTGTAAATCAATGCAATGTGTGTTAATTCAGCATACTCTACCATAATTATGCCCATTTATGCACCCTTTATAGGTATCATGCAAATCCCATTTCCATCATTAACCTATAGATGGTTGAGATTTGCTTGAAGTGCTTGCACCATATGCATAGAAAGATGTACGCTTCGATTATAACGTGGACTGTCGAAGGATGAATATTGGTTTGAGACGTTTGACGTAAGGGTGTGTTTGGGATTGTGATTCGAAAATGGTTATGCTCTATGGAATAATTAGATAATACGTTGCAAGGCCACCTGGGGCACAACCAGAATTCCATCCGGATACCCACTACCCATGCGAGAACACCGCTCTCCCTGTTCGGGTACTCTAATCGGGTAGTGGTTGGGGTTGTAGTACTCGTGTGTGGTAGGAGAGAGAGAAAAGTGCAAGAAGTGCGGTCCATAGTTGAGGTTGAGGGTAGGGTTCCCAGGTATTTTGAGGTAGCAGATTGGGGTAGTGAGGTGTCAATGCTCGATTGGACGTGATCAAGTGTATCGGTGTGGCGCCTCGCCCGCCTTAAAGAATATCTTATGGACAAAAGTTTGTTCATACAATCATGGTGTTGCTTTCCTTGGATAAACTTACATAGTCATTTGCTCATACAATTATCACATTGTGTGTGGAGTCCACCAAGGTTGTTCATGGGTAAGGACAAACTCCTATGGATGACCGTGTTGCCAGGTTGGCAAGCAATGTCATCTTTGTTATCAACAAAGACACAATGATACCTAAGACAAATCCAATATAAATTTATCTTTTCAGTTCACAAGAGACGTGTTGGGCCATAAAAAATATTTCGCCTCAAATATCAACTCGTGGAAGCTATTACACAGATAATAGAAGAACATCAGAGTTAAACATGCATAGGTAGAGGTAAACCAATGACGGATGACCCCTTGGAAAGTCTCAACCCGAGGCAACAATAAACAAAGTTGTGAGCTCCTCAGGGCAAAGCGGACCATACAGATTGATACGAAAGATCTTTTTTTTTTTTTTTGAACGGCAAAAAAAAAAAAAAAAAAAAAAAGATCTAATGAAGGCCCATAAGCAACAAACATCCTTGAGACCCTATTGAAGGCCCATAAGCAATTATTAGTTTCAAAATATAATGTGAAACAGCTTGTATTATTTATTAGTGGGGAATTGAGATTGTTTTGGTGGGGTCTAAAGTGTTGTTTCATAGATTCAGATTTTGTAAGATATGATTATTGAATGGTGATGTTAAGTCTTGAGGCTGAACAATCTTTAAATGGTGAAAGTTAATGCATATTTCTGAAGAGGGTCATGATGCCAATTTTTTCTACAGTCTGCATGCAGGGTGGATGAAATGTTTGTCATGTCTTTCACATAGCCTTTAATTTTAATTACTCAACTTCAATATTGTCAATGGGTTGTAATGCAGAGTACAAGTCATGATGCGTGTGGTACATTACAACATAGTCTTGTGTTGTGTTGTGTTGGACTGTTGGCTCTGTTGTCTTCTGTCTAACCAATATTCATATCTATTGACAAGGCAATTCAACTAAAAAGTAAAAGAACATATATCTATTCTCTTTAGGTTATGTCCCATGTTATGTACGAACCATCACTTCATGATTAGGTAGCGAGTTAGATTATGTCACATTGATGCTTGGCAAACGTTACAATTTTGTTATTTTATAAATGCGTTGTTGGTTAACCTAAAGTATTTAAATTAGTGTGACATATAAGCATATGAGTTGCTTCCTCTCTTACTAATTTAATTTGTAGTGAAACCTTATTTGTAGTTTTATGTTGTATGTTGTGCAAATTGGCTTTGTATAGGTCCTATGACTAATATGATGCCTCCTAATAGAGGCGTCATTGCTTACTTTGACGGTTGTTTACATGGTGATAACGCTATCACAAATTTCAGTTGAAACTCAACCATGTAGTTAGGCTGTGGTGTGGAATAAAGTCCCCTGGGGCTTTAAGTGCCACGTAGATGCCATGTTTGCGACACGTAGTCTATGCGGAAACAATGACGCACCCTTTAACGTGCATTGGGTGGTTTAGCACCGCCTTTAAAAAAGAAATTTCTGAGTCGTTGGTTCAAAGTAGTCCCGATTCTCTCCCCTCTAACGCTTGTTATTGGGCTGACGAGATGTTTAATAGCACCCCGTTTTAACAAGGGTGGGGTGGTGTTGGGAGCACCACCCGACTGAAGTGGCTAGGGCTTTACCGACACCCCAGCCTTATAAAACCGCCCATCATGACAAACCCAAAGATTTATGATATTTGACTCAAGTTGATGAAACATTTTCTTTTAAACTCTTTTGTTATACATTTTTTTTTTGAAAGTTAAACTTCATTTAAACAAAAAACCCACTACAAGTGTCCTCAAAACAAGGACCCAAGGGGGAAAGCCAAATTACATCAAATCCAACAGATATTTACACCACTTATTTCAGTCTATACCTTTATACCTAGATCTATTACGAATCCAAAAAAATGACATAACTTTAATATGCTCGACTAACTCCATAGCTCTCCGCGCCTTATTATTAAAAATTCTAGCATTCCGTTCGTTCCATATCGACCACATTGCCGTATACACAATACCTTGTAATATTCGAGCTTCTTATTTAGTCTTCGGTTGAAAATCCTACAAGCGAATTAAATCCGCAACACCAAACACGAAAGTTGGAACCAACCTACACCACGCCTCAATCCTTGTCCAAACTTCTGTCGAATAGATGCAGTCGGTAAATAAATGCAGCGAAGAATCTTGGTCCGCTTCACATAAAGGACACGACATGTTGTCAAGCTGAACCCCGTGCCTAACCAAATTCGCCTTTGTTGGCAGTCTATCTAAAGCTGCTCTCCAAACAAGAATTTTACATTTGAGAGGAGACCATCCACTCCAATCTATAGTTCGCGTGATACGTGTCGGCGAGCCTTCATTAATCAATTTCTTGGCACTTTTAACTGAAAAGATACGGTCCTTGTCTCCTTCCCATTGCCAACTGTCGCTGCCAACTCCCCAAGAATAGTCATGTATTTCCGCTAATAACTCAAACAATTCCGTAACCTCTTCATATGAACTCGGGTTTGATCGCTATTCCCAGTTCATAACTTTCACCCCTTGATGGTCCTGCACTCTATCTGCTATAGTAACCCATTTCCTTTTTTCTAACTGGAAAATATTAGGAAATCTGATGCGCAACGGTTCATTACCCAACCATTTATCTCCCCAAAAAGTTATTGTCGCACCATCGCCTACAATGCCCGTGAAGAAAATGTTGAGCATTCTCCCGTTTATAATCTTCTTATCTCCGATTTTTACAATCTGTCTCCAACACCCCTTGGTCGATTGGTTACAAGGTAACATACTCCACATTCTACTCGACCCATGACAACCAACCACAATCCTTTTCCATAAACAATTTCCGTCTTTTTTAAATCGCCACACCCATTTGAGAAGGAGAGCCTCATTAGTATCTTGCAATTTCGACACCCCTAAACCTCCCTCCTTTTTAGATCTTGTAATAACATCCCAAGCGACCCATGCAATTTTTTTTCTCATCGAAGGAGCCAACCCATAAAAATCTTCTCATGAGCGCCTCTAAACATTCTATCACCTTCTTTTGTTATACATTGTTAAACACATAGTTAATGTTCAGATTTCATATCCAGCATTCGAATATTTTAATATCTTTAATTATTATTTAAATAACACACGATGTATAAATTGACTTTTACTTTAATGCTAGATAGTTATTACTAAACTAACTAAATAATGATAACGAGTTGAGAAAACAACAATAAAAAATAACAGTTAGAAAACAACAATAAAAAAAAAAAAAAAGAAAGTTAAAGATTAAAGATATAAATAATTGTGTTCCATAAGAGCATTCACAGCCCGTCCCCCATTTTTATGTGAGGGTGTCCCCCAAATTATATGGGGTGGTTATGAGGGGTTGTGAGTAAAGAAAAACGGGGAATCTAGTGTTGATCGGTATAATTAGGGTTATTTGAGAATCTTTTGGGGAAAACTATAAACTGTATGTATTTTTTAATATTTGTTGAAAGCGGTTGTGAGTGAAGGAGAGAGAAACTGTAATGATTTTTAATGTAATATGTGGTTGTGATTGGTTGTGAGGAAATAGGGGATGAGGAACGGGATGTGAATGCTCTAATAGAGGAAAAATTCACGAACTTAAATATAAAAGTTTTTGAGTGTTTCTAAATTCTAACAATATAAAATCTACAAACGGTTCTTTTTTATTTATTTATTTAAATAAGAAAATAAATGGAGTGTCTGAAATTGATGTTATCCAGTGGGATCTGAACATCTCGGATCCATTGGAGTTAAACCCGGCGGGTTATATGGGTTTTTCTCTATAGTTTATTACATCTTATTTTTTCTAAGTTAACTATTGTATATATTTTTTTTAATTAATCCACAGTATAATCTAATCATCTACTGTCATGCCAGCTTCCATACTCTTCCAATTATACCTTATTTTTTTTTCTTTTTATTTTTTGGCTGCATCTACATTACTACAAATATTATATACCATTGATTCTAGTTCCCATAAAATAATTAAATTTAATAAATAAATTCAGAACTAAAATATTAAAATCAATCTTTTAGGTCATAAATATTTCCTTACAAACTTATTGGTTTTCTACATGTATCTGGCCATATTAATCATTTAAGTTACAACCATGCGTACTTATTTTGTTCACATAATAATATATATTTTAATACACATTGTTTCTACAGTACCTCTTAAAATGATTTATTATAAGTTAAAACAAAGTAAAAAAAAAAATATATATTTTAACAGGTTGTGTGGTTAGTTTTCCAAGTTAGATAAAGTTAAGACTATAAGGAGTGGGGGGCGGGAAAGAGGGGGATGAAGCGCCATGTGGCACTTGTGGGACCCTTGTGGGGGGGAAAATAATTGTGGGGAGTGGAAGGGGGGGAAGAGGGGGGGGGAAGAAAATAATATTATATTGTGTTAAAGTTAAAAAAAAATAAAAAAAAAAAAAACTGACCAATCTGCTGCTGCCACGTGTCCCCCCTACTCCCCCCACGCCGGTGACTCTCTCCCCGCCCCCAGCCCCACGCCAGCCTTCCCGCCCCACCGGCGGCGGTGTTCCCGCCCAGGAAAGCCCCTCCCGCCCTCTCTCCCGCCCCCACTCCTTACAGTCTAAATATCACTCTGAAACCTGTAAAGTAAAGTTATTTTTATATTTATTTAAGTTAGAGTATACCTTAATTTATTAATTACAGAGTATTTTATTACATACCATTACTTCCAAAATATCCAAAAGTATAATTTGTTTTTACGTTATCCTAAAAGTTGATTCTTTAAAGTCTCATACATAAATACTTATTAATTTTTTTAATATCAAATGCATATACCGTATACGCCGTTCTATAAAAATCAAATTCAAATATAAACGTGCATACAATAGACTTTAAATAACAAACATATTGTAAGTTTTTTATATAATAATATTTATGAAATAATTACTTTAACAGCCAGGCCGTCCAAAGATTTTTAAAGTCACTTACGACAAGTAAAAATGACTCATTTATAACAAAAATTACCACTAACTGTGTAATTTTTTGTGTGTTAATCAGCCTACGGTATCTAAACTAGAAAAAAAAAAAAAGATTAAGTCCCCTCTAAACACTAGCCATATGCTATTACTCACCCTACACATTCTCTAATTAACACACCCATGTTAATTACTTTTTTTTTTTGGATCGCCTAAGGACATCACCTTGGTACCCCGTTTTGAATCCTCATTTTCGTATCGTCCCTGAGGGCATAACCCTTTCAACGTCAAGGGGTGTATATTTGCTGGCCATAGGATTTGAACCGTATACCTCTCCCGGACGAGAACCTCCCTAAGAAATAAACCCTCCCACCTCTCCCCAACTAAGCTGGGGTCATTAGCTCTCATGTTAATTACTAATAGCAATTTACCTTTTTTTTTTTTGACCGGCAATAGCAATTTACCTATAACATATACTTTAAGGAAAAAAAAAAGAGTAAAACTATAAATGTATTTTCTTTTTTCTTTTGGTAGGAAAGTGTTGTAATCCATCCACTACCATGATTGGACTGTCACAAAACCATATACGAAGGTACCGTGACGTTAGCAAGCACATGTTACTATTATATATAACCACATATATTATTCATAAAAGCAGCCAAACCTCCCTCTCCTAAACCTTAACACACACACAAAAAAATGCCTATCATCAACAAAAAGCTCTTACAGAACACCACCGCCGTCGACATCGGCTGTGGCGGCGGTTGCCGGAGAATAAAACTCTCTAAACTCTTCCACCCTAAGCCCACCAAACACCACCACTACCACCGTCGTCACCGCCACCATTCATCCACTTCTACCTCATGGAACACCACTCCCTCAACCACCACAACCACCACAACAACCACCACATTCTCACCGGACTCAACCATGGATGAGAGTGAAGTAAGAAGCTTAAGAGCGGTTCAAGGGTTTGGACGAATAGGTGGCAACAGTTTGGCTGTGGAGAAAGATTCTGATGACCCTTATGTGGATTTTAGAGACTCAATGCTTCAAATGATAATGGAGAAAAACATTTATGGGAGAGATGATTTGAGGGAGCTTTTGAACTGTTTTTTGCAGTTGAATTCTCCTTATTATCATGGGATTATCATAAGGGCTTTCACTGAAATTTGGAACAATGTTTTGGCTTCCAAACTCATGCATGGTGATTGAAACATTGATTCATATGTGTCTTCTTTGCTTTTTATGTTTGGGTTGATTTTGTTAAGGTAATGTTATACAAAATCAATGTTGGGTTTGGTAGAAGTAAAAAAAAAAGTGATGTTATTAGCACTTGAAGTAAAAATGGTTTTAGGGATATATGTTTATTTTAAGTGCTAATAACATCATTTATTAATTATTAAGATATTGTAGTGATTAAGTTTGTGTTAGTGTTATTGTTAGTGTTAGGAAATGATGTTTAAATCTGTGTAACCTTGATTGTTAACATCTTATATATATAACTAATGCAATGTTCTTAATTTGTATTTTTGTGTTTGATTGGGGTGTCTAAATGTTTTGTGTGTCTCCACTAATTTGAAGTGCAACCTTTGTGACTTTGTACATGTATATACATATGTGTGTCTATGATTTATGGAATTAGTTCTAAAGGTTGCTTATGTATATTAGATAATCTCTCATATCCAAGTATGTAAAAACACACACGTGTGTCCAATCAAGATAAATTTCCGTCTTCTCTTTTAACCATACAATCACATTTACATGTAGTTAGAGATCTTCAAGCTTCAAAGGCAACGCCCCTTTCACGCCATATAGAGGTGGTGTTGATGGCGTGGGGATGCTTCACACACCCCCTTCAACGCCTCCACACCGTGTAGTCTTACATTTTTATATCACCACAATCTTTACACTTAGTTTTTTTTTATAACAAATCAAATTATCATTAAAGTTTAACTAACTATACAAATCAATGTTTTTTTTATTATAATTATTATAATTACTTAAATAAATTAACAGTATCGTATAAAGGAAATAAAAATAGTGTTAAGAGTTATATAAATTAATGTTTTAATAAATTTAACATTAAATACTTTTATTGTTCTACCCAACTATTATATATAAAATAATATACAATTGAAAATAAATACAATACATGTGTCATTAATGCATATGATACAACCCAAAATTTAACACAAATACACAATCCACTTCACGTAAAAGTAAAACAAAAATTATAAAAATAAAAAACCCAACCCTCCCTTGTTTGAAACTGCTCATGGGCCCCTTTGATGAGGGCCTTAATCTCCGGTTATTTACCCTTCTTACGGGTCATAAGCCGGAGATGGCGTTAATTAAGTTATAGATAGAGATATAAATCAACTGACAGAAATACTAGATAATATATATCATGATGATAAATAAGTATATTAATTATAAAAGTACTTTCAAACTAGTTATATATATATATATATATATATATATATATATTGGAAAGGATAATGTGGAAACCCTTGTTATATGGTAAACTCTGGAAACTCTGACTTCCCAATTTTTTTTAATTTTGAAAAAAATAGGGCATGTAATATACATGATTTTAAGCATTTTGAGCTAAAAAAATCAAAAAAGCGCCGAGTAGTTTTTTTTTAAAAAAAAATTAAAGTTTTGACTAACACATGTTAAGCGAAACTAACACGTGTTAACCATTTGTTACCCGAATACGGTTTTTTATTTTTTTTAAAAAAATGGCTCGGCGCTTTTTTCATTTTTTTGGCCAAAAATGCTTAAAATCATGTATATTACATACTCTAAAATTTTCATATAAAAAAAAAGTCGGGAAGTTAGAGTTTCCAGAGTTTACCGTATAACAAGGGTTTTCTATGGATCCCTACCCATATATATATATATATATATATATATATATATATATACATAGAAAATAATCAATATATAAATAAGATAATCTCAGAGACTCAGACCAAAGTATAAGCTTCTATTTCAGACAAAAGTTTATATAACAAGATAAGCTAACTTGTTTCTTTTACATCCCTAAATTAAACATGAAGGAAAGACATACACGAAACCCTACATACAAACATTTATATATGATTTATTTATTTTTCAACTTTTCTTTTAAGGGTTCACATCTAGTGATCTTATCCTACAACTTCTACTTATCCCATCACATTCCATTTCGATTCATGAGTTTAGTTTTAACTCACACTTTAACAACACCATACATTTGTATATTGGTAAACAGTCACAAACATTGGATGATAGACAAATATATTTTTATATCTTCAATGTTATTTCTCTAAAAGAAAGAAAATAAGTGGGTGTGTTGGTCAAACGTCAAAGATTCATAACATAGGGTTTTGAGAGCCACAGTTGTCTTTAAGTGGAAAAACCATCGGGATTTGAAAGTTGTTATAAAATATAAACAAGTGCAACTTAGTGGGTTTAATGCAAATTTAATGACAAAATTAAATATTTCAATATTCATAGAATTCAACGTTATAAACATATATAAATGCATAATGGGCTAAAAACTATATGTCATAAGTATATAAATTATAAAGATAACATTTTATAGATTTTTAATATTGTGTATTAAATTAGTGTTTTAATAATGCCTGCTTCTTTCATGTAGATTGTACCGCATCAAATGAAATTGATGATGGACTTCAATTTTTAACATTGAATTAAGTTGTCAGTGAAATGAATACTCAAAAACTCTTGCTTTGAAATTTGCTTTTGAGGTAGGTGCATTTATATTCGTACGTATATTGTAACGAATTAATGTGTGTAAGCTAAGCAGGCGTATTGAGTTCATGTAATTAATTAAAACTAATCTTATCAAATAAAAAGAATATATATTAATATATTACTCTCGTTAATATTATTCAACACTTCTCTATAAGCATTATTGGTGTACGTATGTCGATGTTAGTGTTTCAAAAGTGGTACTGGTACGTTATAGCAACCGTGCTAAGAATAGTTATCTTTGCCTAGCTATAGAGTATAGAGCTTCCCTACGTCAATAAAATAAAAGAAACAACCCGATGTTTGAATAAAAAAAGATATTAGCTAAGTAGATAATCAGGAGAGCCTTCTTATATATTTAGCGGTAACATGGGCATTAGCGGTGACATTCGCTGCTAATGCCCACGTCGCTACTACGTCGTCCCAATTGTCACGTGTCGCCGCTAAAGCTAAAATCCACGTGGCATTAATTTTTTATTTTTTTTCATGTGGCATGCCACGTGTCATTGACCTATGTAATCTAGGCTGTCACCTTTAGCGGCGACATGAGTTTTTTTTTTTTTTTTTTTGGGGGGGGGGGGGGGGGGAGGGGCTTTCCTATTCAGTTTTAACGCCATGTCGACAATCGCACAATCAAACAAAAAAACAAGAAAACTAAACAAACATACCAAAATTTACATATATATACACACACACACACACAAATACCGGCATAATTAACGCATAATAGTTACAAACCGTTATTTTTGACGAATCTTCGGGTGGTTTAGTAGATTGGTGCTTCCCTACAACTCATATTATAATAAAAAAAATTAAACATACTTAAAGAAAAAAAAAAGAAAAAAACAGAAAAAAAAAACTCACATAAAAAACTCACTGGGCAATAGGGGAGGAGGAGTGGCCGGTGGTGGTGAACGGTGGTGGGGTGGAAAAGAGAAGAGAGTGAGAGCGAGAGAGATGAAGAGAGGAGACTTAGAGCGAGAGAGATGAAGAGAGGAGAGTTAGAGCGAGAGAGAGTGAGAGCGACAGAGAAAGTTGCTGTGAGAGAGAGGGAAAGGTTAAGTAGTGAGGGAAAAGAGAAAGTGAATGGCGGGTAGGTGAAATTTTCAAGCAATAGCGGCGACAGTCACCACTGACACTGTCGCCGCTAATAGTATCAGTGATGAACCCCCCACCCTTGATCTCCTGACCAATCAACAATTGGAATTGATTCTGATTTGGTTAGGTGTGGATTAAAGAATTAGCGGCGACACCAAGGCAGGTCGTCGCTATTGGTGTCGTCGCTAATAGTGAAATTTCTTGTAGGGAGATGGAGAGAAAGAAACTAAATGGAGTATTCAGTAATATAACCGCTTTTATTAATCAAGGTTAAAATAATAAGTATACATTTTCATAATATATCTTAGCCTTTGATTTGTCAAAGTTTCAATTTTAAATTTTTAATCATGCTCAACAGTTGAAAATAACGTATTACACTTTGTATGAGAAAAAGAAAATAACACTTTGTATTACACTTTGAAAATAACACTTTGTATTCAATATATGTATTTGTACGGATATAATGGGTAGTTTAAATGAGAAGAAATTGTAATAAGAAAAATGAATAAATTTAAACCGTTAGTAATACTTCACTTGAACCACGGGCTTATAGCTCAGTGGTTGAGCAATATGATGAAAGACTTCTGGCCGCTTGGTCAGGAGTTCGATTCCTGATCCAACCGGTTTTATCGGCTCTTTACCGTCGTGCTTTCGGGCGGGTGAAGGGTCAGGTTTTCTCTGGAATTGGTGGCTAGATGTGTGTTAGCTACCTGGCGCATTCTAGGGCGGGTACCTAAGACGTGTCTTCACCTAGGAGCGTATGGATGCTTTCACGATTGTTGGGTGCCCGGATAGCTGGCACGTCAGTTTGTTGGCCGTTCAAAAAAAAAAAAAAAAAAAACTTCACTTGATAGTTGTATTTATGGTTACATAAGTGATTAATTTATTATAATTTAGTTAAATAAATGAAACTCATAATTCATTTTCAAAGCAAACCTAATATACAGTGAATGATCAATTTTGTGACACCTGACAAACTCATGTTAATACTTTTAACAAACACAAAAGTCTACCTTAGAAAAACATTTATAAAACATACTTAACTGGGTTAGTTGAGTCGATTCGATGATTCGGGGAATTATCGGGAGTCGGTTTACATACATATGTCCAAGGGTTGGCGATTCGGAGGCTCACCGGGTAAAACGCACACACGTGAGTGGTGTGTTTTAGAAGGCTACTAGCTTAGCTAGTGGTCTGCATCAAGAGGCTACTAGTTAGCTAATGGCGTGCATCAGGAGGCTACTAGCTAGCTAGTCGCCTGTTGCAGACCCTAGTCGCCCAGAATGACTGGCACGACTAGTAACAGTTATAAATACCATACTTGACTTGTTTTTTCATCATTTGTGCAACCCTAACTCGCCCCAAAGTGCTCTCTCACTACCCTTAACCTTTGTACACCCGTTTTTGCCCTAAAATCACCATATCCAAGCTTAAACAACCTTTACAAGCAAAGATCTAAGGTGCGTGATTCATCCAAATCATTTTTCAAACATTGTTATGTTATTATTTTAAACCCTAAAGGTCCAGACCTGATCATTATATGTTTTCATCAATAAAAACCATTGAAACCCCTTTCTAAACAAAGTCTTAACATATCCTATGAGTTTTTGATAAAAATGCAAACTTTAAATGGTGTTGGTGATCTAAAACATGGGGTTTCTTGTGTGTTTGCTATTAGAATGATTTAGGGAGGTTGTTATGATGATTATCTAGGTGTTAGAAGCTTGTTTGATGTGTTATGCGGATTTGATGAGTTTTGACCCGTTTGAGGATTTTAGGGAATCTAGGATGTAATATGATGATTGTAACTTGTTAGGGTTTATGTTAGAATGATCATACTATAGCTCGATAATGATTGGAATGTGATTAAATCAGGTTATTTTCCATTTAAGGAAACTTTTGCATGTTGTTGATGTGACTTACCCATAATGTTATCCATTTTGGGAAAACTTGCAATTTGCGTGATAAACGAGATGATAATTGGGGCATAATGATGGGGTTGGTTTGGATAATGATTTTGGATTGATTGGGGTTGTTCCAATATCTTTCGGATCTGATTTGGAGGGTTTCGCACGTCAAAAGGGCCAACAGCCTGCATGCGACTAGCTATTTAGTTTCCTGTCAGGAGGCGACTATCTAGCTAGTGGTGTGCTCCTGAAGGCGACTAGATAGTTAGTCGTATGCCTGAAGGCGACTAGCATAGCTAGTCATGTGTTTTGATGCTAGTCGTGTGTTTTGATGCTAATCTTGTGTTTTAGTAATCAGTCAGGTGTTTTGAAGCCAGTAGTGCATTTTGGAACCCTGTAGTGTGTTCGGATACCCGGTAACATATTGTAAACCCTGTGGTATGTCTGAAAACCCTGTAACATGTTTTATGATCTATTAGTTATGTGAAGTGTGTGTCTACATGTTATTGCTTATGAGCTTGTATTTGGCTAATAAACGGATCTAACGGGTCACCAACGGGATGTCGGGTCTTGTGTGGTCGTGTCAAACATCAAACACTTTTACAAACATACAAAGTCACGGTTTGGACAACCAAGGGTTAATTGACCAACGTGTTATCAGACAACACACTTATAAACGTCGGATGATAGGTTTCCAGTACTAGTCGGGACTATCATACACGTCGGATACCTTACAAACAGAAGACGCAACCTAAGGTGAGTTTCACAGGCCCTTTTCATAGTGTTTTCTATTGGGGGGGAGAAACATGCTACGAATTACTAACTACGAGGATTGCATTGTACCATTATATTACTTGCGTGTTGAACAATCTATTTGAGACAAACAGGGTGTGAACAGTAACGCGAAGAGTAAACGAAACAGTATTGCAAACAGTGAGTCGAACAGTGAGGCGAAAAGTAGTGTGAATTACCAACATTGATTTCGGGACATTTTAACATAATGAGTATTAAATGTGAATCCAATTTTCTAAATACTTTTGATACTAAACATGTGGACTCGCCAGCATCATATGTTGACCGGTTTTAGCATGTTTTCTCAGGTCGCTAAGGTAGCAGCAGGAGTAGGACGCACTGCATCACGTTTACATAAAACAGTTACTTTTTGAAATCAATTGTAAACCTGTGTTACTTATAAGTTACTTGAATTCTTCCGCTGTGTTATAAGATTTGTTAATCGAAGTCTTGTCTTACGTGTTTTCTTATCATGTGGTGGTCGTTTATTTTGACTGTTGACTTAGATCCTGATGTGTCACGCGCCTCGTGGAAAAACTCTGCACTTGGAATTTGAGGGCGTGACAAATTTCGATATGTGTACGATAAATGTAAGATGAACTATCTATATTTGTAGGATAAATGTATGATAGTTTCGGTAATTAAGTGTGGGAATGTAAGATAAACGTATGATAGTTTTGATTTATTGAGGATGAATTTTAATATGTGTATGACAATTTTTTTATATGTTTATGATAAAGTGTTTATAACTAATTAATTCAAGAAGGAATAATTAATGTGAGAAGAATTAAAGTATTTAGACTATCCATTGTGGACCGCGAGCGAATGGCCGAGAGCCAGCCAACGAGCCACGTGGCTCGCAAACACAACAACCACCTCATGTGACCGCACACGCGAGCGAGAACACACGACCTCCATCACGTTCGCTAATGGCAATATGACCATTTCAAAATCTTTTTGTATTTTAAATCAATTTTCTTTTAATACACACACTTCACCTTTCATTTTTACCATGTTAACTATTTTTCATATTCTTCTTCAACATTCAACCTTAACTTTCTTCTACAATCACATTCATTTTCTTCTACTACAACCAAAATCATGGTGCAATAAACTGAAGAGGAGGAACTCGCATTGATAATTGCGTACAATATAGTGCACGACGATGGCACATCGACTAGTCACGGTGTTCGAAGTCGAGGATCACATGAGGTAAAGTGCTAGTCGAGTTTGGTAAGCTCGTCAGGGGAACTCAACGTACTTATGATTCAATCTCCCACAAGTATGGGGATCTCAAAACGAAGTGTAAAAACTTTGAACGAGCATATAAAAAGTCTCAAGGGATCTCTCCGGCGAGGAAGAAGACGTGCTCATATTATTTACTCACGTCGAGTATCTTTCTAGGATTGGGCATGATTTTCATCATGTTTCGGCGTGGCAAATGATACGCTCAACATTACGTTAGGTGTTATAATTTTAGGACTATGTTTTTATTTTTATCTAATGTAACGTTTTTTTAGTGTAATGTTTTTCATTTAATTTAATGTAACATTTTTAATTTTATGTAAAATATTAATGTTTTTTATTTTATTTATTAATGTTTTAAGAAAAAGGCATTGCTCACCTTGAGCCACAACAGGATCAAGCGAGCAGGATTGAAGTTATACCCAATGCCACGTCAGCGCCCAGTTAGCAACATATGATAGGATAATATTTGGGCTCACCTTAAGCCACAACACATAGTCTTAGTGTTTTACTATTAACTCATTTCTTTTTTCTCTTCTCACACTAAAATTTTCCTCAAATAATCATCTCCCCTTTGTGTGCGTGTCTATATATATGTTTCTGGTTAGTTGTCTGTGTATTAGGGTGGACGGGGCAAGTCCGTGATAGGTGGTTTTCACAGTAGTGATATTGTGAAACACCACCCTGAGTACACGTTTCACGGTGAAAAACTCAATTTTCATGATGCGAAAAGAGGATGGTGGGGTGGGTGGTTTGTTTAGGATGAGGTGGAATGTTGTAATTAGTTGGTTTTGTGATAAGTAGGGAATTAGAGATGGAATGTGATGAGTGATACTAATGCGATAGTTATGTGTACGTATTGATAGAATGTAATAAAAAGAGTCAACATGACTTGGTATGAGTGTGATGATATGTTTGTACTTTGAAGCCTGGACCCTTACTATTTAAAAATGGGGGAAACGTAGAAGAAGACGAAGAAGAGTAAATGTGATAATCAAGTCTCCATGAGGAAATATGAATAATTGATCATACTCGTCAAACTGTTCACTCTACCTTTGTAATCATGAACTCGTATTCTGTCATGCACACATGTTCATCATTTTACGGATACATACTAAACAGTAAACATACGGCTTGGGGAAATATGGAAAGTATTATTTACATGCAGATAACCAACAAGTCTTTATCCCTCTGGCCTTCGACACTTTTGGCTCCCTGGCGCCAGAAGCTATTCGTTTCTTGACCAGGGTCCAACGGGTCGTCCACAGCAATGTTTCATCCCCAGGGGGGCAAAGCTTTGTCTTTAGTAGACTAGGGTTTGCAATTCAAAAAGGGGTGGCGGCGCAGCTTGTTGCCCGTCTACCTGCTATTATGATGTAACTTTCGTATTTTGTATTAATGAGAAGAATATGTTTATTAAAAAAAAAAAAAAAAAAAAAATTAAAATTAAAACAATTTTTAAAAGTCGAAAATTGTTAATTCCATTTACGAAACAAAAACATTTATCTAATAAAAACTAGGATTGTAGGTACTCCATACTTCGTGGCAGAGTGCGTCATAAGTGTTTAGCAGAACGTATGATAGTTATAAGCATAAGGTGTTACAAACTTTTACTACATTAGAAGGGAAAAGTATTGCTTTATACGTTAGTATTCACTCTTGAAAAAAAAAACTAACGTTGAAAAGACAGAAAATAGATAAGCAAGTTCATGTCCAAACGACGGTACAAAATAAGCAAGCCACAAGGTTTAGTAAACACGTCTAAACGTAAAAGTATAAACATAGAGAAAACCCGTTAGAAAGGTCATAGGCAATAGGCTGCCAGTAGCCTTGGGACGCTATGACGAACAAGTTAGTATTGTATCAATTAGGCTGTTGGGTGTGGAGACAACACAATGGGGAGGATGAGTCTCCACATCAGCTCCACATAAGCAAGCATGTCAGTATGGACCAAATTTTAAGAAACAAGACTAACATTCTGATTGGTCCCCCTATTAAAAAAAACATTAATTTGGCCCGTCCCTCATGTTCTATTTCAGACGTTTGAGACGGGGACGCCCCCAGGGGGCGGTGTAGCCCATCCGAGACAACCCAAGATTACCCGAGGACGTCCCCACAACTATGAGCCTAACAAAATATTGGTTGCCACACACCACTCTCAATATTTCGGTTGATATTATATATTTCAGTTGATATTATTCACAATAATTTATCAGCTTACGAAGTGAGTTAAATTTCAAGGTTAGGCTTGTGAACTAAAGAGAATACATAGATGCAAAGAATCCACAAAACCAATCATGAAGGATGGTAAAGTTATAGATCAATAGTTTTAAATATGATTATGCGTGACTTGCATGACATTATGTTACTATACATATGCTAAAGATGAACATGATGACATGAGTTTACGTGATCTATTCACTCTTGAACACAAATATAAATAACACAAAGATGAGGATAACATAAGATAAAGATAAAGTGAGTTGTGATATGAACTCACTCATTATAAGTGTCTAGACAATAAACAAATCTATATTATCTTATTAAGGAGGAGTGATGGTCAAGATTGTAATTTTGTCAAGCATCCAACTATTCAAGCAAGATGTACAATTGAATTATGCTTACATGATAGGGGTATAATTGGAACTTTATGGACATTTAAGACACTTAGAAGGGTAGAATAGTAAATTTAGCATAATCCAATACCTCACATCCTAAAATCTTATCCCAATTCTACCCTTATGTCCAACATTTAGAATACAAAATACAACCTATGATGCATCTTAAATGTGAGACCTTTCAACCCCTCATAATCATTAACCTATCATAATTATCAACCTTTCATCATCATCATAATCAATTCATTAGTAACTTCTTCATCTTATATATCTATATATTATCTATATGGGGTCAACAACAACAAGAATCACCACATAAATCACCGAACGCAATTCTTTGGTTTCTCGCCTCAAAACCGTTCTATCATCATAGGTTCCTTACCGTATCTTTCATTTTATGTATCATTTTCTTTTTTTTCTCTCTATAACATTTCATTAAAGCTTGATACGCAAACATTATTTCATTTTCGTATTTTTCATTTTATTTATTGTTTTTTTTTCTCTATGGCATTTCATTGAAACTTGATACACAAACATTATGATGTTAATTAGTATTTTTTTTTTTAGGAATCTTGATTTAGTGGGTCAAATAGTTTTTTTAAGCATGAAACTGTGTTAATGGAAAAAAATGAGTTTGTGGATTTATGGTGATTGATGATAATTGACAGGTGAGATTAACATTGTCTCTAAATGGCAAAAGATGGATTAGAGATCATCGGGGATAACGCGAAAGGTCTCATCATCTCCTTATACTCTTATAAAGATTTTCAAAAGCAGAGGTGATTTTTGTTTTAAGTACCAATTTTTATACGTATCAAGTATTTTGCTACATGTTGTTTATAATATTCAATACGTGCTATCTCTTTATGTTTTTATTCACTTAATTTTGATTCTTGACTCTTTAGTACTTTTCTATCATCATGAATTCTATATTTTCTTTGGCAAAAATCGATATCTATACTATATTATAAAGCATTTTGATTCTTGACTCTTTAGTACTTTTCTATCATCATGAATTCTATATTTTCTTTGGCAAATATCGATATCTATACTATATTATAAAGCATTTGGGAAGGATGACAACAAAATTTAAGTAATTACAATATCTTATGTACTATATTATAAAGCATTTGGGAATGATGACTCTTTATGTTTTTATTCCTTTAATTTTGATTCTTGACTCTTTAATACTTTTTTATCATCATGAATTCTATATTTTCTTTGGCAAATATCGATATCTATACTATATTATAAAGCATTTTGATTCTTGACTCTTTAGTACTTTTCTATCATCATGAATTCTATATTTTCTTTGGCAAATATCGATATCTATACTATATTATAAAGCATTTGGGAAGGATGACTACAAAATTTAAGTAATTACAATATCTTATGTACTATATTATAAAGCATATGGGAATGATGACTACAAAATTTAAGTAATTACAATATCTTATGTTAATGGTACAATACTTAATTAACTTGGTAAAGGAGTAAAATTATCTTTCTACATAATATCATATCATGACTTTTAGTTAGTAAAAAGTACTTACAAAATAGTAAACTCAATAATATTGACATAAAACATTTGTTTACCAAGTAATTGTTCTTTAATGACATAAAAGTCGGAACTTTTATTTACCAAGTGTAATAATCAAATTAAAAAATAAATAAATTTATATAATATAAAACATTTGATTACTTGATCCTTACAAAAATTGTGATTGTTATTTAAAACCGAGCCACAAATATATCAAGATATATGAAAATGTATATTTGCTAAAAAATTTTAAAAAAATAAACTCCTTTTTTCTTTATACATCAATGTTAGACCGTCTTTAATTTTATTTAAATTTCAAACAATAATGAAAGGTTAGTTCATGACTTTTGATTTAAATCACGTATTCATCTTAATTACCCCTTAATTAGATCTATTTCATAGTTTTCTATTTAAATTTTGTGCCTATTTATATTTTCGTGGATCTACATTTTTTACTATATATTTCGTAGGGCTTGAAATGATTTTGTCATGCGAATGGCATTCACATGTCTTACCCAACATTTTTTAATGATTTATAAGAACTATCATCTTGTTGATGTATATGTATTTATTGCTTATAGTATAAAATAAAATTTTTGATCAAAATTAAAGTTTTAACACTCTTGAGTTGGGATTTAATACAATATAAAATTCGAAGGCTTTTAAGGGATTGTTTGAGTCAGCAAAATATAATAATTATATATAGTGAATAACAAACCAAACCTAATTATTAATTTGATCTTTACAAAGTGGTATTTCATCTTTTATAGTTTTTTGTTCTCATAGTGTATACATTTTTGTTCATTTACGTTGTTTATTTTTCGGTTCATGTCGATTTTCAGAGATATTTTAATTATACCTATAATTATTTTTAAGCAAACCTCAAAATCACATCTTGATACATACACATGCATATGCTCACACACATTTTATAGACTGTCACACCCTCAAATTACCACTTGCGGGGTTTTACCGCGAGGCGCATGACAAACCAGGATCCAAGTCAACGATCACAATAAACAACTCTATATGAAAAGCATAAAGAGACATAACCAACAATTTTATAAGCGGAAGCGTTAAAGTAGCATTTAATCAACTATGCTATCATCCCAAAAGTTGTTCAAAATACTTTTATTACAAAACGTGCAACTATGCCTAGACGCCAATGCAGACCCGTGCGCCTAGTTCCATTCGTTGCTACCTTAGCGACCTGAGAAAAACATGCCAAAAAGATGTCAACATATAATGCTAGTGAGTTCACAGGTTTGTTCAATATGTTACCAAAACGTTACCATGTCCATACTATATCAATGTTACCAAGTACGCTAGCTAGGCGTATGTTTTATTACTACTACGATTGGAAACCATTACTAGACACGTTTAGCAATGTTTAGCATGTTTAAGCAGCCCGTATGTTCAGCATGATAGTGTTCCTGTTCGAGACAATATGCACCCGCCCGGCCCTCCAAGCCGACGAGTGGGGCAGGTCACGCCCAATAGATCTATCCACATTTCCCCCGTTGTGCATCCCCGCACATTCATGGTTTCCCCCGGGACTTCCAAAGATCGTATAGCAATACAAAGTTAAAACCATAGTATGACATATGTTACCAAAATAGTTTAGCGCATGTTTTCTCCCCCCAAAAGTTAAAAGTAGTAAAAGTGGGGCCGTGAACTCACCTTAGATAGCGTTCTTCAATTACAAGTAAAGATGTTTAGCCCTTGATAATCCCTCTACCGGATATCTATCAAAATGTTCACATAAGTGTTCCGACTAATAACCATAAGGTTATCTAGTCCCCGATTGTCCAGATCGTAACCAAATATGTTTTAAAACGTGTTTGAATGTTTAACCGACACACTAGACCGACCCGACATCCCGTTGGTGACTCATTACCCTAACTAATCAAGTACACATAGATTACACACAAGGTTCAAGCATAAAACACTTAGTTTGTATCAAAAATCTCATTTCTGCATCAGAACGGTCGAACCAGTTAGTTTTAAGTCTCCTTCGCACCTTTTCAGTCTCCTTCGCCCGTTTTACATTTCGTTCGACCGTTTGATGCCTCCTTCGCCCGTT
Source organism: Ambrosia trifida (assembly GCA_028751855.1). Taxonomy (NCBI): domain Eukaryota; kingdom Viridiplantae; phylum Streptophyta; class Magnoliopsida; order Asterales; family Asteraceae; genus Ambrosia; species Ambrosia trifida. The sequence continues at coordinate 138,289,341 of CM054125.1, forward strand.
TTACCACATTCGCCCAACAAAAACCCAGGTTCGACCCTGGTTTTCCTCCTTCGCACCTTCGATCGGTCGAAGGAGGCCAGGTTCGCCCATGTTGTGTGATTTTTCCTAAAAACGCTTCAAACACATTCAAAACGACTCGAAACATCATCAAACACAGCAGTCAAGCATGGATATCTTATCCCTACAAAACCCCACCGATTTCCCCCGATAACACGTCCGTTTCAGCCCTTTCCCAAAATGGTAAAGATTATGGAAACATCACTTTCATGCATGAATAATTTACCCAATTTGGAAACTTTTGAAATCGATTCATATTCAACTTGAAATGCTCAGTTTGTCGAGTGTTCAGTCTCTTCTTATCAATTCTATTGATCATAAATATCATGCATCAAGTTTAGATCCAATAAAACCCCCAAATACCCATAATATCATCACATCCAATCCTAACCCTAAACAACAATATTCCAACATCAATAACAATCCTATATCATGTTTCTATCATAGATATAGCAGCAAATCATTGAACAACACATAACACCACATAATATACCATTTACATATGTTATTCACCATGAAACCTATGTTAATGATAATGTTTTGATTTAGAAAGATGTTTAAAAGGTTTTTAATCATAAAAACACCCTTAGAACAGATCCGGACAATTAGGGTTAGATGAAAACGAATTAAAATGCTTTTAAAAAGGTTTAGGATTATGAATACACCTTGGATTCTTGTTTAGATGTTGTAGATAGGTTAGATTATGAAAAAGAAGAGCAAAAACTCATTCCTTAGTGTTTTAGATCGTTTGAGAGCGTTTTGGGACGGTTAGGGTTTGTGAAATGATGAAAAATGACAAAGGTTTGTATTTATACTATTCCTCCTTTGCACCATTTCAATGGGCGAAGGTGGTCTCCTTCGACCCTTACACAGGGTCGAATGAGCCCTGTCCTGGTCGAAGGGAATTCCTTCAATTCCACTTCCCTGGTTCGCCCATCTACAAAGGGTCGAACCAGACAATTTCTCTCCTTCGACCACTCGAAGTGGTCGAACCAGGATCCCTTTTTAACTAGTTTTCCAGTTTGTCGTGTTTAACGCATTCTAACACATCTTAACATACAAGCATGCAACCTTAGTCTATGTTTAGCATATTTGAGCACAGATAATCATTTATACATCATTTAAACACATCTATGTATATAATCTACCACACGACCCGTAATCTACACATATACTTAATTAGTTCATGTAATGTCACCAACAACGGAACCCGGTACTAGTGTATTACCAAAACGACTCCCAATGATCCTCCAGATCATTGTACCCTGGACAATCCTAACTTGACCCGACTCAACTAACCCAGTTAAGTTTGTTTATAAACGTTTCTCGCTAATGTAGACTTAGATGTTACTAATATGTTTAAGCCAAACATGCCGGGTGTCACATAGACCCATAAATTCTACAAATTATTACAACCAGATAGATCAACTAAACGTATAATCTCTAGATTAATTAACATACTTAAAAACATGATAAAATGTAGAATTTTTATGATGACTAAGCGGGGACAACTTATCATTAGATATATGACTCATCACTAAGGTATGAAATCTATAGTTATCTATTTGTAGCGTAATGTTATATTTACTAATGTCACAGTTTATGCACTTTTAATCTAATTATAATTATTCGGTGATGTTTATAAAAATATTTTCAAAACATTTGATTTAGATTAATTATATATTCGCGCAAAACATCGAAGTATCAACTACACAATTATACTTATACTTGTAAATTGTCTACCCCGCTGCATCGCGCGGGCTCCCCACTAGTATAGTAGATAGATAACTCTTTTGAGATGAGATACGATGTTCTAGATAGTGTTTATATATAGTGTGTGGTGTCAAGATGGAGACATGGTTGGAGTCACCAGTGTTACACAAGTGTGGTCACGTTGCGTATGGACACATTAAGAGTGGCGCGTGGCATAAGTAATATAGTAGATTATCACTTGACATAAGCGTAGCCAACACAATGAAGATGTTAATTTGTGCTCTTTTAGGTTTCACCAATGAAGATGTTAATATAGAACCTATGTGGCTTATCCTCCATCTTGTAATAAAAAAAAAAAATTAACAATTGATTTGCTTAAACGTTTGTAAAATTCTACTAAAGGCCTTATCTTTAATAGTTATTAATACCATGTCAGGTCATGAGTTGATTCGAGTTACCATATGTAACATCTTGCGTCATGTGTGAACAATCGTCCTAAGTGGCATGTCAACGTTTCCGCCATCAGTTAGAGTGTTATGACATACGATCTTCATTTACGATGGATGCCTTATATTCCATGAACATGCTACTTCATAAGATGAAAAATAAAGTAATATATATGTTAGTAAGCATTAAATCCTTATGATATCTTTGAAAGTAACGTTTGCTTCTTGGTACTTTCCTAATAATCATAGCATGTGAAACTATCATGTGCACGTGCTTTCGTGGTCTGAGTCATGTGTTTCCTAAAATGGCATGGAGCGTTTCTTTTTCATAACTAAACAAAGCATAATCATGAATTTGGTCAATGGCTTCGACGAAACCTCGTCCTATGTGATGTTATCAATACCTTAAGATGGCTTTTTAATTAATATATTAAAGTACTTTAATACTTTTAACTAGTATAAGAAAAGATATGGTTTTAAATAATGTTTAAATCTAAAGTGATTTCATGGACACAACTTAAGTTTACATAATATTACCTTGCCTTAGGGTGTTTGGAATTTGGATCATTGTTGATGTTCAACACCGCAAGAGAAAAGATTTTGGTCGATCTTTATTTGTGACTGGGTTTCGTGGGAATGGGGTCGATCGCTAGGATTTTAGGTTAGACCAAGGATTTTGTTCGATGAATAACCAAATAGATGAATTGTCGTGTTGGATTGTTGGTAAATGAGTACCATGGGTTGGCGGTAGAAGTTTAGGTTTTTACTTTCACCAATTAGGATTTTCAGAGATGAGTAATTGGTAAAATATGTCATATCTGGTGATTGGTAAATATTTTATAGGTTTTTTTAGAATTTGGATACATTGTCATTAATTATTTCTTTTGTATGTGGATACCCAAATAATTTTATCTTTTAAACACGGTCTTCTTATTTGAGGCGTTATCAAAACAACTTGAAAATTTTGTCTTAAGGAATTTAAAAGTTGGTATTACACTATTTATAAAATACATTGCATTTTCTCATACATGTTAATATCCAAATAATTCAAGTGTGGCTTGTCAAAGTGATCAAACGATAAACTTTCTTGAATATTGTGTCATCCTCTCACGAACCATCTCAACGTTGAAACTCAAAATACCTCCATCGGTTTACATTTGTGCTTGATCACGAGCCGGATTAGTTTTCAACACTTGACAGTGTTCTTACAAATGACTTTTCATGTAGGATTGAACTCAGCATTGAGAAACACATTATAGTTCTTGCATTGAGCCTTTTGAGTACCATTTGACAATTCACATGAATCGAATTTGACCAAGTACTTGGGTTTTTTTGCTGTCTTTAGAATCCCCGCCACGCTTGATTCACTTGAGGAAGCCCCATCACCAACGGTACTTTAACCGCTTACTTAAGCTTGTCATGTGAGAATTTTTGCATTTTTTTTAACGTTTTTGTGCGCTAGAGAAGTGTCGTGATCAAACCAATACAAACTACATCTATATATACCAACATATGGGGCAAAATGGTTCAAAATATTAAAACCAGTTGTTTTTTGCCCATCTTTTGTAGATAGAATAAACTTTGGGCCAACAAAATGTTATTGGTTTGGGCTTTTAACAGCCAACAAATGATTTGAAATTCATATAAAATATACTTGTGGGCCAGCCCATTACATAATGGAATTGACTTCATAGAACCCATAAGAACCTTTGAATCAATTAGTATGAGGACTCAGGTTAATGCCACCATCAAACCACATGAACGCAAATTGCAGTTTACGCAATGGCTTATAAAATAATAACCATGACTCGCATTTTACTGCGAAAATGATGAAGTGGTTTAGAAGATTATTTTATTTATTGTTTATATACTAGGTTAAATACGGTATTTGTTTGGGATTGTTTTTTCAAAACAGCTTCTGCATTTTGGAAAAGCAGAGGTGGAACTGCTTTTAGATTATTGTGTTTTGATAGCCTAAAAATTCATTTCAAAACTCAACCCCAAACACTAAAAACTGATTATTTGCGTTTTCAAAACGCAATAATCTAAAAATCAATTTCAAAACGCAACCCCAAACACCCCTAAATATTCAAACAAAAAAACGATTTTTATCTTGATCTCACCCAACCCATACCAAACCACGGTCGGTTTTGACCCATTACCCAACCACACGGCGCACCAATTTCAAAAACCCGAACCAGTAAAATCTAGACCGAAAAATTATGACACCAGTGAGAAAGTTCCTGGGTCAACAAACTCACACAACACAATGTGTTCAACAAAGCCACATACTCTACATAAATCAAATACCAAGTTTGCAAACCGATACATATATTAAGCATGAACACAAATCCCATTAATCAAACAAGTCCACATTGCTGCCATGAGATGGCTTTTTTTTCTTTCTTTCAAGACATCTAAAAACCATTAAAATGCCATTTTTGATTCAATCAACTATCACAACAGTCTTAAAGATCCCTCCCTAGAAACAAGTACCTTCCGGGGGTTGGACAAGCTTGCGGTTATGTGTGGATGCCATCTCTTTCTTCAACCGAATCAGTATATCTTCCATCGTGTACTCTCTTTGCCAGTTGCCCAGTATCCCGAACTTCTTTGGTTCCACCTGTAAATAAAAAAATGCAATCTTTTTAGCAAATAAATAAAATCTTGAAATCTCAACCCAAATGCGTATAATATCACGTGACCCTAATATAGCCCGTTCAACTAAACAGATATATAGGTCAACATGAACACGGCCTGTTTTTTAAACAGGCGAGATGACAACCCAAAACCTAACTATTTCCATGCCGTGTCGGGAATTGCATACCCTACGCAGAGTTAGATAACCGGTTGTAGCAAAATGGGCCATAAGAGATACTGCATAGAGTGTGACAAATTTTGAGTGCTTGAGAAATTAATAGGTTAAACGACGAAAATTGACATCCTCGTGAAAACACGAGATGCTTATTGTTGCAGGTGGTATGAAACAAACTATCTGACTCCTAAATAATCAAATAAACAGAAGCAGAATCGGTTTATCCAAACGTTAAAATTTGATTTTAGTGACAACATGCCACAATGATCAACATTTAAGCAAACTAATATCAAATGGCAAATATTATTGTACTTGATGATGCAACTACGCATAGTTGTTAATAGCGAATAGCGGACGATAGCGACAAGCTACACATACGCTATATCGCGCTAGCGATGAAATAGCGGGCGCTATTTCATGTTTAGCGATACACTAGAACTTTTTAGAGATGTTTTATATGTATATTTTACCAAAAAAATAAATAAATAAATAAATACTAAAAATAGAAAAATCTCGCTCTTTCCTTGCTATTTGTCGCTATCAACCATATAGCGACACATGAGCTCTACGCTACACTATTCGCTATTAACAACTATGCAACTGCAAGATACAAAGAGTAATGAATGATCTTTTACCACTCCAGTTTCATGATTGACACAAGTCATGTTGACCCGTGAATGGAAACGAACAGTAGGCGGCTTTTCAGGGTAATCTTTGTCGCAAAATAGCTTCAACTGGTAGATGCGGCCCTCGTGTACAGACTAACAACCCACAAAAACAATAGCATTACACATCTTTCCATATACCGAACAACATATACAGTATTTAAAATTCTAAAGCCTAAACCAGTCCAGACCAACAGAACCGAATCAAACCTAACTAAACCGGCTACCAGTTAGTTACATTCGGTTCAGTTCTTGGTACTTGAAATCATAAAAAGCATACATTGTGAGGGCCGATTATGGTTCCGGTCCAAGACCGCATGTAAATGTCATCACCATCATCCATTCCATAACTCACAGTTCCATCTCCAATCCCCTTTTCGCCTCGCTCGAGCTCCTCGAGCAACCTGAAATTCCTAGGCACTGCAGATAACTTTAAATAATCAAAACCAAAGCAAGATCATACAACCTCTGATCATAGATCAAGTGAACAACAAATTAAAACAGATACTGATCACAAGTTCACAACCACATAATAATAAATAATAAATAATCAAGAAACAATTATATCAAACAACCAGCTTCTATCAAATATCAAGATTTGCAAACAATAACTTATATTTCCTAATTAATAATACAATTAAAGATTAAAGTTGCAAGCTTGCTACATCAGTTGACAATATTGGTATCATACAGATGAAATTAAAACGCAAAAATTGAAAAAAAAAAAAAAAAAAAAAAGATTGAAATCGAGATAGAGATTAAGATTAAAGATATGTTTAGGGTAGTAAAAGCTTACCCACAACACTGGATCCACCTGAACCAAGCGTCATGGATTGATTATACAGAACTTTGAAGATAATTGATTTGAACTTTAGAGAGAGAAGAGGTGAGTGGGGAATGAATGATAAAGAAGAGATAAAATAGGGTTTATGCCGTTAAAGTTTTATTCCATAATCAATAGGGACGAGCTCGGGACGGTATCGGTACCGAACCGATACCGATCCCGACAATACCGATATCAAAAAGTCCAAAAAATCAATACCGATACCGAACACATACGGTACGGTATCGGTATCGGTACCGGTATGGTATCGGTATTTTACCTTAAAATACCGATACCATACCGATCCCGTACCGATACCAATAATACCGAAACCGAAAATCTATAAATATGGGTACCGATACCGATCCCAAAACTCCTCGGTTCGGTATTGGTTCGGTACGGTATCAGGATCGGGACGGGACGGGATCGGTATTCGGCCTTGTATGCTCATCCCTAATAATCAATACACGCCTACACTTTTTTTTAATGTAGGGTGAACCCGATATCAAACCGGATTAAACTGACCCTAATAGCGAAAGTACTGATTTTTGATAAAATTTGGTATTGATATCAAAAGTATACGGTACGGTTAGGTACGAACTGAACCAATACCGAATTGAAAATATCGATACCGATTTTCGCTAAAAATTGGTTCTACTGAAAATGAACCGGTATCAGTTAAGTACCAATATTTTCGGTATGTAATACAGAAATGCTCTCCTTAGTTTAAGTTACCTCAAGTTCATATAATAGTGGGGCTTGAATCCTTAACCTCAAATAAATTTAAGTAACATCATACTAAAACGTAACGATAATGGTTTTGCTAATTTGATCAAACCCACAAGTCACACACCCATTCCCTACACTTATTAAAGAGATTCATTACCATTTTGTTTTTCAAACAAGTAGCCTAGATGATTTCTCAACCTAATACTAAACTTATACTACTACTAAATTTACATTAATGTCTACCAAACTATCCACCATTTAAGGAGGGATAACTTCATTATAGGAATGAGTTCGGTACAATACCGTATTGAAGCGGTATCAAAAATACTAATATAGAAAATTGCCAAGAACAGGTGGTACCGAAAGTACTTAGTATGGTACGTTATTTGAAGGTCAATAAAGCCAAAAAAAAAATATTGAACCGAAAATACCGATCCTTGTGATGTTCAGCATTGGGCTCAGAGAGACAGGAGATACAGTTTACTAGCGGAACCATTTGTTTCATCCATAGTGCAGGTTTCTGGTACTCTAAAGCTCCCCATGGATGGAGTTTATATAATTATTTAAACAGATTCTAGTTGGAGCATTGGTGGGACTAGTAGAAAACCCGCGCGATGCGGCGGGAGCGACACTTTGCATTGCAGTACTTATTTCAAATTCGTATAATATTTGTTGTAGCATCATTGCAGTGGATATACGTCATAAGCGTTATACATGTCTAGTAAATAAAAATATTTAACATTAAAATTATAAAGTACTTCAAGAAACATTTGATAAAATAAAGTAACATATGAAAGCAAAACTAAGTATTAATAAACATAAAAGTTAAAAACTAAAAGCTCAAGCTTGACTTACTTGAATCATGAGATCAATTAAGTCATACGCCTTCCAAATCTGCATGATCTTTTCTATATTGTCTACCCAACATTCGTCATTAAGAGCGATCTTTCGAATTCCTTGTATATCTCCATGTTTGATTATTACATCTATTGGATGATGGATGAGTTTATATCAATAATCAGAATCTAGAACAAATTCTTGCTTCCAATCCATCTTTAACATTTTCAGCAGACAAATATATTTTTATTTTCTTGTTGTTGATTTGCAAAGTCAACATGATAATTAAATTGAAGAAAAATCATATCATAACTGACTAAATTAAATGAAAAGTTACTGGAATGAAAATATACGATACAATACTAAAAATAACACAACTTTTAAATAAACATATAATATTAAACCGCATGAAATTTCTTGGATCTCTTCCTATTAATTTCATGCATCGAATCTTTAAAAAATTTAAAAATATTTAATACACAAGTTAATAGAAGATGCAATAAATATTGATATTACCTCTTCACTAAATTCACATTGAAGATCAGATGTGTAGGGACTAAACATTGCACCATAGCAAATAATCTCAACATTATTATCACCATTATCTTGCAATTTAACACACAATATACCACATAAAATAACAACCATGTTAATATTAATAGGTAAACATTAATAAATACAACCTTAGACGCTTGTATGACTATTGGTTTATTCATTTATGTATGTTTTTCATCTAAATGAATATGCAAAACCAAGAAGCTAACATTTAAATGACTAAGATATTTATAAAAATGTATAATTAGTAAAATGGGATAAATGAAAACCATGAACTAATAAAGAACCAACCTTATAAGCTTCAACATTTGATTCAGATTTAGATTTAGATCTATGTCTAAGTATTTTAGAAAGTGAAATATGTGTGCATTATTATGTATTTATAAGATAAAACTTAGTAGGTTAGTATATGGTCTAAATTTCAAAACTCATGATTTTCCCACCCCTTTAAATTAGAAAATTTTATTTATCTTTGACTAAAGTCAAAAAAAGGTATTATATTTTCTGTGAATACTTAATTCAATACTTTTATCTTCTTTTTTTTTAACTTGTTAAAAAATCCATTCATATTAGGGAGTTTTGTTATTATTAACATAAATGTTAATATCACATGGATATATAATATGCATTTGGTGTTTTTTGCAGAATTGATGCAGCTGAGGTTTCTAAAAGAAATTTACCTACAATTAATATCTAATATGCATATTTACATTTTCTAAACTTAATTATTTTAAAGTTTTATATATTTAGCTAATTATGTATATTTAAAAGTTTAATGAAATTTCTTTTAGCTAACTATATGTATGTGTACACCTATAAATATATGCATGCATTCCCATATACATATGCACATACTGCTAATGTTGATTATTTAAATAGGGTACTACAATTGAAGCTATCGGTAGGAAATGTGATAAAGCATTCTTAGAGCTCAGGCTTGTGTTGTAGTATTGTTACCATATGACAAATTATTTGTCTGCCAAAACAAGGATGAATCATATCGTCAACATTATCATATTTTAAGAATCACCATAGCTGGTCTGTAGATTTCGAGTGCCCTGTTTGGTTTTTTGAATCGTTGCATTTGATTGATCATTGATGTGAATTTTTCATTATTGGGCGGAAAGTATTTGGAACCAACTTCAATTTTACGATTTTGAGTTTTACTTGGTCATGAAATGGTGTTATGATTCAACATCCATATTAACAACAAACATGCCTAAGTTCTTTAATTGCGTCCAAATTATGTTGATCTATAATCCAAATTTCACCTACATTTTAATTTTTAATTAAATGTCAAGCTTTATAATATTCTCTTTTAAAACAACGCGTTAACTGCTTTATGTTTACTTCTGCATTAATGGAATGTACCTTATAAAAATATTAGTTACATCTTTTAAAGTTTTAACTAAAAAACATTTTGTTGTAGGTGAAATTTGGATTCTTTCAGTTAAACATCCAATGCAATAATCATTTGTACATATCGTGTTTCTTTCTTGTACATTTCAATCTACACGTCGATATTGAATAATACAGACATCGAAACGTTGACAAAAATGAGCTAGTCGTCACGGTATTTTTTAATGTTTATAAAACATAATAGTTTTAAAGTTATAATAAAATTAAATAAAAGAATTATATTTTTGTAGGGGAGGAGATAAAAGTGTTACTACTAAGACCAAGTGTAATGATCCACCAATTGGGCGTGAAATGGGCATTTTGGCGCCCCATTCACATGGGAACACGGCCCCCCACCAAGTGAAATGGGCGTGAAGGATAGCTGCACGAAATATTTCGCGTGAGTGAATTTTGGATGGGCCAATCAGATGTATCCACTTCATTTTTATTTTTTTAATTCAAATTTAATATCATTATATATTCACCCCATTTCACCCATCAATTTTCACCCACCATTACACCCCTTGTCCATATCAAAGCCCCTTTCATCCACCAAGTGGCCCCACATTGCCATGTGTCAAAAAATGTCCCTTTCACCCACTAAATTTTACCCACCATTACACATGGTCTAACTAAAAATGAGGGAATTAAAGTAACTAAAATGAGGTACTAAAGTGTAAATATATTTGAATGACTATTTTACCACCATTTTAGGGTTGTTAATGAAAATAAAGTTATTAACTTTTAGGTATCTTAAACCACCACTCCCTCATGCATTATAATATAGTATAGATATAGATAATCCATTATACATGCTTCTGCATCATGTTATTAATATATTTGTTTATAAAACTTTTTTTTTTTGCAAAACTAAAAAACGAATCCATGATTCCTAACAACGGTATAAGAGCCACTTTTACAGTTTTTTAAATATAAATATTTAAACTAATATTTGTTTTATTTGTCAAAACTTTTTGATAAAAGATGAAGCATTTTTTCGTTTTTGGTGATGATTGTGATTGTGTGAATCGAGCCCTAGATCCTTGTTTGTTGGGGTTGTGTTTGTTGTTTTTAGATGGTCTCAATATTTTGAACTTTTTTGGATTATTTGAAACCTTGTAATAGTTAGGTTTTATATTTATGTAAAAGTTGTTTATTATAGAATTGTAAAACATGACAAGTTAATATATTGAAGACCGAAGGCGGAAATAAATAAAGCATAAAGATGGAGATCTTGGACTAAGCGGGAGATTTCAAGATAACAGTTATTTTGTGTCCTTTAGACCGGTTCGTTTTTTGTTCACCGACTTCGAATAAAACCGAACAATATACAACTAGTGACTCGATTTACTTTATTTTTATTTTGTGGTTGTTTAGATTGTTTAGAGTAGATAATCAAAACCGACCAAATTTTCACAATCACGACACGACAAGAAAATTAAAAGGCGTTTTAATTTACTTGGAAAGGTAAAATAAAATAAAAATGAGTTTTATTAAAAATGATAAAACGTTTAGTTTTAAAAGTTGTTTAATACTATAAATTAATAAGAGTTTATTAATTTTAAAATTAAGTTCGTGATAAACGACCAAAGTATATTAAATAGGGTATTTAAAATTAAATTGTGTTGAGAGTTGAAAGGCGTTTCAAACTATCACGAACAAGATGTAAAATTAGTTTACTATAAATGCATGACTTGTTTTCATGCTACTAGTCGTCCAAAATTCTTTTTTGACCCTACTCGGTAATTAAATATTAAAGTAAATCCAAATTAAAATCAATATTGTTGCGCCACCGTAATTAGGGGAACACTCGAACCAATTTATCTGAACCCTCTTTGTTAGCGATTTACCTGTATTGGGCCTACGGTTTTGGTGAGAGCTTGAATCGTGATGCCTAACACGCTTAGGCCGGTTCCACACGTTTCTAGTTGAGGACCAATATCGCTTGAGGTCGTATTAAGTGGGCGTATTTGGGGTTAAACATACCAATGCCTTAAAAAGTGCTTATGTAGATTGACGCAATCGCAAAATGTTACCCACTCGCGTAGTAATATTAGTGAAAAGTGCTTAGCCGTTCATTTGTGTTATGAAACGGGATCTCAAATCCTAATAAATATTTGCAGTTGGGTCAAACATAAAATACTAAATAAGTTTTGGATAAACCTTTCACCATGTTTCCTCTTAAGAAAGACTCTAAAGCTGAGTGGATGCAACACGTCAAGGACTCTAATAAGGTTTCATACCTTAGTTTGACGATTGTGTCTGATAGTCTTCAAAAGAAACTAGAGAGCATCCAATTTCAAGTTCAAAAGCCAAAGCAAGAAAAGAGCCTTGAACTACAATTATGACATGTGTTATTTTTTGGTTATGGGTTCGAGTCTTGCCTGGAGCAAAATTGCTTTGGGTTGAGCCAGGGTTTTCTTACAGTTTGCCTTCGGGAGTGGGTTTCCTCTGTAATGGTGGTGGGCCATGTCAGCAGCATTGTTTGTATCTATGGGCTTGAGTGACTTTTTACCATTGGGTTAACCTAGAGTGCACATTTCGGTTTCGGTTCGGTTTTGCCCCGGTTTCGTCGGTTTGAAAGACCGGTTTTGAAGATCGGTTTTGGTTCGTGAACCAATTCATGCATGCACTTTTTTTAAAAGAAAAGGCATCACAATTTTTTTTACGTAAAGTTCGACTTTTATTGATTCTTATAATCTTTTTAAGGTGTATTTGCATGTGTAGAAACCTTTTTTTATAATTTTTTATATATAATTTTTTTATATAAAAATTTAACTTTTTTAATAAATAAATACCGGTTTTTCATACCGGTTTCGAACTGTTTTTTTTTTTCAAACCGGTTTCGGACCGGTTCGTGTTTCAATTCGGGTCGGATCCTGGGGAAAATATATGGCATCGACTATCACACCCTCAAAATCCACTTGCGGAGTTTTACCGCGAGGTGCATGACAAACCAGGATCCAAGTCAACGATCACAATAAACAAGTCTAAATGAACATATGCAATTTCAGAAAACATAGTTTAAATCCCCAATTACAGCGGAAGCTTATTCTCAAAACATAATCCAAAAGTAAACCAAATTATTCAATGTTTGAAAACCATGCAATCCTAACTAGACGCCGTGCAGACGCGTGCGCCCTAGTTCCGTAGTGCTACCTTAGCGACCTGAGAAAACATGTAAGAGTTACGTCAGCACAAAAATGCTGGTGAGTTTACAGGTTTTGTAATCAAAGTATCAAGTTCAACCTGTCCATACTATATCAATTCGTAAACCAAGTACGCTAGCTAGGCGTATGTTTTATTACATCTACGATTGGAAAACCATTACTAACTCGCAAACCAGATGTCGTGCCCGAATAGTAAACCTGTTCCTGTTTGAGACAATATGCACTCACCCGGCCCTCTAAGCCGACGAGCGGGGTTGGTCACTCCCAATAGATCTATTCACATTTCCCCGTTGTGCTAACCCACACATTCATGGTTTCCCCCGGGACTTCCAAAGATCGTATAGTAAACCATAGAAACCCATAGTATGACAGTTGTTACCAAAACATAAGTTTAACACATGTTTTCTCCCCCAAAAAGTGAAACCAGTTAAAAGAGGGGCCGTAAACTCACCTTAGGTTGCGTTACTTCGAAATACGATTAAGATCAGCAAGTTATGCTAGCCCCGTAAAGCGGCGACCTAACATATGACAGTTACAAGTACTTAGACTAATAACCCGTAGGTTAGTTAGTCCCTAGATGTCCAGACCATAACCAAGTTCGTTTGAAAACACCGTGACTGTTAAATTAACCCAATGTACAAGACTCGACATCCCATTGGTGACCCGAGACTCCCCGTGTTATACTTGCACTCACAAACATACAATCATGCAATCATACTTAACATACGTTAAAGTCCAACAAGTTGTAGCACGTAGTTCAAGTATCACATAAATAAGTCCGAGCACATGTTACCAAGTTATTAGATATGTTACGGGGTTCCTAGCATGTTCCTAGGGGTCAAATCGGGTCCCGAAATGCTATATTACACTTGCAGCAGCAGTACAGGCGATTAGGAAAAGTCAACTAGTGATTACGTGGGTCAACAGGCATTTAGGAAGGCTAATCGCCTATACTATAGGCGATTAGGGTCATGCGGTATGCAATTCATGAGTTTATAGGCGATTACGTCGTAAAGCATGCAATTCAGGGCTTAACTAGCATTTAGGATCGTAAATGCATGAAGTAAAGGCAATTAGGCCCTATTCCCCTATACTATAGGCGAATAGGAACTCCTATCAGGCGAATAGCCTCCTATTCGCCTATAGCATAGGCGAATAGGATCCCTATTCGCCTTTAGCCCAGCTGTTCCAGTTTTTCGCGCGTTTAACACTCCAAATCAGATCCAGAACGTGTGTAAACATCAAGTATCAATCAAACAACCATATCAAACATATTTCAATCAAAATCCTTCGTTTAACCTCGTTCTATCAGCCCTGCATGCAACCATGTATCCCAAAAACAATACACATAGCATGAAACATCACATTAACATGCATAACCGTAACCCTAATGAATAATTACTCAGATTTCATCAACATGCTATCATCATCAATCTGTAACTACCTTAACATCATGCTAACAATCTTTCGTGAATCACAAAAACCCTATCCTTTAATCATAAACACACATACAACATGCATAATAGTTAGAATCCAATTAACAACGATTATTAACGAATTTCAGAAGACACATACGTTTATAAACAGGTCTGGACCATTAGGGATTCAATAAAACATTATTAATGATTGCATGAATGAAAACCACACCTTAGATTTATGATAGATTGATGTAATAGGCTTGAAATCTTGTGTTTTGATCCAAAATCGTGTTCCAGAGGTTGTGTGTGTGTTGGGACGAGTTGTGGGACGACTAGGGTTGTTATAATGAAGTTTAGGAGGTCAAGTATTGTATTTATAGGCGTTTTTAGTCGTCCAGCACGTTATAGGCGATTACGCAGCAGCATCAGGCGAATAGGGCTCCTAATCGCCTATAGTAGGGGCGATTAGGGCCTATTCGCCCCATGTGAATCCCTATTCGCCCTCCCTATAGGCGAATACAGATCCTATTCGCCTATAGGGCCTGGTTCAGCATATTTGGCGCGTTAAACTCCGTTTTAACATATGTTAACACATTTTCACATACCGACAAGTCACATAATGATTGTAAACACATAATACTTGCAAACAAACATATTCACACTCGTTCACCAATTCCCGGGACTCGAGACTTGTATGTTCCCTATGCTCTGACGATTCTACGAATCGTCACCCTTTGTACACTTGGTTAAGGACTGACATCTAATGAGTCTCTAGACTGACATCTAATGATCCTCCATACTAAACTAACAGTTCCCGAACCGTAACCCGACTCGACTAACCCAGTTAAGTATAATTTACGCGTGACTCGCTAAGGTAGACTTTAATCTCGACAGCGTTGTTAACTAGAATTTGCCGGGTGTCACATCATCCCCACGTTAAAAGAATTTTCGTCCCGAAAATTGCACAATTACCAAAAGGAATAACACAAGAAACAGACAAAAGATAGAAACCAAGAGAGAGATTTACCCGAGTTGTCACATCATCCCCACGTTAAAAAGGAATCTCGCCCCGAGATTCATTCAGCTGCAGAGGTAACATATCTCGATTCGAACGCTTCCTTAGGAAAGAGATGAGGATACTTAGACTTCATCTGATCCTCCCGTTCCCAAGTGTACTCTGGTCCCCGGTTCGAGTTCCAGCGAACCTTAACAATACGAATCTTGCTATGACGTAGGCTACGAATCTTGTAGTCAAGGATCTCAACAGGTTCCTCCACAATCCGAAGACGATCATCCACCTTGATTTCTTCCAGTGGAACAATAAGAGACTCGTCCGCCAGACACTTCTTTAAGTTGGACACATGGAAGACGTTATGTACATTGCCGAGCTCCGTCGGTAAATCAAGACGATATGCCACCGGTCCAATCCGTTCCAGAATTGTAAATGGGCCGACATACCGAGGGTTGAGTTTGCCATGCTTCCCAAAGCGTATGACGCCCTTCCACGGTGAAACTTTCAGAAGTACTTTGTCATCAACTTGGAATTCTAATGGCTTGCGACGCTGATCAGCATAACTCTTTTGCCGATCCCGTGCCGCTGCCAACCGGTTACGAATCTGTACGATCTTTTCCGAAGTTTCGTACACTAGCTCAGGCCCAGTGAGTTGACTCTCACCCACCTCAGCCCAACAAAGAGGAGACCGGCATTTCCGCCCGTACAGTGCCTCGAACGGAGCTGCCTTGATACTCGTGTGGTAACTGTTGTTGTAAGAGAATTCTACTAACGGTAGGTGAGCTTCCCAACCTTTGCCAAAATCGATCACACATGCTCGCAGCATGTCTTCTAAGGTTTGAATCGTGCGTTCACTCTGACCGTCAGTCTGTGGGTGATAAGCGGTACTCATGTCTAGCTGGGTACCCAAAGCTTTGTGCAAAGACTTCCAGAAGTGAGAAGTAAAATGGGAGTCACGATCCGAAATAATAGAAACCGGCACCCCGTGCTTAGAAACAACTTCCTTCAGATAAAGACGAGCCAAACGATCCATGGTGTCGGTCTCCTTAATAGCGAGAAAATGGGCTGATTTCGTCAACCGATCTACAATCACCCATATCTTATCATTCCCGCTCGGTGACTTAGGTAGTTGCGTGACAAAATCCATTGTAATCCGTTCCCACTTCCACTCTGGAATTTCAGGTTGTTGCAAGAGACCCGACGGTTTCTGGTATTCTACCTTGACCTTAGCACAGGTCAAGCATTTGCTCACGTATGAGGCTATATCCGACCTCATGTTTGGCCACCAGTAAAGCACCTTCAGATCTTGGTACATCTTATCCGAACCAGGATGAATAGAATACCGGGACTTGTGAGCCTCATCTAAAACAAGCTCCCGAAGTCCCCCGAATAAAGGAACCCATATGCGTTCTGCGAAGTAGTGCAGGCCATCAGGTCTTCGCTCGAGGTGCTTGTCGGCACCGTGCATAGTCTCAGCTTTAAGGTTTTCCTCCTTCAAAGCTTCTAACTGAGCAGAACGGAGTTGGTCAGGTAGAGAGGAATGAATGGTGAGCTGCAACGCCCGAACGCGACGAGGATTAATTGATTCCTTCCTGCTCAAGGCGTCTGCTACTACATTCGCCTTGCCAGGATGGTACTTAATGGCGCAATCATAGTCGTTCAGGAGTTCAATCCAACGACGCTGTCGTATATTCAAATGTTGTTGGTCGAAAATATGTTGAAGACTCTTGTGATCGGTGTAGATGGTGCATTTGGTACCGTACAAGTAATGTCTCCAAATTTTCAACGCGAAAACCACTGCACCCAACTCCAAGTCATGGGTGGTGTAGTTCCTCTCGTGCACCTTGAGTTGACGAGAAGCATACGCAATCACTTTTTCGCGTTGCATCAACACGCAACCGAGACCATGAATAGAAGCATCACAGTAAACAACGAAATCATCAGGGCCTTCAGGCAAGGACAAAATAGGAGCAGAACAAAGTTTAGACTTTAGTTCTTGAAATGCCGACTCTTGTGGTTCACCCCAGTCGAATTTTCTATCCTTCTGAGTAAGAGTGGTGAGGGGTTGAGCGATCTTCGAGAACCCCTTAATGAAACGAAGATAATAGCCCGCAAGGCCTAGAAATTGCCGCACCTCAGTTGGCGTCTTTGGTGCTCCCCAGTCCTTGATCGCTTCGATCTTAGCTGGATCGACATGAATTCCTAGTTCATTAACCACATGTCCTAGGAACTGAACTTCGCGTAACCAAAAGTCACACTTTGAGAACTTAGCGTAAAGTTGTTCCCGTCGCAAAAGTTCCAAAACCAAACGCAGGTGTTCCTCGTGTTCGGTCTTGTTCTTGGAGTAAATCAGGATGTCATCAATAAACACGATGACGAACTTGTCAAGGTATGGTTTGCAAATGCGGTTCATCAAATCCATGAAAACCGCCGGTGCGTTTGTGAGACCGAAAGGCATGACCAAGAATTCGAAATGGCCATAACGTGTACGAAAGGCAGTCTTTGCAACGTCAGCTTCCCTTACGCGCAACTGGTGATAACCGGACCTCAAATCAATCTTAGAGTAGTAGCTAGAACCCTGGAGTTGGTCGAATAGATCATCAATACGTGGAAGAGGATAACGGTTCTTGATGGTCACTTTGTTCAATTCTCTGTAATCCACACACAATCGAAAACTTCCATCCTTCTTCTTAATGAACAGAATCGGGGCTCCCCAAGGGGAAGAACTTGGTTTGATGAAACCCTTGTCCAAGAGTTCTTGTAACTGACTGGACAATTCCTGCATCTCGGGAGGTGCAAGACGGTAGGGGGCCCGAGCAATAGGAGTAGCCCCCGGTACAAGATCAATACTAAATTCAACCTGACGATGGGGAGGAAGACCAGATAAGTCATCGGGAAATACATCAGGAAACTCGCGTACAACAGGAATATCGTCGATCTTCTTCTCATCGGTAGGGGAAACAGATAAAAGTGCCAAAACGGCCGAATAACCCTTTCGAAGATACTTAAGGGCTTTCATGCTGGAGATGAGATTTAGCGGAGCACCGCCCTTGATACCGTATACAGAAAGGAATTCTCCATCAGGGAGGGGAATTCGAATAATCTTGTCGTAACAAACGATCTCAGCGCGATACAAAGACAACCAATCCATGCCTACAACAACGTCAAAACTACCCAAAGGTACCGGCATAAGGTCGATGGGGAACGACAAACCCGACAACTCTAGTTGACACTCCCGAAGGATACAAGTAGCTTCAATCTTTTTACCGTCAGCCAACTCAATTATATACTTAGCCTCTAATGGTACGGGTACTACATCTAGCAGTCGACTAACTTCCATAGATATAAAACTTTTATCGGCACCAGAGTCAAATAAAACACTAACAGAGCGATTATTGAGAAGGAACGTACCGGTAACTGTGTCAGGATCCTGCCTAGCCTCTGCGGCTCCAATGACGAAGGCACGTGCATTCCTGCCACCGCCCCCGTTGTTCCCGTTACCGTTTCTATCCCTCGCATCCCCGCCCTGCTTCAGTTTCGGGCACTCTTTCTTGTAATGCCCAGTCTCCCCACAGTTGTAACATCCCTGTCTTCCCGTAGTTCCTTGAGTAGTAGGAGCCGAATTAGTAGTTGGGGCCTGGGTCGATGGAAGTGTCGCCCGACAGTCTTTAGCAAAATGCCCAAGTCGCTGACAGCGATGGCAACGATTACGGTCGCAGTCCCCCTGATGATGACGCCCACATTTGTTGCATTTAGGTAATTTCCCCGCATAACCACCCTGTTTGGTACCAGAAGAAGAAGAACCCCCGCTATCGAATCTCTTACCCTGTTGTGCTGGCACAGATCCTTTCCCCTTATTATCCCATTTACGCTTGTTACTCTCCGGGGCCTTGACAGTCGAACCCTTAGCAGGCAAGATACCCTCATTCACCTTTAAGTTTGTCATCCTGTGAGCCGATCGGACCACCTCTGAGTATGTAGGAAGATTTCCCGCAGCCACCAACCCTACGATCTCTGGTACTAGCCCCGAGATATAGTGTTCAATCCTCCTGTATTCTGGCACATGCAGATCAGGACACAGCACTGCCAACTCATTACGCCTTACCGTATACTTTTCAATCTCTGACCCAGTCATCTTGAGGTTCCACACCTTGTGCTCTAACTTCTGAACTTCTTCCCTTGGACAGTACTCTCGCTTCAGTAGTTGAACAAAATTTTCCCAAGGCATAGCATACGCCTCCCCTATACCCATATTCTGGGTGATATTGTTCCACCAGGTCAAAGCAACATCCTGGAATAACGCAGCAGCATACTTGACTCGATCCTCTGGGAGACAGTTACACATCAGAAAAACTGACTCCACCTTTTCCAGCCACCTGAGCAAGCTCACCGCACCCTTAGTGCCAGAGAATTCCTGGGGCTTACAGTCCCGAAACATCTTGTAGGTACACATAGATGGGGGTGGATTAACAGGACCACCTGAAATAAAAACGCATGAGAAACCACGAAGGGTGTAAACAAGGTTCACCAATGAGGCAAAAATGGATAAATCAACTTACCACCACCATTGTGCCCTAACTGAAAGGCAGCTTGCAGTAAGTTATTCAGATCTTCTTGTGATAGGTTTACACCTCCACGACGACCACCACCACCACGGCCACCACCACGCCCACCAGCGCGGCCAGCTCCACGTCCTCCTCGTACTCCAGACATGATTCTGACAGAAAGAACGAGAAAATTTAGTTTCACCGCTAATGGTAACCACTAGCATTCACAAGATCAAAGCTAGATCCAACTCAGGACTATCCATTCGAACCCAGAGCTCACTAGGGCTTTCATGCATTTCGGTTTATGATTTTGTGTGCACCCAAAATGATAAACCGCTCTACATGGTCCTCCAAGTGTTCTCCTAGTTCAAAGTTCAAATCACCGAACATAGACTCTTAGCTATACACCGTAATGCTACGGTAGTTTATGGCAAGTGTTTCTATTGGAGTATGAAAGGGAGATGTCCGAGCCTTGGATAAATCTCAAGAGTACACGATTTACCCCAATATACCACACTGCCTAGAAAGCAAGTAACCGGACTAAGATAGAACGGGTGATGTAACATAGGAAGGTCAGATGATTTAGAGACACCCCGACAAGGCCATACGTAATCCACCATAATGTTTAGTACTATGTGATCGTCTAGTGTGTGCGACTCGGCTATAGACTAGACTCTACATGCAGTCCTAGTTCACTATAACCATTGGCTCTGATACCAATCTGTCACACCCTCAAAATCCACTTGCGGAGTTTTACCGCGAGGCGCATGACAAACCAGGATCCAAGTCAACGATCACAATAAACAAGTCTAAATGAACATATGCAATTTCAGAAAACATAGTTTAAATCCCCAATTACAGCGGAAGCTTATTCTCAAAACATAATCCAAAAGTAAACCAAATTATTCAATGTTTGAAAACCATGCAATCCTAACTAGACGCCGTGCAAACGCGTGCGCCCTAGTTCCGTAGTGCTACCTTAGCGACCTGAGAAAACATGTAAGAGTTACGTCAGCACAAAAATGCTGGTGAGTTTACAGGTTTTGTAATCAAAGTATCAAGTTCAACCTATCCATACTATATCAATTCGTAAACCAAGTACGCTAGCTAGGCGTATGTTTTATTACATCTACGATTGGAAAACCATTACTAACTCGCAAACCAGATGTCGTGCCCGAATAGTAAACCTGTTCCTGTTTGAGACAATATGCACTCGCCCGGCCCTCCAAGCCGACGAGCGGGGTTGGTCACTCCCAATAGATCTATTCACATTTCCCCGTTGTGCTAACCCGCACATTCATGGTTTCCCCCGGGACTTCCAAAGATCGTATAGTAAACCATAGAAACCCATAGTATGACAGTTGTTACCAAAACATAAGTTTAACACATGTTTTCTCCCCCAAAAAGTGAAACCAGTTAAAAGAGGGGCCGTAAACTCACCTTAGGTTGCGTTACTTCGAAATACGAATAAGATCAGCAAGCTATGCTAGCCCCGTAAAGCGGCGACCTAACATATGACAGTTACAAGTACTTAGACTAATAACCCGTAGGTTAGTTAGTCCCTAGATGTCCAGACCATAACCAAGTTCGTTTGAAAACACCGTGACTGTTAAATTAACCCAATGTACAAGACTCGACATCCCATTGGTGACCCGAGACTCCCCGTGTTATACTTGCACTCACAAACATACAATCATGCAATCATACTTAACATACGTTAAAGTCCAACAAGTTGTAGCACGTAGTTCAAGTATCACATAAATAAGTCCGAGCACATGTTACCAAGTTATTAGATATGTTACGGGGTTCCTAGCATGTTCCTAGGGGTCAAATCGGGTCCCGAAATGCTATATTACACTTGCAGTAGCAGTACAGGCGATTAGGAAAAGTCAACTAGTGATTACGTGGGTCAACAGGCATTTAGGAAGGCTAATCGCCTATACTATAGGCGATTAGGGTCATGCGGTATGCAATTCATGAGTTTATAGGCGATTACGTCGTAAAGCATGCAATTCAGGGCTTAACTAGCATTTAGGATCGTAAATGCATGATGTAAAGGCAATTAGGCCCCTATTCCCCTATACTATAGGCGAATAGGAACTCCTATCAGGCGAATAGCCTCCTATTCGCCTATAGCATAGGCGAATAGGATCCCTATTCGCCTTTAGCCCAGCTGTTCCAGTTTTTCGCGCGTTTAACACTCCAAATCAGATCCAGAACGTGTGTAAACATCAAGTATCAATCAAACAACCATATCAAACATATTTCAATCAAAATCCTTCGTTTAACCTCGTTCTATCAGCCCTGCATGCAACCATGTATCCCAAAAACAATACACATAGCATGAAACATCACATTAACATGCATAACCGTAACCCTAATGAATAATTACTCAGATTTCATCAACATGCTATCATCATCAATCTGTAACTACCTTAACATCATGCTAACAATCTTTCGTGAATCACAAAAACCCTATCCTTTAATCATAAACACACATACAACATGCATAATAGTTAGAATCCAATTAACAACGATTATTAACGAATTTCAGAAGACACATACGTTTATAAACAGGTCTGGACCATTAGGGATTCAATAAAACATTATTAATGATTGCATGAATGAAAACCACACCTTAGATTTATGATAGATTGATGTAATAGGCTTGAAATCTTGTGTTTTGATCCAAAATCGTGTTCCAGAGGTTGTGTGTGTGTTGGGACGAGTTGTGGGACGACTAGGGTTGTTATAATGAAGTTTAGGAGGTCAAGTATTGTATTTATAGGCGTTTTTAGTCGTCCAGCACGTTATAGGCGATTACGCAGCAGCATCAGGCGAATAGGGCTCCTAATCGCCTATAGTAGGGGCGATTAGGGCCTATTCGCCCCATGTGAATCCCTATTCGCCCTCCCTATAGGCGAATACAGATCCTATTCGCCTATAGGGCCCGGTTCAGCATATTTGGCGCGTTAAACTCCGTTTTAACATATGTTAACACATTTTCACATACCGACAAGTCACATAATGATTGTAAACACATAATACTTGCAAACAAACATATTCACACTCGTTCACCAATTCCCGGGACTCGAGACTTGTATGTTCCCTATGCTCTGACGATTCTACGAATCGTCACCCTTTGTACACTTGGTTAAGGACTGACATCTAATGAGTCTCTAGACTGACATCTAATGATCCTCCATACTAAACTAACAGTTCCCGAACCGTAACCCGACTCGACTAACCCAGTTAAGTATAATTTACACGTGACTCGCTAAGGTAGACTTTAATCTCGACAGCGTTGTTAACCAGAATTTACCGGGTGTCACATCGACGGGGGAACTGGCAGTTGTATTTGGGACTGAAACCGGTTCGGGAAATACCGGTCCTTGGCCGCTTCGGGTCGGGCTGTTTCTACCGGTTCGGTTCCAGAAACCGTTTTTTTGTTCACCTCTAGGTTAACCTGGATGATACTTTTGTTGATTGTTAAAAAATGTTAGAAATTAATAACTGTAACTTATCTATAAGCTACGGTAAAAACTCAATAAAATTTGTAAATAATGCAAGCAAATATGTTTCTGATAGAAGAGGCGTGGATCTTGCCAAAAAGTCAGGTACATCGCCCCTGGGCGTTTTGGGTGGGTTTTTTTTTTGTTTGGGCGTGTTATTTTTCATGGCAGATTTGAGCGTGATTATGACCCAAATTTTTTGAGCCAATGGCATGAAATTTGACTTCTCCCTCTGCACATGGGTAGGTGCCCAAGTATAATGTGACTTAACATTTTAATCATTCCAATTTTTTTTTTGTTTTTTTTAAAGGTTAATTTCTTTTAAATCCTGTGATCTGTTAGACTTGAACATAAGACCTTCCACAACCTAGGTGTTTTAAAAGCTTTGCCTTTGTCAATTGACCACCACCCCATTAGTTTAATCATTCCAATTTAGTTTCACCTTATAAATTCATCAACTTTTCATCCCACAACCAATGTGGGACAAACTCACATTCACACGCATAAACTCCGACATTAATGGGCTTGCGCCTCCCATTTTGCGCCCAATTTACATGCTCGTTTTGGTGTTTGGCACTGTTTTGTTTAATGCCCACAACGTACAATCTATACACAAGTTAAATATTCGAAACTATAACTCAAGTGCTCCTTAACATATAATTTGAAACGGAAATTTGCTTCTTACTCGATTTCTTGACGTTTTAATTTATTTTCTGTAATTGATATACTTTCGTGTCCTTATCCATGGAGTTGGAAATTTTATAAAACTACGCATTAACTCACTACCCCAACCTAATTGACCTTTGGAAATCAATAATACACATATATGTAAACTATAAAATGTTCCTAATAAAAAACAAAGAGTGGATTTGATATTCTTGTAAATTGAAAAAACTGAATATTTTTTAACATATATTAAAGATCGTTTCACCCTCACCTGTCTAAATTTACCCCCTAGCCGCCTTCAAAGCGTCACGCTATGGTCAAAGCGTGGCGCTTTGAAGCACAAAAGTCAACACTTTATCAGACAACCTAGTACGCTGTTAGCTTTATGGGTGATTGATATGACCATAGCACCACGCTATGGCTATAGTTCGGTGTTTCGGGTGCTTTTTTAACCCCAAAGTGCCAAGCTACGACCATAGTTCGGCGTTTTGGGTTTTTTTTTTAAATAATTTGTTTTGATTGATTTTAAATTGTTTTAATTCATTTTTAAGTGTTTTAACTGATTTCCAATAAAAAATTGTTTGACGCGTTTGGTTGGTTTAATTGCTCATTGTTAGTTTTCAGAATAAACTTTCGAGTATTAACAACTTTCATAATTCATGTACGTAATACATTGAACTATACAATAAATATCATGATTTATCAAAATACAAATTTTACATTTCTAATCAATATCCTGGACTTCTAGACGTTGTTTGATACGTTTTGGTTGGTTTAATTGCTCGTCGAAAGTTTTTAGAATAAACATCCGAGTATGAACAACTTTCATAATTCAATGTATGTAATACATAATGTATACAATCAACACCATGTTTTATCAAAATACAAATTTTACATTTTTAATCAATATCTTAGACTTCCGGAATAACAATGAAGTAACCATATTGTAAGACCCTTACCCCAAATCTAATCTTAATCATGATTTAGTGGGTAATTATAAAACGTACATTTCTAAGGATAACTTAAAAGTCAAACATTTCCATTAGAACAACACAAGTTTCAAAATAGCGGGCAGGATCTACTGTTTAACAAACTTCAGGCTTAATTACAGAGTTTAACATAGCGGAAAACATAGTTAGTTGGACACGACATGTTCTGAATCGACACTACTCAAACACTTCCAAAATGACATGTTTCGTTCGGTTTGCTTGCTTGATCCTTGTCTGGGAGTTCCATCATACCTACAACCTGTCAAACACATAACATACGAGGTTAGTTAGCCTTGGAATACGATTTAGATTAACTACGGAAGTCCCTAAGCATCGCAGACTAGGTGAACGGCCGTTCACCTTGAGTGAGCGGGCTGTTCGCCCTTTCCAGAAGCTACTGATATGATTCTAGGCACTATGAACGGCCACTCACCCTTCCGAACGGCCGTTTCGGATTGCCTGATATGCTCTTGGGTCATTTTAAGTCATTCTCCTTTGCTCGGATGAGTGACTCGACCCTCGTAGACTCGTTCTAAGGCGGTTTTAGAAGATCTATGCCTTGGGCTCTACAATCCACTTTAGGGAATTGTTTATGCCTTGATCTTACACATCGATTGCTCGATGTTCATGAATTCACCCATTTTGACCCATATTATGATCAAGATGGTGACCACTATACACATGGTCATGTTTTGACTAGTTTACCATAGCTAAATGCTAAGGCATCATATCTCGACTATTGTCTTTACTTTGATAGTTTCTAAGCTACAAACAACAATCATTCCCATCATGTCAAAGTGCATCAATTGTCACAAATCCTTAAGTCTAACCTTAGTACATGGTCAACCGCATAACTTGTTGTCAAAAATTCTTTGTCAATAATAACATATCAATAACTTGGAGAATTAAGGTATGTAATTCATACAAACGATGTACATAATATGCACCTTAAAGCTTCCCCTTTTGGTGAGTGTCCGCCTCGCTCTTAACTTCCTTGATTCTACTTGATTCGCCTATTTAAGCAAACCAAGCTATCGTTAGAATCCACTATCAATGTCCTACGACATACACAACTCATACAAGTGTTCAAATTATCGGATGTGGTTTTCACCCAACAACTTATTAATCCGTATTTCATTCAAGCGTTATAACGAACACTTAGCGGGCACATTTTGACTAGTAATTTGTAGGTTAACTCCTAGTTCACAATTTACCCAATTTCAAGCATCATAACTCAACATCAAGTTATTGTTATAATTTAGCAACATAGGTCAATAATCAAGCAATTTTAAGGCAGATTTGAAAAGGGCCTTGGGGTTTTTATCAATGGGGTCGAACCCCACCCTTATCATCATGAATGATGTGATTTCATCCCCAATATTAACAATTGAAACTTGGGGTTAGAAAATTTATCTCCCCATACACATACAAGCTAAACTACTTCATAAAT
Source organism: Ambrosia trifida (assembly GCA_028751855.1). Classification (NCBI taxonomy): domain Eukaryota; kingdom Viridiplantae; phylum Streptophyta; class Magnoliopsida; order Asterales; family Asteraceae; genus Ambrosia; species Ambrosia trifida. Next base: position 138,316,143 of record CM054125.1, read on the forward strand.
TAAAGATTTTCCTACTAAACAAGGTTAACATCAAGAACCCTATTTTTGAAATTCATCACCAAATCAAAAGATTTAACATACCTCTTGTTCAGATTTTGATGGTGATTCGTTTTATACAATCATGCAGAATTTTCACCTTGATTTCTACCCTTGAATTTGAAGATTTTTGTGTTTTAAGATGAGTGTGTGTTTAGTGTGTGTTTATGGTGTTTTGGTTGACCAAAGTGTCTAACCTTCAACACCTTCTTGTTCATTTTGATAATATCCACACTCAAGTTTGCATATGTGACACCTTTAGTCCTTAACCCTTTAGAATGTCTAATTTGGCCACCATTTGTTCTAGGTAAGCTTTAGTATTTAGCATATGTGAATTTAAGTAAAATACTTTTTAACCCATGTTTTTAAGGGACTAATATTATTAAACTAGAGTTTTTTTTGAAATTCGGGTGTTACACATATTGTCACGGTAACGAATATCAGACTGAATACCTACAGTAACCCTTTAATTTGAGGTTTCCGATTAATATAAGTATATGAAAATGAGCCTTTAACCGTAAACTACAAAATAATGAAATTAATCAACAAGGCATTTTGATTAATCAAAAATTTCACAAAACCTTGACAATAAAAAATAATGAAATCAATCAACTAAGCATTTTGTATTTAACTTCTCAAGTTAAGATTTTTAACTAATTAAATATGATTACAAAAACAATTTAATAACTTGATAAGTTAAATACAAATTAAGCGAATTAAAATCCTAGACTATTTTTCATCATAGCCAAGTCATTTAAATAATTTCTGTACGTTAGATCGATTTATCAGTCTAGGATTTTAATTAACTTAATTTGTTTTTAACTTCTCAAGTTATATAAAATTTTCACTAATTAAATATGTTTACAAAAACAGTTTAATAACTTAAGAAGTTAAATACAAATTAAGTGAATTTAATAACTCGGATGTTTAATCTGAAAATTTTCAACGAGCAATTGAACCAATCAAAACGTGTCAAACAACGACCGGAAGTCCAGGATATTGATTAGAAATGTAAAATTTGTATATTGGTAAATCATGGTATTGATTGTATAGTTCATGCATTACATACATTAAATTATGAAAGTTGTTCATACTCGGAAGTTTATTATGAAAACTACCAACAAACAATTAAACCAACCAAAACGCGTCAGACAAATTTTTTTATTGGAAAATCAGGTAAAATACTTACAAATGAATTAAAACAATTAAAAACGAATTAAACAAAATTAAAATCAATTAAAATCAATTATTAAAAAAAATCCCAAAGACCAAGCTATAGCCGTAGCTTGGCGTTTTGGGGTTAAGAAATACCAAAACACCAAGCTATGACCATAGCGCGATGCTTTGAATTCAGGTGCTTCACTTTATCAGATAGCCTAGTACGTTGTCAGTTTTATGGTTGAATATTGATATGACAAAAGCACCGCGCTATAGCCATAGCTATAGCACAACACTTTGGGGTGGGGAAGGAGGGGTGAAAATAAGTTGGGGGGTTTAAAGTTTAAACATCAAGGTCTATATTAAATCGTTATTTTTTTTTGAACGATCAACTAAAGTATTGCCGGGTACTCTGTACGCGGACCCCCAATGGCCGAAAGGGGCCTCAGACGGCCTCTAGTCCGTACGGACAGAGCCCTTCGGCCCACCCGTCTCCTGTTCCAGGGAAAACCCGGCCCACAAACCCGCCCGAAGGCACGACGGTAGTGAACCAGTAAAACCTGGAGGGATCAGGAGTCGAACCCATGACCACAAGGGTCAAGGGTCTCTCCATCACTTCCCAACCACCTACCCCACCACAAGGGTGGGGGTATCCATCACATGCCTCCCGTGGGAATCGAACCCGGCTCCCCCAAAGAGAGAACCGGCCCTTTTACCACTATGCCACATGATCAGGATATATTAAATCGTTATTCAAAATCAAATTTGTTACTTCACGGATAACGACATATATAGATTTCCTACTTCTGACTTTATTAAAATTCAAACCAGGCATTAATTAAATTTGCTGTATACTTAAAAAAGAGAAAGTTCAAATGTCGAAGAAAAGAAAATTCTTAAAAGTACCTTACTACCTTTACAATAACATAAAATTTAGTAGAAAAATATTTGATCACCTTCTCGTGTACACAAGACTCAAGATCGTATGAAACGTGAAATAAAAAGCGCGCAACGTAGTCGTCATGTAGCTTGTGACGACTTTCATATTTGGGATTGAGTTGAAAAACTACTTATTGACTTAAAAGCCAATAAGTAAATAAGCTGTTTATGTAAACCAAAATCACTTTCTGTTTTGACTTTTAGATATGGGTTGAAAAACTGTTTTCAAGAGGTCACAAATCCTAGCTTTTGGCTTTTGGAATAAAACTTACAAATTTACCACCCATAAAACCAATCTTCACAATAAGCTAAGCCAAACACTTTCTAAAAAAAATAACTTATTGGTTTTTTTCCATCACAAAATCTAATACAAACCCCTTTTGTGATTTCAATGATGTAATAAGTTAAGTTTGTCTAACTTTTTCTAACAGACTTTATGTTTTTTCTTAAATTATATTTTGTTTATTACATGTTATTTCAGTCCTGATGATCAAAATAATTGATGGAGTTTCATATATTTTTTTTTCACTCAATAATAGAACATTTATTTTCGTTCTCATAATTAGAGTTGTGAAGTGTGAACTGTTTTCTTTGACCTTTAATTTTCATATTTATTTGGCAAGCGGTTGACCGTTGATTTATCAATATACCATAGAATAGTACTTGTGGCCTTAAACGCGAAGCCAACTAACCTAACTAACAATAAACTACCAAAGCAAAGTTATTTATAGAAGAAGTATATAACCTATTGCTATTGTGTTTTACTTATTTCATTTGTAGGTAACTCTTAACAGAAAATGACCTTTAAGATTAAGAGGGTGTTTGGGATTGCGTTTTGAATCCGATTTTTAGATTATTGCGTTTTTAAAACGCAGATAATCAGTTTTTAGTGTTTGGATTGCGTTTTGAAAACGCAGATAATCAGTTTTTTAGGCTATCAAAACGCAATAATCTATAAGCAGCTTCACCTCTGCTTTTCCAAAACGCATAATCTATTTTGAATAATCAATCCCAAACACCCCCTAAAAATAAAAAGGCTATAAACAACATGTTCGCACTAAAACGACATAATTGTCTTACAGGTTAAACCGAGGACATTAGTATGCCGGTTCAAATATGAGCTAATGGCCCAAACACAAATGAAATGGTTGGACGTTATGAGCCAACCAGGCAAACAGACAATGATCACCGTCGCCCTTTGTTAGCCGATGTGATATTTAGCCTCACCAGTTCATAATAGGAAAATTGTTCAAGAAATGATTTTTTAAAAGAAAGCAAGCAAAAACAATAAATATGAAATTTTCATTCAAATACGATTCTTTCATTACAACAAAATTACATAAGAGTGCAACTAAACATTACCTATCAAATAAAAAAAAAAAAAAAAAAACCAAAAAATAGAATAAAAACATAAATCCCCTCTAACTCTAGAATTTTAAAACATATAAACTAATTTAACTAACGGGAAAACCATGAATATATAGACAAGTTAACCAAGCAAATCATCAAAAGAGACATTGACCTAGAATGCCAGCTAAACCCAGCAAATTCAGGGGTTAAGCTATCAAATTCGCCGGCCAAGCAAATTTGCCGGCTGACGTCTATTTTAATGATTTTACTTAGTCAGCATGTCTATTTTCATGATTTTACCTTAACTAATTTCTCATTTTCTTGATGGGTTTGTCAAACACAACATCAAGTAAAACAGTGCTCTTGCATTTAGGGCACTTAGGGTAGTCTCCAGCAAGCATAACATACATCAAGCACCGTGGGCATCCAACCACCATCATCGACGTTGTTTCCGGGCTGCTTGAGTACTGGAGCTCCACCGTCTCATCTTGAACTTGCTCCAAAGACACACACGAGTTTGTAGGAGACACCGACCGGTTAGGTGATTCAGTCACTGGGCACCGAGTTCTCGGTGGTGACAAATTCAGTTTTAGCTCTAGCTTCACTCCATCACTTCTTCTGCTCATTGTTTCTAGTCAACTTCCTATACATCAAACATGAAACATGTTAAAAAAATAGGTTAAACCTTTGATCAAGAATAAAACAATATGATCATATAACATGTGTGTTACCTTAAATTTGATTGCTTTTCTGTCAGGTGATTAAGCAATACCAGAAGTGAGATGGGTTTGTTATTTGCAGGGTTGTGAGGCCATTTATAAGGAGGGGGGGGGGGGGGGGGGGGGGGGGGGGGGGGGGGTTAGTAAATGATGGAAAAGATTCCAGGAAGGGTATAGTAAATGGAAATAAGTAGCAAGAATATTAATGATTCTATTGTTTAGGTATTTGTCATTCATTTAATCATTCTTGGTGTGTAATTATAACTTTCATGTGTCACATTATTTTTTTGTTTGCTTTACTTTTGGTACCGGTGATGAGTGGTTGTTATTTTGTTATGGTTCTACTTCTACTTGAACTAAATACACTTTGTTCGGTAGCTATCGAGTCAGGTTTATGTGCGGCGCCTCAACAATTTTAAAGACATATGAAGCGAAGTGAAAATTTATGCCCTTTTTGAGGTTTTTTTTTTTTTTTTTTTTCAATTTTAATCATTATAAACTGAGACATAACGAGAACAAATAAAGAGAAGGAATAAGATTATAGAACAAGTTAATATATACTTCAAATATTCACATCATTACATCAAACCTTAAAAGAAAAAAGAAAAATTTAGTGTAATTTGTAGGTAAAAATCCCAATTGCACGTCTTAAAAGTTCGATTGAACCCCCGATCACTACCAAAAAAGTAACTCCTGAGTCCGTCACTACAAATTTGAGACAAATAAATTGTATAATCACTTTCTAAACGTGAATTACTCAAATCATTCCCGCATTTTTACATAGAAAAGAAAACAAATTACTAAAATTGAGAAAAGCCGTTGTATCGGAATTGGGGCTCAAGATGATGTAACATCTCGCCCCTCTCACCGCCAATATTGTCTGTTTTGCCTCCGATGCGTTGCCCATCCAGGAAGCTTACGAATTTATTTTTGGTCGCATAGGGGGAGACTTCCAACTTCCAAGGAGGTCACCCATCCTTTTACTACTCCAACCTGAGCATGCTTAACTGTGGAGTTCTCCTCTCATCCACTACCCGAGTTCATTTAAGGAGAGAAAAGAAAGGAAAGAAAAAGTTTAGGTGTGTTCCAGAGTTTTTTTTTAAAGGAAGGAAATGAAAGGATGAAAAGAAATATGTGTTCCAGAGATTTTTTTTGGAAGAAAATGAAAGGAAAAGAAGGGAAAATTGGGCAAATTCTATCATACCAAATTGGAAGGAAACGGAAAGAAAGAAAAGAGAAAGAAAACGGAGGAAAAGAAAAGGAAGGAAATATTTCCCTTTCTTTTCTTTTACCTTTTAAAATAAACTCGGGAGCATAGCGTAAACCCTAAAACACGTTGGCGATTTAAGAAGCATTAGATTACATATGAACCAAGGATCTATTCTGACCATGACTGATGTGGGATTTGCCTAGGATGTCACATATGACAATTGAGAAAATTGACTATGGGGGTCGATGTGATTTAAGTGGAGAAAGACGGACATTGTAGTCTTGTAGACGATTGAGATGATTAATGATTCATTGGTAGCTTTGTTGCTCGACGAGGTCCGATTAGTGTCCCCCACTTCAGTGTTGGAGTGTTGGGTGCTTGGTTAGAAGTGCGTAATTCCTCAGTAGGAATTCGAGAGATTTTTAATATCGGATTGCATCTTCACCATGAGTCCATGGCTAAGAGGCCCTAATTTTTCAGCCATTCCACATAAAGGCCTAATACAATGAGTGTGTATGGATATATGTATATAAGTTATAACATGAGGGCTGAAGGGATAGGGTATCCAATCCTAACGCGGATGGATAGCAACCCTATTTCATAAAATTCATCACCTGCAAGAACCCCGTGGAGCTCCAATCGGCGGGAAAGAACTTCACATCGGCAGGGATGTCAACTCCCTAGCGCCCGTGGAACATACCCCGCGCATGACGATAAGCTCAGGCACAGGATCACATCATCTAAGTGGCGCCGTCAGTTCAAAGGAATCATCGCGCGTGAGCCTACTCGCCGAATATGCTAATAGCATCGACCTTTAGTACAAGGTTGTATGGAGAATCAAGAATTAAAGATATCTGGTCAGGCGCTGAACATTCTCTATGCCAACCAGAGGGCAACACGTGTCAGGGGTGGTCTAACAACCCTTGATAGGAACAGTGGTATGACTGCTTCCATGCTTCCACTATGCTGCCATGAACAGTACTCGTCAGAAGTACTGTGCAGGCATGTCCACATGCTGCCAGACGTCACATCAGACACCTCCAGATGGTCAACCATGCTGTGTCAGAGGGAAGCGCCGCCTGCGCCCAATCATGTTGCGCCATGTGTACTGCCAGCAAGGCAGAACATGCCTTCTCTCACATCAGCATTAATTACCACAAGCTACCCACCAGCTCATGGGCCGAAAATATCTTGGGCCTAGGACTTAAGCCCAATATCATCAGCTCCACCATGGGACGCATCAGTCGGCTCATGCTTTCCCTATAAATAGGAGATCACTTCTCCATTTTCAGGGATCGATCATTACATGCAAAAAATAGCACAAAGCTAGAGAGAGTCTTTACACACTTGTAATCTCCAAGTAATAAAGATATCTCTTTTACAGTGGATGTAGGTCGATCTAGACCGAACCATTTACATCTTTGTGTTCTTTTACTTTCAACACACACACGACACTTTTTCTTCTCTTCTCATAGGGTTCGGATTAAGTCACCGGTGTGAGCGAATGATTAAAACATGAGCAAACACGTGTACTAAACCCAACTTACCCATCTTCTCGAGTAAGTTATACTGTTGTTTCTTCAAAGGCCTCACTTTCTTAATTAGCCGATGGAGTTGACACTAGTCAGGTTAGAGGTATCAAAATCCACGATTGATCCTCTAAGTTAGATAATCAGCATGTAAAACTTGAGTTGTTGAATGCACGAGTTTAAGTGAGCCAACACAAACTGGGGTTAGAAATATATTATCCTACAACTCGAGCCAACATATGGCTTGGCGAATTGACTTTTTTTTTCTTCTCAATTTTAAGAAAAATTGGATTTAAATACTCCAAACTATTGCTCACTTGTCGATATCACTCTCAATTATTACTTTGAGTACCAATGCTCCCAAATTTACACTTATTTTTCTGTGTTACCCCCAAACTAACCAAACAATAACTCGGTTAATTCTTTTGATGGCGTGACATTGTTTTCCCCACATGACATGCTGACGTGTCATTTTCCCTATGTAGCATGCTGACGTGGTACTTTTCTAACATGGCACGCTGACATGACATACTGACGTGACAAAAAATTTCCTACATGACATGCTGAGATCAACATGCCACGTAGGAAAAAAAATGGCATGCATAAAAACTAACGGAGTTACTGTTTGTTAGTTTGGGGTGACATAGCAAACAAAATGTAATGTTAGGAGTATTGTTAGTCAAATTCATACTTGAGAGTGATATCCGTCTCCGATCAATAATTTGGAGTATTTAAATCCAATTTCCCCAAATTTGATGATTTTGTATGTTTGTTTTACTAAGGTCTCAAATAACAAGTTAACAAACAATAATGTTACATTTTTTTTTTTAATAATCATATTCTTCTCATTAATACAAAATACGAAAGTTACATCATAATAGCAGGTAGACGGGCAACAAGCTGCGCCGCCACCCCTTTTTGAATTGCAAACCCTAGTCTACTAAAGACAAAACCTTGCCCCCCTGGGGATGAAACATTGCTGTGGACGACCCGTTGGACCCTGGTCAAGAAACGAATAGCTTCTGGCGCCAGGGAGCCAAAAGTGTCGAAGGCCAGAGGGATAAAGACATGTTGGTTATCTGCACAAGCTTTAGCATGTTTATCTACTTTCTTTGATTCCGCCTTTCTTGATGCTTGCCTAGCTACGAACCCTGTTTCCCTTAACCCAACCAACGGAGATACCCCAGTGAGGTCCACACAGGCATGTTTCCCCCTCTCCCAACCAAAGACCAGCAGATCTGCGGGTCGCAGGGTGGATCTCCCTTCCGTGGGGTCTGTGAGGAAGTTTACAGGGGCTTCCTTTTTGGCAGAGATCCCAGCTCTTCTCAAGATATCCCACAAAACGTCCCTCACCCAGTCATGCCGATATTTAAAACCAGGGAGCTCCTTGCAATGAATTGCATGCTCCCCGTATTTATCCATGCAAGTTTTACGGCAGATGGGGCATGTTTCATCTTCCGGGTACATAGGGATCATCAATCGGTACTTGAGTATAGCCCTGTACTCTACTGCAGACATGCATTGACCCAAACCCTCAATCGGGATAACGGTCAAAAAATCCTGAGCATGAGGCCCTTTTAGGCATTCAATCACCGCCTTCTGGCGAGTGGATAACTCAAAAACTTCTCCCAGGCTCTGAGCAGTTTTGCTAAAAAGAGCATTCGCCAAAGTTTTTTGTGGCTTTGGGGGGGCGGTGTCCTTGTTAGAAAAACCGCCAATATCAAAGTCCGGGAGATAGACATTTAAGCGTTCGAGCGCCTGTTGATAGTCCGGATCTAGTCCAATGACCCCACTGAAGGTAACTCAATCAATACGAAAGTAACAATATACAATGAAATGAAATGAACTAATCTATACCATTCAAACAAGTTACTCAGAGCTAAATTGATCCAACCAAATCTCTCTAAGTTTTATAATGATTGAGTTACCTTCAGCGTTCGACTTGAACATTTCTTCAAGGGAAAGAGAGCCACATCAGTTCAAGTTTCTATAGAACAAGTTTTTTTTTTTTTTTTTTTTTTTTTTTTTTTTTTTTTTTAAAGGTTAATTTCTTTTTAATCATGTGGTCTGTGGGACTTGAACCCAAGACCTTCCACAACCTAGGTGTTTTAAAGGTTTTGACTTTGCCAATGGACCACCACCCCATTGGTAACAAGTTTTATTATATGAGTCTATGACGTGGTACATACAAGCCACATGAATACAGTGGCGAAGCTTGGAGATCGAATCCGCGGGGACCAGACTCATTTTTTTCCGATTGGTAGGGGCCAGACTTAATTCATATAAAATTACCTACGAAAATAGCAAAATTCCACTACTGCGTCATAAAACGGCGGGGGCCAGGACACCCCTGGGCCTCTATGCTTCGCAGGGCCGTCTCCGAAAATGTCAAAAAAAAATTGGGCCTTGGGCGAAAAAGAATTTGGGCCCAAAATTTTGTAAAGATGAATGAATTATAAAAAAAAAATTGAGTATAGTGCTAGAGCGAAGGATTGAACTTGAGACCTCTACATTAAATTAACATGGTTTTTCCAACTCCACTAACAAGACTTTAATGTATAAAACACAAATATATATCCTAAATATAGAATTTAATATATATACGCATATTTTAAAAAAACGTTCGGGCCCATTTAAGGGTCGGGCCCGGAGCCGGTGACCACCCGGCTCACCCTCATAGCCGGCTCTGATGCTTCGGCCCTGCATGAATATCCATAATACTCAGCGTCTTCTTTAGTTTTACCCAAACCAGCCGTCCAAAATCAGTTTTCTGATGACCAAGTGTGTCGGTGTGTGAAAGGAGAGAATTGTAATTTGTGTATCACCGTTAATTCACTGTACCGTCGCCGTTATTTCATTGTTTGTTTCTCGTTATGTTTGAAATTAATATATTAAGAAAAAAAAACACCCACCAAACGACATAAAGACCGATCCATTCGTATAACGTACGACTACCTATTGCATGTCTACTTTCCTATAACCAAAACTGAAAATACCAAACATTATTAACTACTAACGGTCATTGGATGATATCCAAACCTAACTTTTTTTGTCACCAAGAATCTCTAGCATTAAGCTACAGCTACCAATAAACATGGATGCAAGTACAAGTTACATATATTCATGCCAAATGTACAAGCCTTTAGAACCACATCGTTTGGTTATCAAGCATTAACTTGTAGCTACCAGTATACATACACATATTAAAACCAGTTGTACAGTATAATTTAATAAAGCTGTAGCTAAATGCTTTAAATCGAAAACTAAATTTCTAACGATCCCAACCACACCCTATTTGAGTTCTTAGTGATGAGCATTCAATTTCAATTATATATTCTAGGCATAGAGTTATTAAATTTAACTTGCCTTGTTTTTATTTTTAAATTTATCTATTCTTGTACTACAATGTTTTTGTTTTTGTTTTCTCTTAATTTAACTACAAACATGTTAGTGGTTATATTTTTTATGTGTGGTATGAAATGTTACGCGATTTGCAGTGGTGGATATACGAAAATATTCAACGGTATTCTATACATTGCTTAGGTTAAATATAAACTTATAATAGGTTAAATATAAATTACTTATAATATAGGGTGTAAGAGCATTCACAACCCGGGAACCAAATTATGTGAGGGTTTCCATAAATTATATGGGGTGGGTGTGAGTGGTTGTGTAAGACTTGATATTTTTTTTTTTTTTTTTTTTAACATATAAACACCCATAATGTTCTAACAAAATAAGATACTAAACAACCTTGTTAAACATCCATTTAAGTTTACAAAAGACATGTTTCAAATTGGCTACTGTTGCTACAACAAATATGTGTCCGGAGAGGGTCTGAATGTTCCAAGGTCGTCAGAAGAGGTAAAAGGGTTAAGGGGTTTCGGTTAACCAAACGCAGGTCGTGGTGTCCCTCTATATTGTAAACGTAGATGGGAGGTTCAAGAGTTTTGATATTTTAGTTGTTATGATTCTGATTTGGGATCAACCCAAAGTCAGAATGTTATTATTATTGGTTAACTTACGAAAAGATCAAACATAAGAGTATGATCTCGACGAGAGGAACTCTTGATCCCAAGTTACAACTAAGGACCATCCACGTAAGCCTGATGAAGGTTGAGACCTGCGAGTAACAGAGCGTGATTCCACATGTGATGGCTGTTGGAGCCAGCATGGTTGTGGAATCAGCATGGTTGTAGATTGTTAAGAATGTATAGCAGCAGCTCGGAGGCTTGAAGGCTTCAGCCTGCTGTTGCTGAAAATATTATTAGAGAGAGTGTTTAGAGAGAGAGATAGAGAGATAAAGTGTGTGAGAGAGGTCTTGTGTTCAGACCAATCTGCCTTAGATGTGTGGTTTGCCCCTCTATTTATAGAGAGGGGATGGGTTAAACCCTAATGGGCTTCCTTGTTGGGCTTGGGCTTGACCCAATATTATATTTAATGATTTTGGCTTCTTGGGCTATTGGGCTTGGCCCAATTGAGTACCCTTCACCATCAGCTACCATGAGAATCTTTGACGATAACTTCAACCACGTACAAAAATATTAACAACTTGTCTATTATGACCCAAAAGATCCTAGGACTACCATGGTACCCAACCCATTAAGACTTGAGCGTGCAAACTTGACCTCCCCGATACTTATCTTCATTCATGAGCTTTACCTATCACCAACACAAACAAGCAAACATTTAGCATACTAAGAGAAACATCAACATCTAGTTCATAAGACATCAAAACAACCCATTAAACCATGATGCATCCTTCCATCCTGTAACACTCCAACCGATGGCGGAAACATCGAGGTGTCACGTAGTGATGATTGTTCAATAGCTCATCGTACCAAATGGAAGTTGAATATTACTAAATAATTTACAAATTGTCATACAAATTACATAAACTTGATTTGCATAAACTAGGTCCAAAGCTCCTATTTGTTCCAAGACTTGTACAACTTCCAATAGCAAATAAAACCTGAAACATGTTAAGTTGGAAAGATGGGGGGTCAACTATAAATAGTTGGTGAGAATACATAGGTTTTGCATATAGTTGAAAACAATATGTTGTATAGCAATCATAGTTGAAGTATAATAATGAGTAATGATAGAATATGAGTCCGACATGTAACAATGCGTCTTTTGTACAATCAAACCTTGTGTCGACTGAGACCTAACTCGCAAGTTAGTAAAAGTGTAACTGTTATAGATCATCCCTGAATTTATGCGGGGGGATGAGTTTGTCAGACCTATAGCGCTATAATCTAAACAGGCGGCTTGATCAATCTTAATGATTGTACTGTGTCTTTTTTATTACAGTCAAATGATAGAATGAGTAAATGATAATGTATAAAATGTTTATAATTGAATCACAAGTTTCAACAATGATAGTGTACAAAATGTTTAAACATGTTTCACCCCAAAATGTAAAACAGAAAAAGGGGATATGTAAACTCACCGTTTGTGTAATATCTTGAAATATGTCGAACCACCAATTTTGGATTAGAATATTCAAAAGAATTAACCTAAATGAATAAATAATAATTTGTAAGGAATTGAACTTAGAGTCTAAGTTATCTAGGATTAGGCACTTAGGGTTTCTAGACTAGAAATTGGGGATTCACAAGGTTTTTGAATTGAAATACAATAGGGTTTAAATAATTTTAATATTTAAAGAACATTTAAATATAATTATTTGATTTTACGCAATTAATTATGTAATAGAAGTATAAATAAATGGAGGAAGTAATCAAGTCACTTAAATTTGAAAATCATAAGTCCATTTCATACTAAGATAATAGAATTAATTTCAAAAAATTTTAAAACTTGTAATTTTGATATCTTTATAATTTTAAATTGATTTATTAACATTAAAATGCAATAATTAGGATTTAAATACAAATAAAAAAAAATATTATTTTCATTTTATAACAGTAGTTAATATGTGATATAAGTGAAAAATAACTTTAAAAAAAATTATTTTTCATATTATTTTCATTTAAAACTGAATTTAATTAAATATAAATAATTAAATAGTATTAAATCATAAAAATAGGTAAAATAACTTTTCTTCACAAAAATAAATTACCAAACAGTTTTAAATGGTTAAAAATAATTCCACAAAAATTTTGGTATTAAAATGATGAAAAATGAATTTTATATGAATTAATTATGGTTTAAACGAGCAAAATACATTAAAAATAATAAATAAGTATTTTTCCGAAAAATAAAATTATAAACATAAATTTTAGGGTCTTGAGAAGCTAGGATAATTTTTATAAAAAGTTTGGACTATGTTTACTATTTTTAATAATTAAAGGATTTATGATTGTTTAAAAATAAAATAATAACAAAACTAAACAAAAAAAAAGATACATAAAAAAAGAAACAGGTCTAAACCCCTACCCTGAGAATCGAACCTGTGTCTATTGAATTGAAGGGCCACGCACAGACCAATTGGTCTGGATGTATGTTTGATATTTGTTTTAGATTCAGTTTATATTTATACGAAACCTGCAACCAACAAAACCCCAATCTGTATCCTATAAACCCTAATTCCTAAACAATCCAATTGACCCACTGATCGATCCAGTTAATAACTAAAGTTATAGGGTTTTTAATCCCTGAAGAAAATCGATCCTAATGAGCCTAATAATTTGAATGAAAACATACCCGAAGGTGATGATCTTGCGAGTCAAAATCTGCGATCTAGGACGCCCGAATTGAATAAGTTTAACGTTTGAAAGTGAAAGGTGATAAGGGGGAATTATTTTTCGGCACTTCTAGGTATTGTGTGTGACTTTAATTGAGCTAACAACATGGATTTATACAGATTTGATTTGAGTTATTTAGGAATGTTCATGAATGGTTTTAACTCGCTTAATTGGCAGTCAAGACACGTTATTTTGAATGGGATTTGGCCGAGATTGATGCTTAGTCGTAAATCAATCAAATTTGTTTCCAAATTCAAGCCAAGGCATGTTGATTTTGAACTGGGTGGCGGTGGGTCACACTTTAGTCGTGGATCGGGTCTGCAAGGAAAGTGCAGATTTTGTTTAGCCCATTAAGAAGCTTTTAAAAAAACAATGGATTTTAGATTCTACAGAAAGCACCATGTGGTGCAGTGGTGGTGTTGTTTGTTGATTCAAACCGGAACCAGACTTGGGTTCGAGTCTGGTTGGTAAATGTTTTTTTTTTAATTATCGAGTTGGGCCGGGTATGGGCTTCATATCTTGGGCTGACTAGCTTCTGGGCTGTCCAGAAGTTGGGTTAAGGGGTGGGTTTTTGTTGGGTTTAAAAAGTCTAAAGGAACTTATGACATTTTACTAGTAAAATATATTATTATTATTATTATTTTTAAAATATTTGAAATACAAAGATTTAGACTTGGTTACTCTTGTACAAAAGGAATTTAGGTGGGAATTTTACTAATTTAAAATTTTTTATAAAAAAAATACGCGATGTTACACATCCTCCCTTGTGACCCGTTAAGGGTCTTTCCACCATTTCATACCATACATTCCACTATTATACTCAGGGGCGAAGCTTGGTTCTCGAATCGGGAGGGGCCGAACTCAATTTTTTTTGATCGGTAGTGGCAAATCGGCGGGGGCCGGACTTAACACGGCCTCAATTTACCTACGAAAATTGCAAATTTCCACTACTACGCCAAAAAACAGGGGGGCAGGGCCACCCCTGGCCCTTTCAAATCCTTCGTCCCTGATTATACTTTCGTGGCCCGCTAAGGGTATTTCTACCATTTCATACCATACATTCCACTATTTTACCTTCGTGACCCGTTAAGGGTATTTCTACCATTTCATACCATTCCACTATTTATGCATCCTTGTATAGCCACTAAGGACACTTCATACTACTTACATTCCATCATATTAACCCATAACAAGTAACATAACATAACAATCATGTCTAATATATCTATCACGATAAATAGTTGGGAGTAACCAACTTACCTTTGTCGTGTGCACCTTGCTCCTTTTGACTACTTGAACCTTTAACCTTCACGCCTACATAGTGAAGGAAATCCATACTTTAGTTCTCATACTTTCACCCACTACCATTCTTGGTTTAAGGATAATAAACCAACATGATTTCATAGTTACATACACTACCATCATCTTTGACATTCATTTCTTACAAATTCACATATTCTAAAGTGCGAAGCATTTCATCAAACATTTGGTGTGCATTCACATTAATTCAAGTCATTATACAAATTTTAGGGTGCACAATCCTCCTTTCTACATTAGCATTTACAATCTACATTAATTTTCTAACAACAATGCATAATCAATTGAGTTATCATGATATTAAGGTCCTGTTTGACTTTCAAAAAGTCAACAGGAACCTTTATTCCAAACACCCACTTAATAAATCTCAATTTAGCCCCAATACACCCAATTTAACATACAATTTCATCAATTCTACACTACCAAACATAATAATCATGTTTTCCTAAGCTACCATGAAGCAATTATCATAATATGATTATGAAATCTCACATATCACTTCCATGCTCTACTAAAATTGATTCTTCAACTTATCAATATGATTAGCACCACTAGATGGCTATAAATCCAAGAACATACAGGGGATTAAGGGTGATTTCCTACTCCAATTTGCAGCTATAGAGGCTGAATTGGAGAGCCCTTTTTGGTCGCCCCCTTCCCCTCTCTCTGTGTTTTTTATTTTTTTCCCAAACCACCATTTTCCTTTTTACCCCCTTAACTTAATTAACAATTCTAAATCATCCAAAACCAACCCCTCAAGATGGGTGTTGGTTCATGGCTAACCCCTCCCTTTTACCAACACCAGTTTAACCAAGTAACCAACTTGGTTAGTTTTATTTTTGTTACGTGTACAACTACCAATGCACTACTTACAACTAGGGGTACACACATATACATACACATATATTCACACATACTGTGACATCCGTCACCCTCGTCTTTCATCTCATTGACAATAATAGCCCTTCAAATATTTCCATTATAGGCCCTATAAGTTCGTCGTTTTTAAATTTAATTTTAGAGCGAACTAAAATCTATCAGTTATATTGATTTTGGATCGGGTATAATTTTTAATCAAATGCGTAACATATTCGTAAAAGATTTTGTTTAAAAAAAATTTAGTTTTATAAAGTTTTAGAAACTTTTTGGTTAAACTAACTTAACTTGGTTAAGTTTTATAAAAGAATCACTAACTTAGTTTATAAAAATCAAATCTAGTTAAAATTAAAGGGACCATTTGTGCCAAACATGGAAACTTTAAAAAAAATAAAATAATAATAAAACAGGATCAGATCCCGCCCCTTCCTTTTCCGGCCAACCAGTCCGGCGACCGGAGCTCGTCTCCGGCGAGCCTGGAATCCCACCTTTAATGCGTTTTTTTCGTTTCTTTTGGTACCATTAACTTATCTCCATCATAACCGACCTAATTCTTTATGTAATTTACGTTTTAATCAAGCTTTTATTAAGCTTTGATCTTGAAACCGTTCGGACATAAAGACCCACTCAAAACGCTCGTATTACTCGTCCTTAATACAAATTGAACTCGCCATCTTCTTGCTGCACTTATACACCTTCTAAACCCACGAAAAGACACGTCTAAAACACGTCCAAGCAGCCTTATAATTGAACCAAAACTTTCCGCCTGTTCATGCTCATGTTCGACCTCTAATCGTGGTTGTAAGTATTTTATTTTGATGCCATTTTGTTTCCTAGATGATGCTTTTTGAAAGCCCTATGGTTTTAGAGGCTATCTGTGCTTGAATCGAGTTATTATATAAACTAGGGTTAGGGTTTCTTGGTTAATCAATTTGGGGAAGAAGATGATGTATCATATTAAGTTTAAATTATTTTGAAATCAAAACCTATTAACAAAATGGATTGTAGAGTAGTGGTTCTAAACATGTAGGAATGGGGCTAGGACCTGGGATCGAATCCCTTCTGCAACAGCAAACTGGGTATTTTTTTTTTCAGATTTTGGATATATAATTTATTTATTTATTCATTTATATACAAATACATATATATCCTAAAATAATCATAACTAATTCATTTTGCTCCAAAAATTATAAAAATTTAGGTGTAGCTTCTTAACACTTCATAGAAAATTGTCATATTTTTAGTTTTCTGAAAAATATTTATTTTCGTGATTTAATTAATTTAAATTGTTTTAATCATAATTAATTGATTAAAAATTCATTTTTAATGATTTTTATCTCAAAATTTTTGATAAATTATTTATAATCATCTTGAACTAAAATAAAAATTATTGGTTCAGAAAACATTTATTTTTTATTGATTTTCCTATTTTTAGTCATTTAAACATGATTTAATTTCATTAAATCAGTTTTAAATATAAATAAGTTTATAAAAATTATGAAACAATTTATTTTCATTTATTAACATAATAAAGCATCCAATTTCTATAAAAATAGTATTTTTTGGTCATGTCTTGTATTATTAACATTATTTATGTTTAATTAGACATAATTAAACATTTATTTATTTACACTATTTAAACATCTAGTTTATAAATAATTTTCTATTAATTACCATCTGTTGGATCGTTGTGTAACTCAAAATCATTTATTTATACATTTATAATAATTGTATTTATTTACAATAATTAGTTACAGCAACTAACTACATCATTTTATCTTAATTAGTCAAACATAGTTTTTTTATCAAAATATTTAATTGGTAATAATTATGTTACCTAAACCGTAGTTTTAAACTTTGGTATGTTATTCTACAACTTTTTATTAATCCAATTTATCATAAAACTCTAATTCCCCAAATCGACTTAGCAAACCCTAATGC
Organism: Ambrosia trifida; assembly: GCA_028751855.1. Taxonomy (NCBI): domain Eukaryota; kingdom Viridiplantae; phylum Streptophyta; class Magnoliopsida; order Asterales; family Asteraceae; genus Ambrosia; species Ambrosia trifida. The sequence goes on from CM054125.1 coordinate 138,333,925, forward strand.
CTTAGACCCTAATTACCCTAGACTTTTTAGACATTTCCTTATTAGTATTCTTACACATTATAGGTTGAATTCCTCGGAATTCCCATTACTTAGCTCACGATCGCTTAAGTGGATTTTGATCGCTTTCGTAAACAGTGAGTATATCTTTCCCCTTTTTACCGTTTTACTACTTTGGGGTGACTCATGTACTTATATATTAATCAAGTTTCAATTTCTTATACTTAATGCAATTCTCATGTGTGTTTGCTTTATGATAATTGGTGTGTCTATGACTTGTCAAAATCATTAACCGCTGGGCGGCCTAGCTTTTCAATGAATAGTACTATGGTATACCCCCTTGAGACTCTGTTGAGAGAATCTTGGTCATTGTCTTGTTAATTCATTATTCAGTTGGTTAGTCATGTGTTAGTCATTATTCTCAGGTTTGGTTTTGAACGGATATTACTTATTACATAATTGCAAATGGTATCGCACATGAATTGCTAAACATTTTTTTTTTATTATATTTATTTAAACAGGGTATGCTCACCAATACAATTTTTGTATTGACCAAATTATTTTGTACATGTTTCAGGTTATTTTGAGATGCATTCTTTAAGCTTTCGGATTTATATTTAGATTTTGATTCATTGTATTTCAATTTAGTTGGCAGTTAGAATCGTTGTATTTCATTTCAATGTAATAAATTATTTAATCAATGTATTCAAATTTACACTTTAGTCCATGAGCTATTGAACAATCGTCACTACGTGACACCTCGATGTTTCCGCCATCGGTTGGGGTGTTACAGATTGGTATCAGAGCCATGGTTATAGGGAATTAGGTTATTAGAATGCCTTTTAGCCTAGTCTATAACTAAGCTTACTTTCACGAGTTCTCTCGTGTATATTTCTCTTATTCTTTTATTTTCTTTCAAGATATTTTGTTATGATTATTTCTCGTTATCCTTTCGATATTTTGCTTGGCGAAGAAGACACTCGTATTTCCACAAACGAAACGATATCACCAAGTTAGGAGTGACATCTATACCTTGGTGATTAGTTTCACTCCTCTATATATTATTTATCTTAGGAATATATCTTTGAGATAGGAGTGACATCCACACCTCAAAGAGTATTTCCTTCAAAAAAAAAAAAAACTTAATCACTAAGCTGGGGGTGATATCCTTAACTTAGTGATTGGTTTCATTCCTCAATTGTTTTCAATTTTGAAATACATCTTTGAGTTAGGAGTGAAATCCACATCTCAAGGATCTGTTTCTACATCTCGTTTTAAAGTCTCGCTAAAGGTTTTGAAATTTACCAGTGACGGGGTATGTGCAATCGGGAAAAATGACCATTCACTCATAGGTTCAAGTACGCTCCCCACAAGTCACTAATAATATTTTAATCTCTTTGGCTAGTCACCAGTTTCATTAGAAATATTCTCAGTATCATATTTTTGATATATTTTTCATTTGTTGTTTGAAACTCTTATCATAATTTTTTAAATGAAGTTATTATGTCTTTTGAGTTTCTCTATTAGTAGCTTTCGCTATTAGTGCATTTTTCAGTTTCCCATTATTGATCCTTAAGTTTTGTTTAACATTTGGATTTTGAGTTTTATCTCTTGTTGTTGATCATTCGTTTTACATCATCATTACTAAAACTTCTATGCGCTATGATATCGCATTAAAACTTACACTATTTCATCTATGTTTCGTAACTTTCATAAAGCATCATTTTTCATGTTCAAAAAACATTTTCCTATGACTAAAAAATTTTAAGCTTATTGTTTAACTTTGATCACATTTTGATTTCTAAATACGAAAAAATTCTATTTTTCCAAAATTCATCAAGGCATCTGGGATCATTCACAACCTTCACGCCATTTTAAATTTCGATCTTTTGAAACACAATAGAATTACACGTACTTCATGAAATGGTTTCATCTTGCACTTCATAAACTTGCATTGCATATTTTACCAGTCAAATGTAAACCTTTTGTTTTCATATAACATATCCAATATATGTTTTCGGGAGAAACTTGCAACTAATAATATGTCTTATAACATTTTTCAAACTCGACTTCTTGTGTGTTTACAAAGATTTTTCAAATAAATTTGTTTTGAATCTAAAACACACACTTTGATTTCTAAAGAGTTATCATGCAATCCTTTCAACTATATCACAAAGTTTGAGCAAACCACGTTTTTGATACACGAAAATTTATCCTATTGCACTTGTACTCTTTCAGTCGCAGAACTTTTGGTCTAACAAAATATTGAACATGTCCTTATCAGAATGTCACAAATTGTCTTTTATCATATAATGCATATATGTAAAACTAACTAAATTCAAACCCTTATGTCAGTAGACTACATGATTGTTTGCGTACTCCCACTTATCGTAAATTTCATTATTTTATTCTTACACCATTTTACTTATAGTTATTTCTAACATGTTATTTGTGATTTTTTTTATTTCACACTGCTTGTTTGCAAGAATTCATCTCGTTTACTTTCATTTTGAGCAACTGTGCGATTTACTCAATTTATATTATACTATTCTTTCAATCGAACTTTTATGCTATACTTATACACTTACATGAACGCATATTTTGTATGCATATGTTTTCCTGTTTTGAGCAAAACCTACGTCATTTTGTTCATCATCATGGTCAACGAACATACTAGTTGATAACTCGTATGGGATCTAAGCCAGTGCCCACGTACGACTCGGATTAGAGTATTTATTTAATCTGAGGGGAACGGTGTAAATCTCGGAGTTTATCAATATAGGTGTTTAGAGCCAACGATGTGAACAGAAACTACCGGTTAAGGGTGAACCCGAAAGGGAAGAACCTCTAACCATGTCTTATACTTACATGTTATTCACATTACGGTTAAAGGGAAAACCCGGAAGGGAAGAACCTCTAACCATGTCTTGATTGAACATTATTTCATTACAGTGGCTATTACATATTGGTTGCACGCATTTATTTCTTGTTAAGGTTATGGAAAAGCATAACACCTTAGTGTAAGGTAAATCGATGATTACGGTCCGGAACGCAATCATGGGTTTACAGGTACATGAGGGTGGTGTGTAATTCTATTTAGGCTATTGGTAGACAATCAGTACGAGTCCAAAGTATCGGGAGTGTGGTGGGTCAGCTGCGGTACACTATATATATAAGCATAAACGATACTGCGGGAGCGGACTAGGAGTCTAACCAAGAACCTACCCATTACCCATTACTACCTCTTCATTCGATAGTTATCTAATAGCTAGTGTTTTCGATAAGAACGTTCTTACACGACCTTCAATTCATCTTCCTAGAGTCTTTGTCTTGACCATCCACACAGAAAACACAAACCATGTATACTTTTACACACTCGATTATTTGGATACTTACTCCATACTCTAAAAACATATAGTCTGAAACTTTTCTAAAGTAGGGGAGACTACTTCATTAGTACCACTGCCCCTCACCTGTTACACATTCCCAAAACTTTTCTCAGTTAAACTCTCAACTTTCTAACCTCAAGTCATCTGTTAAAGATCTTTTGAAACTTTTATCTAGGATATTAGACAACTGTTTTTTTTTTTTAAAAACTTGTCAAATCATAAATGATGAAAATTTTCAACCTACTTGATTTATGCAAACACCTTTTGTTTCGTAGTAGCCCCCCTTGAAAGAAATTTCGAGACGAAATTTTCTAAAGTAGGGGAGACTGTGACATCCGTCACCCTCGTCTTTCATCTCATTGACAATAATAGCCCTTCAAATATTTCCATTATAGGCCCTATAAGTTCGTCGTTTTTAAATTTAATTTTAGAGCGAACTAAAATCTATCAGTTATATTGATTTTGGATCGGGTATAATTTTTAATCAAATGCGTAACATATTCGTAAAAGATTTTGTTTAAAAAAAATAGTTTTATAAAGTTTTAGAAACTTTTTGGTTAAACTAACTTAACTTGGTTAAGTTTTATAAAAGAATCACTAACTTAGTTTATAAAAATCAAACCTAGTTAAAATTAAAGGGACCATTTGTGCCAAACATGGAAACTTTAAAAAAAATAAAATAATAATAAAACAGGATCAGATCCCGCCCCTTCCTTTTCCGGCCAACCAGTCCGGCGACCGGAGCTCGTCTCCGGCGAGCCTGGAATCCCACCTTTAATGCGTTTTTTTCGTTTCTTTTGGTACCATTAACTTATCTCCATCATAACCGACCTAATTCTTTATGTAATTTACGTTTTAATCAAGCTTTTATTAAGCTTTGATCTTGAAACCGTTCGGACATAAAGACCCACTCAAAACGCTCGTATTACTCGTCCTTAATACAAATTGAACTCGCCATCTTCTTGCTGCACTTATACACCTTCTAAACCCACGAAAAGACACGTCTAAAACACGTCCAAGCAGCCTTATAATTGAACCAAAACTTTCCGCCTGTTCATGCTCATGTTCGACCTCTAATCGTGGTTGTAAGTATTTTATTTTGATGCCATTTTGTTTCCTAGATGATGCTCTTTGAAAGCCCTATGGTTTTAGAGGCTATCTGTGCTTGAATCGAGTTATTATATAAACTAGGGTTAGGGTTTCTTGGTTAATCAATTTGGGGAAGAAGATGATGTATCATATTAAGTTTAAATTATTTTGAAATCAAAACCTATTAACAAAATGGATTGTAGAGTAGTGGTTCTAAACATGTAGGAATGGGGCTAGGACCTGGGATCGAATCCCTTCTGCAACAGCAAACTGGGTATTTTTTTTTCAGATTTTGGATATATAATGTAACACCCCAACCGATGGCGGAAACATCGGGGTGCCACTTATTGATGATTGTTTTCAGTAGCACATGGTATAATATAAATTTTAAATAATTTATTCAAACATAATATCCAAAATATGAAATGATGTCTAAGAATTCAAATACATGATATCAAATAACAACTTCAATAACTTCAAATAAAACTTCAAGTAAAATCCTCATGCTAACTCAAGCCTCAGCTTCATTGTTACCTGAAACATGTTAATTTTGAAAGTATTTTGGGTCAACATAAGTTGGTGAGAATTACATAGGTTTTTGATAATAAAATGAAAAAAATGTTGTGCAATTCATGTGTCATGTCAATCTAGCCCATATGTGAGAACATACTAGAAATAAATCGAGTGCATAATCAACCCTGATGACTGTTATAAAATGATACATACCATACACTTATGGTCCAATTGAATATGTTATGCGATAACAAACACCCACGTAACCTTTGTAGGAGGCACGTATCCGGGTGGGATTGTCAGTCCAATAGATCTATCAATGTATACCGTCGGCTTGTACGGAGTTAATGATTATGCTAGAATGATGCTTACTCTAATCATGCTCAAGACATAATGCAACATAGAAAACACATAGACACATTGATGATTGAATTGCAATGATAATGTTATAACATGTTTCACCCCAAAAATGGTGAATGATAAAAGGGGCTATGTAAAACTCACCTTAGCAAATGTTAAACTCGTTGAAAAGATGAAATAATAGTGTTGCCCAAAATGATTCCAAATATCACCCTATAATAAGGTAATATATAATAAGTCTAAGTCTAATTAACTTATAAGTGTATCCTAGGGTTTCGATTTGGGGATATCCAATTGTTGAATTTAAATTAAAATGTTAATTAATAAAGGAAAATTTGATAATTAATAAAAGAAAGTCTTTTTATAAAATTTGAATTTTGAAAATACACATTAAAGTGTTTGGAGTATAAAAAATAATTTTTATAAAATTATTTCATTTAAAAATAGATTTTTAAATCTATTTATTATAAATAGCCAATATTTAACTTTAATATTCAAAAATACTAAAATTAAAGAATTTCTATTTTAAAAATCATATTTCTGTTCTAAATAATTAAAAATAATTTGTATAAAATTTTGGTGCAAAAATGATGAAAATTGGATTTATTATGATTTAATTATGATTAAATCTAACAAAAATTGATTAAAAATATAAAATAAATGATTTTACTGAATTAAAAATTATTTCAGTAAAGTTTAACTTTATAAAAAGTCAGGATAATTTTTGGAGAATTTAATAAAATTGTTTTGATATATAAATGGATTTTTATAAATATAATGGTATAAAAATGATTTAATTATTATAAATACTAAATAAATGAATTTTTGAAAAATAAAAATTGTGAATAACACTTTTATCTCAGATTAAACAAATATATTTTTTTTGGAATTTATAAAATAGTTTTAATATTTTAAAATGAATTTATAAGATTAAAAGGTTTAATATATATATATATATATATTAGTTTTGTTTAAAAGAATAAAAAGAAGCAAAAAGGGGCAGTAGCCGGGACTCGAACCCGGGTACCTTCTGTATTGAGCCAAGGTCACAACCACTTGGCCTAGGCCAGTGGTTGTGATATTTTCTGTTTAAAATTAAATAAATACAATACGTGATTCTGAGTTTATCCCCAATTATACACGACGAACCCTAGAAATTGCAATTGGACAAATCACACATCAATAGCCTAATTAACCATAGGGCTATTGATGTGTGATGGCCGATGAACATAACCCACACAAATAATTAAACTCACAGTGTTGTTTCGAGTTCGTGTGCTTGGTCAAACCAGAAGTCAAACAACGAACAAGATGATTATAATTAGAGTGTTTCAGAGATAATTGGAGGTTGAGAGAGAGTTGTGAGCGAGTATCCAAGGTTCGTAGAGGGTCTATTTATACAGAGGATCAAAGGGTTTGGTTAATTGGAAAGTTTGACCCTCGTTTATTAACAAACGCGTATAAATTCAAAATTAGTCAATGATTGGTTGTAATTGACGTGTAAATGAGTCACACTGGGCCGATAATCGTATTAGTTTGCCATTTATAGATCAATCAAGCATTGATCTTGATTGATGATTCAAACGCGTCCAAGGCAGTTGACTTTCACGAGTCAAACTGCAGATTTAGAAGCGCGTATATATTTAATATGTGTCGGGTTTATTCCAAGAGGATGGTCCAGCCCAGTTGGTTGTGTGTTTGGTTGGTTTGGGCTTTGGCGCGGGTTCGAACCCCGGCCAAGGCAGTTTATTATTTTTTGACATATTTACAATACAACACACATATATAATATTATATATATAGTATTAGGGTTTTAATAACGCGACAAAAATAATAAATGCGAATATATAAGATGAAACTTGACGTTTTATTAATGACGAACGTGTAACGTACAAGTTTTAAATACGTAATGTTACAGTCTCCCCTACTTTTAGGAACTTCGTCCCGAAGTTGGAGTTGGAGAGTCTGGTGGGAAAAGATGTGGATACTTCGACTTCATCTGGTCTTTACGTTCCCAAGTGAACTCTGGGCCTCGTTTAGATTCCCAACGAACCTTAACGATCGGAATACGACTGCGCTTGAGTTTCTTGACTCCAGTGTCAACAATCTCGACGGGTTTCTCGATAATGTGCATGCTTTCATCAATTTGCACATCCTCAAGAGGAACATGAAGGTTCTCATCTGCTAAGCATTTCTTGAGATTCGAAACATGGAAGGTCGGATGAACATTGCTTAGCTCAGGTGGAAGATCAAGTTTGTAAGCCACTTTTCCAACTCTGTCAAGAATTTTGAAGGGGCCTACGTATCGAGGAGCTAGCTTTCCCTTTCTACCGAAACGAATTACTCCTTTCCAAGGGGATACTTTAAGTAGTACAAGGTCCCCAACTTGAAATTCCAAGGGTTTACGACGTTTATCAGCATAACTCTTTTGACGACTTCTAGCCTTGAGAAGATTATCCTGAATGAGCTGAATTTTGTCTGTGGTTTCCTGGATTAGTTCGGGTCCAGTAATACGAGCTTCACCAACCTCAGTCCAACAGACAGGTGAAAGACATTTCCGACCATAGAGTGCTTCAAAAGGAGCCATGTTAATGTTGGCGTGATAACTGTTGTTGTATGAAAACTCAACCAAAGGAAGATGAGAATCCCATGCGCCACCAAAATCGATGACACATGCCCTGAGCATGTCCTCAAGTGTCTGGATGGTTCGTTCAGTCTGACCATCCGTTTGAGGGTGATAAGCAGTGCTCAGGTTCAACTTGGTACCCAAAGCATCTTGTAGAGATTCCCAAAAGTGAGAGGTGAAACGACCATCGCGATCAGAAATAATGTCCAAAGGTATACCGTGACGACATACGATTTCACTTACGTACATCTTTGCCAACCTTTCCACAGAATACTTCTCACGAATAGGTAGGAAGTGAGCTGACTTGGTCAAACGATCGACGATTACCCAAATACTGTCAAAACCTTTGGGTGTACGAGGGAGTTTGGTGATGAAATCCATAGCTATGCTCTCCCATTTCCAGACAGGAATCTCTGGTTGTTCAAGCATACCAGATGGTCGTTGATGTTCAGCCTTGACCATGGAACAAGTGAGGCATTTTGCGACGAAAAGAGCAATGTCTTTCTTCATACCGGGCCACCAATAAGAATAACGAAGATCTTGGTACATCTTGTCAGCTCCAGGATGAATAGAATAACGAGACTTATGAGCCTCGTTCATGAGAAAAGTACGAAGATCATCACGGTCGGGAATCCACAGTCGGTTAAGGAAATAAAGGAGACCATCGGGTTTGGTTTCAAGTTGAGTTTCAGCACCACAAGACATTTCATCGTACATGTTACCTTGGATGACTGATGTGTGTTGAGCCTGGAGAATGCGATCCTGAAGATCAGTACGAACTCTCGCACATTGGAGTTTGACACGCTCTTTACGACTAAGTGCGTCAGCCACAACATTCGCCTTGCCAGGATGGTAGCGAATTTCGCAATCATAGTCGTTAAGTAATTCAACCCAACGTCGTTGCCTCATGTTAAGATTCTTTTGATCGAAGACATGTTGGAGACTTTTGTGGTCCGTGAACACCACACATTTGGTCCCATACAGATAATGTCTCCAAATCTTGAGTGCAAAGACAACAGCGCCCAATTCAAGATCATGGGTGGTATAATTCTTTTCGTGAGTCTTGAGTTGTCGAGACGCATAAGCAATAACCTTTCCTCGTTGCATGAGAACACAACCAAGACCTTGGTTCGATGCATCACAGTAGACCACGAAATCATCATTACCATCAGGTAGAGACAAGATAGGAGCTTCACAAAGTTTCAGCTTAAGAGTTTCGAATGCTTCCTCTTGCTTAGGTCCCCACTCATAGGGTTTACCCTTGTGAGTTAAGGTAGTGAGAGGAACAGCGATCTTGGAGAAATTGGCGATGAATCGACGATAATAACCAGCCAACCCAAGAAAAGAACGGACTTCCGTTGGAGTGGTAGGAACACTCCAATTCTTCACAGCTTCGATCTTTGCAGGATCAACATGAATTCCGTTCATATCAATGACATGACCCAAAAATTGAACTTCCTTAAGCCAAAATTCGCATTTTGAGAACTTGGCGTACAGTTGTTCTTTCTTTAGGAGATTCAAGATAGAGTGAAGATGTTGCTCGTGATCGGATTTTGATTTAGAGTAAATCAAAATATCATCGATGAAAACGATCACGAATTTGTCGAGATAGGGTCTACAAACCCGATTCATCAAATCCATAAATACTGCGGGAGCATTGGTCAACCCAAAAGGCATAACCATGAATTCATAGTGACCGTAGCGAGTGCGAAAAGCTGTGTTGGGAATATCTTCCTCGTGGACTCTAAGCTGATGATAACCAGAACGGAGATCAATCTTCGAGAAGTGGGTTGCTCCTTGAAGTTGATCGAAGAGATCGTCAATCCTAGGAAGTGGATAACGATTCTTGATGGTGAGTTTGTTGAGTTCACGGTAGTCAATACACATCCGAAGAGAACCATCCTTCTTTTTAACAAATAAGACAGGGGCTCCCCATGGAGAAGAACTAGGGTGAATGAACCCTTTATCAGAAAGTTCCTGTAATTGACTGGCAAGTTCTTGCATCTCAGAGGGTGCAAGACGATAAGGAGCTTTAGCGACAGGATTAGCACCAGGAATAAGATCAATACGAAACTCCACTTGTCGAGCAGGAGACAAACCAGGTAAATCCTCGGGAAAGACTTCAGGATAGTCTCGAATAATAGGAATGTCTTGGATACTTTTGCCTTTGTCCTTCTTCTCTATCACGTTAGCTAAGAAGGCTGTATACCCCTTTCGTAAATACTTTTGGGCAGTAGTACAAGACATAAGCTTAAGCTCACCACAGGGTTTCTCACCATAGATCTTCAAAATCTCACCAGATTCGAGAGGAATGCGTATGACTTTCTCGAAGCACAGAATTTCGGCACGATGAGTTGACAACCAGTCCATGCCTACTATAACATCAAAACTACCAAGATGCATGGGGATGAGATCGATAGGGAAGGTATGATCGTCGAGATCCAACAAGCAGTTACGAATAATAGAGTCGATCGAAATAGACTTCCCGTTAGCTACCTCTACCACGAAAGGTTCTTCTAGATTAGTGTGGGGTAAGTTAAGTAAAGGTTCAAACTTCAGTGACACGAATGACTTATCAGCTCCTGAATCAAATAATATGGATGCATAGTGGTTATTAATGAGAAACGTACCATTCACCACTTCGTTGTTGTCACGAGCCTGATTAGCGTTGAGATTGTAGGCGCGACCTCGAGCACCTTGGTTCTGGTTACGGTTCTGGTTTTGGTTTTGGTTCTGATTTTGGTTTTGGTTACGGTTACGATTAGGGCAGTTGTTGATGTAGTGATTAGGGTTGCCACACTCGTAGCATTGACCACGAGTAGGCCTGTTGTTTTGTTGGTTGGGAGCTGGGTTGTTGTTGTCTTGGGTAGTAGGAGATCGACAGACGTTCACCAGGTGACCATATCTTTGACACTTAGTACAAAAACGACATGGCACCTGCGTTGGATGATGGTACTTGCAAGTGTTGCACAAAGGGCGAGGTCCGGTGTATGGTTTCTTGGCTGGGTTTTGGGCAGCAGGTGGAGTAGCAGCAACCATATAGTTTCTAGCCTTGCGCTTTTTGTTGCTTGAGGTCTCAGGCTTGACTTCAATTGCAGGCTGTGGAGTGTCTTTAGCAACAGTCTTCTTAGTGCCCTTGCGAACGAGAGTACCGTTCTTCACGTGATTATCAGTAAGAGTGGCCGCTAGACGTTTGGCCTCTTCCAAAGTTGCAGGATTTCTACCCCAAACGGTGTCCTGGATTTGCATGGGCAGACCACCGATGTACTTCTCGATGGCTACCGGCAGAGGAGTAACTTTGTGAGGCAATAATAGGCTAAGCTCATGAAAGCGGGTGTTGTAGGCAAGGTTTTCCCCACTATCTTGAGCTAAGGTGTGGAACTCATCCTCAAGTTTCTTAACTTCATTGCGAGGACAAAACTCTTCCTTCATGATCTCTTTGACTTGGTCCCATGTCATAGCAAGAGCAACCTCGGCCCCACGAGTACGCTTTTCTTCATTCCACCAAGTGAGTGCTCGTTTATGGAGAACACTCATGGCGTAACGAACCTTGAAGTTGTTGGGGCACTCACTGTTGATGAAGGTATTCTCAATACCCTCAAACCATTGGAGGAGTCCAGTAGCTCCTTCTTCCCCACTAAACTTTGGAGGGTTACAAGAGTTGAAATGCTTAAGGGTGCAAGCTTGGGGTCCATTTCCATTGCCATTGCCGTTCCCGTTCCCGTTGTTGTGACCATTCCCGTTGCCGTTCAATTGGATGACCTGAGCGAGTAAATTGGGAACCAGAGTTGCGATTTGCTGCGCCATTTGTTGAGAAATGATCGCAGCCAGTTGAGCATCGACCCCATTGTTGTTGTGGTTTGGAACTTGGTCATGGTTGTGGTTGTGGTTATCACCACCTTCTTCGTGGTTCTCACCATTGTTGTTGCGAGTGCTGCGACGAGGAGGCATGATCTGTAATAGACACAATGAAATGAATGAGAGTTTATATAAGGAATGTAATCATTTATTCATTAATTAAAACGAATAAACGAAAACGTTGACTTATCAAAGATTCTAAATTCTAATAACATATGAAGACATGCTTTAGCCTATAAGTGAACACTCATCCCGAGAATTCCCAGGTAGGCATCCGGGTCCCTCGTCTGATTGGGATATATGCGCAATGCCAGCCTAGACAGAAGACTCAGAATACAGGCGTTCACCCTTCCAGATTGCACGTGTTCGTTATTAAAATCTAGAACTTCGACGAGATCTCAAGGGGGTTCAGGTTAAACCTGAGGATTTTGTCCTATTAATCTAATGTTGGATCAGGATTGCAACAGACGAATAAGAGTAGTCACATGTAGGTTTTGGGTTAAATAAGGCATAGGATAAGGATAGGATTAGGGAAGCAATTAGGGTTACAAGTAGGAGAAGCAAGTACTGTTTAAGTCCCTAAGGTTATAGTCTAGATTATTTCTAATAACCTAATTCCCTATAACCAAGGCTCTGATACCAATCTATAACACCCCAACCGATGGCGGAAACATCGGGGTGCCACGTATTGATGATTGTTTTCAGTAGCACATGGTATAATATAAATTTTAAATAATTTATTCAAACATAATATCCAAAATATGAAATGATGTCTAAGAATTCAAATACATGATATCAAATAACAACTTCAATAACTTCAAATAAAACTTCAAGTAAAATCCTCATGCTAACTCAAGCCTCAGCTTCATTGTTACCTGAAACATGTTAATTTTGAAAGTATTTTGGGTCAACATAAGTTGGTGAGAATTACATAGGTTTTTGATAATAAAATGAATAAAATGTTGTGCAATTCATGTGTCATGTCAATCTAGCCCATATGTGAGAACATACTAGAAATAAATCGAGTGCATAATCAACCCTGATGACTGTTATAAAATGATACATACCATACACTTATGGTCCAATTGAATATGTTATGCGATAACAAACACCCACGTAACCTTTGTAGGAGGCACGTATCCGGGTGGGATTGTCAGTCCAATAGATCTATCAATGTATACCGTCGGCTTGTACGGAGTTAATGATTATGCTAGAATGGTGCTTACTCTAATTATGCTCAAGACATAATGCAACATAGAAAACACATAGACACATTGATGATTGAATTGCAATGATAATGTTATAACATGTTTCACCCAAAAAATGGTGAATGATAAAAGAGGCTATGTAAAACTCACCTTAGCAAATGTTAAACTCGTTGAAAAGATGAAATAATAGTGTTGCCCAAAATGATTCCAAATATCACCCTATAATAAGGTAATATATAATAAGTCTAAGTCTAATTAACTTATAAGTGTATCCTAGGGTTTCGATTTGGGGATATCCAATTGTTGAATTTAAATTAAAATGTTAATTAATAAAGGAAAATTTGATAATTAATAAAAGAAAGTCTTTTTATAAAATTTGAATTTTGAAAGTACACATTAAAGTGTTTGGAGTATAAAAATAATTTTTATAAAATTATTTCATTTAAAAATAGATTTTTAAATCTATTTATTATAAATAGCCAATATTTAACTTTAATATTCAAAAATACTAAAATTAAAGAATTTCTATTTTAAAAATCATATTTCTGTTCTAAATAATTAAAAATAATTTGTATAAAATTTTGGTGCAAAAATGATGAAAATTGGATTTATTATGATTTAATTATGATTAAATCTAACAAAAATTGATTAAAAATATAAAATAAATGATTTTACTGAATTAAAAATTATTTCAGTAAAGTTTAACTTTATAAAAAGTCAGGATAATTTTTGGAGAATTTAATAAAATTGTTTTGATATATAAATGGATTTTTATAAATATAATGGTATAAAAATGATTTAATTATTATAAATACTAAATAAATGAATTTTTGAAAAATAAAAATTGTGAATAACACTTTTATCTCAGATTAAACAAATATAATTTTTTTGGAATTTATAAAACAGTTTTAATATTTTAAAATGAATTTATAAGATTAAAAGGTTTAATATATATATATATATATATATATATATATATATATATATATATATATATTAGTTTTGTTTAAAAGAATAAAAAGAAGCAAAAAGGGGCAGTAGCCGGGACTCGAACCCGGGTACCTTCTGTATTGAGCCAAGGTCACAACCACTTGGCCTAGGCCAGTGGTTGTGATATTTTCTGTTTAAAATTAAATAAATACAATACGTGATTCTGAGTTTATCCCCAATTATACACGACGAACCCTAGAAATTGCAATTGGACAAATCACACATCAATAGCCTAATTAACCATAGGGCTATTGATGTGTGATGGCCGATGAACATAACCCACACAAATAATTAAACTCACAGTGTTGTTTCGAGTTCGTGTGCTTGGTCAAACCAGAAGTCAAACAACGAACAAGATGATTATAATTAGAGTGTTTCAGAGATAATTGGAGGTTGAGAGAGAGTTGTGAGCGAGTATCCAAGGTTCGTTGAGGGTCTATTTATACAGAGGATCAAAGGGTTTGGTTAATTGGAAAGTTTGACCCTCGTTTATTAACAAACGCGTATAAATTCAAAATTAGTCAATGATTGGTTGTAATTGACGTGTAAATGAGTCACACTGGGCCGATAATCGTATCAGTTTGCCATTTATAGATCAATCAAGCATTGATCTTGATTGATGATTCAAACGCGTCCAAGGCAGTTGACTTTCACGAGTCAAACTGCAGATTTAGAAGCGCGTATATATTTAATATGTGTCGGGTTTATTCCAAGAGGATGGTCCAGCTCAGTTGGTTGTGTGTTTGGTTGGTTTGGGCTTTGGCGCGGATTCGAACCCCGGCCAAGGCAGTTTATTATTTTTTGACATATTTACAATACAACACACATATATAATATTATATATATAGTATTAGGGTTTTAATAACGCGACAAAAATAATAAATGCGAATATATAAGATGAAACTTGACGTTTTATTAATGACGAACGTGTAACGTACAAGTTTTAAATACGTAATGTTACATATAATTTATTTATTTATTCATTTATATACAAATACATATATATCCTAAAATAATCATAACTAATTCATTTTTGCTCCAAAAATTATAAAAATTTAGGTGTAGCTTCTTAACACTTCATAGAAAATTGCCATATTTTTAGTTTTCTGAAAAATATTTATTTTCGTGATTTAATTAATTTAAATTGTTTTAATCATAATTAATTGATTAAAAATTCATTTTTAATGATTTTTATCTCAAAATTTTTGATAAATTATTTATAATCATCTTGAACTAAAATAAAAATTATTGGTTCAGAAAACATTTATTTTTTATTGATTTTCCTATTTTTAGTCATTTAAACATGATTTAATTTCATTAAATCAGTTTTAAATATAAATAAGTTTATAAAAATTATGAAACAGTTTATTTTCATTTATTAACATAATAAAGCATCCAATTTCTATAAAAATAGTATTTTTGGTCATGTCTTGTATTATTAACATTATTTATGTTTAATTAGACATAATTAAACATTTATTTATTTACACTATTTAAACATCTAGTTTATAAATAATTTTCTATTAATTACCATCTGTTGGATCGTTGTGTAACTCAAAATCATTTATTTATACATTTATAATAATTGTATTTATTTACAATAATTAGTTACATCAACTAACTACATCATTTTATCTTAATTAGTCAAACATAGTTTATTTTTTTATCAAAATATTTAATTTGTAATAATTATGTTACCTAAACCGTAGTTTTAAACTTTGGTATGTTATTCTACAACTTTTTATTAATCCAATTTATCATAAAACTCTAATTCCCCAAATCTACTTAGCAAACCCTAATGCCTTAGACCCTAATTACCCTAGACTTTTTAGACATTTCCTTATTAGTATTCTTACACATTATAGGTTGAATTCCTCGGAATTCCCATTACTTAGCTCACGATCGCTTAAGTGGATTTTGATCGCTTTCGTAAACAGTGAGTATATCTTTCCCCTTTTTACCGTTTTACTACTTTGGGGTGACTCATGTACTTATATATTAATCAAGTTTCAATTTCTTATACTTAATGCAATTCTCATGTGTGTTTGCTTTATGATAATTGGTGTGTCTATGACTTGTCAAAATCATTAACCGTTGGGCGGCCTAGCTTTTCAATGAATAGTACTATGGTATGCCCCCTTGAGACTCTGTTGAGAGAATCTTGGTCATTGTCTTGTTAATTCATTATTCAGTTGGTTAGTCATGTGTTAGTCATTATTCTCAGGTTTGGTTTTGAACGGATATTACTTATTACATAATTGCAAATGGTACCGCACATGAATTGCTAAACATTTTTTTTTACTATATTTATTTAATCAGGGTATGCTCACCAATACAATTTTTGTATTGACCAAATTATTTTGTACATGTTTCAGGTTATTTTGAGATGCATTCTTTAAGCTTTCGGATTTATATTTAGATTTTGATTCATTGTATTTCAATTTAGTTGGCAGTTAGAATCGTTGTATTTCATTTCAATGTAATAAATTATTTAATCAATGTATTCAAATTTACACTTTAGTCTATGAGCTATTGAACAATCGTCACTACGTGACACCTCGATGTTTCCGCCATCGGTTGGGGTGTTACACATACATACATACTCATACTTACATATATATTAGTTTCTACCATATTATTATTACTTTAACATTTTTGGGGTGTTACAGGTTATGAGTGGAGGAGAGAGAAAATATTTAGAGAAAGCACTATTCACCCCTATATATGAAAAGCTACTATTCACCTCTCCATATATTTTAATATTTTTGTAAGTGGTTGTGAGTGAGGGGAGAGAAATATAATGGTAAAAGTATGAAAAAATATTAGTATTATTTTAAATAGGAAAGAGAAGATTTAGGGGTGGAGTAATGATTTTTAGTGTAATTTGATGGAGGAGATTTGGTGGAGGGGATGTGAATGCTCACATCCCCTCTATCAACCCTTCCCCCATCTCTAAAATCTAAAAAAACTTACTAAAAACATATGTGTATATTGCATTTTCAGCTATACATATGTGTATATTTAAGCTATACATATGTGTATATTGAAAAAAACAAAAAAAAAATATAAAAAAATTTCCTGCATAAAAAGCAGCGATTAAAGAAAAAAAATTGTTTTGCCTTAGAGAAATGTGTGGTCCAGAATGGTTCTCTCAGTTCTCAATTTGACCAAAAGTTCTTATTTGAACAAATTCCTAAGAGAACCAACCCATATTTGAGAACTGATAGAACCATTCTGAACCACACATTTCTTATAAAGGCAAAAAAAATTTTTTTGCTTTAATCGCACGTTTTTATAGAAGGAATTTTTTTTTAAAATGTTTTTTCATTTATACACATGTGTATATTGAAAAAAAACAAAAAAAAATATTTTTTTTTTTGCCTTAGAGAAATGTATGGTCCAGAATGGTTCTCTTAGTTCTTAATTTGACCAAAAGTTCTCATTTGAACTAATTAAACATGGTAGGGATCATACGAGAACCAACTTTAGGGAGAGAACCAAGGAACCAATGTGAACAGAGGGCATTATTGTAAATATGATAAAAACATAAAATAAATAAAAAAACATGAAACAGAAACATCACGTTCATTATCACATTCATCTCTTCCCCCTTTATCATCCAAACCCTAGCTCTCTAAAATTCATCATCATGTTCATCATCACATCTTTTTCTAAAATCGTATCAAAGTGACAGTATCATGAGGATCCAGTCTGAATAACATGAGAACTGCAGGTCGGATGGTGTACAAGACTAATATAAGCTTCAAATGTTCCAACATCCCATGAACCTATCAGATTAACGGTTAAAACGGAAAACATTCACCTTCTTTCTCTCTTCCTCTTACGAAGATATACCTGGTTATGGTCGCCGCCAAAAGAACATTGTTTCTGAATATGGATCTAGGTACAGGCAGAGACAAGAGGAGATGATTTCTGAGTATAGATCTAACGTCAAATAACAAGTTCTTTATTAAGGTGATATGAATAATGAATCTGTAATCTGGTTTGATTATTTGTTTTTTCATGGTTAGATGTGGATATAATCTCTACACCTCCATTACTGAAAAAAGTAGGAACATTCAAGTTAGGGTTTTATAGTCGTGACAAAATTATTTATGTAAATCTGAATTTAATGGTTTATAGACAGTGTGTGAACATGTAGTGGCATTCTTTAATGTTAATTTGTTGTTTAGCCTCTTAATTATTGGATCTGCTATAAAAATATTAGAAGATGATGTAATAGGGTTAATAAAAAAAATTCCATGGGGCTTTTGATTAACGTTAATATAAACCATCAATAACATGTGTATTTAATTGAATCGATTCAACTATAATGACATTAGAGTAGTTGGGATGAAAATGATAAATTATGTATTCAAAAAAATTGTTACGTCTATTAGGTGTTTGATGAAAGGTCACAATGAAGAAATTTATATAAGTGAATCCTTATCAAGTAGTTAAATGGATGGAATTTTGGTAGTTTCTTGTGTAGAGTTTCCACGTGATGATTGATGATGATTACCACCTAACTAGGACATTCACTGATAGTGGACGAGCACTATAAGCTAGCAAAGTGGGCATCTTCAAACTTATGGTCAGTGAAATGTACAACAGGTATCCGATCTTCATTGGACTTGATCATTTTTATTGTTTATGTTAAATTTTATATTGATGCATATGTGCATAATTTATATGGTAATGATAAAATTAATGTTAATGCACATGTGCATTAACGTTGAAATCTTGTTATCATCATTAAGGTCTTTTGCTCTAAAGCGCATGTGCATATGTTGTGTTGAAATCTTTATTATTTGTACGCAAAGATGAGATAAAAACCAAAGAATGTAAATTTTGTGTTATAATCGAGGAATAAAGGGTCAAAAAAAGGTTGTCGGATGTAATCGAGGATGATGACATAATCGTTAATCAATAAGTTAAAAAAGGTCGGTATTAATTATTTAAGCAATTTAGATATATGCACATGTGCATATATGTATATTTATCATGTTAACTAATAAATGTTAATTAGTAGTTGTTTAAACACACGAACAACATGACAAATTTGATCGATGTATACGTTGTGCAGGTTGACGGATGAAAAAACAAGGGAGATGTTAAATGAGGCATCAATGATGTGTGAAAGAGTGTTGTAAGAAGATAAGTAAAAGGGGAAGAAGATGAAAAGGGGTACCAATAAGCAATAGAAGGGGACATTATTGGTGAACGTGAGGTTGTGAGATAATTAGAAGTTTGTAGGTAGGTGGTTAGTGGTAACATAGTTGGTTTGTAAAATGGATATTTTTTTTTGTTATCGTTTGTTTTATTGAGTTAATGTGTTTGGTAGAAACTACATGTGGTTGTTTGATAAAAACAAATTGGTATAAAAACTTTGTTATTTGAAGGATGATGCATGCACATATGTATATTTTGGGTGGCCTTATATGGTGGTTGATAGGTTGATTATGTTTGTAATTATTATTTTTAGCGTATGTAAATTGGTATGATAATGAAATTGACATATGCACATGTGCATGATTATAATTAAAACCCCACCACCTAAAAACCTAGACCCGTCACCCCACCGCCATCCCACCATACCTAAAAACTAAGCCCTAAAGCTAAACCACTAAAAAAAATCTAACTAAATTAGTGAAATGCACATATGCATGCAGTACACGTTTCTTATTTTATAGTCATTATATAGAGTTGTTTTAAGTTTATTAATGTTTGTTGTCATACATGTGTTTTATTTTCAATTTATGGTATAATATGCATGACTAAACAATTGACGAGTTCGAGTGTATTTTATATCTCACTTTGCGTCAATTTAATGATCATTTAATAAAATTTGTGACCCCTTATATCTCATATCGAAATATTAATACTAAAGAGTCATTTTGGTGTTTTTATTTTTTTAGGTTATATAATTATTTATTATTTTTTTATTTTTTGATGGATAGGTTTTTGTATACACTTCATATTTATAAAAATGTCACCTGTTCACAATGATTTCTTAATTCTCTCCCTAAATAGTGGTTCTCAAATAATCCAAATCCTTCCTATATATATATGTGTGTTACTTTTATTTGTGGATAACATTGTATCCAAATTTTTTAGCATGGGTTTTGTCGTTTTTACATGCCATCATCATCATCATACTCAGTTAATCCCATCTATAGCAAAGCTAAGGTAGGGTCTGAGGAGGGTAAGATGTAGACAGCCTTACCTCTACCCCTAAGAATAGAGAGGCTGCTTCCAGTGAGACCCCCGGCTCGATGTGGTTTGGTATCAAGCCTTGGACATAAGGTACAAAACACTTAGCAATCGGGACGAACCCGATCGATGCATGTACCTCTTTGTCTTTTGGCTATCCACGCCATCACATGATGCATGGTACTCGTATAATTGTATTTTAGTGAATGCCATTATATTAGTGGTTGGTGATTTGTGTATTTAGTTCGATAACTAAAAAAACTTATGGGCTACATGTGTTTTGAGATTCATAAGCTAATAAATAGTAATACATTGCTATCTTTATTAGTTTATGGTGATTTAATACCATTGAAACCTAAACTAGCAGCTGAAGTGTTATTATAACAACTAAATAAACAAATAAATGTGTAGATATATAAATAATTCATTAAATAGATAACTAACGATAAAAAAGTATATTTTTGAAAATTTGATAACTAGATAAACATCTTAGTTAAATAAAATGATACTATGTGTTATTATATAGTGTGAACTAAATTTTTCTATTTATTTGTCTATTAATAATTAGAATAAATTGTATTTTAGATCGTTTAGGTTTGAGCCAAACTGCATGTGATGTCTTTTAACTAATGAAAATACATTAGATTTTCTTTATATTATTGTTTCTCATCAGTCGGTGTTCTTTTACTTAAAGTCTAGATGATTTTTTCTGTTAACTCTTAACATGTGCCACTCACATGATGACATAATCGTTATTTTCAGTCAATTTATATCTTCCCCTTGAAGTTTTATCCCATAATTAGATAGATTAGACCCTAGAAAACGACCATTATGCTTTCATGTGAGTGACACATCTTAAGAGTTAAAAAATTAACTAGGTTAGGACAAAAGTACACCGTCTAATGAGTAACAATAACATAAATGACATCCAGTGTAATTTCATTAGTTAAAGGACAACACTTGCAATTTAACTTAAACTTAAAGGACATAAAATGCAATTTGACTTAAAACCGTAAAATCTCAAAAACACTTGAAACGTAGATAAAAATAGAACCAATCATGGAACTTCTTGTTTCTTTTTCTTCTAAACATAAGATAATATTATAAAAAAACAATAAGTTTGACTTATGTCATATAAAAGGATTTAAAGAAAAATATAAAAGCACGTTATTCTATGAATAATGCAACTTTATATTGTTTAGTAGGGTAAGCTCTAATGATTTTAAATTATTGAAAGTTTTATAAAGTATCTAACTCTATATTAAAGATTATAACAAAACATGTAGCATTATAAATTATTTTTTATATGTTCTCAATTTCATATGTTCAAAGTAATTGTAGAAATAAATGTCATGAGCTATCATAAACATCTATTGACTCTTGAATTCATTTAGATTAAATGTGGTGTTTGAAAGACCAATTTGCCCCCTAAAAATGTATTTATTATGTTCATTGTATGTTATATCATAAGCAAATTAACTTGTACTTTTTAAATTTTACGAAGTCTTTATCAAATGGTTTATAATATAGATATAGATATAGATTAATTTAACCGTAAATTACAACTACCTAAGAGCATTCACAACCCATCCCCTATCCCCAACCATATAATTTAAGGAAAAATCATAGTTTTCTAAATTTGACACTCACTTTTGCAAAATCTCTCACATCCCATTCCCCATTCATATCCCCTATAAGCTTTTTTTATTATTATTTTATTTCTTTACAACCAATATTAATTCACTCCACCTTTCATTTGTATTATTTTATTATTATTAAATGATATGGGGGAAGGATGGAAGACCCCATATATGGGGGCTCAACATAGGTTTTTTGTAAATTTTAGAAATGGGGTATGGGGAAAGGGGTTGGGATGGAGTGAGTTTTTGTAGGATTTTCTTAAATTTTAAGAATGGGGGAGAGAATGGGGGATGGGTTGTGAATGCTCTAAGACTAGAAGGTGTGGGGTGCGGCAAAGGGCCGGCCTTGCCATGCCGCCCCGGGCTACACCGCCCCCCAGGGCCGGCATCGGCAAAGGCGGCAACAGCTTGCCGTTCAAGCCGGGCCACTTATTTGTTTTTTAATTGATTTTTTTATTATTTTTAATAATTTTGACCAATGAGGAGGCCCGTCATCATGGTGCACACCACCCCCTTGGAGGCCCATCATCAAGATGCCTCTCCTCCCACTCCTACGTGGCGGCCCATCATCAAGATGCCTCTCCTCTCCACACCCAATGGTCTAAGAATTCTTTATGAAGAATTATTAATGCATAATAAATACGTCATACACCCTGTATGGTGGAAAGCAAATACTCATATCCTATGTTTTCAAGGATTCAGTGTACGAAACAAAAGGTGGCAAAGTTACTCACCGGCATCCAAACATTCACAATTTCACATTAGCATCTTCCTTCTGTAATTACACTAAAAAAAACATTATATTTCTCTCTTTCTCAATTAAATCTTTTTTATAATTTTATCGTTACATTTTCTTTCTCTTTACTCACAATCATTTAAAAAAAAAGTTGTAGAGGTAATAATATAGGTAGTTGTTTCATGTTTTATTTTTAACAGTGAATAACTAAGGTTGTTAAAAACATTAAATTGTAAGTTTTATTTATACCAATTCCCCCTTTTCTTTATTCTAGAATTGCACAACAGACATAACGTACTCTACAGACATTTTGTTCTAATTTCACACGCAAGACTTATTTACACCTCTTTAAAATTTATTTGCATTAGTCTCTGTGGCTTGCAGAGACCTCTGCGAGCCGTAGAGGTCTGTGTCAATCATTGCAAATCATTGACTTATGCTTCTGCGGCTAGTAGAGGCCTCTGCGAGCCGTAGAATATCACTTTAATATTTTTACTACTTTTACCTTCGTTTTGGATGGTCAATTTATTTATTTATATTTTTTGAGAACGGCCAACAAAATTTTTAATAAAATAACGCTAACAAGATGTCACTTTTAGTTTTTAGTTTTTTTAGGTGTAAGCGGTTAAGCGTATATAATCGTCTCGTTAAGCGTGTAAGTGGTTTTTTGTTTTGTTTCCCTTGTCGTCTTGATAAGCGTGTAAGCGTATATTATCGTCTCGATAAGCGTGTAAGCGGTTTTATGTTTCCGGTGTTGTCTCGATAAGCGTCTAAGTGTATAACAAACATTTATATAAATAGACAGACAAATATAATCAAGCATTTCAAAACATAATGTACCAAAAATATAATAATATAATGTAAACAAGTGTACTAGCCAAATACATCAAATCAGAATAACACTACCGGGGGGGGGGGGGGGGGGGGGGGGGGCGACTGCTGCTGCGTGGTGTCAACAGGCGGCGGCTGCAGCGAGGATGACCCGGGCTCCTGGGAGGACGTCCCGGCATGGGTGCCTACACCAAGCTGTGATAACGGTCCCAAACCGGCAGTCGCACGCCTCTCCTCCTCGCTCGCAAGCAGCAGACTAAGAGTCTGACTCACTGCCGCCTGCTGCTGATCCACTGCCGCCAGCCGCTAATCCACTGCCACCCGCCACTGGTCCATCTGTTGCCGCCACTGACGCAACGCCACGACCTCCTCCTCTATCACCTGTAGCTATTCTACGATAGTAGAATTCAACTTCAGCGACCGAAAAACGCGTGGCGGATGCTGCTGGGCCTGAGGGTCGGGCACGGGCCTCGGGATCTCCACCTCTACATCGCCCTCCACCTCCGGCTCTGCCACGTCCACCATCTCAACCTCAACATGCCCCTCCTAAAGACCATGATGTACCAAAGGCTATGGCACATAGTCCTCCAGGTCACCCTTCTTCGTAACAAAATAGTATCTGGTTGGGCGATCCTTCGTCTTCTCCACTATCTGCATACTTCTCATCAAATCCAGATCTAACGGTCTGCAACACAGAATTTTATTATTATTAACAATCATAATATCAATAACAATAAAATAATAAATAAATAATTAAATAACAGCATTACTTAGGCGGCATGAAGTGTCCCCGTAATATCTCAGGATCGGTGGTATAGAGTTGGTAGTCGGGACCCGCGGCATGCTGCGCTAAGGCGCAGATGATCCCCCCGCAGGTTATGGCCGAAGTATCCATCTTGTGCAGGAGCAACGAGAACAACTCGGCGAGGCAACAATGGATAGCATACGATCTGCCTCTGAACATGCAGTATAGAAAAAAAAGGTCGCCCTGGGTGACCTTATCGTTACCCTGATACTGCGCCGTGATAGAGAAAGTCAGGCAGCGGTGCAGGTAATGAATCAACGGGTCACCAATCTCAGACGCCTTGCCAACCCTGCACAGTTGATATAATGAGTAAAACAATAACAATATTTAATAATAATAATAATAATAATAATAATAATTACAATAATAATAATAATTAAAACAATACCTATCTTTCGATCCTGGGACACCGTATATCTCATTACCAATGGTGGGCCACCATGCGCCATCTCATCCAAATCCAACTTGCTGATGGCTGTAGTGTAATGATCCTGACAAGGTCAACCTCCTCGTACAGCCCGGTAAAGGTAGCCTACTCATCTAAAGGCATCCCCTTCTCAGTATTTAACACCTTAAACGAGATCTCCGGCTCGTTCGGGTCCTCCTCCTCACCGGCCACACGTGGGTGGAAGCGAAATGTCGACAAAAACTGAATAACTATCGGCCTGTAAGCCTCCCCATCGCACATGCTAAACAACCGATCCCAAACACTACCCTCTGGAACCCACTGCCTCGCCTTCTCCTCCGCGCCTAACGCCCTCAGCGCGCTCCAGTCGATTCCACGCTGTCCAGGGACCGGGCGGTCACGTAACCTCATAAAGCGCTCGAGCGCGGTCGACTTCTTTGGGAACTTACAGAAGGGCCAGTTTTCGAGGTTCCCCCCCCCCCCCACAATGGCGAACGACTCTCGTCAGCCATACCTACAAGAAACACTTAGTTTAGGCGCTTGAAATATAAGTGCTTATATTTAATTGTTATAAACTAAATTCAGTACAATTCAGCGCGATTCAGCGCAGCTTTAGCCCTGTTTCAGCACAGTTTCAGCGCGGTGGTGGAACGTGATGGTGAGGGTGGAGACGGTGGTGGAACGTGATTTGGGTGGAGACGGTGATGGTTTGGGTGAGGGACTAGGGTTTGTGATTTGGGGGAAATGGTTTGTGTGAGGGAAACTGATGAACGAAAAGGTTTTTAAACTTTTCATTGTTTCTCTGTGACCCGCAGAGGCCTCTACGGGTTGCAGAGAAAGCCTCTGCTAGTCATAGAGCTCTTCTACGAGCTCCCAAAATTTTTTTAATCAAAAATAATATGTGTTGCTCTACGAGTAGTAGAGGTCTCTGCGCTCATATCTTTTCCATGCTCTGCGACGCGTATGGGCCTCTGCGAGCCGTAGAAGACCCTTTTTGTTTTTTTTTTTTGTTTTGTTTGTTAATTTTATTTATGTTATTTGAGGTTTTATAAAAAAAGAATTCCACTACTTGTTATATCTATAAAAGAGCGTAAACGAAAATAAAAAATTCAATTAATAATACATTACACGTTATAATTACAACATAAGACCCTGTTCTAGGGTGGAATACTTGAAGAACCATACCATATTTCTCACAAATCACAATTCCCTGCCCCGGCAACTCCATGCATTTGTCTCGAGGCGCCATTCCAATTCCAAAGTAATCTATTGACCGGTATACGGAATCGACCGTGTACCAACCCCACCTTGAGTACATCCCTTGCCACATAGTATAACGTCCAAGTAGTTCGTTCATCAAATCCTGACGGAACATAGCCCAGTCATTCTCATGACCCCCTAAAGACACAGATACGGATCGAAACCCACAGTTACCGTCTCCCCGAACATTTTGGATATGTGTAATAAACCGGTGATACTCTCTAGGAAGCTCGCACTTCCAATGCATGATTTCCAATTTATACCTGTTAACGCCAAAATTAAGAAATCATGATTAGGGTGTATCTACGTATTTGCGTGAGTAAAAAAACATGTATGCATGAAACTTTTTATGTACCTGTTACCCACCAACAATGGAAAATGTTTATCACAAATGATATTTTTGTCTTTTCCTGGATCTGCCGGCCTGCGTCTTCTAACAGGCTCTTCCTGTTTTATATAATAATAATAATAATAATAATAATAATAATAATAATAATAATAATAATAATAATAATAATAATAATAACAACCTTTTTTTCATCATCATCCTCCTGTTTTACTCCTTTACCTTTTCCTTTCGGGCGCCCGCCAATTTTAGTTTGTACCTCTGGAGGTTGATGGTCAGTCATACTTGGATTCACCACCGACTTTATTTTTGACATCATATTTTTAATAATGTGCGGTGGTCGAGACTTTAGTATCTCTTTCAGTCCATCAATCTCCGTAACAAGGTCAACATCACTTTCCCCGCTACCTTTCTCCACACTGTAATTCAACTTTCTCCAGAAAGAGTCTATATCGGACAAAGGTATTTTTATTCCTGTAATAATATTAATTAATACACAACAACACTAATAATAATAATAAATAAATAAATAAATAAATAAAGTAATTTTCTTACCTTGAGCTATATAAGAATCTAAACGACATGCACACGGTATCCCACAACTCATTAAAAGCCAGTGACTGCAACCCGTTCCATTTTGCTTGAAGTGGTCTATCTTTATTATCTCTCTTAATAACAAATCGAGGGCTTTATGGGAAATGTGACCTCGCAAGAGATCAAACATGGGTATGTTAGGATGTTGCATTATCTTCCTTTGACTGGTCTCAAAGGAGTGGTTTATGGCCTTCTCTTGTGAACTCACAATTTCTTCTACAAGCCCAACAAGTTTGTGAAGGGAGCGGGAGCTGTTAGGCCCTTTAATTTGCATCTTAATCCTTGCATGCTGGCTCTCAGCTCTGTTGGTCGTATACTCTCCAAAGTTGTAGTTTTTGTCTGTCCATGCACGAACAAACTTTTCTGTATGTTTATCAAACCACACCTTGTTCAAGTATACCATAACATCCAGTGGCGGATACAGAAATTTTTTGTAGGGTGGGCACATTTCAGGTCAACCGTAAATGGGGCGAAAAAAAAAAGAAATAATGATAAAATAACTTAGTTCATTATATAGTTAAACATAGTTCATTAAATACTTAAACATAATATAAAAATACCTCGGTTACAGTTGTCCTCTACGTGTTTTCATCTTTTGGAAACGCTCGATTACCTCTTCATCAGTAACATTCATAAGTTCGTCAACTTCTACAGCACAAATTACGCAAGCGTTTAAGAAATCATCACCAATTCGATTGCGTAAACTTGACTTTACACGTTTCATCGCCGAAAAACATCTCTCAACAGATGCAGTTGCAACAGGCAAAACCAATGATAACTTCAATAGTCGATAGACCAAATGATAAGATAGATGTTTCCTAGTCTCCACCATTACTTTAGCAAGTTCTGCGACACCATTCAAGTTAGCAAACTTTTTGTCTTTTAAAACACTATGATGATATAAGGGAAGTTGATGCTCAAGCTTAATCTTTGCTTCGTCATCAAAATCATTTGGATAGAACTCACTCAACCAAAGTAACTTTGATGTATCAAATTGAGAGAAACAGTCACGCGGACTCAAAGCCGCCATATTTTTAAGTAATTCCATGTTTATTTCATTAAACCGATCCCCAAATTCTTGAAGCAACATATCCACAATAGCGTTAAAGCAGTCAAACTTAAAATGATGCTTATTGGTGATTTTGTTCCTTTGTCTCCGAGATGCAGCATAATCTTCCATCATGTTCAAATTTTGAATATCATGTTTTCTACAAAAGCTAGATGCTTTTTCTAAAACTTGATCAAATCCATCTTCTCTAAAATTTTGCAAGACTGCTTTGGTTGATTCTACCAATGAAACTGCTTCTAGTATCTCTTGATCTTTCTTTTGAAGTCCTCTTGATAAACTATCTGTGAGCCGTAAAATGTGCAACATCAAATGCAGATAAAACACAAATTCAAAAGTTTTGAAATACTGTAAAATACCATGTGCTTGACTTCTGCTAGTATCATTAGGGCATTCTTTTACGATATATGCAAGCAACTTAACAATGGTTGTAAACAAATCAATCAAACGCATTAGTGTTTTGTAGCGAGAATTCCATCGTGTATCTCCTGGTCGTGCTAGAGAAAGCTCTTGATTTAACCCGGTTCCAGTTTTAATTAATCCACCGTTAATGGCTTTTGCTACTCTCTCTCTCTCTCAGTTTCTCGAATAATATCACTTCTTTTACAAGAAGCACAAACTACATTCATCAAAGTGGCCACCTTCTCAAAAAAACTAGCAACACCCAATTGTTTTTTTGCTACCTTCACAACCACCAACTGAAGCTGATGAGCAAAACAATGCACATAATACACCGATTTATTTTCATCTAAAATCTTTGCCTTCAACCCATTAAACTCACCACGCATGTTGCTTGCTCCATCATAACCTTGACCTCTTAGCCGGTTGAAACTCAAGTTATGTTTTGCGAAAAAAAAGTGTCAATTGAAGACTTCAAAAATGAAGAAGATGTTTCCATCACATGTACAATTCCCACAAACCTCTCCTTGATAACTCCATGTTTATCAACATATCTCAAAACAATAGCCATTTGTTCCTTATTGGACACATCACTAGATTCATCAACCAACAATGTGAACACATCATCACCGAGATCATCAAATATACGTTTAACCACTATTTCTTCAAAACAATGAGCAACATCCTTTTGAGTACTTGGACACAAATATTTATTATTTCCTGGAGCTTTTGGTAACTTTTTTAATTCCTCATTTTGACTTATGATTAAATCCATTAATTCCAAAAAAATACCTTTAAAACTTGAAGTTACACTCTCATCATGGCCTCGAAATGGTAATGCACATTTCAAACAAAACCTACAAGCTTGAATTGTAGCGGTCAACCGAATACGATTTTCTTTCCTCACAACATCATCTTGTTTATCAATGGCAACGGCAATTGACTGGGCTTGATTTACTAGATCTTCACATTTTTGAAGAGCTTTATTATGATAACTATCAACATCACCCACATGTTTATCAAATCTTGGTTCTTTCCAATTTCGATAGCCTGTTGTCAAAAATGCATCACACCCACCTTCATTAGCTATCCCAATTCCAGCATAATCTCTACATAAATAACAACACAAACAATAGGCTTTGTCCGCTTTTACACTATACTCTAACCAACTGCGATGATCAGCAAACCAAGTAGGTACGAAACGTCGATTTTTGTCTCCCTTCTTTGTTTGTGGAAATGCATGTTCACGGGGTTGGCACGGTCCTTTTAACCAATATTTTCTCCTTATTTCATCTCTCTGATTTGGATGATAATTTGTAATTCTTATCCTATCAGCGGGATCCCAAGGAAGATTATCCAAATCAACTAATTTAGGCATAGAAGGAGTCGACATGGGACTCGGATTGTTACTAGATGGAATTTCACTTGAAGATGGAACTTCATCAGAAGATGGAGCTTTTCTTTTTAAGAAACTGTTTAGAGTTGCTACAATAAAAACAAATATAGTTCAATTTATCGATTTACACAAAGAAAACGAGTTACCAACTATGAAAATTCAAAGAGATAAAAAATGCTCACCTTGTTTTACTTTGCGTGAAGAAATCGCAATTCACAAAGACAAAATAATCAAATCACAAACGCTCCAACGCAAGCAATATATCACAATTTAAAATCTGTATTTATGTAACTAAGTTAGCAACTAATATGTATCAAAATACAAAATCAAATAATCAAATATGAATATTAAATTATCAACATGTTATTATATTATATATTATTATTAAAGTAACTAAAAAACAAATTCATTATTCAAATTAAAAAGTGAAAGTAGTTGACAGTGATATATGCGTACATACTATTTGATTATTTTATGTTTTCACCACCAAACTCTAAATCTCTAACTCTCACTACCAACCTCCAATTTCACTTTTGCAGTTTGCTCCAAGTCTCCAATCCAACAACCCTTGTTCTTATAAGGTTAGTTTTATTTTTATTTCAACTAGTTTATGAAAATAGAGCCATTTAGCAGAAAAAAATAACAAAAACAGAATGATATTTAGAAGTAAGGTTCAAGACTCGGCTACTTACAATAGACGACAGACGACTTATCAAGAAGAAGATTCGAAGTTCGGACGGACCGACGGAGGCTTCTGATCGGAGTGGACAATCGCTGGAAAAACAAAGGCTAGTCTGATCGGAGTTCGGACGATCGCCGGAAAAATAGAGCCTGAAAAACAGAGCTGCTAGAGAATTCTAATCGACAAATTAAACCTACGGTGGGCACTACAAAGCTGCTGGATATTTTTTCAATTAAATGGGCTAGATATTATTAGTATTATCATACATCTGGGCTGGAGCTAGGGTGGGCACAGGCCCACCTTTATTGAACATTGTCTCCGCCCCTGATAACATCTGTCAAAAAAATAATAAAGATATTGTTAAGGTGTGTACTTAGATACGTATTGTAACATCACGTTATTTTTACTTTTGCATGTATTTTAAATTCTATATTTAACAAATTCCAAGTTCGCCTTTATTCGCTTCTTTTATGTTACTCCTACCAATTCTTAACGAGTCGTCAATATAATTTATCCTAATCAATTTAGGCATCATAACAAGAAACACATTTTGTTAAGATCTTAATATATATAATTATTATAATAATACTTTTAGTATAACAAAATAAAAAAATAAAAAATAAAAAAAAAAGAAAACGTGATGAGCTTCTTTGACATTCATCATACACAACATCAAATTAATGTTTTTTTGTTTGTTGTCTTTTTTTTTCTTTTTTTTTTTTTTTTTTTTTTGGTTTGATGTCTACGAGGCTAACAGCAGGTAACAAGATGATCATTTTTTTAATAACCAAACTCCTAACCCCCACCTATCTCTTTCTAACCACCCTATTAACTCCATTTAATACCCAACCACCTTAACTCACTTATAAATACAACCTCTTCCCACTCCTTAATCCTTTGTTCATCTCTAAAACTCTCTCTAAAACTCTCTAATCTTCAAGTTTTCAAGCCAAACTTCCTGTTTTGCATCAGTAAGTTTCTTGGCTTAAAACTTCAACTTACATTTTATTTTTCTTCTTCTTTTTCATCTAAAACTCTTTAGAGAAACCTCTAGGATCTTCCCCATATTTATCCACATGAGTGTGATAAGGGTAGAGCACCTAACAGAGGTCCCAAAGGTGTTTATTTTCTGATTCGTTTTTATGTTCTTAGTTATACTATGTATTATTATAAACTACTTTCAATATTCTATCTTATTGTCCTATTAGTAATCTTTTGGAAGGTTTGTGGTTACACACTACCTTACCAACTCTCTTGACCCTTCTTGTGCTATGGATTTATCCACACTAGAAAGGGGAAATCCCGTGTCCAAAACCCACGCTTACTTCATAAGCGAAACGGTTATGACATGAACTTATCAATTGGATTCACATTCCTAGCTAACCTTATACCATCCGAATCATCTATGATGATTTTGTGCTTGGTCTAACTTATTCTCATGACCATCCGGATTGCCTTAAAGGCGATTTGTGTTTTGGTTTGCCTAAAAGGCTTGCATGACTCTCGTGAATCTATAACCTAAATTCGGACCTAAGACCCTTTATTCTTTAATTCTAGATAACCAAGGCTAAAGCTAAACCTTCCAAGACTTACCTTTTTGGAACTCTATCAAACGCACCCAAAGGTGAGTTCATACTTGTCCCCCTTTTATTCTTTATTCTTTGGGGCTCAACATGTATCACTATCAAAACTTAAACGATTTTATACTCTTAAAAACTATTATGCTCAATCTAAATGATGTTATGCTATGCCATGCTAGAATTCAAAGTCTTACATACAAATGTACGATTAGTTAACAACCCACCTTACATGTATAGCGCTATAGGTTGACACGCCGCCCCCTTTATGGGTCATGATAAGATGAAGTCTTTTGTGTTATCGAGTGTTGTTGCCGTTTGTAAGGTTCTACGTGCATATGCCTATAACATGATGATTCGAGTAGACTTTTCTATACTATGTACTTAGACTCAAACTAGTATGCTCACCAATGCTTTATGTGTTGACGGATATTTTATACATGTTGCAGGAAATGTTTAATGCAGGTTTATCAAGAAAACTACTTAGGATTGGACTAGAAACTCGCAACTAGTTTAATTTTCTATGTTTTGATGTCATACTTTCCTTTTCATGAAACAATTTGTATTTCGTTATCTTTTAGACAATGATTATGCCATGAATGAAATTTTATCTTTAAATTATATTGTCACAAATTCTAGTGTCATGAAGTCTTTGAACAATCTATCCCAAGTCTCGCCCCGATGTATTCCGCCATCGATTGGGGTGTGACACGTATGTATGTATGCGTGCTTTTAATATGTACCATTTCGATCTTGCTGATTAAGTTTAATGTAGAGTCGGGATAAGGAGTGCCGGTAATTTTGCTCATTCTCAGATGCACACACTCGCTTAAAAGACCCGATAAATGATTCCCATTCTTCATTGTTAGGAAACGATTGTTTGCAGTGTTTTACAATGTTTTGTGAAATGTGAAACCTGCATAGCAATAATAATTATAATAATGATTAATAAAAAACAACAACACCAACAACAATATTATGTACTACCTGCATAACAACTTCGAAGCAGCTGGGAATGCCATGTCGCATGCATTCATCAATGCCTGGTCAGCGTCACTTACTATAACATGCGGCTCAATACTTTCCTCATGCAGCAACTCTCTCAACCTTTCAAGCACCCATTTGAAGTTATCCATTTTTTCATGTATGATAAATGCTTGGGCGACAATAAACGACTTGGATGTTGATGTGACACCCACAATTTGAACAAACGAGATCCTATACTCGTTCGTACTGTAGGTCGCATCAATCAACGACACATGCGGGAACGCACGCCACATTTTTAGAGATGTATCATGAACAAAGAAAATATCTTCAATCGCATTTGTCTTTGGATTCACTCGGGTGAAGAAAGTAAAATCTTTATCAACCAGTAAACTTTCGAGTATCTGCATAGCAATAACAACAACAACAACAACAACAACAACAATAATAATACCTGCATTTGAGTCTTGCCGTTATACAACTCCCGTTTAATCTTGGTTAATGCATTATGGATGTCTTGTAAAATAACGGGGCACTCTGGGTATTGATTTCTAACGGCTGAAAAAATCTGTATTGGTAAAACGTTTTGTAAATAAAGAGAGTTCACCAATTTTAAACGGTCCTCGTGCATCCTCCGAGCATATGCGTAACCCTCAATAAATTCAAACGGTGGGTGGTTATGAGTTGGGTTGATGACCCTCAAACGCCAACCACCGTATCCCAAGTTGTATTTCGCCTTAACTTCAAACGGGCATTCACACTTTTTACTACCCGTCTTCCGAAGTGTGGCTACACTACGAGGTTTGCCATGTAAGGTACAAACTATAGTAGCCGAATCTGGTCTCTTATTCTCCCCTTTTCCCTTGTTTTCAGTACGTTTATATACAGTGACGTAACCAAGAGCTCTTGCTCTGAGGGAAACCCAATCTGTCACCTCTTTAAGATTTGCAAATACCTGAAAGTTTATATACGAGTCTAGTCAAATTTTTATATATTAACAATATAAATTACGCATACCCACAAACAAACATACATGCATACATACCTACATATATACATACATACATACAACCATACATACATGCATACACACATACATACGGGGCAACATATATACATGTATAAATTATAAACAGGCATAAATAAATAAACACACCTGAGTTGTTTCAAACGAAATATCCGGGTTCGGTTCCACGCTACCGTCACCCGCCTAGTGTGCGTATCGTGTAGCGCTTGGAGGCACGTAACATGACTCTGGTTCTTCTACATACTCCTCGTTTAAATCGGGCA
Source organism: Ambrosia trifida (assembly GCA_028751855.1). Classification (NCBI taxonomy): domain Eukaryota; kingdom Viridiplantae; phylum Streptophyta; class Magnoliopsida; order Asterales; family Asteraceae; genus Ambrosia; species Ambrosia trifida. The sequence goes on from CM054125.1 coordinate 138,368,180, forward strand.
GCTGTGGCTGTTCATTTAAATCCGGCAACGCTGCTTTCCCAGATATAACCTCTGGCTCACCTCGCTCACTATCGCTTTCCGGGACGCAACATACGTCAAACCATTCACCCGAAGACATTGTGTTATGAACTGGTTGGTCGGATGGTATTTTTGCCAGAGAAAGTTCGGAACCGTCGGAGAAAAAAATTTGAAATTTTGATGTTTGGACTGAAAATTGTGCATGGTTGATGGTTTAAAGTGCTGATAGAAAATTCTGCGGCTCGCAGAGGTCTCTACGTGCCGTAGAGGTCTCTACGGGCCGTAGAGGGATTATTTGACCAGAATTGTCAGTCTGATACTCGGATACCTCGTACTTTCTAACCCTATATGACTCGTAGAGACCTCTACGAGTCGTATAGGGTTTAATTAAACTCAACTACCGTACCTCTGCGGCTCGCAGAGACCTCTGCGGGCCACATAGCTCACCGACAAAAGCTATTTTGCAGCCTGGACATTGAATGTTCTGTGGGCACCCACCTCTACGACCCGCAGAGGGCTCTGCGAGCCGCGGAATGGTTAGGTTTTTAGGGCAACAAAGCTATACGACTCGTAGAGGCCTCTACGAGTCGTATAGGGTTGCTGTTTTCGAGGCTTTGACACCTCTACAGCTCGTAGAGGCCTCTGCGAGCCACAGAGGCCCGTGAAACCCTAAAAAACCCTAAGATGTAAATAACATGACTCTTTCACATATAAAGTGGTTGTGGAGTACACCACTACACCTCAGCAAACACATAGATACATAAAATATAAAACATGATATTTACTAACCAGCCGAATATCGAATTAGCGGTTTTATCAGTCCATTAATCAAACTTATAGTTAGTTTAAAGGGTTAGGATCATATACACAGTGAAAGGAAAATAGGAAGTCGTTGGAAGAGTATCAAACAAACTCCGATTGAACTCATTCAATCGGCATTGGAACTGTCTTATCGAACCTTACGATCTTAGTTTTTAGGTTTTCTCTTTTTTGGATTTTTATCTTGTAGTTTTTAGAATTTATGTTATATTATTGTGTCTTTTATATAGCATTATGTCTTTTTCTTATTTTCATCATTGTATCATTTTTGCGATTTATTGTGTCTTTTTTCTTGAGCATTGTGTTATATTTTTTTCGGTATTGTGTTATATTTTGTAGCTAATTGTGTCATATTTCGTGATCTATTGTAGTTTTGGAATCTTTCTCACACTTCTCATTTTTGTTACACTGGTTCGGATAACTTGACTCATACTTTAAAAACTACTAGTAGGAAGCCCGCGCGTTGCCGCGGGAGCGATAATATAAAATGTGATATTCTATATTTAGTTTTATCAATTCTCTCATGTATCGTGTCCATGAGGATTTATGTACCCTAACTGAGCCTTAAAAATATGCTAAAACTATATGGAATGTATATACATGTGTTGGTAACTATAAATACTCTAAATCATTATGTCCACCATTCAAATTATAAAGTTTTTTAATCAATTCAGAATCGAATTCCATGCTTAAATAAGTTTGAAATTAGGAGTGGAGGTTAGTGGTCGATTGAGGGTGCCCCGCCCCACTCTCATTTTCTTTGCTCAATAGTGTAAGTTTACATGTCATCGACCTAAATTTTTATACGCAATATTGTGTCCAACCCCTTTCGTTTTAAGGGTCGTCACTGACTGTCGTTGCGACGAGGATCTGGTGTGTGTGCAAAACACTTAGAACCATGTAGCAAACTAACGATGCTTCTAATCAAATTCTCACTCTAAATGAGAATGAATTTCCCTATGTTTCAATACTTATTTTAAAAAAAAACATAGCATAGATGAATAACCCATTAAAAGCTCAATTGAAGATTCATGTTATTAATCAATACAGCAATGAGTTCAAAAATCATTAATCAAAGTTGTAGACTCTAATTATACAACACACCTAAATGATTATAACCTTTGATATAGTTATTTTAAAAAGCACTAGTGGGGTGCCCGCGCGTTGCGGCGGGAGCACAACATTTACTAAAAATGAAAAAAAAAATAACAAAAATAAATATGTGATGATAAATGTAAACAAGGGTAGGGCACTTGTCATATGGTCTTATTGCTTATTACATGAGACAAAGAAGGATATCATGGACTCATCATGATGGCTTGGCACGATGACCAAGCTTCGATATGCGTGTAAGTTTCGATATGCCTATTGCAATATTCTCATACACAAAATCCCTTATGAATCTGCAAAAACAAAAGAAAATGGTTCATTAGTTGTTTTCATGGTAGAAGGCAACCGTAAGATATCAGTAAGAATAAGGCCCTATAAAAGTACAAATTGAAGAAAAAACAAGTGACAATGCCTACTAACAAACCAAAGATTATAAAGAGAATAAAGAATGAGAGAGTTGTTCATTGAGATGTATATAATAACAACATAATGGCCACTATTTATAGGGCTCTAATAGAAGGTATATACATAAATGAGAAAAAAAAGGAGTTAGGAACATGGATAGTCACTAATAATATATAAAGGAGTTAGAAACATGAATAGTCACTAATAACTTTATTATTTCTTAAGCAACTTAATTGTTAATGTAAAAAGACAACTTCACCCCTTTACCACCTTCATTAAGTTATTGTAACATATGCATTATATGTTGTAATTACTTAAATTTGGTTGGAATCCTTCACTCATGCTTTATAATATAGTATAGATAACATGCATGAATAACCAAATAAAAGCTCAATTTCTAATCTAAGTTAAGATTAAAAGATTGATGTTACCAATCAAAACAAAACAGGAAATATGTTAATAAATCATTAATCAAATTTGTTAGTTGTAGTTATACAACACAACTAAATGGGCGAACCAATCCTCATGATTAAAGATTTAAACATTTTTATAGTCTTTACCAGACATAGCATAGATCAATAACCAAAAAAATAAAAAATAATTAAAAAAAACATATCAATTCATGTGTTTGTTACAAATTTAGAATTTTTTTTCTACAACAACAACAAAGCTTGCTTCCAACTGGAACTCCTCTTACTCGGTCTACGCGAATTCTTTAGACTACTCACCTGAAAAATAGCACTGAATTTGTATTATAAAAGCAAAGAAATACAACAAGAAAAATCAAGAACATATAATTATAAAAACAATAAAATAGAAATCCAACCTTAGCAACATCAACAGATTGTCAATCGAAGAGAAGAACCAGCAAGATGCGAACATCTGGGTGTGATGGGTACGGAAGAACTTATAGTTTCAAGAAGATGGAGTTATGGAACTCGAAGAGACGATTTCGAATTTCCGAATTAAATTTTTGGTTAAAGTGAATTTGTTCTTTATAACAATGTTATGCAAATGATGATTGGAATGTGAACTAATCACCATTTGTGTAGTTAATATTGTATTCATTATGATGAACCACCAAGGAAGATGAAAGGTTAGTATGAATTAAATTGACTAAGATGGCCTTAAAGTGTCTTAAAAGTTTGATGAATGTCCAAATTTAATCCTTCTAAATTGGCTTTAAGTGTATTGTAAATTATGCTTAAATATTTATACACAATACAAAATTACAATGGTGTATGTCTTTAGACATAATATTTATTAAACTCTTTGAAAGGCACTCAAATTCTATTTACAATGTATACAACTTCCTAATAATCGAATATGCTATATTGGACACTATATAAAGGTAAAACTTGGACCAAAAACAAATTGTATGTAAGGCAACCAAATCATGAATCGGTCTGTTTCAACCAAACAAACTGTATTAAAGCAGCAGTGAAATAAAACGACGGGAAGATATTACCGATCCAATCTCGATCTCCAAGAACATTTTCAGTTTAGCGTTGTGATTCTTATTGGAAACTTCCCTCAATTACCCAACCTGCAGTTCCAATAACAGTTTTGAGTTCAGCTTGTTAATAAAACAAATAGCAACATGATAAATATTGATCTCAAATCTATAGATAAAACACATTAACATTTATAAAAGATATTAGCAATTAAAGAAAAACAATTCCGATTGGGTTTCCTACAAAGTTGTTGAAGGTCGATTAGGACGATGTGTACGGTTCTGCCTCTTTGGCCATACAAGAAGTGTTGAAATTGAATAGGCACACCAATTCTTTAGCAACCTTATCCTGTACACCATAAATATTTGATGAATATAAGTAAGTGTATGTTTCCCACAATTAAAGGTATATTATTAACAATGTAAAAGGACAAAAATTACAAATCGACCGTAAAACAAATCGAGCAATGAAAAATACCTCGAATTGGTTAAATGACATTTTTTCTGTATGAGAAATCTATAAACTTTGTCATGGTTTGCATCATGAGTAACCTAGACATGTCAAGTAATGATATATGTAAGATGAGTTTCTTGAAAAGTAAAACAAATGTAGAAGACAAGAAAGCAATGACTATAAATGAGTTTTCAAGAGTAAGAAAATGGGTTTTATTGGGTGTTATGAATGTAGGTTACATCTTGAGATACATATAAAGTGTGTATTACACACATATACAATGTGCATAATATGTTATACATGAGGGGCAAAAAGGGTAGGAAATGACAAAAATATAGAGATTTGTAAAGAGGCTTTTCATATGTCATCTTAAAATTGAGAGGAAATTACTTTCATGGACATGCTTCCTCCTTAATAAGGTAATCTAGATATGTCATCTTAAATAATATAAAAATTAAAAACATACATAGTGAATTTAAAGACAATATCTTTTGGTGTAGATTTAACATCTATGCAGCAAGGATATTCAAAATATGAAGCATGAATTAGTAAACGAATCAGCAATGAGAATTAAGAATGCAAAATAGATATAACTAATTCAAAATAAAAAAAAAAAAATATGAAACGACTTTATGTCTGGTGTATATTTGCAAATTAAGATAATATAACATTGCTACAGGTATCAGGTATTATCCACCGGCATAAACATTCAAGTTTATGGTTTTCGGTTGATGTAAAACACACCTGTTAATATCGTTTTTGGCATATCTCTTTTGGTTTTTATAGCAAGTGTCGATATCACATCAATATAATATAACAAACTGCACCTATAGTGATTGAATAATTTGTTGCAACACACATAAAATCACACCAGTTTACATTATAAGGCCATCACTTTCACCTATCACTCACATGCCGCTAAAGATGTTTCTTTAATGAACATGCATATACCAAAATCACATGATGTCTACATTTCATAAAAAATAATCAAGGTACTTACTACTTAGCTACTTATTCGCCGTTCTTTAAAAAAGTTACTTATTCAATGCAAATTTACGGTGTCTATATATGCTTTTCTCTAAATTACAAGAATTTAATTAGGGCATGTTTGGTAGTCTCTTAATCAGCCTCTTAATTATTCAGGTCTGAATCATTCAGCATTCAGACTATTTGTTTCAGCATCTGAATGGAATGATTATGTGCTGAACCATTAAGCTAATAAGGGATGCTGAATGATTCAGCTCTTAACCATTCAGACCATCTTAATAATTCAGCACTTAATCAACCAAACAGTCCTTAATGTACCTAACCATTTTCCTAAAATTTACGATTTTTACAAATTTGTTATAAGAAACTACATTTTGATGTGTGGCCATTCAGAACATCAAAATACTTTAAATCACATGCCAACTCTTATATTTTGTAAATTCCATTCCATTTGGTTATCCAATGAAACTGTTGATACATCCCCTATGTATCACCTACATCAAATTACCATATATATTCATGTTATCTAAAATAATTTCTGATTTTATTTTGGTTGCAACCTTGTCATGGAAATAGTCAATTATATATAACGTTCAATTGGTATAGTTGGTGTCACACTCAATTGACACTCTTCATTTGTTAGTTGTTACAACTTGAAAAACAATCGCATGTGCTCTCTTCTTCTCTGTGTCGCTCCTCCATTGCTAATTATCACCGCCAACAACACCACCTCTAGACGTGACAAGTTTATGTTTGGTGTATATTTGATGATCGAGTCATCCTGGATTCCTGGTGATATAACTAAATAACTGCCGACAGTTATTAGTACCAACCACTTACTGAAAACCTTTGTTGGTTCGCATAGTGTAAAAGTTTTTTTTTTTTTTTTTTTTTTTTTAGAGTAGTGTTTCAACGGTAAATCCTGTGTTGCAAAGCGATCACTGCCCAGGATCGAATCCCATAGCACCACACGGGTTTCTCCTTTCAAACCCAAGCGGTTATTTTTTCGGTGGAGCGTGGGATTCGAATCTGAGACCAAACCCGGCAGAAACCCTCTTATAAGGAGGTAAACCTTCCCACCTCAAACCAGCTGGGCTGGAAATCATTGACTCGCATAGTGTAAAAGTTATAAGGAGTATTTGGCCCGATTTTTGGTACGATGTTTTCATAACAATGCATAATATTTGTTGTTTTTACTTTGAAATTTTTAGTGTTCCATCAAAATATAACAATCTAAGAGCACTCACATCTCATCCACCAAATGTATGTGAGTGTGTCCACCAAATTATATGGGGTGAGTGTAAGTGGTTGTGAGCACTGCCTAAATATGAAAAGCTACTGTTCACCCATATATATATATTTTAATATTTTTGTAAGTAGTTGTGAGTGGAGAGAGAGAAAATGTAATGATAAAAGTATAAAAAAATATTATTATTTTAATTAGAAGAGAGAAGATTTAGGGGTGAAGTAGTGATTTTTAGTAGGGCTGTAAACGAACCAAACGAACACGAACAAGGCTTTGTTCATGTTTGTTTGTTAAGGTTTCTCGGATAAACGAACCGTTCATGAACACACTAACGAACATAATTCTATGTTTGTCTTTGTTTGTTAAGAAATTCAGTTGTTTGCGAACTGTTTGTGAACACGGGTCTTGAACACAAACAAACAAAAACAAACATTCAATATCCAACTAACTAAAAAAACTTTGTTAATTAATATTAACCGTTAAACAAAGTATACCCACTAAATGATAAGTCAAATTGTACTAACTTAGACATAATTATCTAAAATTACTTAGGCATGAATACATGATATTCCTAATTCAAAAGTTTATAATTATCCTAAAAACTGTCTAGATTCGTCAATATCCAACTTTCCTAAACTCTACACATTCTTCGATTTCTTGTGACCATATAAAAACAAATATTAATTAGACAATGATACATAAACTTGCATTATAACTATGTAGTCAAAAGTAGTAGCATCTTTAATTATCTACTAAGGAATCATAACAAAAGGTTGAGATTTTTCATTAGTATAGTAAGACCAACAGCTAAAAAGATTGATGTTTTTTTAATGCGAGAATGATTAAAATATTACTTAAATATTTAATGTATAAAGGGGAAAAAGTTTAGGAGGGAAATAAAAGTTAAGAAAGAAACTAAAAGACTATAAACTTTTAAATTTTAACTAATGATCGAACATAAACAAACATTCACGAACAGGTATAAACAAATGAACGTAAACAAACACATTGTCGAACGTTCACGAACGCAATTGAACGAACGAGACATCTGTTTGTGTTTGTTTGTTTAGTTAATCGAACGGAATTTTTTGTTTGTGTTCGTTCATTTATTAAACAAACAGACACAAACGAACTTCCCGCCAAATGGTTTACGAACTGTTCACCGAACGTTTGGTTTGTTTACGACCAAGGACGAAGGATAAGAAGGGCCAGGGGTGGCCCTGGCCCCCCTGTTTTTGGCGCAGTGGTATAAATTTGCGATTTTCATAGGTAAATTGAGTCCGGGTTGAGTTCGGCCCCCACCGATTTGCCACTAACGATCGAAAAAAATTGATTCCGGCCCCCACCGATTCCAAAACCAAGCTTCGCCACTGTTTACGACTCTAATTTTTAGTATAATTTAATGGATGGAATTTAATGGAGGGGATGTGATGCCCTAACAGTTATTATTTCACAATTAAAAAATATATCCAAGCCGTACAAATTCTGAATTTTACAAATAACTGAAAATTCTGTCAGACCATCGATCATGTTTATCATTTCAACTGGTCCGATCCGTAACTAAGGCCAATGAGGTTGATCAAAAGTATTCCATCCGTATGATTAATCATTTAGTTGGCTTTTGATATAAGAAAAAAACGATAAAAGATAAACATGGGCGGAGCCACCCCAAGCTCAATGGGTGCGGCGCACACCTTGAAAAAAATAATTAGTGTTTATATATACGTGTTTATCCCGTTCGCACCTCATAAAAATTTTCAATTGCACCTCTTGGATTTTTGAAACCGACCCCAAGAAAAAAATAATGTTTATAGTTAGCCTAATTAAAATAGCTGGTAGGGTAGTAGCCCAATATTAAGAATTAGCCCAATAGCCCTTATATTTCATCATCATCATCATACTCAGTTAATCTCACATATATCAAAACTAAGGTAGGGTCTAAGGAGGGTAAGATGTAGACAGCCTTACCTCTACCCCTAAGAATAGAGAGGTTGCTTCCAGTGAGACCCACGTCTCGATGTTGTTTGGTATCAAGCCTTGGACATAAGGCACAAAACAGTTAGCAATCGGGACAAACCCGATCGGTGCATGTACCCCTTTGTCTTTTGGCTATCCACGCCACCACATGATGCATGATTAACCGTCCGTCATTTTTAACGTTATTTTCACGAAATTAGTAAAATAACATTAAAACTAGTGCAACTTTACTTTTGCCCCCCAAAGGCCACACATATATACATTATATGCGCACACCATAAGTGGGGCGTGAATAGCCCTTATATTTATAAGTTATAAATCTGATTAAAAAAAACAAAAGAAGAATAACTTCCTAGAACAAACAAAGCACAACACTGTCAACACCGAGAACCCTTTGCCTCCACGACCACGACTGTCCCGGCGCGGCACTGTTCGTCTAACATTACCTGTCGCAAGCACAACCATTGAAAGAAGTTTTTCGGCAATGAAGTTTGTGAAGAACAGTTTGCGTAATAGGATTGGTGATGAGAATTTAAACGATAGATGTATTGCTTTTATTGAAAAGGACTTGATTAGAATCGTGGAGATAGAAGAAGTTATAGATAGATTCCAAAAAATGAAGACCCGAAGAGAACAAATTTAAATTTTAGAATTTCGTTATGCATATCTAAACGATGTTTAAATTACTTTTGGCTTCTTTTTGTTGATTATAAAATTTTAGTGTTATTATTTTGGATTACGACCCAACCCAATCCGGGCCACCTGATGAATAAACGACCCAATGGCTTAGAGATTCCTCACCCCATAAAAAAAATTCCTGGATCCGTCACAGATAAACCGCGTAACAAAACTAAAGGATCGCCAACGTGGGGCTAACCCACTTGGTAGTTGGTAGAGGCATATACATTATACCTCTTGAAGGGGAGATCAAAGGTTCAAGTCTTGCCAAGAATGTTGGTTAGGAGTGGTTCTCGTTTAACTTGTCATTTTTACCAACATGTAACATTCATTTAAATGTCATCAAAGAGGTTCTGTAATTATAGAAATTACACTACAAGGAACAGAGGCTTTAGCGGCAACACCTGTAGGTGGGGATTAAGGCTTTAGCGGTGACACCTACGCGGGTCGTCGCTAAAGGTCTAAATTCTTGTAGTGTTATCCTATCCTATATATTAAAAATCAAACATGATGAATAGTAGTCGAGGGCATTTCCAAAAATTCATGTTTGCATTGAGGGCATTCTTGTGATTTCATGTTATTTAGAAGGCGTTAGCGATACTATGATTCGCCGGTGGTGTCCTCCTCACCCACATCAGACACGTGTCTTCTGAGCGGACACAACACATGTCTGACTGTACTTTTTTTTTTTACCTCTTCTTCTTTCCTAAACCTCCGATCAGACCACCACCATTCGCGCCTCCATATTCAAAAACCACCACTGTAACCTCCATCCGCAAACACCGCCACTATCACATCCAAATTCTCCAACCACCAATAATCCCACATCCAAATTCTCCAATCTGATCACCACTAATGCAACCTCAGTCTCCCTCTCACTCAAACAACCTTCTCTCTCTATAACCCCTCTTTTTATAGCCAACATTCGCCCCTCCACACTCAACCACCATCAACGTAACCTCACTGTTACCACATCCAATTCTTCCAATCTAACCACCACACCATCTTGGAGGTTAGGGATGGCAATCAAACCCGAACCCGATGGGTAAACCCGAAACCCGACACATTTGGGACGGGTTTGGGGTCGGGTAATCGGGTATGGGTCCAGGTATGGGGTTAGTTTTTTTTTGCGGGTTTGGGACGGGTTTTGGATTTGATGATATACCCATTTACCGGACCCGATTACCCAATAAAGTATTACTCGATTATATACCCAATGTAATTTCCTATATATCTTTTAAAATATGTATTCATAATATATCTAATTGTCCATCTAGATTGTCATATTCTTTAAAAAAAACACCAATTATTTGTGTATAATATCTGTTATCTATGTCTTTTAGTGTTTTTATATGATTTAACTATTTTATATTTATCCATTGTAATCATTTACATACATATTTGATAATGCTAAATGTATTTGTTAGTAGTCACGCAATAGATACCCGACAGGTTTTTAGTCAGATATACCCAATGGATAAGTTTTAAAAATTAACGGGTTTACCCGAAACCAGCGGGTATACCCGATACCCGACGGGTAATTACCCGATACAAACCCGATGGGTTTTGGAACGGGTTTGGGACAAGCATACCTAATTGGGTATGGGGTTGGGATTACCTAAACCCTTCTCAAACCCGACCCATTGCCATCTTTATTGGAGGTCCTGTCCACATGTGACCCTCCCTTGACGTATCCCACCTTTTTCTTCTTTCTTGCTTATCAGAATTTTTTTAGGGCTTCATTTGTAGGCAAAGGTAACATCGGCTTTATCACACTAATACCTCATACCATTACCACCACCGTCTCACCATTACCGAACTACCGTAGTGTTGAAAGTTAATACTAAAACGCGTATGAGTTGAAAGTTGAATGACCAAAGTGAAAGATTAGTTTAGATTAGTTTGAATGTTTAGAATTATCTTATTCAAGAGATAATGATGTGAGTTAGTAATAGATTACAATTGCTAGTAGTATTTGAGTAGGATTAGTATGGTTAATTTAGTATAAATAGGGGTCTAGGTTAATGGTTTATTTGTCCCTTGTTTGTTTGTTCATTTGTTAATTTAGCATAGGCGGGTACTTGTTTTATTGCATCAAGTAAAGGAATATTTATTTTTACTTGTTTAAACATGTCCCACATTTCTTCTTTTTGGGGACCTCTTGATGCAATAAAATTTTTCTTACCCGGGTCAAGTAGAGCCGATGGAAATGGAACTTGACTCGGCTCATTTTCCACTTTTTCATTTTTTTTCATTTTCACTCGCTTCCGGTTTTTTAACATTTGATTCTTTTTGTAAAACCGGTGGAGTTTCATCATTTTCACTTTCATCACCCGTAACATCCTCAACTATCCCCTCAACAAAACCCGGTGACAAATTAGCCTTAAACTCTTTACCACTTCTTAACACACTCACTTGATTAACATTAACATTATTACCTCGTGAGGGGCCATGGGACGGATTTACCTGAGTATCACTAGGAAGCTTTCCTTTACCTTTTTTCAACTCCGCCACATCGATTGCTAATTGGCCCATTTGGGTTGTCAATGCTTGAATGCTTTTGTCACGAACCTCATCCTTTTGTATCTGAGCTTCATCAAGTTGGTTTCTCTTTTGCATGTCTTGTTGCATAGCCCTAAGCATCTCCATGACTTCATTTCCACTTGATGAATCTTGACCCGAATTCCTTTGACCCGTTTGAGCTTGCCCTTGGTATCCACTGTTGTATCCACCTCTATAGTTTCCTTGATTGTATTGTTGACGAGGTACATAATTACCTTGGGCAGCTTGAAAATTCGGGTTGGATTGATTTGATGCATTTCCATACCGAAAATTTGGATGATTTCGTAACCCGGGGTGATATACATTGGAATTCATATCATAATTTCTACCACCCCCTTGAATAGCATTCACCTCTTCCGTTTGTCCTTCATTCACCACCACTTGACAAACCTCCGCCGTGTGGCCTATTTCTTGACAATTATTGCAAACGTTGTACAATTGATTTGAGGTTTGCGCATTGCCACTTTCTACCCCATGCATTTGAGGTCTTTGAATTACATGCCTCGCTCGTCTCGATGATTGAGCCTTTCTCTTGGAAGTTACCGCCATTTGCTCTAAAAATGCCCAATCGTCTTGCTCATAATTTGTACCAAAAGTTCCATTTGTGATGGACATTAAATCACGTGCATCCTTCGAACTCAACCCTTCATGGAAAGCATTCAACAATTCCCAAAGTTGGATACCATGGTGAGGACAATTTGTTAACATCATATTGAACCTTTCAAATGCTTCATGAAACATCTCCCCCGATTGTTGTTGGAAACTTCTCAACCCTCTCCTCGCATCATTAGTCTTTTGAGAGCTATAAAATTCATCTAAGAATATTTGTTGCATGTCGGCCCATGTAAAGATAGATGCGGATGGTAAAGTGTGAAACCATCTCTTTGCCTTATCTTCCAATGAAAATTGGAAAAGAACCAACTTAATATCATCTGCAGAAAAACCTTGTCCTCCAATAGTGTTGCAAACAGAATCATATGTCTCCAAATGAAAATAAGGCTCTTCCGTTGCTAGCCCCTTGAATTTTGGTAAACTTTGGAGTGCGGTTATTCTAACTTCAAAAGTTCTTCCATTTGCATTTTGAGGAATCACTATTGGTGATGGATTATTAGTGATAATCGGCCGAAAATGCGCTTCAATTCCCCGTACAACATCACGGTGAAGTCTTCTAGGTGCTCCCAATGGCGCTCTTGGTTGACCCAGTTGACCTTGCATTGGCCCTTGTGGTGCAAATTGTTGTTGATGTAGGTTTTGATGCATCAGTAATGGTTGTTGTTGAATCGGCCTCTGATTTTGAGCTTGCATGTTTGGAGGCCGCATTTGGTTAAGTGGTGTAGGACGTTGCAAGTGCAATCCTTGCGGTCTAACATGTTGCACCCCAACCGGTAATCTTCCCGGGTCTTGAAATTGTAAAAGTGGTTGACTTACTTGACCCGTTTGAGCTTGAGATCCCACAAATGCACCATCACCTCCATAATAGTACCCTTCTTCATTATACCCACTAAACTCTTCTTCATCATACACATCATCATACACATCCCTTTGAAGTCTCGAATTTTGCCCACCTGGAAAAGATGAGTAGTAAAAACCCGATTGGTTTGGTGGTTGGTAAGTAGATGTGGTGTGGACAATTGTTGATCCTTGTCCTTGTGGTTGTGGGATAGTAGAAGATGATTGACCCATAGTTGGGAAAAAATGGGAAAATGTTAGAATGGTGTTGGATGGACTATAAGTAAGGTTTGGTTCAACTTGAGTGGAACTCGGTTGGGTGGTATGGATTGGTGTAGCAGGAATGTTGGAAAGGTTAGGCATTGTGGTGTTGGGTGACAATTGTGTAGAGGTAGGCATGAATGATGAGGTCGTTTGACCCGTTGTTGGTATGTGGGAGTCTTGCATTATGTTTCTTGGTGTAAACGGTGAAGTAGGTGAATCAATGATTCTGTTCCTTCTTATCAACACTCGGTTCTGTCTCAATGTCCTTTCAATCTCCGGATCAAACAATAGTGGTGATGACTCGTGAGAGCCTCTAGTATGCATACACTTGAAGTACATGCACACTAAACACAACCAGTGTAAACCCAAAAATAACAAAACAAAACTAAAAGATTAACACACGTTGCGCACTACTCCCCGGCAACGGCGCCAAAATTTGACGTGATTGTCATGGTACACGTAAAATTTCCCAATTACAACTAATGAATAGTGGCAAGAAGGTATCGAACACAGGGAGTTTGTGAAAAATGTGTGAATTCTAGTTTTGTTAATTAACTAAAATTAAACTACTTAACAAAAAGTAAATGATTGAGCTTTTGATTGTTTTGGTTTTCACTAAAATAACAACTAAATATCGATTTAAACTTAAGAGTGTTTTTTCAAATTATGGGACAATGACCATTCAAGGATCCGGTTTCTCTAAACACTTGTATGAATTTCCACTAGAAAGAGTTACAAAGACATAACTCATGTAAAAACAGTTGTTGTGATAAAAGGGAACAAAGTACTCGGATTAAATTAACGTGAGGTTGTTTCCCGATGACCTATTAATCAATAACCAACCCCCAATCCTTCCCGTGATATCTTAGTTGTTAGCAACACCAAGAACGTACGATAGAGACTAAGAATTGGTAAATTAATCAACACACTACAAGCACTTGTTCATACATCATAATAACAAAGCAAAATACCAAGTCATTATTCTAGAAATGCAAAAAATCACACACAAGAGTTCAAGAAAAACCTTCACCAAGAATGATCACCAAATGTTTAGCCTAGCATGACTTGGTGAATCATCAACACATTCATGGAATTGTTCATAAGAATCAAAAACTAAAACCAAATGTTTGTGATAAGCCTCCAATGATCAAAAGCAGCCAAAATCGCCCAAAGATAGTCTAGAAACGTTCCCAAGTGAAAAGATAGCCAAAAGACACCATCAAGTCGTCTTTAATAGAGGGGGTTACAAAATGTTGCAGGAGCCACCGTACCTTACGGTGCCCACCGTAAGGTACAGTGGGATTAAGAAAACCAACGGTGGGAGGAGACTGTACAACGGTGCATTTTTGATAGCCAGAAGCCACCGTACCTTACGGTGGCTACCGTAAGGTACGGTGGAGCCCTTCAAATCTTCATTTTTTCTTCTTTCCATTCTTCTTTGCTCCATTCCGTTTCGGTCCGTTCTAAAGCCCGTGTTTCTTCGTTTTAAGCTCCTTTTCACACCTGTAACCAACATACTCGTAGTTATCCAATCTCAAGCAATAACATGATCAAATGCGGAAGTGTTTTATCAATATAAAGGGTTGTTCCTTGAACCACCCGTCATCCCCCAAATATCCTCGTGTTCGTGTTTGATCTAATTGTCTGGGCCAACAATTGGTATTAGAGCTTGGCGGTTTTAAGAGTCGTTTTTTGAGAAGGGGAGACGCCCCTCGCGGGGCTACAGACGGCGACATACGCAACTGATAAGCTTGTGGTGTGTTGTTTTTCGTGAGAAGGAAGAAGATAAAAGAAAAAAAGAAAGGTAGGTGAATTTTCTTTTATGATGTATGGTAGTACGAAGTTAAGTCTTTGAAGTCGCAAAGTAGATCGAGTGGTAATTCCAGGTTTGTTGTTGTCGTCTGTTTCAGTTGATTGGAACCGGGTAAATCAAGATAGCAAGGTTTCTGGTTCGAGTAGGTTAATCAAGAATGTTGTTCTTGATGAATTAAAGAATGTAGTAAGTAATCAAAGAACTCATTTTCTTGATATGAAAGTAATCAAGAATGTTTCTTGAAAGAAAGAAAGAGGAGAGAAGAGAAGAAAGGTTTGTGGTATTTGGAGATTGGTTTCGGGACCAGGAATCAATTCCAACTGAAAAGAGCAAACCCGTAGAAAGAATGAATGTGCCCTCAAGAGCAGATTTTGATGAATGTGCCATCAAGAGCAGATTTTGATGAATGTGTCTTCAAGAGCAGATCTTGAAGAAAGAAATAGATGATGCAGCCAAGAGTTCTAGATCTTGAAGAAAGGAGGAATGCAGTCAAGAAACTCGTTTTCCAGTTGATGCATAAAGATCAAGACCTGCGTGGTTTGATCGGGAGAGAAGAGCAATAAAGAAAGCTAGATACTGAGCAAGAAAGTGAGAGTGATCAAGACCCGAGTGGTCAGATTGGGGAAGTAAGTGAAGTATGGTCGGGTTTTAGGATTAATGGGGAATGTTGAAAGTTAATCCTAAAACGCGTATGAGTTGAAAGTTGAATGACCAAAGTGAAAGATTGGTTTAGATTAGTTTGAATGTTTAGAATTATCTTATTCAGGAGATAATGATGTGAGTTAGTAATAGATTACAATTGCTAGTAATATTTGAGTAGGATTAGTATGGTTAATTTAGTATAAATATGGGTCTAGGTTAATGGTGTATTTGTCCCTTATTTGTTTGTTCGTTTGATATACAAAAAAAGTCATGGGTTCGTCTCTCAAATATCTCCGTGTTTTTGTTTGATCTAATTGTGTGGGCCAACATGTAGCTCAAGAGGACGTCTACTAGGTCGCACATGTAGAGTTGTTTATATAAGCTTTGTTTTGCACCTCTTTTAACAATAAAAAATGGTTAGCTGTCATCATTTTTATTTACTTTTCCTAATAATAATAACAAAATCAAAACAAACTAAAATCATTCAATTTGAAACTAAAAAACGAGGCCGATTAATAATTTTAAGTTTGATTGGCCAAATAAAGAAAAGGGGGCCCTGGCAAGCAATTTGCAATTCATTATTTTCATATATTAATGATGTGCCTAATTTGCAAAAACATATACAATAAGATAATGTGTACAGGCCTTGTCTTTACGATTTAAGTTTGATCAATGATGCGTGACAATTTTATGAGAAAGCGAGTTCAATGGAATTAGTTCAGATATTAAATGGACATAGTAATGAGTGCAAGAATAATGATACAAAGTGTTTATTTTATTTTTTTATTTTGAAAGGCTAATTTTATTAAAATGCTAGAAAAAAAAAACTAGCAACAAACAGCATAACATTAAACAGTTACAAAGCTTTACAACACTTTAAAACTATACCAATCCTCGCATTATAAGGTGATGACATTTCGTTGTAGTCATGCAAAAACTTAAATAAACTAGATAGTAAAATTTAGTGGGGTTTCGAATCCACGTTTTCTTTGATTGTTTAAACTAAAATAACTAAATTAATATAAAACTGAACTTTTAATTTGATTGTGTAATTAAATAATGAAATCTAAAACTAATTTAAAAACATATGAGAAAAGAGCGATCCACTCCAGATTTCAAGTTCAAAAAGAAGTTCAATAACCTAATTATCAGTTTGAGAAAATCACATAAACATGGTTATGTTAATTAAATGATTGTGATAAAACGAGGATAAAGTACTCTCGTTGCAAAACAACGAAAGTCTATCACACGATTGTCAATTAATGATTACCAAACCAAACCCTTCTCTAATAGATCCCAATTTTAGAACTCTCGGGAATTGAAAGATAAAGAACAAAGTTGCAAATAACATTCAACCGTTTACAATCAATCAATAAAACAAATAGCAAAAAAACATCAAATGCTTACATTGCTAGATCCACCCATAGAATATCATAAAAGCGTTAGCCAATCATAACAATAAAGAAACCGGATACCGTCACTACGCAATCTTTCATTAAAAATATAAACGAATAATAAACTTACCTTTGTTCTCCAAAATCCCTTGTATTTCTGTTGACTTTCGTGCAGCACCAAGGCTGCTGCCGCAGTGGCGAAACTTGAGCAAAAATCCTAGGGGGTCGGAAGTCACCGGTTACGGGGGGTCGAAATTGTATATACCAAAATATTCCATAGGAATACTTTATAATCAGAACTTCTGAGCAAAAATTTCGGAAGGTAGAACGGCCCTCCTGCCGCTAATAAAGCTGCGCCATGGTGTTGCCTTGCTTCCGTATGTCGAATCCCTCAAAACAGTTACAACCCTACAATTATTATTTACTTCTCCTCCTCTTATTATTGTTGTCCTTTTTTGCCCTTTTGGTGATCCACGCGTCCAGCCCAGATAAATTGCCAGTAAGCCCACTCATCAACCAATTTACTTCTATTATTTTAGCCCCATCACTTTAACATTGTTGGATATTTAATGAAGCCCATAATCTATATATCTATATCTATATTCTATATATATATATATATATATATATATATATATATATATATATATATAATAAACCAAAACATTTTTAATGACATGTCATAATATTATGCAATCTCTCTTTTGAGAGATGCCACATAGGATGTGATGTGGCAACTCTAGACCAATTAAAAAAAAGGAATAAATATGGTTTAAATATGATTTAACATAATATATTAAATACCTAATCTAATAAATGTAAATATTAAAACTTTATTATTTTTTCTCTCATGTTTCCTCTCATAACTTTTAAATTTTAATATCTTTTATATACGAGATTTTTTAAAGAAAAAAGTTACACCAAATTAACGAGCGTTTTATTATCTTTTTAACGAGTACCATAGTGCTATATAAAAAACGGAGAAAAAAACAACTATTTTTTGTAACCCGACAGGTATTGTGTCAGGTTTATGTTGTCATATTAGATATTTTATTATGGTATATTAGATATTTCAACCCGGGACGCTCCCGGGATAAAAACTAGTATATAATATTACCAATACATATATCATACTAGTGGGGAACTAGCGTGTTGCGGCGTGGCTAATTTGTTTATATGACTTGTTTCTTTAGAAGTATTGTTTCCAATCAAAACATATCTATCTTTTTTGGGTATATAGTGAGATACCCCGCACTACGTGGCGGGATTTGGTTGGTATCGGTTAAGTTCATTTCGACACGATATCATACTTAATATGACAATCAAAAGAGAAGACAAAAAAAATACTCGTGATATACATAAAAAAGATATAAAATAGATAAAAATATAGCATGTCACATTCATATAAAAACATCACAATATAGAACAATCAGGTTTTATTTAACCGACTAACTACAAAAATATGCCCATGACTTAACTACTTAACTAAAATGCAAAAAGATAAAATTAATTACATACTATTAATACACAAACTGATTGAACAGTGTTTATAAAATGAACAGTGTATTAATGGCATATTTTTAATTGAACATCATATGTTAACATCTAGATAGATGCTCCTGCTGCTCCTGTGTTTCTCTCTCATTCGGTTCCTCTCTTCTCTGGTTCTCCCCACCGCCATCTCCATTCCTACCACCATCCCATCACCACCACCGCCAAGCTTCCACCGCCATCCACACCACTATCTGTCAAAGACGCCATCCACACCGCCATCTACCATCTGACAAAGACGCCATTCACACCACCATCTGACAAAGATTCCGATCAAGATGCATGTCTCTTTTTCGGGTAGATCGACAAAACCCAAGGTCAAATTTCGTGGCTTGGGGCATCTGATGATGGTGGTGACTACAGGGTCTTCTCGATGATGGTGGTGATTTCGGTTTCAATGGTGGTGATTAGGGCTTCTGGCCGGAGGTGCCGTCAGTGATGGTGGTGATTTCGGTTTGAGTGTTGGCTGTAGATTGTTGTGATTTTTGCCTTGGTTGTGATGAGTAGAAGCTATTTTATGATAACTGATACAATGGCGTGGCAAGGTCGGTCGATGGCAGGTTTTAACCTGCAACCCGCCTTGCAGCCATGTTTTCTAGCAAACTCTGAACCACATAAATTTCACATTGTTTTAGATTGTTGTTGTGTTTCTTTGCTGCTGATTTACTTTCAGGTTTTGGCATTGATCTAGAATGGCGAATTCGACACCCGTTTCTGCTCAGCTCCTGGTAATCTTCATTTTTCGATCCATTCATGTTGTCAATTTGTGTTTTAATTTGTATACATTTGGTTTATGCTGTTTTCAATAGGTGGAATGTTGCTTTGATTCCACTTTCTGATGTTATCATTAAGAACGGCGAGCTCCAGAAGGAGTTCACATTATCATCGGATGATATGTTCCATCCGCCTTCTGGTTTTGTTCAGTTGTCTTTATCGTGCAATGGGGCGTCGTCGGATTTGATTGTGCTTCCACCGGCCCAGCTGTCAGCTAAGACCGCGGTTCCTGACCAACCTGTCTTTATCGTACAAAGGGGCGTCGTCTGATATGGATGATCAGGCGAGTTGTGGAAACGGTGGACTGTTTGTGTCTGAGAATCAAAAACCTGATTCGCCCCCGACAAGTGTGTCGACTAATGGGTCTCAATGTACTTCGGTTCCTGCTACAAGCACTAAATCTGTTAATGACGAGAAGCACTCAAAATCTACAAGTCAAGAATCAGATTCACCTGTGAAAAGGAAGCCTGTTGAAGGTAGTTCCACGAAACAGAACCAACCTGCAGTGTCGATGAACTGGCCTGTTAATGGTTCTGTGAAAAAGCGCGTGCACTAACTCAGTTCCAATAATTATAAGGGAGAGGAACACGATGGTGGTTTTGGTTTTGAATTCAACTTAGGCATAACCACCGGTAAGGTAAACCTATAGCCTCTGTTTGATATTTTATATAATAGTAGATGATGCGGGTGAATGGTAGGTGGTTGTTATTATAGGTGGTCATGGTATTAATGATGATTGATCATTGATGAACTTTCAGATTGTTATTGTATTTATGGCATGACAGAAGCTAAAGGCTGGAACGATGATGGTGATTTTGGAATCGAGGCAGTGTTGTCAACGAAAGTCCAACTGATCAGTGGACCGGTTTCACTCGGTTCACTCGAGGGATCCATGAGGTATGAAAAAGAACCCAAGCAATCTTAGTGTAAATAGTATATGTCGTGCGCGCCCGTGTGGGACTTGACTATAACTTCACCACTGTCATAATCTATAAATATGCATACTTTCAATTCTTATTGGTGCAGTTAACTTCGTGCCTATAAGTGTGATTCGGTTTTAAAAGCATAAAATTATTTTTGACACCTAGAATGGAAGTCGTCTATTAAGGGCTTAATGCTTATCATTTTAAGCACTACGCCACTACCTAAACTTCATGAAATAAATTGAATGCAATTGTTGTATTTCATCTTGTACACTTTACATTTATGGTTCAATTGGCCTCTTGGCGGCTCTTATTGAGCGTTGGTTTAGATTATAGCCACGTTTTTGGAAAGTTATTTTAGTGTATGTTATTCTTATTGGTGTTATTGAGTGACAAATGATGATTAACGTTGCAAATTCATTCTTCATATTCTGTGTAGGTTTGTTACTTGAAGGTCAAACAAACAGGGTCAACAGTTTCGGGTGGATGAACAAGTTGACTGAGATAAGTTGCGAGTGTACTACTAAAGTTTCTATATTTGATTAGGTGTGTCATAAACTATAATTTAAGTTTACGTTGAAAAAATAAATAGAAATTAAACGATATTGTATCACTTGAATAGAGTGACGGTCGGACAGCAGTCGCTGATGGTGCTGCTACGGCTGCAGGTGGCTACAGGGATGGAGAAAGGCGGTTGACGACACCGTCTGGTTTTCGGTGGTGGATTTGATGATGGTGGTGGTTCAGACGCATTCTCCGCCAAGTGAATCGCTCCAGTTCAAGTACTTTTCAGGTACTCTTTCTTTGTTATCTTTTTAGTTGAGGTTTTTCGCTTTCGTTAAGCCCCGGTTTCGTTCAGGACTATAACAAAATTAGCTTCCATACTTTCTTCTGCAAGTGAATCAAATCAGTTAGCTTCATCAATGTGTGGACGTCACGCTGGTCTTCAAGAGGTTCAGGTTGTGCTCTTGGTGATAATGAAATGAAACACTTTTGCTAGGAACTCTTTTTAGAGGTAGCCTTAGATGGAGCAAAGCAGACTGAGTTTGATATTGTAAGCTATATTGAATAATGGTACCGGACATATTTTATACTGAAACTAATCAAGACTTGCTGAAACTGGATTTCTGTAACGGCGCGCAAACCGCACCTATTAATCCCTGCGATGATACAGAACCAATCAATGTGAGTCATTCGAAAATTTTGCCGTTTCAGTTCCATTATTGAAAAGAGAACATGAAGACATAAGGTGACTATTTCCTTACTTCACCTAAGGTTATTAGGCCTAGCAGTTCACATGTTGACTGATTCTTACATATTTTACCTGCAGCCTATTCATCGAAGCCAATGGGAGGAGATAGCAGCTTCCGCCGATATAGAGCCTCGCACGTCATATTGGCATTTACTTCATAAAAGACCAGCTTCATCTAAGTTCTGCATCTGCAACGTGCGTGTACCTTAACCCAAGTATTGAGATTGTGAAGACTATTTACCAGGTAGCATATGATTTGCGTTGTTGATTCTTAGCAGTCGTGTATAATCTGGATCTTGATTTTGTATAAGCTCGTAAGGTGTAAGATTTTGTATATGATCTTGATATTACTATCTTTCACATATGAAAATCCACATGTGATCACAGCTAACTCTTAGAACCAACAAATGTTTTCCATGCTATTGGAATCTGTTAGGACACATCATTTTTTTAATTTCATGAATTGGTTGACTTTCATCCTAACCTTTACATGTGAGACTTGCACCTTTTAGTAATTTCATTCCAAATAGATAATATTTTAAGTAACCTGCTTTGAATGACTATCCAAACAATAATTTTATTTTGACAGTCTAAATGTCTTTATGTTGAAAATCCGATACCTTTACACCTTTATAAATTATAAGATGGGTTAATCAGGGGCCCATCAACGCCAACTTCCTCTACATTTGGAGGTGGTGGACATTTTCAGGACCATTCTTGCAACAAGGGAATGCCATATCTAAATACAATATAGTTTTATTCGATTATAACCCACTTTTGTAAATCGTATCACCACCACCGAAGCAAATTGATTGACGCCGCCGCAACGCGCGGCAGATTAAATACCTAGTTATTTTTAACAAAGTTCATAAAAGGAGCAAGTTCATCTGGCTAGTCTTCATGGTGAGATCTTCGAATGTAGTGATGATATTCGAAGTCTATCTCACCAACCTGTAAACTGACTAAAAACCGGTAGAAGCAAGCCTCTAACATTGTGATTAACACATAAATTTTCATTTTTTTTCTGCAATTTCTCATTAAAGCTTTTTAAAACTTTGAAACCACCCGAACCAAGTATACAAACTCCCATCCCGAACTTAAAACGTTACATTATCCCTAATGCAACATCTAAGTTAAAATTAGAATTCTATGAAAAATGGTTATTTTGAAAAATATCATGAACAAGAAAAATTCCTAATTCACTTTCGTAGGAACCATAGTTACATTTAGCGTATGTAACAAGCCTTTTAAACCACTCGGTAGAGCCGCGTGGACGAGTGAAGTCACATGTCAACTTTGCAGAGCTGGTCAACAGATCATAACGTCAGCAAGTATGGCCAAGCTTTTCCCACCATTTTACTGGCTCGGTTGCACCAAGCCCAAGTTCAAGCCCAGATCGGATATGCTCCTTGTGGGCCACTTCACTAGGCCCACGACTTCTTCTATAAATAGAAGACATCAATTCCTTTGCAAAGGATCGAGAAATTAGAACTTGTACTAGAGAGCTAGGTTATTCTTGTAGCACTTTGTAAACTTCAAAGTAATATACAACTAGCTCTTCACAGTGGACGTAGGTCGAACTTGACCGAACCACTTAAACTCTCGTGTTTACTTTTACCACACACACACCTTACTTTATATTTCGTGTTTACGGTTTGTCCATAAGTGTGGGCGAATGATTGTTCCTGAGTAAGCAAGAGTATTAACCCCACGGTGATTACTCGTAATCACCGTTATACTCGTTGTTTCTTCACCGCCTAAACCAACTAACAATAACGACTTTTCACAATTATCAAAACTTGACATTTTCAGTCCCTACTTATTACATTTTAACACTATTAGTCCTTTTATTGTAACAATCATTGTTATGAACCGATGTACCTTGGGAACAAACCGCGAATCTGTTTAAGGGAAATGTGTCAAACACAAGCCCGATTCACGCTGATGATTTCATCTTCAATTCAATGTAAGTTTTTTAACATGATGGTGGTGGATAATGGCTGCTTTAGATGCAAAATTCAGGAGTCGAGAAATATGACCCGAGAAACATGACTTGAATACATTTACATTAGTATATATATTAAAGGACAACAGTCGGTGGAACAGCCGACTGTTGTGTAACGACCCTGCTGTCGGTGCCAGGTCGTCGGGTTGGGTTATCAGAGCTACGCAGCGGATTCGGATCATAACATCTTTACTTTCCCAGGATCCACGTCATCATATCTGTTGGGTTACCTGAACACATGCCAAAAATAGTATCTGTCAACATAAAGTTGGTGAGGTCGTGTATTTTATAAATAGAATGGCCAGTTCTGTATTTATATTTCTTAATTAACATTCTTTTTTATAAACATGCTTTACAGTTATAATTCTGAAGGGGAAAATATATTCTATCATATTCTAATAATCAATTCTATTATGTATCAATTCTATTATATCGATTATATTATGTGCCATTCCTATTAATGGTACCACTCTGTTCGTGGTAAAATATCAGAACCTGTCCTCTACGTGGACAAGAATGGTTTTGGTCCTCTACTTGGACATTCATACCCTCTACTTGGGTAAGACTGGTTCTTGTCCTCTACTTGGACAAGAAACTGAAAGGAAATGGCGGATACCGGCCAGTACTGTCCTCGTCGTTTCTATGTCCCCTTTTCTATTATATTTCTTTTATTGATAATCTTTTTATTATGTAAAGCATTTCTATATTTTCTAATAAATGACATGTATTCCCCCGAAAACACTTAATAAAACAGTAAAAGTGGGGAGTTCACGATACTCACCTTTAATATATTCCTTTGATTCTGTAGTCTATTTTCTATCGGTATATTCCATGATAAGTTGTACCTATTATATGTTATAAACATTAGCGCGTGCAGGATTTATGCACGTGATAACGTTGGGGACAATCCTTTACTATTATTCTTGATATTCAATATTGTTGTATATACATATATAATATAAATTGATACTCGTTTAATAATCTAAACTTGGGATTTATATAGACACGGACATCCTAATCTAGCTGGCCATTACAGCTTGGCACTCATATCCTACTAAAAGCTGACCTCGTACAGCTTGGCTCAGGTGGACTCAAAGAATAAAATATTATAATTATATCCTAAGTCTATATATATTTGCGTATACCAACTTATATATATACCTATATATAAGTAGGTTTATTATCGTTATTCGTTTAAATATTGTCGGGTTAATCTTTATCGTCCCACACGTCACACGTTTATAATAATAATAATAATAAATATAATAATAATAAACATAACATCTCGTCTTCGGGTGTTGAACGGGTGCTGGCGGGTATTGAAGGGTTTGAACCCAGGATTCATAGGTGAGCCGATAGTGTTTATATATAAAAGAGATGGGTTTGAACTCGGGTTAGTGCTGTGAACAGGGTTAGATCCTCACCATACTATAAAAGAGAAAGATGGTGACGGTTGGTTTGGGTTTGATATTATAAAGGTTCGGGTTCTAAATAAAAGTGGATGAATGGTGTTTGGAGATGGATGACCACTGATTGGAGATGATGATGATCGATGGTCTGAAATGGGGTAACAGATTGTGGGTACTCGATCGTAAGGGAAGGAGGCTGCCACGTTTTATAACTTGTTGCTGGTTATCGGGGTTTGGTCAAACAAGGTGATCGGTTCGTGTGGGTTGGTTTGTTTGTTTGGTCGTTCGGAGTGACTATCTGAACCGGTTAAGGTGATGAACAGACAAGGACCTGAGATGATTGGTCGGGTGTGGTGACCGGGTTCACTTGCTCATCTCTCTCAGCTCGTACACTCGTTCTTATCTCTCTTTCTTTCTATTTGTGCATGAATGTGATATATAATACATACTTGGATATAGATCATGATTATGTGATAAAGGATGAGAATGGATAATATTGTGATGATGAGTAGTGGACAGGTGGTTGTTGGCGTGAGTTGTAGGCAGAGGGAAGGTGCATGCATCATGAATATCCTTTACCAAAGGTGTATAACATGTAGGTATGTATGATGAAGAAGGCACATGCAATCTATGTATGTATAATATGTGCAGAAGGTTAAGGTAGTGTGTTGACCAAACTTTTAAAAGGTTAAGGTAGTGTCTAATTATAATTCTTAATAATCTAGTAAATTAATTATGGATTTTTAATATAATCCCGAACACGTAACAGCGGGGTGTTACATGTTGCCTTTTCAACTTAGTGCCACAAGCTTTTCGTCTTCTCCTTTTGGCCACTTCATACGGCGAACAACAACATAACGGTGACGGCGTTTGACCACATTAACTGCCACGCGTTAGTCGACAGTTGGTCGCGTGTCATTTTCCTTTTCCTCGCGCTACTTAACCCCCCGACTTTTTCACTGGCGTTGTTGTCTGCTCTATCACCACCGCAACAACTGCATGAGCATCATCCATCATATATACAACCGTTTTATTCTTCCGATTTTTTCCACAGTTTTTGTTCGCCCTTTAAATGTGCATTATCTGAAAGGTGGAGGTTTGTCGTCGTTTCCGATGGAAGCCATCGTCGTTGACGGTGCGCTTGTGGTTAGCGGTGGTTGTGGCTGGCTGGTCAGAATGGAGCTGCTGTGAACGGCGCTGGAAGTGGCGGTGCAAGCGGCGGCGGTAGCGGTAGCGGTGGGGGACATGGACGCAGTGGTGGTGGAAGCAGTCTCACGGTCACGATTAAAGCCGGGTGCGTAAAAGGTAGAGAGATGAAAAATAAAATGGGGGTTGTGGTCGGTGACCGTGAAAGAATAGAGATGCGGAGATGGTGTGAGATTGAAAGTGTTGGGTAGGCTTCTAATGATGGAGACAAATGAAGAGTGTGTTCCTTTGTGTGTGTGATTATGTGGGAATGGTAAAGAGAAACGAAAACATGTGATTGTGTAATTGTAGAGGAAACAAAATGCATATAGCCTTTTTCAATCTTGTAATGACTTTATTGATTTTTTTTTTAAATCTTGCTTAAAGTAGGCTCGCTTTAGCGCTTATTTACGGAAATACCATCTTTCCTTTGCCACCTGCTACATGAATAGAAACAGACAGCCTGCTCCTCCACCGCCATCTGTATCGGAGAACGGCACCATTATGGTCTCCGTCAAGGCTTTTACCGTTCGCATACCTGTTGTTAGTTGGCGAATCGGTACTCTTCGTCGTACTTTCGCCACGCGGAGCGCAGGGATCCTTGCTAGTTTATAAAGAATTTATCGAAGGATTAGGTATATAGGTGACGTGCCAGATTGTTGTGTGATCGATCCATTAATTGATAACATTTTTCCAGTTGTGGATCGATTGAAAATTCAAGAAATCCTACTGGGACTGTCAAATATTAAAACAAAAAGGCAACACAAAATCACGTTTTCCTTTCATTTTTTAATTATTATTATTATAAATATATTAAAGCATCAACAAATTGAATAGTAACCATATTAATGGTTTTTGTTTTTTTTCTGGATTTTTTATACAACACTTATATATATATATATATATATAGGGGAAGGTTCAAATAAAAACCCACTCAAATTGAAGAAACCTTGTAAACTTCATCTTCACCATCCATTGTAGTTGATCAATTGTCAAGATTAAAAGTGAATATTATATTGATAGAAGATGACAAAAAAGGTTAGAAGGGTAATTTGCACCTTCTTCTCTCTCCATCAAATCAATCATCCCTCTCTCTCCCTTTCTCTTACTAATCTTCTCTCTCCAACATTCTCTCTCACACTTTTTTCTTTACAAAATCAGATATTTAGTGATTAAAAAAAGCATGGTTTAATCAGACTTGTGGCAATTGTTCCAGCACCAGTGCTGTTACGTACGTAAGAATCAGATTTATAGCAATTGTTTCGAGCACCAGTGCAGAATCAGATTTATAGCAATTGTTTTCATATTTTATTTATTATTTAAAAGCATGGCTTAATCAGACTTGTGGCAATTGTTCCAGCACCAGTGCTGTTACGTACGTAAGAATCAGATTTATAGCAATTGTTCCAGCACCAGTTCAGAATCAGATTTATTACCCCATTTTTTTTTTTGGGGATTTATTGTACCAACACCAGAGTTGTTGCGTCCGTAACGAAAAGGCAAATATGGTTTTTCTTTTCAATATTCACTACTTTTAAAAATAACAAACATAATATATAACTTTAAGATTAAGCTCACAACATGAGACGCCATCATATGTTAAGATGCATCAGCCAACAACATTTTTTTCATACTACTCAAAAAAAGTTACACAGCATATTGTTCATCTTGTATCAACCAAGAAACATAGTATTAAAGATCCATACACCACCCATTGGCATCCAATAACCATTCTTCTCATAAAAAGCCAATTCTTCATATGTAATATGTAAACCCAGACATCCTGCATTGCAACCAATAGTAGCAGACGGCATCCAATAACCATACTTGACATAAAAAGCCCATTGTTCCTCGGTATAACCTATACCCTCCCATTCTGCCCTAATACGCCCACCTTCCTGAGACGTAACCGACAGCCTAGGTTTCTTAAATTTAGGTTCATATGGTTGTTCATATTCAGCCCCTGCGTCTGATTCGTAACCAACAGCCCATTCAGGTGTGTAAGTTACATCATGCGCATCATCCTTCGGTGTCATATAGTCTTCTGGTGGTGGATATTCTTCGGGGAAAACGTAATCAAATGCCGCATTCCAATCGAAATCTTCGTCGCTTACAAACCCATTGTCTGCCTGCTCTATGAGTATAACCGGTTCTAGGGGCGGGATGACCGGGGCAACAGGGGGGAGGGGTTCATGTTCACCTGCAACAGGGAGTACATCTATTTCAACAGGTGGGGGTAATTCAGGTCCAAATGCCATGACCGGTTCAATTTGAGGTGGCTCGGGTGCGATTGGGATGAGCTGGTGATGGGCCTCAGTAACCTCCCAATGGGGAGTGCTGGTGTTGGAATTCATGATTTGACTAAAAAAAGGACCTGTAACAATTGTTATCACAGAGTAATTGTGGACATTTTTATTATAAAAATAGAAAAAAAAACTAAAGTAAGATGCAGAAAACAACTTATTTAATATATAATAAGGAGCCATGGCAAATCACACATTTTCTATTAAAAAACAATCTGGTTAAAAAAAATCGAGTGTTACGTGTGTAAACAGACATTTTTGTCTGCAAACACATACAAAACTTTGTAGTCTGCAAACATCAAAACATTCTGACTGCACACAAACACACATTTACTACAAAAAAAAAAAGATATGCTACACACGTAGCACCTTAATTAAACACAGATATGGTATAACTAAACACAGATAAAACACTTTAACAAATGAGTCTTTATAAAAAAAATTGATTTTTTATAAAGAAATACATAATACACAATAGGGGGCATACAAAACAGACATTTTCTGTAAAAAAGACATAGGTAACATAAAAAAAAACTCATACATTCGAAAACCAATAAAAAATAGAAAGACATGGTGCAAAAACACACAAGTGTTACATGTGTAACAGGAAAACACAGACGAAATTTTTGTAGTCTGCAGTAAACATAGAGCAGAATTTGATATGCTAGAAAACATAGAACAGAATCTGACTACAAAAAAACATATATGCTACACACGTAAACAGCCTAACACAACACAAAGATTATACGAAAATATAGACGATAAAAACACCCTAACTAAACAACAAGATACTACGAACATAAAACACAAAACGAAAAATCATTTTCGATGTTTAACATAATAAGTCACCCAAAAAAAAGAGATGCTAGTAACACACAAAAAAACAACAATTATTTCCAACTTAAAAAAAAAATATATTAAACCACCTAACCCCCAACACAAGACATTCACAAGACATTTTCTGTAAAAAAAAAACATAGCTAACATAAAAAAAAGAAACTCATACATTCGAAAAAAAAATAGACAGATGTGGTGCAAAAACACACAGTGTTACATGTGTAACAGGAAAAACAAAGACAACTTTTGTAGTCTGCAGTAAACATAGAACAGAATTTGATATGGTAGAAAACATAGAACAAAAGTTGACTGCAAAAAACAGATATGCTACACACGTAGAACAGAACTTGACTGCAATTAGCACAAATAATGAACACAAAAATACGTGCAAAAAAACTTGACACAACAAATACCTCAATGGTTCTGATAACCCACGAAAACCCACAAAGAAAAAGTTCGGGTCGAAACGGTACCGGTCGAAACTGGTACGGTCCGGTCCGAAACGGTACCGGTAGAAACTGGTACGGTCCGAAACGGTCCGGTCCGAAACGGTACCAGTCGAAACTGGTACGGTCCAAAACAGTTCGGGTTGAAACGGTAGCGGTCGAAACCGGCACAGTACGAAACGGTTCGGGTCGAAACGGTACCGGTCGAAACTGGCACAGTACGAAACGGTTCGGGTCGAAACTGGTACGGAACGAATTGGTTTGGATCTAAGCGGTTCGCGTTGAAATGGTACGGTTCAAATCGGTTCGGGTCAAAATGATGCCAACTGTTCGAAGATTCCAATAAATTGACTTGAATTCCTTCTAATATTGGAAGGATTTTGAATTCCCTTAGGTAAAGAAATTTGAAGGAATTCATACCAAATTACAATTCCAATTTCTTTGTCAACCAAACACACAAGATTGGAATTGAAATTCCAATTCCAACAAATTCAATGAACCAAACACCTAAAGAGTTGGAATTCAAATTCCAATTCCATTGAATTCTATTCAATTCATGTGAACCAAACGCACCCTTAATGCTCAAACTTATGCCTCTGTGTAAATATTTAGTGTGTTAAATGCAATTACAAAAACTATATTAATTCAATAGTAATATATTTTCTGAATTAAGTTCTTTAGGAGATCCTACAAGTTAAAAAAACTTATGGTGATTATTTACAGTTAGAGATGAAAATATCCCCAATAAACCATTCCATATATGTATGGGTCAAAAAAACATGCTACCTAACCTTGCGATGTGTTAGTTAGTTAATGTGATGCTATTTGCTTGCATATTGTGGAGTTAATTGCAGTTTACTGAAAATGGGGAACGAAGTTGCAGAGAAGAATGTATAAGCTCTGGAATTATACAAAGAGTTATTGATCTTTTCGAGTAAGGAACCTCTAATGCACCTAGTCTGTCGTGGTGGGATTAGTCTAACATATTTTTTATGCATACTCTGATAGTTCCTTTTATTTTTAATTGATGAAGATACCCCATATATATTGCTTGGCATAATCACACTAACATATTTTGTTTATTAATGTACGTTATCATTGATACAGAGAAATGATGTCCATGGCAAGGAACTACATATATAGTTTAACCAAAATGTTTGCACATACACATAAAAAGACCGAAGGACATGCATATCTTGATACATATGTTGACAATTGCAACGAAAATTGTAAGTTTTTTTTTATCTGTTTTTTTTTTTTTTGTTTTGAGAATTTCGTATGATCTATCCCGCGCGTGTTGACTTTTAAAAGTCAATTGCTTGTTCTTGTTTTATGTTCTTTTCAACAAGCAACTTGTATTGTTGGTTTATTGGTAGCTTTTTTTTTTTAATATTCTCTTTTGAAGGAACAAATAAAGGACTACAAGCATCATGGGAGTGCTTTTGTAAATCATTTTATAGTTGTACTGAACAAGGAGCATGATGGCTGCCTTCGATTTTATGACAGAGGTGTAACTAAAAAGTGACGTAAAAAATGGATGGTGGTGAGGAGCCATACATGATTCTGGGTGGCTCATGGAATAATTCAAAGCAAGCTTTTAAGTTGAGAAAACATATTTACTTGAAATTGAAAAACAAATTGAAGATGACCGTCAAGGGGAAAAGGTTGAGCTAGAAGCTATGTAGAAAGATTTTGACAACCAACAAGCAAACTTTGAATCTACGATGCGAAGTATTATGGAAAAGCTAACGGGGTACTTCATGATCCTACAAACGAGTAGAAAGTTTTCGTTACTTTTTGTTGTTGTAATTGACAAATTATTTTGGTTAAGTTAGTATTTGATGGTTGGACATATGTTAAGTTAGAATATAAATTATTTATTATATTTATGTTATTGTCATGTGTTGATTTATTTGAGATACTACTATATATTAATAGAGCTTTAGTACTTGAAACTATAATCCAACACTGAAACTATAATGCAATAGTGTTGCGTTTGGCTATAAAGGTTGCATTTGTGGTAACCAAAGTATTAAGAAAGTGTTGCAATTGATGTATAAATAGGTTGCAGTTTGCTTGCTAAAAATATAATAATAGTTGCATTTGAGTGTTAGAAAAGTTGCATTTAAAAGTGAAAAAAGTTGCATTATAAAAAGGTTGCATTATCTCAAAAAAAGGTTGCATTATGTCTAATGCAACTTCACCTAATGCAGTTCTTGATAAAAGGTTGCATTAAGCCTAATGCAACCTTTTTAAGGCCTAATGCAACATTTCATGAGGGTTGCATTAGCTTCATTTTCTTGTAGTGAATGATATCTCAAATTGAAACCATAAAAAAGTACCCACCAAAAACCCACACAAAAAAAACATCCCTACCAACAATTTACCAACCAAACACCCACAAAAAAAGCATCCCCCAAAAAATCCCACAAAAATTAAAACCATCAAAACCCACCAAAAAGCATAACCCAAAAAAAAAAAAAAAAAAAAAAAAAAAAAAAAAAAAAAAAAAAAAAAAAAAACAGGGGTTATAACCTCAAAAATTCATTCTAGACAACACAAATTTATGTTATAATCACTTTCAACAAATTAACCCCTACAAATTATTTCAAAATAAAACCCCTAAAAAAAACCATACAAAATAACCCTAGAAATTAAACATGAATTTAAAAAAAAAAGTTATAACAGGTTGGGGTGACAGGGATGATGGCTTTCTTGATGAATAGTTATATGGTGGCCTTTCGAGATGATGCTGATGCTGGTTGTACGATCCTCTTCTGGTTCGAGATGATGATGTTGTGGTGGTGGTGGTTCGAGATGATGATGATGCTATCGTGGTGGTGGTTCGAGATGATGATGATGGTGGGGGTTAATGGTGGTGTATGATCTTTTCTTCCAAACAAAAAAATGATACAAAGAGAGAGATGGATAGATGATGACAGAAGAGGGAAATGCTAATTTGAAATGAAAGAGAGAAAACAAGGATTATATATGTGAGAGGTGTGCTAAATTACTAAACTAACCTTTGCTTAATAAAAAATTAATTAAAATCATGGACTATGTGGAGCATTGTGGTCCACTAGTTGGGTTTGTGGGAGTTTCTTCTTTTTATAGGGTTTCTCCTATACCCTTAGCCTATATATATATATATATATAGGCAGGCTAAGTATCCACAAGAAACCCAAAATTTTGAAGAAACTCCCGGAAACCCAACTAGTGATTCTCATGGTTCCACATCACCCAATAGTGGAAATATTATTTTATTGTCTTAAGGGGTATATTAGACATTTTCCTTTTCCCCCATTTAATAATTTGATTTTTTTTATTCTCCCTCCTATATAAACTAAATCACTCTCACACACACAACCAATCTCTCTTCTCTCTCTCTCTCACACAATCAGATTTCATCCTAACAACATTCAAAAATTGATTCGTTCTCCTTACTTCCTGGTGAAATAATTGATTACAAACATAACTAAGAAAGATGCACTGGCAGTTTCAACATCAAACGTTATTAGTCAACAGAATCGTTTCGAGTAAAACAGAGAAGGTGGGTTTGAGTAAAACAGAGAAGGTGGGTTCGAAGATGCTTATGGTGGGTTAGAACTAGAGGTGTTAATCGGTGATGGCAGGTTCGATTGTAATGGTTACAGGTTGGATTGTAATGGTTTGGTGATGAAGATGACGATATGAGAGACAGAACAGAGGAGGTTCTTCCACCTCTCAATTGTAATGGTTAGGGGGTTCATATGCAACAACATAACAAAAGGAATAAAACAAGACTTACTGGTAGGTTCTTCCACCTCTCGACTGCCAAAAACCCTAAGTGATGTTAGATATCTTTCATTAATATTAATATTAATATTATTATCTGGACTTGCAGTAACAGGTTCATGTATACAAGTGTATTTGGATTTAAATCATCTAAAACCTTTGAAACTAGATCTACAGAGACCTCCGTGTTCATGTTCTTCAAGGTTTTTTTTTTTTTTACAGATCTATTGTTTTGTAAAGTGTTCAATTAGTATAAGGTCAACAAAGACAAAAGATGGAACTACCTTATGAATGAACTGTAAACTTTTGTCGCTTTCTAGATTTGGCCCTACCAATGCCACTATAGTTTACCTTAAATGGTGGTGGATAATCTTATCTTTATATTATTTTATTTATTCCTTTTCTTTTGATGTTATTACCTATATAGATCTGTTTTAACTAAAGTTCAAGAAAGTATGTGAAAATATTTGAAAATAATAAAGATTGTTGAGAGCTTGATAAAGTAGTTTAATAAGTGGTATTTTGTATTTGGTTTCAACTTTTTTTTTAATAATTTATTAAAACAGCACCTAGTAGCATACGTTAACACGTATGTTTACATATTAATTAACCTTTTGGTATATATTAATTAAACAAAAGTCACTAATCATGGGATGAAATTTATGTTGCGTCTGTTTCGTATGTAACAGCAGAACTAAGTTGGTATAAATTAGTTTCTGATTTTTTTGCTATATACAAAGGTTTGATTTTTTAACGTTCATCAGTTACACATGGGATCAAATCTATGTTGCGTCTGTTTCGTATGTAATAGCAGAACTAAGTTGGTATAAATTAGCTTCTGATTTTTTTTACTATATATTAATAAGAAGTTTTTTGTGATGGTTTTGAAAATGTATGTTTGCATTTGTTTCGTATGTAACACCATAACTAATCATGTTTACACGTAGGTAGCATACGTTAACACGTAGGTTTACATATTAAGAAACCTTTTTTATATGTTGTTATTATTATTAATATGTTTTTTTTAATCAAAATTGGTGAATTTTAATGTCTCTTAACATATGTAACAATATGTCTGATTTGTTTTTTTACCAGTATGTGCATGTTTGTATGAGTATTATAATGTGTGGAATGTATGTTTGCATATGTTTCCTATATTGCGTCTGTTTCGTATGTAACAACAAAACTAAGTTGGTATAAATTAGTTACCAATTTTTTTACCAGATACAAAGGTTTGATTTTTTGCATATTATAGAGGAAGAATTGGGAAAAAAACTCTTGAATGGAATGTCATTTGATTATGGGATGAAATCAATGTTTGCGTCTGTTTCGTATGTAACAGCACCACTAAGTTGGTATAAATTAGTTTCTGTTTTATTTTTGCAGGTGATTTTTGTTTTATTTTTTGTTTTACATGTAAATTGATGATTTTTGTTTTATTTTTGCAGGTGAGCATATTTTTTGCATTAAAGATGAAGATGATTATCAAGAATGAAGTGTAGACAATTTTTTTTATTTATGATAGTTTTTTTTAGCATTTGTTGATTTGTAATGACCGTTTTGTTTGTTTTTAGCACTTTGTAAGAAACAATTCTTGTGTACATTTGAATGTTTTTTTATCTATAAAGTTTTTAATTGATTATATACAATCTATGTGTTTTAACGTACGCAACACTGCATATGTTACATATGTAACATGACGTGCTGACAGATTTAGGACTTTGGTTACAAAAGTATAAGAGAGATGATGTGACATGTGTGGGGTCCACTTGTCATATGTGTTTTTTCAGAAAAATGTCATTTGACCATTGTGCCCTTTTTTGTCATCTACCTTAATAAATCTATTAAAATAATGTAGAATGAATCTAGGCCATTGATCACTTTAGATCAATGGTCTAGATTGGGTTTACCGGGTTTCTTCATTTTAGGTGGGTTTTTATTTGAACCTTTCCCTATATATATATATGATTTAATAAGAAATAACAAAATGTGATTGTGGTGGGGGGTGGTTTGTGGTGTATGTGTCTTCTTTTGAGGTCTTGGGTTCGAAACCCGTTTGAGTCTTTTTTTTTACAACACTTATTTATATATAAATACATATGATTCAATAAGAATTAACAAAATGGGGTAGTGGTGGAGTGGTTTGTGGTTCATGTATGTGCTTTGAGGTCTTGGGTTTGAAACCCGTTTCAAACATTGGATTTTTTTTCCTAACACTTATTTATTTATAAATACATATAATTCCATAATAAATAACAAAATAGCTTGGTGGTGTAGTTGTTTGTGGTGCATTTTTGTGGTTTGAAACCGGTTTGAAACATGTTTTTTTTTCTTTTTTTTACAAACTCCTATTTATCTATACTATCTATATCTATATCTATACCTATACTATATTATAAAGCATTTGACAAGGACTTCTTAAAATTTAAGAGGTGCAAGTTAATTTCCTTATGGTACAACACACAATGCACATAATAACTACATTTTGGGGGCAAATTGATCTTTAAAACAACATATTTAATCTAGATGAATTCAAGAGTCAATAGATGTTTATGATAGCTCATGACATTTATTTCTACAATTAATTTGAACATATGAAATAAAAAAACATATAAAAACAATTTATAATGTTACATGTTTTGTTATGATCTTTTATATAGAATTATATAGTTTATAAAACTTTGAATACTTTGACATCATTAGAGCATACCCTACTAAGCAATGTAAAGTTTTACTATTCATAGAATAACGTGCTTTCATATTTTTCTTAAAATCATTTTATATGACATCGGTCAAACTTATTATTTTTTATAATATTATCTTGTGTTTAGAAGAAAGTGAAATAAGAAGTTCCTTTATTGGTTTTACTTTTATATACGTTTCAATGTAAGCTTCGTTTAAAACAAAGTTGTGTATGATAATGTACAAGTCATCTAAGCATAAACGAACAAGTCATTACAATTTTTTTAGTTTGTTATTTCCTTTTTTATGTGGATTTGTTACGGTTTCTACTTACTTAGCTTTTTCTATGATAATTTCTAACCTTTTTTTTAATTTGGTGAGTAAACTTGCCGCCATGCATGCGCGTGATTCAACGTTTTTATCTGTTTTTTTGTTCGGTTCAACGGTCTGACCGCAAAGCGCGGGTTTCCCACTAGTTAATAAATATATATGATTTCATAATAAGTCACAACATGGCTTGATGGTCGGGTGGTTTGAGGCGCGCAAAGCGCGCCTTTAAATACTACTAGGTATTATTATTAACCTTGCATTAAGTTGCAGAGATAGATAGATAGATAAATAGATAGATAGATAGATGGAGAGCAGTGACGAATTTACTTTGTTTCTACGGTGGGCGTGTGCCCACTGTCCATTCACGATTCATGTGTATATATTGTTTTTTCCCACCGTCCACGATTCATGTGTATATATGTTTTTTTCCCACCGTCCATTCACAGGGCTATCTTTTAAAGTCCCAAGTGCCCAATTAAAATCCGAAATTTGATTTGGCCCACTAAATTAACAAATGAGGATGTTTTATCTATAATACATTATAAAGGAGGAGTGATGTACAACAATGTAATTTGCATTTCCGTACAACTTAACAAGCAACATGTACAACATATTTAAGCAAGAAATTTAAGGGTATTATGGGCATAAATGGGACAATTAAGACACTTAAGAGGGTAATATAGACATTTCATCCACCTCCTCCTTTACAATATCAAAAGACTTTTACAATACTACCCTCCTTCTTCCATCCATACCCTTCAATCATTTGCCTTCTTCCTTCATAAATATAGATCATTAACCTTTTATCCCTTCAAGTTCCGTAACCCTAAGGATCAAATTGAATGAGATTGATTGTGAAATTCAAGTCCTCCTCTTATAACATTCAATTGAAGGCCTACATGAACTATCTTGCCTTCAAAAAAATGCTTTTGTAAGAACTATTACTTATTTTACTATTTGCATTTTCTTTGTTTGTTGCACAAAGTTTGCAATGTCAATTTTTAGGTAAACAAGTCAAAATCCCATCGCTACTGTTGATCGCGAAGGTTATGACAGATTTGGTGGCTATAGCCGCATTACGCATAAGTTTATTGCAGACTACTACGACGGTTCTAGAGAACCATATTTGGTGAGCATTTTTTGTTAGTCAATCATTATCTATATTCTATTGTCAGCTAACCTTTTTTTTTTCATTTTTCATTTAATAATTGTTGTTTTACTTAATTTTGACACTAACATGTTATGCCTTTTAATGGTTGGGGTTGGTTTAATGCAATTTCCAGCTTGTCCTTATGAAGGAGTCCTGTTATAGCAGGTATTTTTTTTTTTTTTTTTACTCCAGAATGATTAGAGTTCAAATTATTAAAACACTTGAATATTTCAATCCATATGAAACCATACTTAAACCATGTTATGGCCTTTTTTTTAACAACAGTCCTTTGTTTATTAGACTTTAGGCATCTAACACTAATTTTCCAAAATTTTAAACCATATTTAAATTCAGATGTTTTAGTTTTCACTAGATAGACTAAGTAATTAAATTTTAACTATTTAAAAAATATTGCAAAAGTACAAAAGTGCTATGCATCATGGTTATTGAATATTTGGATGATAGGTAGATTGGAAAATAAAGTCTAAAAGTGAAGTGATGACACTTGGTATGAAACGGAGGAAGTGCTTATAAAATCCATTTTTCCTAGATATGATTGAAAATGTTTGTGAACTTGCAGGTAAAATTGTAAAAATGGTTTGGTTTGGTTTGGTTTGGCAACACAACACTCGACACCCCCATTTGTGGATGAAATTTATGGCACTATAAAGGAATCGAGTGACATATATAATTGATGGTATTAAGGGTAATATAGTAACTTCACTAGGAGCTATTTTAATGAAATGGATATAAATATGTAATATGTATGGTTCAGGAAAGAAAAATATGTAATTAACCTTGTAACCGTTGTGTTTGAATATTCTAATTTATTGGTTTGCGTTACATATGATCTGGGAAGATGGAACCACAAGTATGCCGCTACATCGTGCCAACATTAGAAATTTCAAAAAACTATAGAATTTTTTTATTTGATTATGATAAACCAAATCCTCTATACCCTCTATTTATTGTCTGTTCACGTTATATTTAAATAAATATTATCCTAATGTTTGTTTTCTATAACATTTTTCTTAAATCAATAGTATCTTAGGAAACAAGGTTGTGTGCCTAAAGATAAATGGTTATGTCTTTGGATACAAGGTTACTCTAAAGATAAACGACATACGAACCCGCAGCAACGCACGAGTATTTTCGGTATATATGTGTGTGTGTAAATGCAAAGGTTTGTTTGTCTCTGCTTTTTACTGTTATAGGCGGTTGTTTTATTCTGATATATGTCGTCTTTTCGTCTATCTATAGTTTGATTTGTGTGAAATGGGGTTTCTAATTGGATGTTTTTCTTGAAGGGTGAATCGATTTTAACAAATGTTTAGGTTGATATATGTTTATGATGACTAAATTTTGTAGTTAAATTATGCGTTTTTGTGCTTTGAAACCTACTATTGTTATATGTTAGTGAAATTCATGTTTTTAAATTCGTATGATTATGGCTCCTTTAATGGATTTTCTTTCGTCTTGTAGAAAATTATTGGTCTTGCTGCTCAAGTCAACTTTTGAATTACGATCATTTGTTACGACGGTATCAGGCATGGGTGGTTCATGCCATATTGCAAAACTTCAAGGTAAGACACCAACAACTTGGGTTGTGATGTTTAAAAGGGCCCAAGTTGTTAGGGGCTGAGATCTCAACCGCTAGGGAAAGGTAGGCTATGCATTGCATTGCAGGCATATATTGATCAGTCTAACTGATGTTTGCATATCAATAGCATGTAATTATGTGTATTGCAATTACTTGCCATTGTTTGTAAAATTTCCATGTTGCTACTTCCATTGTTGTCATCCATCTCTTACATTGTTGTTTTCTATTTTAGTTATTTTTTATACTCAATTACTCAAGTAGAAATCATATACTAATTATAGCAGTAAAATGCTGGTAAATAAAACACGTTAAATAGGCGGCAAAACGTGAAGCATCAAAATATACATACCCGCAGCAACGCGCGGGCATACCCACTAGTTGTTTTAAAAAGGGTTAACGCTCTTAAATAAATCGATTATTTGTTAAAGAGGTAGAAGATGCATAATTTCTTTTAGTCTGTATGTTATTTCTTTTGCCAAGAAAAGTTCAATAAACCTTAAAAATAGTTAAAAGTTTAATAGTAAATTATATATCCATATTAAATTTGGCATATGTGAGTATAGATAGAATCATTTTACATTACCAGATTATGTCTAATTTACTTGCCTTACTTCCATTTGAAAATTTTATTGTGAAGTGTCTATTATTAGTTTAATGAACTATGTGGCTTTTTTTTTTCTTGTCTGACTCATTTTTAGCTAACCGGTATTGTGTCCTCTGTATTAAAAAATTCTTTATCCGTCACTGATGGAGAGTGAGAGAGAGAGAGCTACTAGAAAACTTGGCTATTGTCACCAAAAGTTGTTACCTAAAAAATGGTAGCAAATTTAGCAACCGATTTGACACCAAAATATGTATTCTAAGATAAGGTAACTAATTGGTTGCAAATTTTGACACTATTTATTTTTGGTGGTAAATTCGTGAGAAAAATAATAAGAAAGAATTAAAAAATAACAATTTATAAAAAAAAGCAATAAACGTATTGAACTGTGACCACCTTAGCGGTAGCAAATTTAGGGACCACTTTCTCAAAACGTAATGCATATATATATGGTAGCTAATCAGTGGTAAATTTTGAGACTAAATTGCTACCATATTAGCCACGA
This sequence comes from Ambrosia trifida, assembly GCA_028751855.1. Lineage (NCBI taxonomy): Eukaryota > Viridiplantae > Streptophyta > Magnoliopsida > Asterales > Asteraceae > Ambrosia > Ambrosia trifida. Next base: position 138,408,778 of record CM054125.1, read on the forward strand.
TAAAACGGTGCTATTGTCATCAAAAGTTGCTACCTAGAAAAATGGTAGCAAATTTAGCAACCGATTTTACACCAAAATATGTATTATAAGATAAGGTAACTAATCGGTTGCAAATTTTGACACCGTTTATTTTTTTTGGTAAATTCGTGAGAAAAATAATAAGAAAGAATTAAAAAATAATAATTTATAAAAAAAACAAACAAATCCATTGAATTGTGACCACCTTAGTGGTGGCAAATTTAGAGACCTATTTCTTTAAGCGTGATGCATATATGTATTAATATATATATATATATATATATATATATATATATATATATATATATATATATATATATATATATATATATATATATATATATGCTAATCAGTGGTAAATTTTGAGACTAAATTGCTACCATATTAGCCACGATAATTAACACTACGCCAAAATAGGCGTACGGTCAGTTAGATTCAATCATTGTCAATTATACCCAATGAAGGTCATTTAGACCCTATAATGGTCAATTAGACCCGATGATGGTCAATTAGACCCGATGATGGTCAATTAGGCCCGTTGATGGTCATATAGAACCAATGATTGTCAATTAGATCAAATGATGGTAAATTAGATCCAATGATGGTTACTTACACCAATGATGGTCAGTTGGATCCAATGATCGTCATTTAGATCCATTAATGATCAATTAGATCCAGTGATGGTTAATTACACCACTGATGGTCAGTTGGATCCAGTGATGGTCAGTTAGCCCCAATGATTGTCAGTTACACCCAATGATGACTAATTAAATCCAATGATGGTCATTTTGACCCGATGATGGTCAGTTAGACCCGATGATGGTTAATTAGGCCCAATGATGGTCAATTAGAACATATGGTCGTCAATCAGATCCAATTATGGTTAATTAGATCTAATGATGGTTAATTAAACCAATGATCGTCATTTGGATATCCATTGATGGTCAGTTAGGCCTAATGATGGTCAATTAGATCCAATAATTGTCACTTAGACCCAATGATGGTGAATTAGACCCGATGATGGTTAATAGGCATAACGATGGTCAATTATAACCAATGATAATCAGTAAGCTCACATGCAATTAAAACAAATGGGATGTGATACTGATGTGTTGCAACACACATCTCTTTTCCTATGTATTTTGTATATTAATTGGTCAAGTTTTTATTCGTTTTGTGTCGTTTTTATTAGCTATTTATTTATTTTATTATTTTATAGGTGTTTGGAGAAAATGAGTTCAAAATGAAAGAATTTAAATCGAGACACCAACACTTGAGAGTAGGCGTTCCTGGACGTTGGAGAATAAACGATGAATTTTGGTCGAGCCAAGAACACCCGAGTCGCGAACACCCGAAACGAGCTTAGAGTATACTAACACTACAACTAATAATAATAATAATAATAATAATAATAATAATAATAATAATAATAATAATAATAATAATAATAATAAAAGGCCACTTTGATGAAATGGGTAGGAGGCCTCGTGGCCCTAACCTAACAAAAGAAAAACAAAACAAGAAAAAGGGGGCCCAATCATGGAGAAAAAGAAAACCTACATTGACCAATTTATGAAGACATCACATTGACGGCACATTATATTATCACGAGGCACAATATTATTTTGGAGGCATCTTGGACAGCGCCGCAAGAAGGACGAGGATAGCAGCATTATTTTACTATTGTGGCATTATTTGAAGCATTGGGGGCATACTTTGAGGCGTGGAGGCTTGGGTTGAAGACGCAAAACGCTTGGGTTCAATTTTTATACTCTTTTTATATTTATTTTGCCACACTTTTGCGTGTTTTAATTTTATTTCAGCCATGTTTAGTACTAAAATTTATTGTGTTTTATATCTGAACATGATGAGTAGCTAAACATTTACGCTACCTAGGTCATATTGATGATTACTTTGTGACTTTTGACGTTCGGTTTTGGATAATAAAAATTTGGCTTAATGTTTTGGTAAAATATTTATGTGTTGTTGATAAAAATGCGTATGAATACTTTTAGTAATCGGGTTGCTTGATTGTTGCTTTGCGTTTTTCTCTAGTTTGTTACTTTAGTAGTTTCAAGATCTAGAGTTTTACGTGATTTTCCATAGACTTTGTGTTAGTGGTTAATCTAGTGGTTTCTTGTCTTAGATAACCCTATTAGCAACCTTGTAAGCCTTTGAAATTAGTATTTTGCCACCCTTGAGACCGGGAGGAGATAGAGTGTCGGTTTGTCTAGTTCTTAGGTTTTGGGTATAGGTGAGACCGGGAGGAGATCCTTGCTTATTTACCTTAGTTTTCCTAGCAAATTCGAGTTTTTGTCAACAACCTTAGATAAGTATAAGTAGTGGTCAAGCGGGTGATCGAGGTGTTGGGCGAGGTGGTGGTCTAGCTGGTGATCTAGGTGATGGTGATGGTGATGATGAGTATGCTTTTCTTATGAATTCTCCCATTGAGAGTAGTGCCGGTGATGACGAGTCAGCTTCTCATGTTGCTCAAGCGAGGCGGGGAAGCGCTTCCCAGGTCCAAGTACCTGAACTAATTAATCGCCATTGGATTCGAGTTGTAAAAGGAGAGTAAGTACACATTTACTGTTTCTATATGTACATAAAAATGTTACTAATGTGGTTGCATTCATTGCTTTTATTTTGTAGATTTAGCAATCAAGGGTCTGCTACTCGAGTTATTAGATCAAACTTAGAGACTTTGTGGTCCGGTCCATGGGATAGTTGGAGAGATGTTCCTACTGAAGATAGAACACGGTTATTTGAGCGATTTCAGGTGTGTAAACAATTTCATTTAACTTCTTAGACCATTTATACATTTAGTTAACTTTTTTTTTCGTTTTCATAGATGTATTTTTAGTGGGAGGAGAAACACAATGCATCAATTTATAGGTGTTGGGAGAAGTGCATTGCTGGTAAATTCCCTAATTTGTTGCAGGGGATAAGAAATGCGGCTATCAAGATGGCGATGCACCAACATTTACTTGAAGGGGATGAAGAAGATATAGATATGTCTGTTCTTATTGACTTTAAACCAGCATGGATAAAATCTGAGATATGGAAAAAAATGGTTGACAATTGGAACACACCAAAGTGGAAAGCAAAGTCTTTAAGAAATAAAGAAATTAGACGTAAGGTAACCGGGGGAAAACATACCCTTGGATCTCAAACCTATGTGACTGCGCAAAGAAAAGCGGTAAAAATGTTAATCGCCCTCTTTTACCATATATACCATGTCAATATTGTCATCTTTATTAACTTCTAAGTTTTACATTTGCAGGCTAAGATAATTGGGCGTGAACTGTCACCTCATGAGATGTGGAAGCAGTCACATTGTAGGAAAGGAAGCAGACCATTAGATAAACATCTAAGTGGTAGCAGTTCGCTACTTTTGGATGTTGATTCAGATGGGGATGATGAAGAAAATCTCGTGTGGGTTGACGATAGGGCAAAGGAAACCTGGGTAAGTTAACTAATTAGTAAATCCAAACATATTCAAAAAAACATTGAAATTTGAATAATATAGTTAAATGTTTAACCCAACAGGTTAAATATAATGATTATGTTGTTGAGAAGTACGGAAATGAGCGTAAAGAACATCCCAAATTTGATGACGACTTGTGGTACCGAGCTTCCGGGGGTAATAATAAAGGAAACGTTTATGGGTTAGGCAATGTTAGAGACTCATATGTACATGACAAAGAAGACCCCGAGGTATGTTTATTCCTTTTTACCTTGATATTAGTTTAAAATATATAAAAGAATTATTTGCTCTTTAACATAAGTGGAATCATACACATTAGTAATTTATAGTAAGATATCAAAGCTTTCTTATGATTTATGTTCGCCTTGATTCTTGTAAAGATGAGGTAGATATGGAGATTGTGATGTAGATATGATATATATCATTTCAACTTGAGCTTTGAATTATAGGTCAATAATGAGCATAGGCACCATAATTTTTCACCAATACTTAACTTCTTTGTCTACTTTTATGCATTTGAATTGTTTCCCATGAATATTGTAATTGTTTGGTTTGTGTTTGCTTTTTTATTATCAGGTTTGATGCCATTAATGTATTGAGAATGTTTAGGAATTTCTTATTGAGTTGGTTAAACAGTCTCGGCTGATCGTTTAAGTAAAATTTTACTTTTAGTAAAAGTATAAATATATCTGAACATGTTATTTGGCTTCTAGCACTAGAATTGTAGCTCACAATTGGATTATGTTATTGTGCAACTTACTTGACCCGTTATTAATTTCAATTAATTCTGACTTCTTGATTCTATTCATTGCTTGTTTTGAAGATTGAAAAGTTGAATTTGGTTATTAAAGAGCTTGTTAAGGAAAAAGATGAAGATAAAGAAAGGTTCGAAGGAATCATTGCGAGCTTGGTGGCTGAAAAAGAAAAATATAATGCGGATAAAGAGGCGATGAACAATAGAATGGGAGAATTTGAAGCTAGGCTAACAGCTATGGGTGGAAAATAGGCTATAAACTTTTAGACATGAATGTTTTGAATTTTTTTCATGAATAATTTCGGTTATTTGATGTTTTTTTGTGTTTCTATTAGAGTCTTTTATATGATTTTAAAGTTGGAAAAACTATGACAAAATTGTTTTATATAATTTGAGATTTTGTATTATTTGATTGTTTTATATAATATAGTTTTCTTGAAATGTAATTGAATTAATAAATAAGGAAAAAAACCTGTCGAAAAGCTAAATGGTAGAAAATTTTCAATGAAAGCGATGGCTAAATGGTAGCAAATTTTCAATGAAAGTGGTGGCTAAATGGTTGCAAATTTTCAATGAAAATGGTGGCTAAATGGTTGCAAATTTTCAATGAAAGTGGTGGCTAAATGGTAGCAAATTTTCATTGAAAATGGTGGTTAAATGGTAGCAAATTTTCAATGAAAGTGGTGGCTAAATGGTAGTAAATTCTTAATGAAAGCGGTGACTAAATGGTTGCAGACTAAATAGTACCAAAACGGTTACAAAAAAAGGTGTAAATTTTCAATAAAAATGGTGTCTAAATGGTGGCAACATCGGTGGCTAAATGGTATCAAAATGGTAGCAAATGACCTTACTAAAATATTGTAGGAGCGGTGGCAAATATTTCAACCGTTTTCGTGGTGACAAAAATATGGTAGCAAAATATAAAAGTGGTAGCTATTTGGTGACATTAGGGCAACAGAGACGTGTGTTTTTGCTACCGCATTCTCGGTTGAAAAATGGTGGCTACAGAGCAATTGCTACCGTTATGTAACCGAAAATGTGGTGACAAAAGCCTAATTTTCTAGTAGTGGGGGGGGGGGGGGGGGGGGGTGAGGTAAGGTGAATATTTTTAAGGAAAATTAAAAAAATTAAATTGCAGGTAAAAAGACAAAACTGCCCCTGACTTAACGAGATTTTTTAACTGAGTTAGTGAAAGAGACGAATTTGTCAAAAAAAAATCCAAACAACAGGTTTTGATTTAAAAAAACACTTTTTTGTACTGAAGTGGCACGAATTTGGTATTTAACTCCAAAATTGTTTTATTATATTTTCATGAGAATACCTGTAACTCACTTACTGCAAGTTGTCTCCTCGGCCCAACATTTTCAAACAAAAAAGTCGTGTAAAAGCGTGGCACGTTTATTATATAATACCTTTTCTTGTGTTTAAATCTAAATATATTTTATTAATATAAATGTATATAAATGGAAAGGTCTGAGTTCAAACATTATTTTCTATTATTTCTGTAGAGATTGTTAAGTGATGAATCAGACACTACTCAGGTCCAATTTGTCACGCCTATTAGACTGGAGGGTATGGGCTCCGGCATAGGAGAGGCAAGCCTATGCCGCCCCAGGCTACACCACCCACTAGGGCCGGCAACGGCATAGGCGGCAGCCACAAGCCGGGCATGCCGTGCCAATTTATTGTTTTTTAATTGATTTTTTTTTATTTTTAATAATTGTGACTAACGAGCATTTATTGCACTGACACCCTCCCTATACGGCCCATATTGGCAATCATTTGAAAACATATACGGCTCATATAGGCCTCTACAGCCCATAAAGACCCCTCAACGGCCCATATAGCCCTATACGGGCCGTATAGAGTTGTGCAAATAAGTTCTCTCCAAATGCAAATAAAAGAAGCCTTTCGAAACCCTAAAGGTTTTTTTAAGATACAAAACGGATGCCCAACACTTAATTTGATAGTAAATAATGATTAGGGCTGCAAACGAATCATTGTTCGTGTTCGTTTGTTAAGGAAATATATGTGCTCACGAACAGTTCATGAACACTTATTGAACGAGATTTTTTGTTCGTGTTCGTTTGTTAAGAAAACACTCGTGTTTGTTTGCTAAATTGGTTCATGAACGCACATGAACATAAACGGACATTAACGGACACAAAGAAATGTTCATGAAAGAAAACAACCACAAATGGACATATATTAACTTTTGAATAAGATCTATCAAACACAAACGAACATAAACGAACATGTTCACGAGCATAAGCGAACAAACACAGTCTCTGTTCATGTTCGTTCATTTAACTAAACGAACAAAATTTGTTGTCCGTATACGTTCATTTACAAAACGAACGAACACAAACGAATTTCGCGTCGAATAGTTCATGAACTGTTTACTGAAAGTTCAGTTCGTTTGCAGCCCTAAAAATGATTATTATCCTACAAATGGGTCTTAACGTGAATTGTGGATGAATTTTTTTAGTTTTATTTTTTTTAATTTTCTTTCTTGTTAATCATGTTTTTTAGTCATGAAATCTAAAAAAAAAATGCGTAATTACTCTAGAAATTCTAGAGTAATGACTCTAAATAACATAATGATACACAATTTTTTTTTAATACTTTTCATCTAGAAAACATATTAGAACAAATGAAAAAAAAAGTCAATAAAAAATTCATTTTTACTAATAATGTTTGATACGTTAAGACCGTTTGTATTTGCTCTTTGCACTATATATATATAGGAGGATCAAATGAGAAGAAACTTAATGTGAGAACAAAACAAAAAATTACATAATGGTAAAATATTAAATAATTAACGCTTCTTACATTATTATCATATCTCTAATTAATTAGTCATTAAACACTTTATTCTATACATAATCAAAATTTGTTCTACATATATCAAAATTTATCCTACATATACAGAAATTATCATATGTTTATTCAACACATATTGAGATTATCATACGTTTATTCTACATATATAAAAATACATCATACATATATCTTACACACATCAAAATTATCCTTCACTCTAAATTAGATTTTCTTTGGAAGAATTAAAAATGAATTATGAATTTCATTTATTTGACTAGTTTAGGGGGTAAAAAATCAATAATTAATTTAACATTAATTAAATACAATTATTAAATAAAGTATTTCTATTGGTCTCAATTCGTTTTTTGGCTTCTTACATTACGTTTTCTTCTCATTTGAACTCTCCACTGTAGGGATGAGTCAATGGTATCAGATTCCGATACCGAATCCATAATATTGTTAATGACTTACTAATTAATTTTATTTGAAATAAACTCTACAATAGTATGGTTTACACAAGAACATACATACCTTCCATCCACTAACAAATAAAAAATATAACTCTCTCTCTATGAAGACCAAGGGACGCGGACTGTCCCGCTTGTCTGACGAAGACTTTTCGGAGGCCAAACGACAGAAGATTGAAGAACAAAACAAGATCAGCAACGGAGCACGTGGACAGGACGGTAGATGGTATCAAGTTATTAGCAAGAATCAATACAGACAAGAGAAAAGGTTCAGAAACCATGTTTAGAGGCTGAAGAATACCACGTCATTTTTTGCTTCCAATCTCCCAGATTCGTGTTCTGGGCATTCATTGTGGGATGCCTTTAAGAATTTTAACAATTTGGAAGATGTATACATTCCTGGGAAAAGGGACAGTGCTGGGAATAGATTCGGATTTATAAGGTTCTCGGGGATCAAAGATAGTTCGGAATGGGTGGAACTTCTCGGAGATGTTACTATTAACGGTGCCAGTATCGGGGTGAACGTGGCAAAATTTAATCGGGATGGTAGCAGGAATGATGTCGGAGCGGCTTCTAATCTAAAAAATGTTGTTCCAGGATCTGTGGAGATGGATGTTGTTGTTCCTGGTGGTTCGGCCCCGGTTAATTCTGGTGTTATTCCTCTGCCAAGTGATTTTAGTAATTAATATTTCGCTAATGCTGTCTTGGGTTCCCATTCGTTTGGGACAATCTTGTTCGGTTATCGATCTACCACCTTTAGTCTCCCAGGCTAGGGCTGCTTGGATGGATAAGTCGCTCATTGGGGAAGTTAATGATATGGGAATATTAGATAAGTTCGATGAGGTGTTGGAGTTTGTCCGTTCGTGGGGAGGCAAGGTGAAGTATTATGGAGGGTTAAGATTCTCACTATAACAAATAGTCGGCATGGTTCAGTCGTCTGTCTTTGTGGGACGGGGAGGACCTACCGTTCGAAAGGGTTGCTTGGATAAAGGTGGTAGGTATCCCTTTGAACCTTTGGGATCACCATGTTTTTAACCAGGTGGGTGAGAGATGCGGCAGGTTGTTATCCAAGTTTGTATCGTCTATTCATGATTTCGATGTTTATGAATATAGGATGGCTATTATGGTGAGTAATGGTGATCGGGTGTCGCGCGAGTTTAAGATCGTTTGGAATGATAAAATTTGCAGAGTTTGGGTTGAAAAAGTGGAGGTCGATTGGTTACCGGATTGTTTATCGGATGATCAGGTGGTCGATCCTGTACCTCCGGTGATCAAATCCGTGGTATGTGACTGAATTCAGAGCCCATGTTTCCTATTCCGGTGCCGAAACTGAAATCGGTTATCGTGAACTCACCGGCCTTGGTTGAGGAAGATGGAAGGTTGGAAGTTGGGGGGACGTGCATGGAAAACATGCATGGCACGTCTTTCGAGGTGGGCAATAATATTATTGGGGTTTCCCAATATCAGTGTGTCGATGGTGGGACCATGCTACACGTTTCAGGAGATGACAATGTGTCGGTGGGCCGGACTAATGTTTCTAGCCCAATTGTGGAGAGTCATGTGGACCAATCTCGTGAACCTAATCTTTCTTGTGACCCAAATCCTACTTCCTGTGAGGGTCAGAATATCGCCCCAATTATGGTGGAGAATAACAAAACTTACTGTACCCCAGATCTTAACCTTTCTAACGATAGCGACCCTTTTGATTTGGCCGACATTATTAAGCAAGACGCTGATAACCGAAGACGAAGTCTACTGATGAAATCTAAACAGTCGAATTATGCCGATGATGAAGGTATTGCTTTGAATGCTGTTCAGACGGTCTCTTTTGGTGAATCAGACGAAGATGGTTATCTGATTTTGAAGATGAGATCCGAGGTACTTCGGTTTATGCTAAGGGTCTGGGTATTAATTTGAATGGGTTTGACAACCAAGTTAGGAAGTTGGTTCAAGGGGAATTGGTGTCTAAGAGTTCCAAATGATTTTCGTCTCTTTAAATGCTAGAGGGGTTATTGGGTTGGATAAGATAGACTGGATTAGAAGTTTGAAGCGATTTTCTAAAGCTGGTTTTTTGGGTATTCAAGAAACCCACCAACATTCTATGGATAAGCTTTTTTGGGGTAAATATTGAGGTAACTCTCCTTTCGAAGCGGCCGTTGTTGATTCGGTAGGCAGGTCAGGTCAGGGGGTGTTGTGTCCTTGTAGGATCCGGGTTGGTTCAAGGTTGATAATATAATTAAAGACGGGGGTCTTGTTATCACCTCGGGGGTGGCAAATGGGTTAGCGGATAGACTCAATGTTTTGAACGTGTATGCGTCTAACGACGCGAGTAGAAGAAAGGTGTTGTGGGAGACGATTGCGGAATTTAAGAGCCAAATGCCCGGATTTTGGATCATACTCGGAGATTTCAACGAAGTCTGTTTTAGTTCGGAACGCCTTAACTCGGAGTTTGATGCTAACGCGGCGGCGATCTTTAATAATTTTATCGAGAATGAAAGCTTGTTCGAGTACTGTATGTCAGGTGGTAAGTTCACCTTTATATCCGACAATGTGGATGTCAAATTTAGCAAATTAGATCGGTTCTTGGTTTGCGATAAGTTTTTAGATGCTTGGCCGAACGCCTCTGTGGAGGTGCTTAAAAAAGATTTGTCTGACCATTGTCCGATTGTTTTGTCGTCTTCGGGCAAAAGTTTTGGACTTGCAGAAAAGTAAAGCTAAAGACCTTCATCAGAAGGCCCGAGTCAATTTGTTGAAGTGGGGCGACGAAAATACGAAATATTTCCATGATATTGTCAAACTCAAGTTGGTGAGCAATCGTAATAATGGGCTAGTGTTCGACGGGGTGTGGGTTTTGGAACCGAACATTTTAAAAGATTTGGTTAGACGGTGGTTTATGAAGAATTTCAAGGTACCCATGAGACGACGACCATCCTTCACAAACTTTGGGTTACCGGAGGTGTCTGCCAAATTGTCTGATGTTCTTGCTGGTCCGTTTGCGATTAATGAGGTATTGGTGGCGATTAAATCATGTGATGGGGGCAAAGCCCCGGGGCCGGACGGGTTTACTCTTAAATTCTTTAAAACATTTCGGGACCTACTAAAAATGCCGATTATGAAGATGTAGAATGAGTTTTATCACACTGCCGAAATTGGAGTAGGATGCAATGCTAACTTCATTTCCCTTATTGCCAAGATTCCCGATCCAAAAGCTTTGTCAGAATTTAGACCCATTTCCCTTGTCGGGTCTCTATATAAAATTCTTTCGAAAGTGCTCGCAAACCATCTAAAAGGTGTGATGGGGTCTATTATCTCCCCGGTTCTGTCCGCTTTTGTGGGGGGTTGCAATATTATTGATAGCCCTTTGATTCTTAGCGAACTAGTTTCATGGTCTAAGAAGTCGAAATTCAAATTGTTGATGCTTAAAGTGGATTTTCAACGGGCGTACGATTTGGTGAACTAGAATTTTCTTCTTAAAACATTAGGTGAAATGAACTTCCCGTCGAGATGGGTGAATTGGATACACGGGTGTCACAAATCGGCTAGGGGGTCGGTTATCATTAATGGGCCACCAACGGATGAATTCGCTTTCAAACGAGGCCTTCGTCAAGGGGATCCCCTATCCCCTTTCCTGTTTTTGATAGTTATGGAGGTGTTGCATATGCTTATGACCAAGCTGGTGGATTCCGATTTATTTAAAGGAGTGCAGCTCCCTAATAATGGACCACGTTTATCACACCTATGTTATGTCGACGATGTCATCTTCGTTGGAGAATGGTCGACGGATAACGCGGTTAGCCTTTCCCGGTTCCTAAGATGCTTCAATTTGATATCGGGCCTTAATGTTAACCATGACAAATGCAAATTATATGGAGTTAATGTGAACGCTGAGGAGGTCGAAGAGTTGGCTGAATTACTCTCGTACGAAGCGGCGACTTTTCCTTTTTCGTATTTAGGGATCCCGATCGGAGCGAATATCAAACTTGCTAAAAATTGGGAGCCGATCTTGACTAAAATTAGAAGAAAGTTATCTTCTTGGAAGTCTAAAACTCTCTCCTTCGCGGGTTGTATCACTTTAGCCAAAGCCATTCTTGGAAGCGCCCCGTCATATTTTATGTCCACGTTCGTTGCCCCGAAGTGTGTTATTAAAAAGATTGAAAGTATCCAAACGCGACTTTGTTTGTGGGAAATCCGGAAATGGGAAAAAAATTCGTTGGATCAAATGGGTCAAGATGGTTAGATCGAAAGGTCTAGGTGGGTTTGGTGTGGGTGGGATGGAAGACTTTAACGCGGCTATGATAACGAAGTGGTGGTGGTGTTTCAAAGATGATCTGTTGCATTTATGGGTCTAGGTGGTTAAAGCTATCCGTCGCTCTAGAATTGATAACCTTATCATACCGATCAAAAACTCCATTACTGGAGCTAGGAAGGATATATCGACTTTTGATAAAATGCTTGCACAAGTGGGTATTTCGCTGCATAATAAATTGAAGGTTTTGGTGGGAGACAAGTCAAAAACTTTATTTTGGAAACACGTGTGGGTTCTTAGCATCCCGCTCAAAGACAGGTTTCCAGATTTATATAGATTGGCGCTTCTTAAAGATGAATCTGTCGTGGATCACACTGTTTTCGTTAATGGGTCGCGGGAGTGGAGTTTACATTGAATTACTGATTCGTCCCATCCCATGCCCTCTACAGCGTCTGATCAGCTGTTGTGTGTGTTAGAAGGCTTCTGCAGAAGACTGGGGGTTGACCGGTGGGTTTGGGACTCTAATTCGGACGTTGGATTTTCAGCTAGATGGGTTAGAATGACTTGGCATCAGCAGCAAGGGGATCTGAACCAGGATGCCTTCATCTACAAATGGAACTACTAACAAATGGAACTACTGGGCGCCAAATAAAGATAATTTTTCTGATGTGGAGGGTTCTTCTTGGTAAAGTCGCGACAAAGATGGACCTTGCTTATAGAGGAGTGATGTTGTAGAACTCGTTCTATGACAGATGCAGCTGCAACGAAGAAGATGTTGATCATCTTTTTCTCAAATGCCTTTGGGCGAGGTGTATTTGGTGGCAAGTTTTAGTGTGGATGCGTATCCCATTTCCTTTGGACGCTGCTTCCTTTAATGATATGTTCTTGAAGGTGACGAGCTCCCCGGGTTTGAAGAAATGGAAGAAAACGGTCGGTGCGGTGTTTATTGCGACTGTATCCCGTATATGGCATGCGTGTAATTTGAAAGTGTTTGACTCGGTTTTCATCCCCACTACTAAATCCGTGGATCTCATCAAAGAAGACGTGTTCGCTTGGATTGCTAATCGGTCAAAGACTAATACTCTAAGCTGGGAGAAGTGGGTCGATTTTGACATTTTTGATATGTTGTAAGTCCTGTCTGTTGTTTTATATCGTGTTCGGGTGTTTGTTTTGCCGTTACCACCTTGATGGGCCTTTATATTAATATATAAAGTCATTTGTTGTTAAAAAAAAGTATAGTTTACAGGTTTAGTGATCCCAACGAGAATGAGTCTTGCTATACCTTTTCATAAGATAACATTTTTTTTTCCTTATATCATAAATTTACATAATAATTAATAGAATAAAGTCTTGTTGTTTGCCTTAGAAATTTGATTGACTGCACATGTTATCACTGTTGATGTGATTCTAGGTTCGTCGTCTTTTCCTTTTCTAGACCAGATTCACTGCTGTCAAGAGCTAAACAGGACCTTACATTAAAGCTAGAGCGAACCGGTGAAAGAAACGGAAGAAAATAGACAAAAAGAAGCTCATGGCGTGGCCCACGGCCTTTTTGGGTGTAGCCGACTTGTAAGGAATGCATGGATAGCCCGTGGACAGCAGGAACTCACGTCAGCAACTCATTCGTGTAGTCGACTTAGATTTTAGGCATCGGCTACACCCTTAGCTGCGTATCCAACTCACGCAATAAGGCGCCTATAACCTATAAAGCCACATCTTCTTGGGCAGTAAAAAGGGAAAAAAAAGGGACGCCTATACATGCCAACGCAAACACCCTAACGGCCCATCACCAATCTCCCCAAATTTTGCAAACTCCAAAACCCGCTGTGGATTAATATCGACAACCACATTACCTACAATATCTTCCTCTGCGTCACCTCAGAAACCGGAGGTGCATTCAACAGGGATGCAGAAACAGACGCTTAGAAATGCCATGAGATGTGTAAGTAATATCTACGTTATAATTACTCACACATCTCATGGTGTTTCTAAGCTTTGTTAAAAAGAAAAAACAATATTTTTCCAACGACTCCAACACAGGCATTTACTTTATTACTAGTTTCTCAAACATCTATAACTATAGACAGGTTCTAAAACAAAATTATTAACAATTCATTTTCCATCGTCCTTTCTACAATTCTCATCTAATCCACAATATAACACCAAATGCTTACTATTTAGTCCATTCACATTATCAAAATTATATTCAAATCATAGTTATTCAAACACTTAAAATCAAAATTCATATGCATTTTCGGCAAATGTAACTAACTAGAATTTATGCATATGTGAAATAAATATATTATGGTTATGTGATTCATCTTTCATCATATATATTATTATAGTTTAACACGTACAACACATATCGATTTATAGTTCAAAGTATAAAAGTAATATATACCCGTGTTATCATTATTTCCATGTAATTTGAACTTAACTTTGATAGAAGGCAATGCTTTAACAGTTGTATCATCAACATTAAGCGGTTTCACTTCATCGTTTAATAGCAATTAACACTTTTAAGACTCCTAGGAAACTCTTCGATTTACATCCTTAAGTCTATGGTAAACTTTTCTAAACACCACATATTCTAACAAGCTAAATATTTTTGATAAAATAATTTAACATGTTAAATCGAATTTCTATTTCATGAAACCACAAATATTAACAATCTTACTGATTTCATGATCTCCGGTAGTTACGTCATGAACATGATTTCAAGAACTGATTTCATAATCTCTGGTAATGTAGTTACGCTATGAACAACTTGTAGCCGCATTTCTGATCAACTTCAATTCTAACCAGCAAATTTTACATGTTAAATTCATTATAAAAATAAAATAAATCAAATTGCTGTAAAAGAATTTAACATGTTAGAGCAGAGACATCTTCCCATGTACAAATTTGAAAATGATTTTGTTATAAAACAAATCAACTTTAATTCCAACCAGCAAATTTAAGATGTTATGTTTTACAAATATAAATAAATTAAACTGAAATAAAGAATATAACATGTTATGTTTTACAAATATATATGAAAATCAAACTTAAATAAAAGAATTTCACATGTTAAATTCATTATAAAAATAAATGGTCAACTTTTAATCCAACCCGCAAATTTACATGTTAAGAATTAAGCATGTTAAGTTTTACAAAATTATATGAAAATTATACTAAAATAAAAGAATTTAACATGTTAAATCGAATACAACCACCCCTTCTACACTTCAAGCAGATGCTATTCAGTTTAATGATATGAAATTCATACAAATTCAAAAGAATAGAACTATAGAAATTCAATTTGAAAAGAACAATTTGTTTACATTTAACAAAATTGAACAAAACCTAAAAAATCATACCAAATTTGAAATTTTGATGCAATATCATCAACAAAATTACAAACCCCAAGTTTATCAGATACGAAATTTTGAAGCAACCAACAAAATTACAAACCTAAACTTACCAGGTCTGAAATTTTGATGCAAGACACTAAAAATCGTCATGAAATCTGCTGAAGAACACCGTGAAAGCTGTTGTGGAACACCAAATACTGATTTCTAGAGTAGAGACCAGATTTCTAGAGAGGAAAACCAAATTTATAAAGAGAAAGACCAGATTTCTAGCGTGAGACCCATTAGAGATCATGTATAACTTTTGAATTGAAAATGGTTAGTTATTTTGGATTTGTGATAAATTAGACAAAAATACCCCTGGTTTCCGGTCCTCCACTTTTTTGTGGTTCCCCATTGAACCCACCCCTATATATATATATATATATATATATATATATATATATATATATATATATATATATAGTGTAAGTATATAGAGAAAAACCTTTCAAAATGGAAAAAACCCCAAGAAACTCATTGAATGGACCATATTCATCCACATCAACCACTCTAATATAATATGTTTTGTATGGTTCAAGGGTATTTTAGACATTTACAATTTCTTCTCTTCTCTCTCCTTTCTCATGATATATATATATATATATATATATATATATATATATATATATTCCCTCTCTCTTTCACTTTATTTTTCAAAATCATTATTTTTCAAAATTTTACTCTCCCATCCCTCTCTTTCTATCTCTAAAGAACCAGATCTAGATCTGGAAAACACCACAACCTCCACCAAGAATCACAACCAACACCACCGCACTCAACATCACCACTGCTACCAACCGTCCGATTGATGGTACTGGTCGGAGCTTCGAACCTCACATCCCCCTCTTTCTATCTCTAAATATCATCGAACCTCACAACACTCTGCATCTGCTCCAACCACTCGAAAATAAGGACCTGGATCCACCTTCCATCTCGTTCAAGAAAACAAAGCAACGGGACGATGAACATACTCGTTCAAGAAAAGATGAGGGAGTCGAGAAGGAAGGGAACCTCTTTCGACTGAAACAAATCCTCTGTATAGGTAATTATTATTATTATTATTATTATTATTATTATTATTATTATTATTATTATTGCTTTTTTTAAGCTGGAACTTTTTTTCTTTTGGAAGTGAAGATGAAACTTTTTTTTGGAAGTGCTTTATTTTTTTAAGCTGTTATGCTTTATTTTTTTAGAATAATAATAATATGATTAGAATAATAATAATAAGAATATGTTGTTACGTTTTGATTTGTGCGTTTTGTGTTACGTTTTGATTTTGTTAGGTTTATGGGTTTTGGTTAGAATAATAACAATAACAGTTTTGGGGATAGTTTTTGTTTGCATACCAAGTGTTCGATCAAATGCTTGAATGAAAAAAAAAACTTATGTTAACGTTTTTGATTTTTTTTATATTATTATTATTTTGTTTTATTTTAGATTGTTATTGAATTGGAGACATGAGGTTGATAGATCACATGTGATTGATGAATAAATGTGTAGTTTTTTTATGTTAGTATATGCTAACAGATGTTAGTGATGTTCCATTATGTGTTTGAGGATCCAAACTAACATGTGTATCTGTTCTAGTGTTGGTTTTCATGAATAGGCTAGGAAGAAGGGTGGTGTTGGTGATGTGGCTGTGGTAAGAGATGTTTTTTTTATAAAGATTATAAATTTTTAATCTTTTTAGGGTTCATATGACATACGTTATCTTAGAAAAACACATGTTTAGTATACGACCTAATACATGTTATTATTGGATTTCAAACCCTATTAATCGAATAGGCTAGGAAGAATGTGGCGTTGGTGATTTGGTGTTGTTTATACACACGTTAGTGATGCTAACACATGCTAGTATATGCCCAACTAACAGGTGTTAGGGTCTATATGACATACATTTTTTTTCCAGTAAAACATATGTTTTAGAATATGCTAACGCATGCTATTGATGTCTTTTATTATATTATATATTTCATGAATATGAGGATATTTTTTTGGTATATGGATTTGGATTAGTTCTGATTTGATTTTTTTTAAATTTATTATTGTTGGATTTCAAACCCTATTAGTCGTATTTGAGTAGTTGTATTAACATAGTTGTAAAATTGAGTATGATACACTTGGCAATGCAGATTTGATGTTGTTTATACACATGTTAGTGATGCTAACACATGCTAGTATATGCCTAACTAACAGGTGTTAGGGTTCATATGACATACGTTAGTATATGCCCAACTAACATGTGTTAGAGTTCATATGGCATACGTTATTTTAGCAAAACATATGCTTTAGAATACACACACATGTCAGTGATGTCTCATTATGTGTTTTGGAAAACCCAACTAACACGTGTTATCTTTTTTTTTTAGGTGAAGAGACGTTTTGTGTTAAAGATGAAGATGGGTATCAAGAACGAAGCATAACTAGATCTTTTTTATGTTATGATAGTTTTTTTGAAAATTCACAGATAATTATGTTTGTATGAACCATTTTTTGATATGTTTTAGTGTTGATTGTAATAATCGTTTTTATTATTTCTTAAATAAATACAAATTATATGTGTTCTTTTATTATGTTCTTTTGGTATAGGCCTGTTAACACATGTTAGTGATGTTTCACACGAGGTCAGAATTTCGTATCATAATACTAACATACGTTAATTTTCGTGCTGGGAAAAGTTTCATAAAGTAGGAGAGAGGTGACTTGACAAGTGTCAAATCAACCTTTTTAAACCTAGGATTCAGAAAATTAAATTATAAAAAGTTAATATAAAATTACCTTATTGCCCTTAATCCTATTATTTAATATGGTGACCCACTTGCTTTTTAATTATTTTATACAAATAATCATGGACCATTGATCAAACTTGATCAATGGTCACTAGAGGGTTTCCAAGGTTTTTTGATTATATAGGGTTTCCATATTATCCACTCCCTATATATATAGGGGAGGGTTATCTTGAGAACAATGAAATTTGTGAGAACACTAAGAACCATTTTCATCCCTTGATTATGATCAATCAAGGGCCAATATTAAATGGGGAATTAAATGTGTAGGGAACCACAAAATAAGAAGCAAAAGGGCAAAATCGTAAAGAGCAAATAAAAAAACCTAGCTCCATTTATCAAAAACCATCCTTCTCTGTACTCCATCGATCTTCTTCTCCAAACAATACCTCTAATCTCCATCGTTCGACTATCAAGAACAACCTTTAGACATTGTGCTTCTAAACCCTAATCAATCAATCATCAGTTGTTATAGTCATATCATGGTCTTTCTACTTCAAGAATATAACTCTGGTACCAATTTCGTTTTTTAGGTTAATTTTGATTCGATCATTATGTGTAGATAGAATATGTTAAGGTTTGTTTTTATAGATTGTGTATAGATTTGTTTATTCTATGTAGATTGAATTATTTTTCATTCTTCCACCAATAAGCCATTATCAAAGCTAATTCTTTCCTTCTAATCACCATTATTTGTAAAAGATGACATCTTGAAACTGTATGAGTGGTAATTGTTGCTGAAAAATGAGTTATTTTGTTGTTGTTGGTTTTTTTGTGATTAGAATGTATATATTATGATAAACATGTGAAAGGAACTTGAAGGATTGAGTTTAAGTAGTTGCACATAAGGTGTTTGATGAATTGTCTAAGTATATGTTGTGTTGATTTTGTTGGGTTTCTTTTGGTTGAGTAGTTGTAGATGAGGTATTTGATTAAAAGTCTAAGTGTTTGTTGTGTTAATTTTGTTGAATCACTTATGTTTTATTAATTAGTTGCATATTAGGTGTTTGATAAAATGGTCTAAGTGTTGATTGGGTTGATTTTGTTGAATTATTTTTGTTTTAGTAGTTATAGATAAGGTGTATGATAAAATGTCTCGTATATTAGAATTTATCCAGATATATCTTGAATTAAAACCCTATATTTGCATCCGTCAAACAAAAACAAATAAGTTAAATGTATGTTAGCTAGAAACAACCAAGTGGCAATGAACAATTTACACGTGTGTAATACAACTGAACATTCATTAGTTACAAACAAGTAAGCGATAGAAACAATTTACACATGTGTAATATAACTGAAGATATGTAAAACTGAGACAAATAAATGGCACTGAATAATTTACACATGTGTAAGAGACATTACATAAAAATACATGAGATTTACACATATGCAAATCATAATGGTTAAGAACAATCATAGATATAAAGGTTTGCACATGTGTAAATCATAAGATGTAAAAAGTAAACAAAGTAACCATACCTATGTAAGTTTACACATGTGTAAATAAGCTGTTTTAAAAATGCTACTTACATATGAGGTGTTTGATGAAAGGTATAAGGTCTAAGTGTTGGTTGGGGTGATTTTGTTGAATTATTTTTGTTTGAGTAGTTGTAGATGAGGTGTTTGATGAAATGTCTAAGTATATATTCGAATTTATCTAGATATATTATGTGAGCTTCATATATATTATGTTAGACCATTGTATTTGTATTTGCAGGTTATGAAAGTTAAAGAATAGCATGGATAGGAGCAAGAAGGTTTTTTCGGAGAACAACAAGCAGTTTACACATGTGTAAGTGAGTTATTTGCACATGTGTAGGTCAGTAGGGTTATTTGTTTAATATAGCTAATGATTTAACGGTTTCATATTTTATCACTTTAAACAGAAACGTTTCAGAAAAATTGGTACATTCTATTGTCAGACAAGGGAGAACTTTGAGAGATCAATAGTAGAAGCCCAGAAAATGTTACGAAAATTGTACTTTCAAAAGTGAATACTCACCGAGAAGATGTGATCAAGAACGCATTGGAGTATGAGAGTGAACAAAATGAAAAGAGAGAGTAGTTGATATTCTGAGTTATGACATGTTTTTATGTAATCACGCATACCGCGTGTCAAGGATTATAGCCTTTTATTTTATGTAATCGTGGATATCGTACCTCGATGATTATATGACATGTTGGGAATTGAATACTTTTGATATATGTATAATACCATTTTGGTTTAAATCCTTAATATTTATACATAAATACTATCTTTATTTAATTCATAGTTTACACATGTGTACTTTAGCAATTTACACATATGTAAAATAGATACTTACACATGTGTAAAACAATCATTTAAACATATGTAATACAACTTAACATTGGTAAAACAGAAAATAAAAGACATTGTACAGTTTCCTCATGTGTAAATCAGCTGCAAATGTGTGATCCAAAATCAAATAAGTGACAGAGAGCAATTTACACATGGGTAAAATAGACATTTACACATGTGTAAATCCTACTTGTTGGTCAATATAATAGATTAAGATTTTTGCATGATATTATCTTGGTTTATTCACAGTTTACTCAAGTGTAATATAGCCGCAAGTGTGTAAAACATGAACAAATAAATTGAAGTGAACAAACTTTGCACACGTAATACAAATGCACATATATAAATGGAAACAAATATAATTGATTGTGAACATTTTCCACATGTGTAATTCAGATGCAAACGTGTCAAACAAAAACAAATAAGTGACAGCAAACAAGTTACACATGTGCAATACAACTGAACATATGTGAAACAGATATAGATATAAAATGGTGAACCATTCATACATGTGTAAATCAACTACACATATGTAAAAAAACACAAATATGTGATAGTGAACACTCTACGTATGTGTAATTTAGCCTCACATATGTAAAATAGACATAAATATGTGAAAGAGAACAGTTTACACATCAGCTGCACATGTGTAAAACATGCATAAATATGTGGTGAAGAACTTACACATGTGTAAATCAACTGCATATATGTAAAACATACACAAATATGTGATAGCGAACACTTTACACATATGCAATTTAGTTGCACATATGTAAAATAGATACAAATATGTGACAAAGAATAATTTACACATGTGTAATTCAATTGTACGTTTGTAAAATAAATACAAATATGCATGTCAGCTACATATGTGTAAAACATACATATTAATAATAGTTAACAGTTTACACATGCGTAAATCACTGCACATATGTAAATATAAATTGACACGATAGAAAACAAACACATACATATAATAATTTTGTAAACATGACATGATAAAATATAAAAAGATGTAAAAATACACAAACACAACAGAAATGAAATGTAAGTGGTAATTTCATTGGATTAATAATGTCTACAAATAGTTTTTTCTCCTATATTCAAAGGACTTGCAAGATTCAAATCCGCCCACTAAATTCGGCATGTAACACTTGTTGGTAGTGTTAATACTACACCCGCTTGATTATTTCCTTCGGTGTTACTGTTGTAGACAATAGGAACACTCTTAGTCGCATCGCCACAATGTCATAATCACGTGTTACCTCCTCGCAATATCAAACATCGCTAGCTAGTGCCTGCACCAACCTATCCGGGAAATTAAATAAGCATCACATATGTGTAAAACAAAAGAATAAAACAAACATAGTATGTTGGATGAATGTATAAGCACACTTTTATCTATTATATCTATTAGAAGAAGGACTTTCACAATATATGAATGTATAAGCACTTTTTTATCCAGTACATCTATTAATTCAATTTGCATTACATTTAGATCTTTCTATAAAACTCAAGCACTCATGATCCACCACCATATATCAAAGCCCTTATTCAGACCTGCATGCTCTAGTTCCATTCAAACCCAACGACAATAACATTTCTACACTCCATCATGTGATTATGTCAATGGCACTAAAATAACTAACTACTCACAAGAATCTAGAACCAATTAATCACTAGAATATCAAAGTTCCTTAAATAATTCCAAAATTGCATTCCCTAATTCCACTTCAAAACTAGAAAACCTTAACAAATCTACAACCTATAACATTATATATATATTCCACACAATTATTAGCATTACACTAGCCAGTTAATCACCATTAATAACACTACAATAACCAATTTGTCACAAAATGAAAACTATATAATGAAATAAAACAGGTAATTAACTAACATTACTCATTCGTCATGCTTTCCAGATTTCCAATACAAATACTTGATGAAAGAACATACCTAAATATGCATAAATCGTACGGATCCATAATCGATATGGCTAATGGTCGTATGGTTTGAATTAAGAACGGCAGAGAACATACCTAGATCTATAGAAATCGTATGGATCCAGAATTGATTAAAGGATGGTTGAAGATCGAATGGATCTAGAATCGATTGAATGATGGTTGAAGATCGCAGGGATCAAGAATTGATTGGTGAATGGTTAAGGGTTGATAATGGTACAGATCTGGAGAAAATGTCATGAAAGAATCAAGTTATGGCTGATTACCACTTTACCCTTTTAAATAAAACACAAGGGAATTAAATGAGTGGCTGAGATTTGTTCTCGTGGTTCTCACAAAAGATGGGTGTTCTCATTTAAACCCTCCCCTATATATATATATATAGGGGAAGTATATGCAATAAACCCACTTTAGATGAAAAACCCAAATAAACCCATTACTTGGCCCATGTTGTGCCACATCACCCATGATATTATGATATTATATAATATTCAAAAGGGAACAATAGACATTTCCATTATCCCCTCCTCTCTCTCCATATATATATATATATTGTTTCCTCATCTCTCTCCATTTACTTTTCAAATTCAAAATCAGATTTTAGATCCTCTCTCTACCCTCTCTCTGTCTCTCTCTAGAACCACCACCACCACCACCATAACAACCACCACCATGACCGTCTCCTCCACTGAACCACCACCACACCCCGTCTCCTCCTCTACTGAAACCACCACCACCACCATGACCCGTCAGAAGTTAAAGGGGTTTTTAAAGGCTTCAAGCTCTTCTCCCACATCTGCAAGTAATCTCAAATTTTAGGTATGTGTTTTGTTTCTTAAAGCTCCTTCTTTTGATTTTATAGCATTTGCACTATTATTTTGGATCTGGATCTGGGTTGAAGTGGCATTTTGAATCTAGATCTGGGTGGAAGTAGGTTTTGTTTACTATTTTTTGGTTTACTTTGGTTTGATAAATGTTGGGGATCTGGTGTTTACTTTGGTTTAGACTTTATTTTATTAGGTTTTGGATTTTGTTAGAATAATAATAATAATAGTTTTGGGGATAGTTTTTGTTCGCATACCAAGTGTGCGATCAAATGCTTGAATGAAAAAAAAAACTTATGTTAACCTTTTTTTTATTTTATTATTATTATTATTATTTTGTTTATGTTAGATTTTTATTAGATTGAGGACATGAGGTTGATAGATCACATGTGATTGATGAATAAATTTGTAGTCTTTTTTATGTTAGTATATGCTAACACAGGTTAGTGATGCCCCATTATGTGTTTGAGGATCCCAAACTAACATGTGTATGTGTTCCAGTATTGGTTTTCACGAGTAGGCTATTGGAACAAGGCGGCGTTGGTGATGTGGCTGTGGTAAGTGATATTTTTTTTTTTGTAAAGATTATAAATTTTTAATCTTTTGGTGAATAGGGTGTTTAAATAATTTTTGTATTCTGTTTAATAAATTTTTGGCAAGTGAATTTGTTATGAACTCGTATAGGGTACATGTCTATTTTTTTTTACGGTCCGAGTCTTGTATGCTCACACACGTTAGTGATGCTAACACATGCTAGTATATACCCAACTAACAGTTGTTAGGGTCCATATGACATACGGTATTGTTTATACACATGTTAGTGATGCTAACACATGCTAGTATATACCTAACTAACAGGTGTTAGGGTTCATATGACATACGTAGTATATGCCCAACTAACGTGTGTTAGGGTTCATATGACATACGTTATTTTCAGTAAAACATATGTTTTTAGAATACATTACACATGTTAGTGATGTCTCATTATATGTTTCGGAGAGCCCAACTAACACGTGTTATCTTTTTTTTGTAGGTGAAGAGATGTTTTGTGTTAAAGATGAAGATGGGTATCAAGAACGAAGCATAGCTAGATCTTTTTTATGTTGTTATGATAGTTTTTTTATCATTCGCAAATAATTATGTATGTATGAAAACTTTTTTGATACATTTTTAGTATTGATTGTAATGATCGTTTTTATCATTTATTAAATAAATACACATTTTATGTGATCTTTTATTATGTTCTTTTAGTATATGCCTGGTAACACATGTTAGCGATGTCTCACACGAGGTCAGAATTTTGCATCACAACACTAACGTATGTTAATTTTTCATGCTAGAGAAAGTGCCATAAAGTAGGAGAGAGATGACTTGACAAGTGTCAAATCAACCTTTTTAAACTTAGGATTCAGAAAATTAAAGTGGCCCACTTGCTTTAGTAAGATTACCATATTGCCCTTTATCCAATTTTATATTATGGTGGCCCACTTGCTTTTAGAAATTAATCATGGACCATTGATCAAACTTGATCAATGGTCACCATAGAGTTTACAAGGTTTTTCATGAAGATGGGGTTTCCTTTATATCCATCTCCTATATATATATATATATATATATATATATATATATATATATATATATATATATATATATTGCAAAGCTAATAATCCTACATGTCATAATATTATGCAATCTCTCATTTGAGAGATGCCACATAGGATGTAATGTGGCAACTCTAGACCAATTAAAAAAAAGGAATAAATATGGTTTAAATATGTTTTAACCTAATCTATTAAATATCTAATCTACTAAATGTAAATATTAAACCTTTATTATTTTATCTCTCATGTTTCCTCCCATAACTTTTAAACGTTAATATCTTTTTAATATACGAGATTTTTTAAAGAAAAAAATCACACCAAATTAACGAGCGTTTTATTATCTTTCCAGCGAGTACCATAGTGCTATATAAAAAACGGAGAAAAAAACGACTATTTTTTGTAACCCGACAGGTATTGTGTCAGGTTTGGGATTAGTTTAAAAAAATTGTGGGTTTGGGTCGTGCCTGGGATTAGGTGATACCCAACCCAAATACCCGAAACCACATACCCAAATACCCGAACTATATACCCGATCATATACCCATGAATTTTTTAACGCATCACATAACCCTTAGACTAATGTGTTCGATATTTCAATAAATAACTTTTTTTTTCCTTATTTCATGTTAGTTCTTTTTAGAATAATCGATTACAAACTTCCGAATTCATTTGACATTATATGGTTAAAGCATATTTAAACCATATTTATTTCTTTTTTTTTAATTGGTTTAGAGTTGCCACATCACATCCTATGTGGCATCTCTTAAATGATAGATTGCATAAGAGTATGACATGTAGAATTAATCCATATATATATATATAGGGGATGGTTCAATAGAGAACTCATTTTATTGAGAGAACTCGAGAACTCCTAATTAAATACAAAAAAATATAATAAAAAAATCATAACTCAAAATTTAAGTAAAAAATAGAAAACTAGTTCGGTGCTTCTCTTTCCCACGTCATACCCGTTCGGAAAAAAATAAAAAAAAAACACACCTAAAAAACGCTACTGCACATGTGTAGTATAACCCAAAAGCTTAAACCACCTACCCCCAACTTACCCCCACCCAAAAACCTAATTCCACCCCACCCACCCCCACCCTCACTAAAAACCCTAAATCGCTTACCCAAAAACCTAAACCACCCATCCACCCCCCACCCAAAAACCTAAACCCACCCCACCCATCGCCTACCAAAAACCTAAGCCCCACCCGTCACAACCAAAAACCTAACCCCCACCAAAAAACCTAACCCCCTACCCAAAAACCTAAACCCACCCTACCCACCCCCACCCCACCCCCAAAAACCTAAATCTTACAAACTAAACTAAAAAAAAAAAACTAACCCTAAAAGCTAAACAAAACCCAAAAACTAAACCCTAAAGCTAACCGGACATTTACTACATAGGTGCATTAGAACTCGCCTATTTTTTATTTTTTTATTATTTTTTATTTTTTTATTTTTTTTTTCTGAACCGGGATGACGTGGGAAAGAGAAGCTCCGAACCAGATTTTTGGTTTTTGACTTAAATTTTTAGTTATGATTTTTTTTTTTAATTTAAGTAGGAGTTCTCAAGTTCTCTCCCTAACTATGAGTTCTCAATTGAACCTTCCCCTATATATATATATATAGGGGAAGTATATGTGAAAAACCCATATTAGATGAAAAACCATAGTAAACCCATTACTTGGTCCACATGCTTCCACATCATCCCACCAACCATTAATCTCTATTATATTATGAGGGTTAGTTTGGTCATTTTCCATCACCCTCTTCTCTCTCTCACTATATAAATTATTTTCCCCCCCTCTCTCTCTTCATTTTTTTCAAATTCAATTTATTGAAGATGCCCTCTCTCTCTCTACCCTCCCCTTCTCTGTCTCTCTCTAGAAGCAGCAGCACCACCACCACCACCACAACAACCAACGCCACCGCCACCATCGTTTCTCGTCGGCGACCTCCAGCCTCCCCTTCCGAGTTCCGACCAGATCCAAAAAACAAGTTTCTAAAAAACGAGCAGATCCAAAAAAACGAGCAGATCGAAAAAAACGAGTCTCTACCTTCCTCTCTCTCACTCTCCCTCTTTCTCTCTCTGGGCTGAACAAAGAAGACGACGACAGGGGAGATGGCGAGGGAAACAGATCTGACGATGGCTTTCAACAATGGCTCGATGATGAGTTTTTCAGAAAACAGATCTGTTTGGTTGAAGAACAACGATGGCTCGATGATGAGTATGGCTTTCAACGATGGCTCGATGACAACAACAATCATTAACGATGGTTCTGAAACAGGGGTTCTGAAACAGGTTGACATTACCAAAATGTGCCCTTCTTTTTCTGCTGTATGTAGACGAGCTGACTTTATTGGGAGCTGTGTGGATCTTTATTGTAAGTAATACTAATTAATTAACTTTTGTATATGACTTTTACAGATCTGCTTTGCTAGAAGGATTCTAACTGTTGTGGCCCTTTGTGGGTATTTAGCTTTATAGTATAATTGTTTGATTTTGATGTTTATTTTATTAGGTTTTGTTTTATTTATTATAAACAGAACATAAAATGTTAGGTTTTGGGTTTTGTTAGAATAATAATAATAATAATAATAGTTTTGGGGATAGTTTTTGTTCGCTTACCAAGTGTTCGATCAAATGCTTGAATGAAAAAAAAAACTTATGTCAACCTTTTTTTATTTTTTTTATTATTATTATTTTGTTTATGTTAGATTTTTATTAGATTGGGGACATGAAGTTGATAGATCACATGTGATTGATGAATAAATTTGTAGTCTTTTTTATGTTAGTATATGCTAACACATGTTAGTGATGCTCCATTATGTGTTTGAGTATCCAAAACTAACATGTGTATCTGTTCCAGTATATACCTAACACATGCTAGTGATACTAACACATGTTAGTGATGCTCCATTATGTGTTTGAGTATCAAAACTAACATGTGTATCTGTTCCAGTATATACCTAACACATGCTAGTGATACTAACACATGTTAGTGATGCTCCATTATGTGTTTGAGTATCCAAAACTAACATGTGTATCTGTTCCAGTATATATCTGTTGGTGTTGTTTATACACATGTTAGTGATACTAACACATGCTAGTATATACCTAACAGATGTTAGGGTTCATATGACAGACGTAGTATATGCCTAACTAACGTGTGTTAGGGTTCATATGACATACGTTAATTCAGTAAAACATATGTTTTAGAATTACACTACACATGTTAGTGATGTCTCATTATATGTTTCGGAGAGTCTAACTAACACGTGTTATCTTTTTTTGTAGGTGAAGAGATGTTTCGTGTTAAAGATGAAGATGGGTATCAAGAATGAAGCATAGCTAGATCTTTTTTATGTTATGATAGTTTTTTATCATTTCACAAATAATTATGTATGTATGATCGTTTTTATCATTTATTAAATAAATACACATTTTATGTGTTCTTTTACTATGTTCTTTTAGTATATGTTTGGTAACACATGTTAGCGATGTCTCACACGAGGTCAGAATTTTGCATCACAACACTAACGTATGTTATTTTTTCGTGCTGGAGAAAGTGTCATAAAGTAGGAGAGAGGTGACTTGACAAGTGTCAAATCAACCTTTTTAAACCTAGGATTCAGAAAATTAAATTATAAAAAAATCATTTAAAATGACCTTAATGTCCTTAATCTACCTTTTTTAAGCAAGTGGCCCACTTGCTTTTGAATATTATATAGAAAATAATTAAGGACCATTGATCAAGTTTGATCAATGGTCACCATAGAGTTTAAAGGGTTTTTTATGAAGATGAGGTTTCCTATATATCCATCCCCTATATATATATATATATATATATATATATATATATATATATATATAGGTTTAGGATTCTGTACAAAGTACATTTTTCGTGAGAAGTGTGAGAAGGACTAAGAATTGACATGTAGACATCATGTTTTGGATTTAGGAATGATGTTTTAGGTTGTTTTAACTTGAAAAACACCAAACACAACAATCTAAAAACACAATACAATGTATTATAGTCATTAAATTTAAAACCAGCTAAAACACACTACTTAACGCTTAAAACACACTGCTAATGTTCTTAGCATGGTGTTTTAAGATTAAGCCTAAAATACATTGTTTTCGGTTTTTAATTGTTATGCTTGGTGTTTTTATAGGCAAAACAATCCAAAGCATCACGACTAAGTTCAAAAAATGATGCCTAAGTATCAATTTTTAATACTTCTCACACTTCTCACAAAAAAAAAACACTGTGTACACGATCTTGACCCTATATATATATATATATATATATATATATATATATATATATATATATATATATATACTAGTTTTAATCCTGGGAGCGTCCCGGGTTGAAATATATATATATATATATATATATATATATAGGATTGAGATCAAATAGGAACCACCACCATAGTTAAGAACTTAGGAACCAATCTTAGCCATTCTTTTATATTTTGATCAAAAGGGTAGTTATGTAAAATTGTATTTATAAAATACTCCTTTTTATTAAAAGACTTTTTTTTTCTTCAACAGTTACGCCTTGCTTCTTGTTAATATTCCCTACATTTAAGCTATAATCTAACAAATCACATAATCAATTTTATCAGTTAACATCAATCATTCTTTTTATTTAATCGATCATCTACTAATTCCTTTGGTTCTTATTGTCAGTTAACTTCCATCACTAATCTTATATCATAAAAAATCCTTATTGTTCATATTTTCAATTATTTTCCATCAGTAAGATAACCGTTCATCATCATTCGATCGTTGATCATGACTAAAGATTTGGGTTCGTAATTTCATCATCCTTTCTTTTTATGTTTTTGTACCTTTAAAATATTATTTTTGTTTCAATCTTACTTTTGTTTTTCATTTACAAATTTTCAGCAAAGAATCTAGAGTAAAAAAATGAGAGATTGAACTTTAATCTTAAACCCCTGGCATAAAAGTTTGTAAAGAATATAGGGTTACATTAGTGAAGAGATCGTTGATGATGTTACTGGATAAGGAAGGCGACGACGGCGGCGGTATTAGGGTTCCGACTGATTTGAAACTATGGAGGTGATGAAGGGTTAAGAACCCGAGTCAACTCAGTTGACTCGGTCAACATAGGTCAAGAACGAGTCAGAACCAGGTTCCGTATACATACAATCATGATGTTACTGGTATGTATTGATGATGATGGTGTAATCGACAAAAAAAAAAAACTGATATACACCAATGTATATTTGTATCATTAATTGGACTATACACTGATGTATAATTGTTGAATATTATGGTACAGTACAATGTTTTTTGTATCATTAATTGGACTATACACTGATGTATAATTGTTGAAATATGACTATACACTGACGTATAGTTGTTGAATATTATGGTACTGTACAATGTTTTTTGTAGCAATAATTGGATTATACACCAATGTATAATTGTTTTGAAATATGACTATACACTGACTTATAGCTATTGAATATTATGGTACTGTACAATGGTTTTGTAGCAATAATTTGACTATACACTGATGTATAATTGTTGAAATATGACTATACACTGACGTATAGTTGTTGAAATTTTATGGTACTGTACAATGTTTTTGTAGCAATAATTGGATTATACACGGATGTATAATTGTTTTGAATATAACAATACTAAACACTGTTCTATAGAAACAATTATGGATATTATTGTGGTGTTTGTCAGTTATAATGTATAATAAATAACCTATTAATAATCAAATACCAAAAGACAATATTACCCTTTGCTTTAATTAAAAAGTTAATTAATGTTTAACATATTTACCATCATGCCATTGAAGATGGATGGATGAGATTGGTTCCTAAAGTTCCTAACTAAGGGTTGGTTCTCAATTGAACCCTACCCTATATATATATATATATATATATATATATATATATATATATATATATATATATATATCATAAAAGTAAAAATTACATATTTCTAAAAAAAAAAAAATAAATATAAAAAAACATTTGCACACCCTCTACTTATGGACCCCCACACCGTCGTATAAAGACAAACCAACCAAGACTATTTCTCTTTTCACTATTCATTCCCCATGCTACAAATAAAATCCTCCTTCAATCTCATCTCTTATTATTAATTCCACTAGTCTCCCTTCACCATCACACACCAATGGACACCCAAAACAACCACCATCAACCACCGTCTTCCTCCACCGTCCAACAACAACATTCCGACATCCAACACATGTTTGAAAAGCCGTTGACTCCTAGCGACGTAGGCAAACTCAACCGCCTTGTCATCCCCAAACAACACGCTGAAAACTACTTCCCATTAGCCGACCAACAGACTGGATTGCTATTATCTTTCGAAGATGAGTGCGGGAAGCTATGGCGGTTTAGGTACTCGTACTTTTATTTTTTTTTAAAGGCGAATTTCTTTTTAATCATGTCGTCTATTTTTTATTTTATTTTATTTTTTTTGTGGTTAAAAGTTAAAACCTAAGACTTCGAAACCTAAGTGTTCCTAAAGTATATATTATCTTTGTGTTTGTTAATCGGTTACCAACCCTATTAAAATTTAGGTACTCATACTGGAACAGTAGTCAAAGCTACGTGTTGACCAAGGGTTGGAGTCGTTATGTTAAGGAGAAAGGGTTGGATGCAGGCGACGTCGTTTTGTTTCATCGACATGTGGTAGATTGTAATAGGATGTTTATTGGGTGGAGACGACGGGCAGCTGTGGCGACGGCGGCTCATTTTAGCGAATGGGGTGCGGGTGTGTGCTATGATGCGCGGAGTAATTATCCTGCGCAGGATTTGCCACAAACTCTTGCTCTACAATACCAACCTGATTGCCTTCATGCAGGTAATAATATTGTTATTTGTTTTTTTAGTATTAGATTTAGGCATTTAGGTTTCAGATAAGAATATTTTTAAAATGAAAATTAATAAGAATATAATGAAATATATCACAGCAATTACATTCATTAGGTCAATGAGTGTAACTATAGTCACATTTACAATTATTAAAAAAATTATATAAGGTTGGATGGAGTCAACCCTAAGCATCATCGCGGAAGAAGAAACGCTCGGAAGGTTGTAGGGATTCGGACTTGTGAGAGATCGGAGAGAAAAGGGTTGCGAAGGGTGCGGAAACTCTGCCCCCAACACACAGTGGTTTCTTCTGTGTGTTTTCCAGAGGGGACTCCCTGTACCCACTACCCACCCCGCGTAGCCTAATAATTTTGTAAGATTGGGTTAAATTAATTATCATAACAACTAATATTGTCTGTTTTGTTCTGCAATAGTTAACATATTTGTTTTAGTTTGTCGAGTGAAGATTTTTCAAAATTAAGATCATCTATCATAAAATTGCTACCACCGTAATGTGCTTAGTTATAAAATTTTCATCTCATCGACAATCAATATGTCTTGCGTTAATGGTATTTGAGGCGAACCCTATTTTATAAACACATCTATGTTCATAGCCAAAGTAAGATTGGTCTATGTTACATAATTCAAGAGACGAATCAAATATAATGAATACATTTATTTGAAAATCAAAATACATTTATTTGAAAAAAAATATATAGTTTCTATTTACTATTTAATTAATCAAATTTTATAAAATATATGAGGAATGTATACAATACTTTCCAAAAGTGATCGTAAATTAGTTAAATTTCTTTATTAAATGGAATTGCAGGAGAGAGATATGAAAATGTGGATACCTACCAAAGAGGAGCGGTAGCAACAAGACGATTGAGGTTGTTCGGAGTGAACCTAGAGTGCCCAGACGATTCGGAGCCATCAACGCCACATGGTTCGAACCAGGGTGGTCAATTAGACAACCAATACAACTTCTGTTCCAACAATTCGCATCAAGACATGGTCAGTTATAATTTAATGAGATTTCATTTTATAACACAAGTTAATTTATACTTTGTATCATGACAATGAGAACGACAAAACTAAGGATTAAACAAATTCAGTATTTTAGGTTTTCTTAATAATGTATAATTGTTTAATTAAAATTATCTTAGTTTAGAATATTATCTCTACTTTTAAAAATTATTATATTATTTTTTCCATGTGTTTTTGGTATGATTAATACACAAGTCAGGATTTTGCTGCCTCCTCTTACGGGACAAATATATTTTTATGTATATTTAAAGATAGATTACTTACACTCCCTTGTTTATTTTGAGATTTTAATTCAAACTTTTTGGTCGGTCAAATGCTAATTGCCAAATTGGGAAAAACACACACACACATAACGTTTTCTTTCTTTCTGTTTATTTTTTATTTTTACTATCGGATGTCACCAACTACATTAATTTACTCAAAATTAATACATCAAAAAATTAATTTTTGGAAATTTGATGCATCAATAAAATTACAAGTATTGTAATTGAATAGATACAACAAAAAAAGATGTGAAGTTAGATATACTTTTATATATTTTTCTTATATTTCATATATCTTTTATGCATTTAATTGACAACACAACACATACATGAGTCCAACCTTAGTCCCGTAACAAAATGTATAAACTAGTATTGTTAATGTACCTATTCCTGATTCAGTACTTTGCTGATATCTGATGCATGTGAATCAAATTGTTTTGTATTAATAATGTGGTTTGAATTTCACTTGTTCACTAGCTGAAGGAAGGTGAAAAATATCAAATATTGTCATTACACAAAAAGATATTAATTAATGTAACTTTTAAGTGACATTTGTTTTGTTTAAGAATAAGTTTAACTTTTAAGTAAAGAATTATGAATATATAAGAATAACATAAATACTTGCACTTTGCATTATTTACATACAATACTTAACGACCTAAAGTAGTTTTTATACAAGCAATTTTTTTGCTTCTATGTATATATAATGAATTTGCGACCGCCTTTAAATTAGTGACCGATTTAAGTTTATCGCAAGCTAACTACTAATTTGATCTCGCGTCGCTAAATTTGCTAATTTATCGATGAACATCTCGCTCAAACATTGGTAATCTTGTCAAACTTAGGCATAACTGGTCAAACATCCTCTATCTTAATCAAAATTGGCATTATATATATGACCCATGAACAATGAGTTGCTTACTTTTGTTTTAAAAAGCATGTTATGTGAATTGTAGAGACATTGATCGTTGGCTAAAAGTATTAGAAGACAACCTGAGCTCAGACATCCAACCTGTTCCTAAGCTTTATATTGTTGTAAGAATATATAGGATTATGCTTTTTGGTGTTTGAACAGACATTTACGTTTCATACTTATTTTGATTAGCTGACATACTCTAATCTTTGCACCATTTGTAGATTACATCCGATGAGTTCCAAGTCACTAGCAACAAGCAAGCTCCAAGTTATCTAGGTGGCAATATTATGCTGGGAATATTATATTTCTTTTTTATACAGTTGCACAAACTTGTGTATATTTATGAGAGTTTAATTGGATATGTAGAAATTTTTTGTTTAATTTCTGATCACCTTGTAGAACTTTTTGTTTAACTTATGAATTTGTAGAAACTTTTTGTTTGATATATGAATTTGTGGAATATTTTTGTTTGACATCGCGTTAACAAAACTATATTTTTTTAGAAAAATTATCTGGAAACTGGTGACTGATTTGCTACAGAAGATGCATAGTAAAAGATCGATCCGTCATATGATTCAAGTAAAAAATGAAACCCGTAGTAAAAAAACGTCTATGCAGTATTTCACAACGGAATATGTGGTCATTAACATCAGTCGCAAAAAAAATAGTCACAAACCTTTTACCACGGACAAAATCTGTCCCTAAATGCTATTTGTTACATATGTGTGACTATTGTGTAGTGTAAGATATGGTTTGTCAAGGCATGGACTTAGCATCGTGTGTGTTTTCATGAAATATAGGATCAAATTGGTCCGGTAATTATAAGCATTAATGTTGCTAAGAATACACACATATAACCGATAAGATATAAATGAGAACGTCAAATACAGAAGTTAAGAAATTATAAGAGCCGCATAAACAATTGTGCGTATTGATCATAATATTTTTTTTAGAAACTTAAAAGTTGTCAGATTCATCCATTTCTTTAACACTGTTAAAAACTAACGTTAAATGAATGACACTTTGTATGGATCTATCAAAAGTGCCCAAATCTTATATACAATTATGGGAGTTTACTTTTCTGAATGTGTTTGTAATTTTTTATGAACATTTTCTTATATTTATAAAACCTTTTTTCTAAGCCGCTTTTAATATAAATATTGTTTTAGTTTTAGTTTCTTAAAATATCTTTTTTCACCAAACTTGTCACAGACAAAAACACATTGTTACCAAAGATCATAATTTCTCTTTATTTGATAAACGACATGGTTTTCTATACTCATATATTTATGAATTTCTTCCCAGAAACCCAATACCTTTCCTACACAAGAATGCAAAACTTATTAACAACTAAATTAAACTAAATTTTATTAGTTTGACTATGTTAATATTATGCATTTACATTTCACAAAGCATTGTAACTTGAGAGGTATTTACTCAACACAAAAAAAAAAATATTTAAAAAGCATAATAAGTTGAATTTTTCAAATCATTGTTTACATAAATAACAAAAAATAACAATGCCAAAGATAAATATATATTATGAAGTTCTTGTTATAACAAAGCAACAGCCTAACCACCTGGACTGAAAAACTTTTTATTATCATATCCATAACTTACAATATAAATACAATAACAACTAAAGAGGAATTTTAAAAAAAACACTATTCATCAAGACCCGTATATCAATATATAGGATAATTATAACAAAGCAACAGCCTAACCACCTGGACTGAAATCCTTTTTATTATCATATCCATAACTTACAATATAAATACAATAACAACTAAAGAGGAATTTAAAAAAACACTATTCATCAAGACCCGTATATCAATATATAGGATAATGTTTGAAGTGAAATAGATAATTAAAGGTCTAACTGGGGTTAATTAACTCAATATCATCGTCTCGATTCCCTCTATCAAATCCAGTTAGGGCTGCAAACGAACCGAACGAACACGAACAAAGCCTTGTTCGTGGTCGTTTGTTAAGTAAATTATGTGTTCACGAACAGTTCATGAACACTTACCGAACGAGATTTTTTGTTCATGTTCGTTTGTTAAGAAAACACTCGTGTTCGTGTTTGTTTGTTAATTTTGTTCATGAACGCACACGAACACAAACGGACATTAATGAACGCAAACAAGTGTTCATGAACGGAAACAAACACAAAGAGACACATATTAGCTTTTTGAATAAGATTGAATTCAAATATATTAAGAAATTAACTAGATCCACACAATATAACCTGATTATACAAACATACTTAGGGGGTGTTTGGGATTGATTATTCAAAACAGATTATGCGTTTTGGAAAAGCAGGGGTGGGGCTGCTTATAGATTATTGCGTTTTGGTAGCCTAAAAAACCGATTATCTGCGTTTTCAAAACGCAATTCAAACACTAAAAACTTATTATCTGCGTTTTGAAAACTCAATAATCTAAAAATCAGATTCAAAACGCAATCTCAAACACCCTCTTAGTATTTAACATAATATTGGTAAACATAATTAAGTAGTGTCTCAAATAAACTAAGCTCGCGTCTTTAACTTGAAGTCTTCATTATTTATTTATTTAAACTTTTTTTTGAAAAAGTTATTTATTTAAACTTGAACTCTTCATTAATGATTCATTTAATAATTATATTAAAAGCAGTGTTTATTCATCTCATATATACCCATAAATTTACCTCACATAAAGTATTTATTTGGGTAAAAGAAATAAAAATAAAAGAATATAGAAAAATATAAAAATTAAAAACTATATTAAACTATCGAACACAAACGAACACGTTACCGAACGTTCACGAACATAAACGAACGAACGAGGCCTCTGTTCATGTTTATTCGTTTAACTAAATGAACGGAATTTTTTGTTCGTGTTCGTTCATTTATAAAATGAACGAACTTCCCGCTGAACGGTTCATGAACTGTTCGCAAAAAAGTTCAGTTCGTTTGCAGTCATAAATCCGACGAATAATCGCCTAGAATTATGAGTTTCAGCTAACGACGTTAGTCTGTTTTAACGGAGGTCCAATGATAGCAAAATATTTAAAAGATTGGACTGGTGGAAGAAAAAAACTCAGTTGAGATTATTAATGGACAAGTGGACAACTACCAAAAAAAGCAAGATTAATAAATTCTATTTTACCAAATCTAAATAGCATGTGACAAGTGATACGGGTGAACACCAATCACCACGTGGATTTATTATGAAAATAATTAATTCAATATATGTACCTGTTGATTTATTTGCACTACCGGACTACCGGTACTTGATAACATCGACCACCCAACGATAAAGACTACACATATGGTGATATGGGTGAACATCATTCACTACGTTGTGTTTTACTAGTGAGAAGCCCGCGCGTTGCGGCGGGACAGTTTAACTGAACAAAAAATAGATGAAAAAATGTTAAATCATGCACATGCATGGCGGCGAGTTAACTTGACATATTTAAAAAATAAAAAGTTAAAAATCATCATAGAAAAAGCTACGTAAGTCGAAACCGTAACAAATTCACATAAAAAAAGAGAAATAAAAAACTAAAAAAAAACACTTTAAAGACTTGTCCGCCTCTGCTTAGATGACTTGTATTGTTTTAAACGAAGTTTACATTGAAACATATATAAAAATAGAACCAATAAAGGAACTTCTACTTTCACCTTTTTCTAACACAAGATAATATTATCAAAAAACAATAATTTCACCCATTCATATAAAAGGATTTAAGGAAAAATATAAAAGCACATTGTTCTATGAATAATAAAACTTTACGTTATTTAGTAGGGTAAGCTCGATTTTGCTCTCAATATGCCAAGTTATTCATGCAGTAGATATTTCCTAAACGACTCAAATATCTAAAATTTTAGTAACATTGTTATGAATAATAGTAGATTAACTAACTTTTATAAAGTAACTAATTGTATATAAAAGATTATAATAAAACATATAGCATTATGAAAATTATTTTTTACATGTTTTATATTTAATATGTTTTGTAGAAATAAATGTCATCACCTATCAATAAACATGACTTTTGATTTCATTTAGATTATTAAATATGATGCTTTAAAGACTAATTTACCCTTAAAATTTAGTTATTATGTGCATTGTGTGTTGTATCATAAGCAAATTAACTTGTACTTCTTAAATTTTAAGAAGTCCTTGTAAAATGTTTTATAATATAGTATAGTATAGATATATATGTTTACTATATAGTTTCTTGCTATGTCATTAATTTAAAATTGTTAATATTATTTGTATTTCAAAACTTAAAATATTGTTATTGAAAATGTAGCTATATTTAAAAGAAATAATGGAAATAAATAATCCTAACTATTGATTATTGGCCAATAACAGTCTCAACTATGAAAATTACCAATAGTGGTCCCAACTTTCGACATATTGGAATATAATGGACCCAAACTAACGGCGTTAGTGTGGTGCTGACGTGGCATGCCACGTAGGATGCCACATAGGATGCCATGTAGGATCATTTTGCCACCTAGGATGCCACGTAGGATCATTTTCCCACCTAGGATGCCACGTCAGCATCACACTAACGGAGTTAGACCTCCGTTAGCTTGGGTCCATTATATTCCAATATGTCGAAAGTTGGGACCACTATTGGTAATTTTCGTAGTTGTGACTTTTATTGGCCAATAGTCAATAGTTGAGATTATTTATTTCCATTATTCCTATTTAAAAAAATATTTTACTGGCAGAAATACAATTGCACACTTTAACTACCCGGCGACGATGGAAACTAAATATTTATTGTTTATATTTTGTGTTGGGTATATTGCTTTTAAAATGGTTAATATTATTGTTTAAAAGATGGTTATTGAAAATAGAATTGTATTCAAAATAACGTATTTATCTCTATTGTATACTAGGATCAACATTTTTTTCCCGAATACATTTCCTGTACTGAACTAATACCTTTGAACGACATCGGTCCTGTTACAAGTATTCATTTTTTTGGTTTTCGGCTTCTTACACTACCGGTACATGTGCAAAGTGTGAGAAAACCCGTTGTTGGTAGTAATAGGTTAGCTTGCAAATATGCAAGTTTTGTTGTATCCCGCAGCGAAAAATTAACCCTAGATAAAAGATAAAAACAAAATGCATTTCAGAACTTTTTAATCACACAAAATGATGAATCTTTGTATGGGCCCTAACTGAATTCTGTCCTGTGTAACACTTGAGATACCACCAAAATGAAGGATTAGATATCTGGAATTTTAGTCTCGTTTATGTGTGATTGGATTGGATGGCACAAAATGAGGGATATCCCAGATTTTCAGGCAGATTCTATTTTTATAAAACCAATAAAAATGCCACCCTAGATGCCCTTCAAAAGGACACGATCTATATCCCCATTGGTCAAAAACCTTCAAAAGTATATATTTTTGGATATGTAGTATCACTTTAACAAGCTGTCACACGTATGAAATGGTTAGGTATGATTACGCACTCAAATAAAATAAAATAGAACTCCACAGTTTGAAAGAAATAAAAAACGTTGTTAAATTTGTAAAGAATGAAACATCAACTTTAATTTAGGATTTTACATATACGATTATGGCTTTTTTTCTGTGGCTATAGTGGTCCACTGGGAGAAATAATTTCCGGAAACATTTCGTTTATGAGCAGAAGAATTGTTTTCAAGTAGTGTTCGATCGATTATGTATTAATCCATACTCCTTTGACAGTTGGCACCAAGGTTTTTGAAAGAAAAAAAAAAAAAAGCATTTAGATACTTTGTAGTTCTAATGACTATTATTGGTGTTTGGTGTCTTTTTGTCTTAGTTTCCTTGTCTTCATTGCTTTTTAGGTTCAAAAGATTTCATAGGTACAATATTATTTAATTAATAGAGAACCTTTTCTTAGGAGGACGGGGTGTTACCAGAATTGGTCACGGATATCCCACTACTAGCACGGTAACACCGTCGCCACTGGTGCTAGTAGTGGATTCGTGAACCAAATTTTGCTTCTATCTAACGGGATCTTTCCCATAAGTTTCTCTCTCCAAAATATAAAAAAATATATACTTGTGGTGGATAAGGTGCATGGGTGGTGGCAGTGAAATGCATATTATTATTTTATTATTATTGTTGTGTGTGAAAACAAATAATTATTGAGTAAAGAATCAGTGAAGTGATACATCTAAAAAACTGTTTTAGTGAAGTGATGTTAAAACAAAAAAGGATATTTAAGACATTAAAACTCAACATTCCAATAATTCTACATATCCGGAAAATTTTCGGCCTACGAATGTGGTTTCGATCCTTTTGGTGATAGATGCAGGAAGTCATTTTGATACATGATTTTGTGTTTCTAAAACTCATACGTATCAACCAAACATTTCTAATAGGAATGATAATCAAGTTTGGTTATTTTGTACAAATTTTTTATTTAAAAATGAAATAAGTGTTTTTTTCTTAAATGCATCATAACATGATGTGATGAGAAAGTTGGATGGACCATTAAAGAGCATTTGCAGAAGGGAATGGGAGATGAAAAGGACTTATGAAAAGTGGTCCAATGGGTGTGTGGTGAGGGTGTTTTGTTTTGGCAACGGTTATGAGTATGTATAGCAACACCGTACCTCACAACCCAACTACGTAGTATATGTATAATGTATGTAGTGTTATTGCCTTAGTATATACCACCCAACTGGTGGAGTGCATGGAAGCACAGTGATAAAAGTCTTATGGTTTAAATTATTTGTAATATTTAGTGTAAAGTAGAATATAGTAAGGGTTGCCTAAAATCAAGGCCGGCCCTGAGGGGGTGCGGGGAGGATTCTCGGCCCGGACTCAATTTCTAAATGGGCACTTTGAGCGGCGACGAGTGTTTCTTTCTGTAAGTTTTTTTTATTCTATTTTTGACCCAAAAAAAAGATCTCATCTTGAACATTACTGGTTTTAAACGCAATAAGGTGAATAGTATATGCTTTTGCATTCAAGGATCCTTTTACAGATTTATAAGCAAGTTGGGGGAAATAAGAACAGAAAACGGATCATACATGCAATTATATTGGTGACTTGTTGGGCGATATGGAAGGCGAGAAACGACAGAAGGTTTAACAGGAGAGAGGTCAAAGTTATAGAGGTGGTTGGTAACGTGAAGTCATTGGCTTTCTTTTGGTTTAAGAATAGATCGAGTTTTAAGTCATTGTTGTGGAAGGAGTGGTATAACTATTCGTTGTATATGTTGTAGTTGTTTTGCGTCTTCCTCGTCTTGAGGTGGCGCGTGTGTTTTATTGAAAGTCATTTTTCAAAAAAAATAATAAAAAAATAAGATGAATAGTAGATAAGGAAGAAGATGGGTCATACATGATAAACTAGATTGGAAAGATACGACAATTAAAAAAGAAGTTGAAGTGTGCTACTTGTGTGTTGTGGTACAGTAATTGTGCAGCCTTTACAGTAAATTTTAATATATAGTAGTACTACAAAACAATAATTATGATGCAAATCAAATTCATTTTATTAAAAAACTTTTGAAGTCTAGACATAAAATAATGGCCAATTATTATGGAATTTTAAGAAATTGTGGTTTTTTTATGAGCCAATTAGCCAAACATATTAATTTTTATACTTATTACGACACTTTCGGTTGTATATTCGGTTCAACTAGTCCGACTAGGGAACCAGTAAGGACACCAGTTCAACGTCCGCTTCAGTAATGAAAACTTTGTTTAAAATACCTAAAACTAAGGGGCACATATTTTGCGGTTTGGCCCGGGCACCTGAATTTTTAAGGCCGGCCCTGCCTAAAATTAATAAAATATGTATTAAATCCATAGCAAAATCTGGAATACATGTTTTAAATTATAAACGGGGAAGTGTGAAACTTGCTTCAAACAGAAGAGTTTTAAAATCCGAATATGTTCATGATACATGTGAAACAATTGGAGAGACGAATAGCAATAAATAAAGTTAATATGTGTGACAATCCTAATCTATCTGTATTATATTATAATGTATGAAACAATGGTAGTTTAAGATACCTAAAAGTTATAAACTTTATTTTTATTAACAACCTTAAAATGAGGGTAAAATGGTCATTCAAACACTTTTACACTTTGATACATATCTTAGTTACATTTTAATCCTTTAAACATACTCAACTTTTGCTTTTTAAATTATAGTTAAATTTATTATCCTTATTTTAAGCAAAATATCCCCATTATTTTTAAATAATTATTTTTTTCATACGTTGATACTTTTATATAAAAAAAATATCATAATAATGGGCATTTTATTATCTTTAATTTAAGTATAATATTGCTATTTTTTATTTTAAAAATCTTTATGTGCTACGTGATTAACAATATCTAGGAGTGAGAAATAACTAAATCGTTCACCGAAGCCAAACTAAAAAACAAACAAAACTAAACCAAAATCAATTGAAAACTGAATTAACCAACATCCGATTTAACTTAAAATCGGTTATCATTTTCTTTTTGTACCCTTAGTTAACCAAAATCAGTTAAACTGAAACAGATCCATTCATATATTCATAACAGCGTACCCCACGATGTAGTAGGGAACACAAACACTTCTAATGGCGCATGATTAGGTTAGGTTCAGTTCGGTTATAAGCCTTGACCAAAACAAAAAGTGACATTATCAGTTTATAGATCTTATTTACCAACCGGATAATTAGTTCAATCTATTTGGTTTGATTGTCGTTTTTAGTTTGGTTTTATTAAGTTTAGTTAATAACCAAAACCAAAATTTGGTTAAACTTTTGCTTAGAAGCACATGAAATGGATGTATAAATACATTAAATGGATATATAAAATATATAAATATATGAATGGTTCAGTTTCGGTTTGTTAATTTTGGTTAACTTAGGGTACAAAAAAACCGATATTAGGTTAAATCGGTTTTGATTAATTTTCAGTTCAGATTGGTATGTTTTTGTTCGATTTCGCTTGATGGTTCAATTATTGTTCATCCCTAGGTATTGTTAATCAAGTATAAAATCAAATTTTTAATTAAAAGTATATAGCAAATTATACTCTAATATTGTTTGAAGCTGAGTAGACAGGTTTTTGAATTGTAGTGACAGAAGAAATAGAGGAGATTATGAAATTTTAAATTTTGGATTTTGAATCTTGAATCATTTATTCTCGCCACTTCTTCCGCCTTTTGTTTCTATTTTCTTCAAAACCATCTTCTTTGTCTCTGGCTTTACGCAAACTCTATGCCTCGCTATATAGAGTTAATGGATTCTGTTGAATAGTAATCTTATACATGTGATTACTAAGTGTTTAGATCTCGTTTGAATAAGTTTTTATATAGTTAATTTATTGTCTGTGTAGTTTTCTAGATCTCATTTCATTGAATAGTGATTCCAATACATCAAAACCAAGCTCACCTCTCTCCTGTTTCAGTAGTGTAACCGCAACATCCCAAGTGTTAATTGTCAGCCACTCAGCCGTTAACACCTGCCAACGGTATGCTTGTTTTCGTCTCTGAAAATATACAACTCGCAGGAGAACAACACGTTCTTAAGTAAGTCTTTTCATTTATTTTTTGTGCTGATTAAATCTTTATACTGTTAATTCTCCTATGTTTAATATTATAACTAGTTGAGAAATTTGTGATTTCTAAACTTGTGAGATTAGACTTACAAAAGTTGCATTTTTTACTGTTTCAAATGTGTTTATTCATTTTGATTGTTGTTTTTTTCTTCAAATATCTTTGTTCAAATTTGAAGGCTTCTAAAAATATCCAATTTAGTTGGATTAACATGTTGGAGGAATTCATATAGGTTTAGACCATAATGCAGCGGTGTTAGGATCGGAATCATCAGTTCAAATACACTTTTAGTACAGAAAAATACTGATTTCAATCATCAGTTCAAATGCACTTATGTTATTTATATATTTATTATTGTTTTTTTAAGAAAAATAATAGTTTGTGTAAGAAAAGCATAAATAAAGAGTGGTGGTGACTTCCATCTCTTTCACACCTGCATCAATGATGTTGAGGTTCATCCAAAAAAAGTCAAACAACGAATATTGTTAATCACATAACATATCAATTTTTGGTCAATTTTGGTTAAAGTTTTAATTATTTTTCACCCCTGGATATTATTAATCACATAACATATCAATATTTTTAATTAAAATAATTGTTATACTATACTCAAACTAATAGATATAGTTCATAAACTTTTCGAATAATAAGTTACATTTGGATACTGGATAAGCGTATGAAAAAATTATAAATAATAAAATGCCCGTTTTTTATGATATACTTTTTTTAAAGTATTAACGTATGAAAAACTTATGGTCGTTTACAATTTGTAAGAGTAGTTAGCAGTTGACTTAAAATAAGGACAAAATGTGTAACTGTTATTTAAATAAACAAAAGTTAACTCTTAACTTTTGAGTATCTTAAAATTCTCCTATCAAATATATTATATATAGTATAGATATCTAGGGGTAAGAAATAATTTAACATTTAACTAAAACCAAACCAAAAAACAGATTAACTGAACCGAAAGCAATTGAAAATTGAATTAACCAAAAACCAAATTAACTTAAAATCAGTTATT
The DNA here is from genome assembly GCA_028751855.1 of Ambrosia trifida. Taxonomy (NCBI): domain Eukaryota; kingdom Viridiplantae; phylum Streptophyta; class Magnoliopsida; order Asterales; family Asteraceae; genus Ambrosia; species Ambrosia trifida. The sequence goes on from CM054125.1 coordinate 138,453,172, forward strand.
GTTTTTTGTACACTTAGTTCACCAAAATCAACCAAACCAAAATACAACCATTTATATATTCATATATTTTTAGCTTTTATACCTAGGCCTGTAAACGAATCGAATGAACATGGTGTTCGTGTTTTGTTCATTTAATTTTAACCGAACACGAACACACAATCAAACACATTTTTGTGTTTGTATTCGTTCATTAAAAAATATTTCATGTTCGTGTTCGTTCGTTTAAAACCTAAATGAACAGTTTATGAACGAACATAAACGGATGTTCACGAACATAATAAATGTGAACGATTTTGTATTACTAGAAAGCCCAATATATGTTAATATCACTATAATTAATAAACTTAAACGAACATAAACGGATTTTCACGAACATAAATGAATGAACACGACGTTCGTTCATGTTCTTTTTTTGTTCGTGTTTGTTCGTGTATTAAATAAACGACATAAACGAACTTCCAGCCGAACAACTTCACGAACAGTTCATGAACGTTCGGTTTATTTACATGCCTATTTATACCTCTATTTCACGTATTTATACATCCATTTCATGTACTTTTAGGCAAAAAAAAAAAAATTAGCCAAATTAACTTTGGTTTTCGTTATTCACCAAAATTAACTAAACCGGATTAAAAACCGATAATCTAACCATGCCAACCGAACCAAGGAACCGATTGTTTAATAAGATTGATTAATTGATGATTTTGATTTTAATTTTTGTTGAGGCTAATAAACGAACTTAACCGAACCATACACACCCTTAGAAATGTTTGTGTTCCCCGCTGCATCGCGCGGGCACTCTACTAGTATACATATATGTAGAAGGATTGTTGTGAACGTATTTGAATGACACCTTAATATACATATATGTAGTAAGGATCGAAGAAATTGTATATGTTGTTTTAATGATATGATTATGTATATACAACTTGTTCGATTATGGTTCTTTTGTAATTTTATACAAATCTCCATATATATAGGATTAGGTTCAAATGAGAACCTATGGGCCAATTGAGAACCTAAAGAACCAAATTTAGTATTAGTCAAAAGTTCTAACAAATATTAATTACCAAAATAAATATAACTCATCCACCTTTAATTTTGTTTTTTTTGCATCACCCATTTTACTATTTTTCATTTGATAATTTATGTCTAAGATCCTAAACCCATTAAAAATAGTTTGTGTATTGAAAATTACCATCTTCGGTCCAAAAAATTATGAAGATGTAAATTGAATTATACACATATGTAGGGCTGCAAACGAACCGAACAAACACGAACAAAGTTTTCTTCGTGTTCGTTTGTTAACAAAATTATGTGTTCACGAACAGTTCATGAACACTTACCGAACGAGATTTTCTGTTCGTGTTCGTTTGTTAAGAAAACACTCATGTTCGTGTTCGGTTGTGTTCGTTTTGTTCATGAACGCACACGAACACAAACGGACATTAATGAACACAAACAAGTGTTCATGAACGGAAACAAAAACAAACTGACATATATTAACTTTTAAATAACATCGAATTCGCATGCATTAAGACATTGGCTAGATCCACCCAAAAGATAACCTAATTGTCCAAACATACTTAGTACTGGATAAGGGCGTTAGAGGTGGATGGCAAAGAGCATTGGAGGTGGACGGTATCAACGCTGGAACGTGGAAACACATAATGAGCTTGGATATAAAACTAGGTTTATTGATCTCATATAGTCATATATTTACCTCATATATATTATTTATTGGGTAAAGTAAATAAATAAATATAAAAAAGTACAAAAATTAAAAACCTTAATAAACTATCGAACATAAATGAACACATTACCGAATGTTCATGAACATAAACGAACGAACGCGACCTCTGTTCGTGTTCCTTCGTTTAACTAATCGAACTTCCCGCCGAACGGTTCATGAACTGTTCGCTGAAAGTTCAGTTCGTTTGCAGCCCTACACATATGTACAGTTGTGTATAATTAGTGCAGATTCACTGTATATTTATCTTTGTTTTTATCCAATACACCAATTTTGTTTATACATATTTATCTATCGGAGAGAAACAATAAAAACCAAATACACATGCATATTTCCAATATACACATATGTATATATGTGTTGTACATCAATGTATCTACGTATGTTTTGTCCACCTCATAGATTTGTATATGAATGTTTATGTACTGAGACAATAAAAACATCAAATACACACATGTATATTTCTAATATACATATTTGTATATAAGAAATGTATTTGTAATTTTTTTTGGCGTGCATAAAGCTCTTCCATAATTCAATATAACAATAGTATAGCCCAAATATCCTAAATGTACACATGTGAACATTTTAATTAGACTACATATCATTAAGCTTTGAAATATACTGTATACATGTGTATTAAGTATACTAAGTTTGTAAAAGCTCCACATGTATATTAGCCCCTAAGATTAAGTCCTATACTTGGATATACACATGTGCATTAAATATGTAACAACTCTTGAGTTTAAGTCTATAACACATGTGTACTAGTAATGTTTATTAAAATTAACTTGGTTCTAGTATACACGTGTGTATTTAGTTTGTAAAAGCTCCACTTATCGACAAACTATTGATATATACACATGTATATAAAAAATATTTGTATGTTTCATCCACTATCAAAATACACGTTCTAGTTTCAACTTTGATTATACACTTTTGAACATCCAAATCAAACGGTGTCTCATTGATAAGTTACATAATTCGCTCTGATCATTATACACAAGTGTATAATACAATGTTGATAGAATTCGAAATGTACTGTATAAACGTCCCCTTCGTTGCAAAAAGTGTATAACTATTAACGACTGCTACAACCCTAAAATGGCAAAACCAATACCACAAAATAATCGATTTATTATGTATATCACTTGTAAGTGGAGAGCAGCCACTTGGGTATTGTGTGATAGGAGGTTTCCTGTAAAATTAAAGGGGAGCAGCCACTGGGGTATTGTGTGAAAGGAGGTTTCCTGTTAAATTAAAGGGGAAATTTTATAGGGCAGCAATTAGACCTGCTATGTTATATGGGACGGATTGTTAGGCCATCAAGAAAACACATGCACATAAGATGGACGTAGCAGAGATGAGGATGCTGAGGTGGATGTATGGGCACACAAGGTTAGACAGGATAAGAAATGAGGTTCTTAGAGAAAGGTTGGGAGTAGCAAGTATATCCGATAAGATAAAGGAAGGGTGATTGGGGTGGTTTGGGCATGTGAAGAGGAAACTGACGACAAAGCCAGTTAGGGCGGTGGAAAACCTCATTGTGGAGGGGAGGAGGGGTAGGGGTAGGCCCAGGTTGACTTGGGATGATAGGATTAGAAAAGATTTACAAGAGTTACACCTCTCTGAGGACATGGTCCAGGATAGGAGCTTGTGGAGACATAGGATCAAGGTTAAAGACTGTTAGGATAGGGTCAGATGAGTTTTTAGATGTGTCATAGGAAATAAGATTTTTCACACACTTTTTTATTGGTCTTTACATGTGAATATCTCCTTGTGCTTTATAGGTTTTTTTCTAGTTGTATTTCTTTCCCATTTTTACCATGTATTCTTTCCACCATCTCTGATATTGGTAGTTTAAATTATTATTATTATTTCTTATATATATATATATATATATGTGTGTGTGTGTGTGTGTACGTTTTTTTTAGCCGATGGTCTCTTTGAAAACAGTCTCTCTATTTTCAGAGATAAAGATAAGGTCTGTCTACATCCCGCCCTCCACAGACCCTACAAATAGTTCACTATCTGTGGGATTTCACTGGGTATGGTTGTTGTTGTTGTTACATGTAAAACATAACAAAAAATATTAACAACATAATAATCGATTGATGATTTTGTTTCAATACCTTATATTATTAGCGATCGAATGCTAAAAAAATAACTTCTGGTTCTTGATTGAAAGTAGTTTATGGAAATTTGCAATTACATTTTTAGGGTTTTTATATTTGAATCATATTTAATGTGATGTATAGCAAAAATACAATAATACTCTTTTTAATCAGATTTTATTAAAAAAAAAAAAAAACTTGTAATTAATTACAATCTTGTCACTTGAAATCAATGGATGTAAAGGTTATATTATCTTGTCACTTAATTATATTAAATACTTTTAACAAAAAAAATATAGCAACCTATTTGTATTGCAACATTACACACACAAGTAGTCAGGCCTTGAATTGACTAGTATATGTATAACTCGTTTTATTAAACATGTCAATCAAACCCAACCCTTTAAATAAATGGGTTATCCGGCCTGTACTGGCCTATTTGATACATGGGTTAATTCGTATGCAACCCGTTTGATAAATGATTTTGCGTTAAGGTTTTTATATGAGTTTAGTATTTTGATTTTTATTTTTCCATCTACTTATTAACTTTAAAAAGGTTAACATAAATCTCCATCTTCAAAACTTTATCACCTATAAACTTCCAACTTCTTTTATTGATTCTAACTATCCATTTTCAATACTTTTCGTTCGCTTCGTTTATTAACAGGGAGTTAGAGATAAGCTAACAAAAACAATTAAGTGTACACCAATTAAAATGTTTCATCATGTTAGGTATCAAATAGTATAGGGACTAGATTGTAATTGTCTAATAGTTAGGTAGTTGTATTGTGTATAAATACATGTAATGAGTATGAATAAAGTAGCTATTGATTTGGGTTATTCCTCTCCTCTCTTGTGTTTCTTCCTAATTCTCTAGCTCTTCTCTTGATTACCATTTTGTTCGTAACAAGTATGTTAGGTATCAAATAGTATAGGGACTAGATTGTAATTGTCTAATAGTTAGGTAGTTGTATTGTGTATAAATACATGTAATGAGTATGAATAAAGTAGCTATTGATTTGGGTTATTCCTCTCCTCTCTTGTGTTTCTTCCTAATTCTCTAGCTCTTCTCTTGATTACCATTTTGTTCGTAACAAGTGGTATCAGAGCCGTCGAACCTTTCGACCTCCGACCACCATCTATCCGCCATCAACCACCGTCACTTACCACCATAAACCACCATCACCGATCATTTTCACCACCAAAACCCACCACCGTAATCCATCATTCTTCCACCCAAATTCAGCCATTTTCATTTCAGATCTTGATCGGAATTATAACAACCACCTTAACCGCCTCTAACCACCGTTCACCACCGTAACAAAACCACCATAACCAACCACCTCACCACCACCACATGTCGTTAAACCACGGTAACCACCATTTTTTTCGAGCTTCCTTTCTATGTTCGTTTTTTTTCCTTTGTCCTCATTATCTTCTATTTTTTCCATTTCAATTTTGATTCTTTCATTCCGTTTGTTGTGATCCAATTATTACTCTATTCTTTCATTTCTTTTTAAGTTCCTTTGTTCTTTCTTTTCTTTCATTCCATCATTTCAATCTGTTGATTCTACAACAATAAACAATCAAATTTCAATTAGATTTCAACAAATCAAATCAAGCAGATTACCATGGAAGTATTCGGGTCTCTGAGCCAAGAAGATACAGTTGATGAATATTGTGAAGAGTTCAAATTCTTGCTTAATAAGGTCAGAATTTCAGACGAAATTTCTGAAGATTATGTGGTGTATTGTTTCATTTTTGGTCTTAAACCAAGAATTGGTAATATGCTTATGGCATATCACAATTTGAGAAGAGGTTTAAGTTTGGAAATAGTGATGTATGTGGCTAGATTACAAGAAAAGATTATTAATGGGGGTTATGTTCATGGGTCAATCCAAGAAGGATCATCAGATTTTGAGCAATGTAGTCTTCATATCCCTTGTCATAATGAACAAGTTCTTGAATCATCTTATTCTTCTCAAGTCACCAAAATGGAAGTTGCCCACCATGTGTTTGAGGAAATGCCTAAAAAAGGTATAAATGGTGTTCAAGAACCAATTAATCATGAAAATGAATTCCGAAACAAAAATCCGTTGCGAGAACCAAGTATAGAATCTGAAAATGAGGTTGAGAAAAATGGGGTTGAGAATCAAGAACTCATTAATCAAGTTTCATATGATGACAATGATTCAAAAAAACAGAAAGGAAATAATAAGGATGATAATGACAGTACTCATGTTGTTGACACCAAGCTTTCAATGGACTGGTCTATACCTCATGGGTTTGTTAATTGTTTTAACCTGTATGCTTGTAAAGGAAATGTGGATTTCATCACTAAACATGGCACATGTATAAAAAGAGAATTCCATGAAAATCATGTTGCTACTTATAAAGTGGGTGACAAAGACCTGACAGAAAGTGAGATATCAATCAAGGAATGCTTTACATTAGTTTTAGGTGCAGCAAAATCCCTTGGTCAAAGTAAACTTCTAAGAGTAGAGCTCCACTTTGTTGTGGCAACCTTTGAGAGTGTGATAAGTGGAGACAGTATGACGTCCATTTTACCGTTCATATTTGATAGTTTTGATTAGATTTTTTTTTTTTTTTTAGAATATGATTTTTGGGGACAAAAATCTTTTAAGGGGGGAGTAATGTTAGGTATCAAATAGTATAGGGACTAGATTGTAATTGTCTAATAGTTAGGTAGTTGTATTGTGTATAAATACATGTAATGAGTATGAATAAAGTAGCTATTGATTTGGGTTATTCCTCTCCTCTCTTGTGTTTCTTCCTAATTCTCTAGCTCTTCTCTTGATTACCATTTTGTTCGTAACACATCAGAACTAGAGTGATTGGTAGTTTAAATTGTTGAGTAAATTGTTGAGTATATGATAGAAGTGTCGACCCTAAACATGACATACCACGAATAAGTATTTGCGTCATGCTCGGGTTCAACATTCCAACCCATACGTTCACGGAATTCAATGGCCAGTTGAACGAACTGCCTTCATAACGTACATTACAACACACGAATCTAGGCCAATAAAAACTTCCTCGGGTAGTTATTAAGAATTAACCATACATTACAAGTCGCCATTTCATATAAAAATACATGTACATAATACTGTTGTATTTGCTGTAAGTTAGCTGCAGCCCCAGAAACAGAACCCGAAAACTGAATCATGTATCCAAACTGCAAAACAAAACAAAAAAAACTATAATCATCGGAAATCGCATAGCATTCAAGATACAACATTGACCTAAAGTCGGACTACACATATCAATATTCAAGATCATACTGAAATGCAACTGTTAAACTACTGTAGTGTTTAAAATTCTATGTTCAATTTAAATAGATTTTGGTGCAGATAATAGAATTGATGTGTATCTAGCACTAAATAGAAGTGGCAAGATGGACGGTTTGGTCAAGTTAGGCCAGATCAAATGGGTAACTTAAAATGAGGGTCCAATCGGGTTGAATTAGGTCTGCCCAACCCAAAAATACATATGTTATCCATTTTTTTATTAGGCACTCTTATGGCTGTGCACATATAATGTATATATATGTGTGGCTCTTGGGGGGCAAAAGTAAAGTTGCACTAATTTTAACGTTATTTTACTAATTTCGTGAAAATAACGTTAAAAATGACAGATGGTTGATCATGCATCAGGTGGTGACGTTGATAGCCAAAAGACAAGGGGGTACATGCACCAATCTGGTTTGTCCCGATTGCTAAGTGCTATGCGCCTTATGTCTAAGGCTTGATACAAAACCACCATTGAGCCGGGGGTCTCACTGGAACCAGCCTCTCTATTCCCATGGGGTAGAGGTAAGGCTGTCTACATCTTTCAGCCTGTTCATTAGCTTCACCCATGTAAACCGTTTGAAGATAACACAAAAACAAATAGACCCATTAACAATAAACAAACCTCTAAATTTACAAATGAAGTTTATGCTCACCTAATATCCAACGGATTCAGAATCCGGGTCAAGATGAAAAATGAGGTTCTTGAATTTTTCCATTGTTGAATATAATCATTAATCAGTAGTTTAATGGTGAGAAATTTCTTCAAGCGGTGTTCTTAGAAATTTCTTCAGGCTGTATTCAATCAGTATCTGACTCTGGGGGGTTCGGTTCTGTGGTATCCATTTCTTTGACCTTTTCAAGCTGCCTTAAAAGGTCCAGTCTTTCAGGTCCATATGTGGATGGTATCTTCAAAAAACAAATGAGATTATAAAAATATATTGTTTTTATGCAAGAAATGCAAAAGGGAATTTAAGCCAGGTATGAAGCAATCACCAGTGACGGGACGTATCTTTGAATAGCAGCCAACATTGCTGCATGCCCAACGGCAGTTACCTACATCACACATTATAATAGGTTATTTGTCAGGTCAACATCAGAAAACGCCGGTAGAAAACTGTAAGGTTAGACTAGACAACAGGTCAAAACGCGCTGGATTAATAACCTTATAACTCTTAAGAACAAATAAATCGAGGATGTTATAAAAATAGCTTTCGACTCATTTTCTCTAACCTCTTAAGTTATTTATTTTTATTTTGCACAACTCATTCTCTCTAACCTCTCAAGTTATTTATTTTTATTTTGCTCATCTCACCTGCTAGAGATAACATACGAGTGACCCATTCATAAGGATGTTTTATAACAACTTTCAACTCATTCCCCAACCTCACAAGTTAATTATTTATATTTTGCTCAATTTACCCGCTAGAGATAAATACACAAGTAACCCATTCATACATAAGTGGGTCACGACTGCCAACTTAGCACCTCTGACTTGTCAGAAGGATGGTGAAACTTACAGGTAGCAGCATGAGAAAGCCAATTGGAATAACTGATGCCAAGTCAGTTAAAGTTCTTCTAAGAGCTTGCTTTTCTTTGTCAGTCAATTCATCGCCTATAATGGCCCTTCTAAGCAATCCTGTAGCTGCAGCAACATCTATGGCTAGAAGTTGAGTACCCTGTAACACATCCTGCTTATAGAGAGAGACAGTATCATCAGCCACCAAGCATATTGAGAGTTGACCAAAGAAATATGAATGTAATCAAGAAATATTTTCAAAATTAAATGTTTGCGTAGTTGAAATGGTTGTAGTGACTAAAAGTAGCAAACTGGATGGGTTGGGCAATGGGTTAGAAGAGTGATTTTGTGAGGGTCCAGTCGGGTTGGATTGGGCTGAAACACTTTTTATCCTGAGTTTTTAATTTTATTAAAAATTAGTGTCAAATATAAATTATAATTACAAAATTATGTGTTTTTTATATTCAAAATATACACTTTGAGCGTCTTCTTAACTGTTTTGACATGTTTTCTTTTTAGCTAGTCTTACTTTGACCCATTTCCACTTATTTGGGATTATATAGTATATACATGATCTGGTTCGACCAATTCAAAGCAAACAGGTCAAAATTGCCAGCTCTAGATACAGCTCTTTGTTATTCAACTACTATTTAGAAAGATGCTTCACTTTGCTGGCAACACAAAAATCACATTTAGGGCACTATTTTCATTCCAGTAAGAGTGAATTATAATCAGTCTATAGGAGGAAGTAACACTAGTGTTGAAAGGATGTCACATTTTTCGTAATATGATCAAACAAATAGATAGGCAAATAAAGCAAGTCGATGATATCAGACGTGGCAAGATAGGCAGGTGAGACTGGTTGGCTAACAGGATAAACTGAACATTTTTAGCACTGGTCAAAACAATCCAGGTCAGGTTGACCCGCTAACACTTTTGTCCAATTTTAGTTTTTTTTTTTTTTTTTTTAATAGTCGATGTGTTCGACTATAAAAAAACATTATTAAAATAATTATCCACAGCTTCAACAAAACAACAATGGGTGACTTTCAAACCGTTTCGAGACTTTTAGCGAAATAATTTAATTCGAACCTTTTGAAATTAACAAAGCCCAAATCGACCCATTCATAAATAAATCATAATTTAAGATCAAACTTTTGAGTGGGGAAGAAGTATTTACCGTGGTAGTTCCTTTAAATTTACTTATGGACTTTCCAATTATATCCTCTTTCTCCTGCACCTTAACCAATTGAACCCCTTCAGAGGCTTTAGAATAATTAGCAGAATTCTCAGCTATTTTGATATCCTCCTATGCACAAATACAAGTATACAATTACGACGATCAGATTCAAAACAGAGGGAGAAGAAAACATTGATATATTACGGAAAAAAACCTAAAAAGACTCCAGGAACAGCAAAAAAGGCTGAATAACTATTACACAAACAACATCTCATTGTACTACTAAACCCTTATGTTAATCGTAAACATCACATCATAATTCATCCGTTCCTGAGCAATTGAGGATTTATGAATATAGCTTTGTAATCTTCTTAGATACATTATTTATTTTAACAACCTCAAGAAAGAACCAAAAGGAATTGTGGGCCGGCCAACCCGTTTTGACATGTCATATGATTTAACAGTAATAAATACCAAGCCCTCTTCTTCCTTGGACCATATTCCTGAGCAATTGAGGATTTATGAATTCTTAATTTTTTTTGGGTGAGTGGATGGGTTTCATGTGAGGTAAAAGATAGTAAAACATTACGGACAAAAGAGTTATAATTTGCAAGAGAACCTCTTCGCTCTCGGAGCACTTTGCACTTCTTTCAACTCGCCTTTCAAGTTCAATCAGCTCATTTCTTAATAATTCAAACCGTTGGATTTCATCTGATTCCAGTACACCTGTATCATCCTCCTGCACAAATATGATAAATTACAATTTGCAGCTTCAAACATATTGTTACATACAAACTTAATTACTCACCTAAAACTAAAGTTTGGAAACAAGAATATGAGAAAGGAAAAAAGATTAACATTTGGACATATATCCATTTAAGTACAACATGCCGAACACATTTTTCTCGCAAATGATAAACAAGACCTAAAGCAAATAGAACAAACAATTCTAACAGGTATTTAAGAGAACATAAAGGCATATTATCATCAATTGACCAAATGGATGGCTTTTCCATCAACTACTCACAAAAAATACTTAGCTTTCTTTACAAAAATTAAACTTAGAAAAATATCATATTGGTCAAAGGAGCTCTGACCTATACAAGGCAGACATTTATACAAGTAAAAATAAGGAATTTTTTTTGCAAATAATACCACCATACTTTTTCAATTGTTCCGTTTTAGCCATAGTCGTCTAGTTTCAGTCATTGTCCCATTTTTGTGCATCCAGGTCATTTGAAGATGGTTTTGTCTGTGGTTCATTTTGTAACCAATAATCTTCACAAATTTATATAAAAAATCATCCATAAATTGAACACTTTTATAAAGAAGTTTGCATCTTGACTTTTTTATTACAAAATGACCCAAATAGAACCCAAGACTCAGAAGTACAAAAAATAAAAGCACAATCAGTAAAACAGGACAGATGAAAATGTATGTTGGTATTTTATGCAAAACATAAATAAAAACAAAAATAGATCATCATATATGCAATTCTGTGGCATACACTTTGGTAGACAGTTTCTGATTGGAGGTCAGGAGTTGGGCTTGGACGACGTACCAAAAAGCTCCATAAGCCATTAGGTTTACTATAGAGCATAAGAAAGAAGAAAAATAAATCAAATTTAAAAAGTATGAAAAATAAATCTTATGCTAAGTGGTCTTAATTTTGGTGAACGACAATACCTGCTGGATATATCCATGTCTATATTAGAACTATCACTTTTCTTGCCAACAGATTGTCTCTTGTTCCTAACGGAAGACTCTGAAAGACCATCACCATCTCCCTAGGTACAAACAAGTCAATGTACAGAAATAGTTTGCATAAATGGTTTAAGTCATAGGTCTGTGGCAAGAAAATAGGGTATACTACTATACTAAAGTCTTAACTTTGAATGTGAAATTGAGTTGCTATTAAAACCAAAAAAAAAAAAAACTTTCTCACTGGCTAGAGTAACATGTCAAGAATTAAGTAATGGATCTGTCAAGAGAATAAACTTAAGGAAAAACAGTCCAATTCGCAAAAACGTAATATCCACGAACGTAATAATGCAAAAAAAAATGGCCAGTCACTCCCCAATCGCTTAAATCGTGTGATGAAGCAAGTTTGCCCATCCTGATTGTGAAGTTTATTAGTACACTATTTAGTTGAAGTCGAGTCTTGTAATTGTTAAAAAGTATCCATTTGGTATACTCATATTAAAATAGCATAAACCCTTAAATATATTTTGTACATTTTTTTTTTCAATAATCGGCAACTTGCAAATTTTGGAACATTCTACTAATCAATAGCAATTAGCAGGTATAAATGTTTTCAGTAATTTGGGCCAACTATGCAAATATTTGTTTATTTTACAAAGCAGTAAACATGAGAACAATTTTCCTAGGGTTGTTCTGCTCTATAAGACAACATTATTATAAAGGTAATTTGTTATTTTTAATATATATATATATATATATATGTGTGTGTGTGTGTGTGTATGTGTGTGTACATGCATGTATATATGTATGCATATGTATATATACCTGCTGAAGGGAATCAGCCTTGGCTCTAAAAGATGCCTCGAGAAATTCAGCCTCTTTTTTAAGTTTTCGTATTTTCTCAAGGTCAGAACAAGCAGCTTTTAAATGTTCTTTTCCAGAACTGGAGCTGGATACGTGTAACTCTTGTAGTAATTCCTCAAGCCTTACAAGGGCTTCATCAACACTCTCCAGTGCCTAAATAAAATGCCATTCAAATGCCATCACAGGTTCATAACAAGATACAGTATTTTCCATTTCCACAAGACTAGAATTTAATACCAAAGGAATCATGACTTTTTTTTTTTTTTGCCAAACAGCAATAAAATGGAATTAAGAAGAAAGATAGAGATCAGGAGCACAAAAAAACAAAGTAGATGTCACTGACCTAAATAACTCTTAGAAATTGTTGTAATATTTTTCAGTATTGGATCTTAGATTTGAAAAATAAAGGGAAGCAACACATGGAAAGAAGTCAACAATAGCTTCAATATATTAGACAATAATATTATTAGTGATAGATTAGGGACTAAGCATGTAATATGGTGGTCTATATAAACCCACCTTATGTAATTAGATTATTCTGTGTCCCCCACACATATATATATCATATATCACCTATATGTATGTGTTTGTGTGAATTGTGTCTATACTTAACTGGTTAGGATCAAAAGAAGACTAAAATTCATGATAAAATATCCTTTTATATTTTTTCCAATCCCCACCATTTGATGATCATTCGGTGACCTTGACTTTTCAAAAATTATTATAAAATTAAAATAACAAAATGAAATTTTAATTCTATGCACAATTTCACTTTTTTACCATTGTGCATCGTTTTTGAAAAGTTGTTGCATGAAAACTGACAAAAAATAAAAAATAATACCTTTTTCACCCCCACAATTTCAACTGTGACCTTTTGTTTCAAATAAAAAAAAAACAAGTTTTTTTAATTTGATGCGGAAAATCCTTCTCACTTCTCATGATAAGAAGCCTTTCTATGTTATGAGTTACCTACACACACACACATAGAGAGAGAGAGAGAGAGAGAGAGAGAAGGGTTCCAATGAGAGCTTAAATATAAGAATCGTAGAACCCTTCAAGGCCACATAGTTCAAATGTAGGGATGGAACTCGAATGCCTTATGTTTCTAGTTTGTGTTGGTATTATTGTTTATGTGGTTGTCGCAGCTCTCTAGATGTGATACATAAGGATTAAGGAAGTAATGTAACCACCGATTTGCCACACTTTTCATCCCCCGCTATATATAGCCTACAAGTGCTTATGCACGTTCTCTATTGGTTTCGTATTATAATATACAAATACACACACACACTAATCCTTCTTGCCCAGAAAACTTGAGAGAGCTGACTTGGTGACTAGTTGGATCCTAAAACAGTGTCATCTACTTTGTGTTGGTTATATTGTGTAGATATCCAATAGTTGGAACCAATACTAAGATTTATCTTACGTTCCCAAGGTTCAAAATATCAAATTGGCGATAAAAAAACAATAATTAATCACACTGAAGCCAAAGAATATTGACAAATGAAAACTTTTAACTTGATTTAGTAAAAAATGAAGATACCTTGTCAAAAGAATCTAGTTCTCTCTTCAATGGATCATAACCACCAGAACGACTCAGCTCAAAATCATTTGTGGTACTGCTTTCAATCATCAGTGTCCTGCATTAACATTTTCATATCTTGTAAATAATAGGTCTTTAAATTAGGGGAACATAACTCAATGTAAAATGTATTTTATGTTCGAAAGACAGCATTGCCATTCAGTTTCCAAGTTATTAGAGTTCTTATTATCAGGTTGTTTTTCAGATACATTAGTCAGGCATATAGAATCTAGATAAGTACTAGTTAAGGAGAAATCACTACTTTATTCCTTAATATAATATCAGATTACGATATATTAGGATTAGATTGCAATTAGAATTGGTTTCCTATGTATATTTACGTGTTTGATCATTAATGAAAGAGAACATAATATTTGTCTTTTATCAAGTTTCCACATATAGATTTCCTGCCTAGTAGCATACCCAGGCAATATAATTTTAAAAATCATCACAGAATTGTAATTATCTATAGATATAGTGCAGAGATTGGACACATAGCATTGTACTTACTTGGGTATGCCTAATTCTTCCATAGACCCTTGTAAGATCTTATGCCTGAAATAAAAAAAAAATGTGAGTTAAATCACCTCACGAAGAGCACAATTTTATTTTATATCTTCAAAAATAGATGGCATACCCTCTAGAAAGAAATCTTGCAGCCTTTACATTAGAAGGGTTCTCAAGCCATTTACTATATTTAATGAAGCTCTGAATCCAGTGTGAACAGACATCTAAAACAATAGGAACAGCTTCCTCATTTGGAGGACCTTTTTTACTTTTATGGTCATGTGAGCGGTTTTGAGTATCAACGTTTCCTGGGTAGAATGGAAGCCAATCCAACTCTTCACATACAACCTACAACATGTTTTCAAGTTTAAGAATTTTTCAAATTTAACTTTCTACATGATAATATGATATATTAATCCAAATATGCTAACCTCTACATACAGTTGATAAGAGCTTATTGATGAAAGTTGAGGATAGTATAGGACACTGCCACCAATAAGATACCTGCTTTGAAGACAGATAATAATTAGATGTATATTCGGATTATGCAAATTCAAATATGTCATCCAAAAACTTTACCTGATCAATCCTTCAATGGGTTTAGGTACTGACTCAAAGTTATTTGCAGATAGAAATGATTGAGTCATCCTTCCCAAAGCAATGAAGAATCCAAAAATCGTCAAATCTTTATCTAAAACCTACAGGCGTAATAATCAAGTTAAAATATGTAACACGACTAATTATGAAATTCATGCTGAAAACTGATTAAAATAAATAATGGATAACGTTTAAAATAGTAATAACATTTCAAAGAAAAAACTAATTTTACAAATAAGTGAAATAACGACCACAAGTTACGAGATGAACAACATAATAACTAATAGCATGAACGGCTTGTAGAGTTGTAGATGGTTTTATGATTCTGGAGAAACATAAAACCCTGCGTTTTTTTTTTACCTCAATACTTTCACTGGTTGTCAATCGTGACCATATTCTCTCTCTATCAATAGCCCGTTGTAACTGCTCTTGTACAAGACTAACCCAAAATAAAACTTCTTCAGTGCCTTGATCATCTTTCACTCTGCATGCTGCAGCTCGAGGTCCAAAGTGGACCAAAAATTCTCTGCGCAGACCAATTTCTTTAATGGAACTATAAGCGGAGCGTATAGGAACAAACTCAACCAGCATGCTCATCAATCTACCAGTTAACTCAGGAAGAACAGAGTAAAACTGTGTGCAAGCAACTTTTGTAGGGCCCAGTTTTGTTATTGCAGCAATGCAACTCAAGGCAAACAGGAGCAACGATTTATCACTTGCATCCCCTGAACTCAAGGACGTGCCTTTTCTGAGCCTAGAGAAAGAACCAAGTTAGCGTGATGTAAAATAGAGGGGGTAATTTCTATATGTTTGCTTGCGAATGGGTTAATTGGATCATCTTTTATCTAAAATGGGTCGAATCAGAATTTTATTTAAAAAGAGAATGGGTCAAACAGGTTGAAATTATCCCAAAGTGTTTTCATTGCATACAGCTTCCTGAATCGTTTACTAAATAAATATAAAAAGGAATGTAACAATAAAATTTAAATGTTCCCCATAATCATATTAAAGACCTAACCTTATTTATGTAGTAGTCCTAAAGATTGGAAGACAAAACGTTGTTGCGGGTCAACCTAACCCAGCCAACCTTACCCATTTCAGGCTGTTACCCAATCCGCATATCTTCCCACCCCTAATGTACAACCGAAACTTTCACTGCATATATGAGGTAACTACTTACACTCCAGTAGCAGCCGCAAATCGTTGATCTTTCTCAAAATAATTGACAAAACTGGACACCACAGATGGCAATTGCTCAGACCAAAACCAGTCATAGAGTTCTGGCTGCTTGTCCAATAGTGCATCCCGGATTACACTTTCTAAGGGAGCAGAATGCCGTGACAGACTGCATAAAATTTATAATTAGATTATGAAAGTTGATTTGGGAATACTTATGATAAACAGAAGAAAACACATACAACGTGGACACTTTCGGAGAATCGACCTATCCCAAATGAAATAAAGAATGTCATTTAAAAAAGGTAAGATTAACAAACTACAGAAAGAAGAGGGGGAATAGGAATAAAATGAATTCCTTTTGAATCATATTTGAATAGCTTTTTTAATATTCAGTAGAAAAAAATTAAAAACTCATGATATCTAGCATACCAATGCCACTCATGCTGGTTTGCTAGGTGATACAGTTGGAGCTTAGAGTGCAACATCGCAACACCAACCTAAGTCAAACTGTCCATATCATGGTTGTCGATAGCGAATAGCGGTCAATAGCGACAAGCCACCGATATGCCATGTAGCGATAGCGACGAAATAGCGCCCGCTATTTCGTATTTAGCGGTAAGGTATTAAAATATTTAAAAATATTTTTATGTACAAATTTACAAGTATAAGGACCAAATGTTTATACACACAAACTAATTTTATACTAATTTTATACTTTCTATGTAAAATTTAGAAGTTTTAGGCACTATATGTAAACAAATGAAAGATAGAGGGGTTAAATGTGAAAATAGTTAAGTTTTTAACCCTAAAAAGGCTGAAAACAGAGAAGCACAAATGCACACAACCGCTATTCATCTTCCTCCTTGTTTCTGGCAAAAAAAATTACAGCAACGTCGCCAGAATCGTCGCCGGAAATCTCTATTTAATCGCTATTGCCCCGCTAAGCACAAGATAGCGATGGATAGCCGATACGCGACGCTATTCGCGATCGCTATTAACAACTATGGTCCATATACTACTTTATCAAACTGAGATATCCATTGATAATGACTTAAGAGGTTTAATCCCACCTATCCTGTATTATTAACTTCCATTGTTTGATGAATGCAGATTGTAAACTAAACTGACTTACACACAGACATCTTTATTGACTTTATATGCAACACAATAAAGATGGCTTATCTTTTATTTCCTCATGCAGACAGGAGATATCAAATGAAGTAGTAATAAAACTATAAAAGAAGACTCAAATGCATTACCTCCTTTGCACAAAAACATTGATGTCTCGGTCTCTTCTGTCTCCACGAGATGATATCTCACATGCTGCTAACAGTAATGAATACACTGAGGCCTGAAGTATTTAGAAATTATTAGCTTTAGTTCATAAGTTGATAGAACCCATGAGGAATACCATAACTGAGCACCTCAGAGGCTCAGACAACAGATTATAATTGAGAATTTGGAAGATTTAAAGCTGGTTTCAAGTTTAAATAGATCTTTTCTCCACTTCAGAAGTTCAAAGCATGTTTTCCTTTTTTCATGGATATGGACGGTAATAATGATCATGTCTTTTCATATGCAAGGTAGACATCTTTCAACCTTTCTAGCCACGTCTTTACATTTTTCGATCATATGGCATGCATGTTGGGCAAATCACACAGCAAACAACAGACATTACAAGTATGGAAATACAATTAGCAATTTAGCACAAAAACAATGCATAACGCTTATTAATCTCGGATTAGGGCAATGACCTATGCTAGAACTCCCACCTAGTAGCGGTCATTTGTTTGTCTGGGAGCAAAATTGTCCTAACAGAATGTTGCAACATTTTCTGCAGCATTTCCAATAAGACTCCAGATTTGACGATAAACCCATTTTCAGAGATGGTTAAAGCATATATATAACATGTCAAGTAATTTTTATTAAAAAGCATCAATAAAGGGTGACCCATGACCCTGTACGCCAAAGCTCCTAAGGGTCTGTGACGTTAGTCCTTGTACACAAGAATTTTGTATCATCATAAGTATGTTCGATAACATACCGTTGTTTAAATTGGTCAGTTCCTTAATTTTATTTCAGTGTATTGTGGTTATTTCTCTATTGACCCTTGGACTTAATAACATAGCTTCACGCGTGAAAAAATCCACAATTGTTTGGATAGCGGTTCATCACCGGTGATGGTCTTATGATGTTAACGTCTACATCTTCTACAGAGTACAAAGGACAATATACGGCACATTCTGATTCAGAAATTGGATTACACAATCATAGATGATCTACTGATGCCTAATATGTCATGTTCAAAATCAAAATATTTGCACATACTTAACTTCTTTGAGTAACTCATTTTTAATGTTCTATTTGTTCAGCACGAAACCTACGCTTAAAATCAACAATCAAAACTTTATCGAGAACAATATTGTTTGACAAGATATGGGAAAAGGAGATGTGCCATAAGCCCATAAGACTGATATAAACATATGCCAATCTAAAACACATAAAAATTATACACACGTTCATTTATGCAAATGCCTATTTGTCTCTAGCAAGAACATTAGCAACTAACCTGATAAGATAAAGCCTTCACCCAAGCATTTTGGTCTATACCAAGCCAAGCAGTTGAGAACCATGATAACTTGGATGCAGAGCCCTGCTCTTTAATGGCCAGCTCATATACCCTTGCAGCATCATGCAATGATTGTATAAGTGCACTATTATATTCTTCGTTTTGCAATGACTCGTCAAGCTTGACCCTCAACTTATCAACATCCCCACTACTTATTTGCGAACTACCATTGACTGTCACACCGTCATCAGCAGAAGCAAATGGCAAAATGCGTCTTGTTCTTCTTGACTTGTAATGAGTCAAACAGGATAACTGAGAATCTACTGATGTGGAATTGAGACTGGGAGTCCCATCTTCTAATAAACAAAGATTTATCCGGAATCTTTTCCTTGAGTAAACCCTCTTGTGATAAAAGCAGGTTCTGGAATGTTTAAACGATACCAATGGATTCAGAGATCTGCATCATGTATGCAGTATTAGAAAGTTAAGGTTTATCTTTATCATATCACAACACTAACTCTCTTTGAAAGATATTGTGGTGAAAAAATGATCACTAAAAACAAATCATGATTCAGTAGCTCTATGTTTGACATTCAATTATGTTCTGCTCACTTCCACTAAGGATCCAATATCACTATCAATTACCTAAGTAAAATACCTAATAAAAGCATATTCGGATAAAACTAAGATCAAAGATAGCCAGCAGGGTTTACTCAACCCTTAACAAACAAAATGCTACCTAAGAAACATTTCCATGATCCAATTATCCAACTGCTAATGTGCAACTAAAGAAATTAACACTTCAATTTCAATCACTTTAAGTTATTAACATCCAACACCTAGATCAAAATCATTTAGCACAAAGAGTTCGATCGCTTCAAAATTCCACTTAGGGGTCGTTTGGTTCGTCGAATTCTTTTGGAAGGAATCGGAATCTTGAAAGGGGATTGGAATATGATGTGATTGGAATCAATTCCAACCAAAATTTGTATTGTGTTTGGTTGGTAAATTTGTAAATGGAATTGGAATGTAAAAAATACAAAATTACCCTTTTTAATATTTCTCCACCCCACCCCTGTAAAAAAAATTACCCTTGTATTTTGTCATATGTACATCATCTTCATCAAAGTTCAAGAATGATAATGAAGATTTTCAACTTTTGAGTTTAAACACATGAAATCAAGAAGGCTCTAGGCTCATTTGATTTCTGTAACTATATTTCGATTTATGTTTCAATTTGTGGGTTTAATTGATTTAGGTTTATCAATTTGGGGTTCTTCGATTTAGGTTTCGTATACCTTTTGATTGATGATTTTGTTTTCATTTTCTTCATTGTTCTTCATGTTCAGGGATAAGGTCTTGTTCGAAGCTTCATCATTTCTTCATCGTTTCTTCATACGATTTAATTTTAATTTTGGAGCCCTAAATTCAGTTTGATCTTCTTCTGGTGCGGTTATTGGATTTTGACTTCCGTTTATGTTTTTATTTTCTTCAGGTATGATTTTGATTCCTGATTTTTGGATTTTGCTTTATGTTCAGTTTCGATAGATTTTAGATGTTTGTTAAAAGCTTTATCTGTTTATGTTAATATTTTATGTTGGTTTCTGTTTTCGGATTTTGGTCTTTTTTTCAAAGCTTCATCTATGATATGAAGATAAACTGGAGGTTGAGGATGATGAAATAGAGGATATTTTTTATAACTGGCTGACATTCCATTGGAAAGTTGAAATTCCAAATGGTGGAATGTATTCAAATTACAATTCCATCATATGCCAACCAAACATTGGACTTCAAGGGAAGTAATTCCAATTCCATTTCAATTCCAAAGGATTCTTTGAACCAAACAGACCCTTATAGTTATCTGCTACTTGACAGAATTGGAATCAAAAATCAACTCAGCAACCAATTACAACTATATAGACATGCATAGTTTGAAATTAAAAAGATGATTACTCAACTGAAGGAAATCGATTACATGCTTAAGATCAAAGATAGCTAGCAAGTTTAACTCAACCATTACCAAACAAAAACCTACCTACAAAACATCTCCATGATCCAATCATCCAACTACTAGTCTATAACTAACCATATCAACAATTCAATTTTAAGCACTTTTAAGTTAACATCAAAATCATTCAGAACAAACAATACAATCGCTACAATTTCCACTTAATTACATCAACTGCATTGAAACTGAGAAACAACTCAACAAGCAACTACAGCAAACTACTAGTCTGTAACTAACCATATCAACAATTCAATTTTAAGCACTTTAAGTTATGAACATGAAACACCTACATCAAAATCATTCAGTAAAAAAAATTCAATCACTTCACAATTCCACTTAATCATCTGCTAATCAATAGAATTGAAACTGAGTAACAACTCAACAAGCAGTTACAGCTAAATAGATGTGCACGGTGTGAAATTAAAGAGATGATTAGTCAATTGAAGGTAATCGAATTAATACTTAAGATCAAAATTGATAAGTAAGCACTTCAAGTTAATAACATCAAACATCTACATCAAAATCATTCAGAACAGAAAAAATATACATTCGATCACTACAATCTACACCTGATCATCTGCTAATCAACAGAACTGGATACGAAAAAACAACACAACAAACAATTAAAGCTGTATACATGTACACAGTGTGAAATCAACGAGATGATTAATGAAACAAAAGAGATCGATTACATATTTTAAGCTAATAACATCAAACACACCTACATCAAATCATTCCGAACAAACGAACACAATCGCTACAATTTCCACTTAATCATCAGAAAATCAACGGAACCGGAAACAAAAACAAAACAACAGACAATTACAGCTAAAAACAGACGCGCACAGTGTGTAATTATAGAGATGATTACTCAATTGAAGGAAATTGATTACATACTTAAGTTATCAACATCAAACACCTACTGACCTACATCAAACTCATTCAAACCAAACAAAACAATACAACCGTTGCAATTTCCACTTAATTATCAGCTAATCAACGGAACCGGAAACTAAAAACAGCCACAACAAGCAATTACAGCTAAAACAGACGAGAACAGTGTGTAATTATAGAGATGATTACTCAATTGAAGGAAATTGATTACATACTTTAAGTTATCAACATCAAACACCTACTGACCTACATCAAAATCATTCAAACCAAACAATACAACCGTTACAATTTCCACTTAATTATCAGCTAATCAACGGAACCGGAAACTAAAAACAGCCACAACAAGCAATTACACCTAAAAACAGACGCGCACAATGTGTAACTATAGAAATGATAACTCAACTGAATGAAACCAATTATATACTTAAAATCAGAGTCAAATACCTAAAACAAATTACTAACAAACAATACAATCGCTACAATTTCTTTCCACTAAATTATCAGCTAATCAACGGAAACTGGAAACGTAAAACAACACAACAAATAATAACAGCTAAAAATAGATGCGCACAGTGTGTAATTGAATAATTATATACAGATGATTATTCAATCGAGTACATACTTTGTTGTAAGGGAATTGGAACGGGAGCAGCAGACAGAGGGAAGAGCGTGCGGTTGAGAACTGTTCATTGATCGTATGATTAATAAGAAGAATATAAAAATAATAATAATAATAATAATAATAATGTTTCGTCAGTGAGAGATGGTGGTAAGGGTTCGGAGACAGGATAAAGGGAAGGGAGTGATCGGCTGAAGAGCCACGTCGGTGAGGAGAAAGCTTGTGGTGTTGAAGGATGAGGGATAGAATCAGAATACAAAACTGGATTATTATTATCGGGTCGGGTCGGGTCGGGTCGGGTCAGCCATTGATACTTTTGGTTTCAGTTTTTTTCCGGGTGGATCGTTGGTTGCCGGGTATTATCAAATTTAAGAAGGTCGTAGCAGACCTCTTGGGCCCAGTGGCGAAGTTTGACCCGAGACTTCGGGGGGTCAGAAGTCACCGGAGGGTCGGAAATCAGTAGTTTTGGGAGGTCAAAATCGTATATACCAAAAAATTTCTATACGAATACTATATAATCGGAACTTCTAAGTGGAAATTCGGGGGGTCGGTCGCCCCTGCCTGCCCCTTAAAAGCTACGCCCATACTTGGGCCTTCCTTTTTGCCTTGGTTTTAAACCAACTACACTTCCTTCCATGCCTAGTACCTGGATGATGGTATGATTATTGGAGACGCAAAGGAGGTGGTCAGGGTGCTACGTATTATTCGGTCTGAGAGACCATCTTTAGGGCTTGCGCTTAACATTAATAAGACGGAAATTTCTGACCTTCGTGTAATGGGATCCGGGGCGCAGTTAAAGACATTATAGTGTGGGGGCGCACTTTGGGGATTTCCAATGAAGGTTGGCGTCTTTGCCTATGCGTTCGGGGGGCCTTGGCCTTTTTCTCAGCAGAGCACGTGTCAACGTATACTTTCATGGCTTCCAGGACTTTGTCGTGGAAGTTGCAAGACCACATCATGAGGGGCAGTGGTGTGGTTGAAGCGGACTCTAATTATGAGCTAGCATTAGACAACATTCAAAGGGCTCTCCCTAAGCTTGATCTTGACGGTTTTACTAAGATGGGCATAGCCCCCAAGAAAGCCCAAACCTTGGCGAGTGCCTTTTATAGTAAGCATCTACATACCTTAGGAGAAAAGTTCGATATGTCCTGACGATAGAAAGCGGTGCTTGAATGCCTTCAAGGTGTTCATGCTCAAGATTTTTTGGCTGTCATTTCTATTGAAGGGCTTGGGCAGCGTATGTTGGCGGTGGAGTATCGGTTGTCCTTAAATATCAGCTCATGATCCCTCTTTTTGCCGCGGATGAGCCTTGCCCCATTTGTAAAAAGGCTTGCCTGGATAAGTTTTTCAACTGACCCGAACGAAGGGAGGTTCACCTTGCGCCCAACGGATGTTCTGGTGTTTGGTTGGGTAGGCGGCAAACATGCTTGTGTCGACCTTATCTGGGTATCCCCTGGTAGGTTTGCAGACAGCGGGTTTGTGTCAGAGCAAGCGGTTTTGAGAGTGGAGTCCAAGAAGGTTGCAAAGCACGAAGCGGCTTGTTCGGGGAATCAACACGTGTTTGTACCTTTTGCTTTCGATACATTTGGATCCCTCACTCCTAAGGCAGTGCGGTTTTTGAATCTTTTGATAATACATCTGACCTTATAAAATCTATTACATTCGAATAAAGAATTGATATTGCTAATGATCAGTGATGGCTAACATCTTGTAGGCTTTCAGCGAGTATTGTTGGCTCTTTGACACCACAACATTATCGGACTAGTCCAAATAAATTCTAGAGCATGAATAAGTGCTAAATTAGCTTCCTAGTCACACTTTCATTGTTAACATTCATCACAAGTATCTTGAACATAAGAATCATTTGCTAAACATGATCTGGTGTCAAACACCACATTCTTTACATTCTGTTTAAATATATAAAATTTACAAAAGAAATAAGTGTAAAAGAAAAACGTGTTTAAATAAGATATATAGTTAGAAAATCTATGTTTTAATTTTTCGTATTATACCTCTATAACTACATAATTTTGTTACAATCTATACAGATATGGAGCACATGTTTTGTTTATTTAATAAAACTTTTGAGCAAGATTTTATCTCAATTACATAAGAAGACAGTGTGCAGATAAATGAGTTTAACATAGCTAATTTGTTTATTCTAGTTTAATAAAATAATATATCTTACATCCCCAGTTGACGAGAGGGAATAAAAAATAAAAAATGTTTAGTCGAAACACCAATAGAATACAATACACTCCGTCATCCAACATGGACGAGAGCAATAAGTGATACAAAATAAATTGTTTTTAAAAGACTCCCTCATAAAGCCTTTTAGAAGCTTTCACATTTATGATTTACTAGTTGGTAACCCGCGCATTGCGGCGGGTCTAAAAACTACATCAAATTGTATCAATTCATTAAGACGTAAAATTCATCGAAAACTTTTTATTTAAATGATATATTAAATAACGAATACTTGTAACAACATAAGATAATTATTCTTATCTCAACTAAAGTATAATAACATCCGTACGAATTATTGAAATAAATTGATTTTAGGTGGATTCTGGTAATAATCCATTCAACAACTCGTAATTTATTCTCAAGACTACACTACCTCACACGTAACACTTTGGTCACGCCTACAAACAACTTTGCCAAATAACTTTACGTTTTGTTTCATACGTGACATACACACATGAATTCACCAAAGTTGCTCCATGTAATAAATAATAAGTAGGAGAGGGGATGTACAAGAGGATTTTACATAGAGGGTATTATTGGAAAAAATTTCATGACATTTTGGGTGTGAAGCACTAAACTTTTCATATGCCATCTTAAAAAACATAGGAAATTACTAATGTAGTCATCTCTCCTCCTTAATAAGGTAACATAGATAAGGTCTTTGTTTTTCATTGTAAATGAACCTGAACTTGCATTGCAAATATACCAACTACACTTGCATAATTATTTTTTTAACTTATGAAATAAAAAAAAATTAAAGATTGTTTTCTTATATATAACACTTGAAATTCCAACAATATAACCACAATAAAACCTTAGCATTCCAACAAAAAAAGTCTTCAAAATCTACAAACAATGTTTCTGGAGGTTTTTTCCTCTGTTACGACTGGTGTACTTAAAGCAAAGCATGGTAGAACATGTCGATAAACTCGTTATTTTGCATATTCAAAAAAGCAATTCCAAAATCATAATATACAATAACTACATATACTTATCAGGCTTTTTACTACGTAAAAGGGGTATCAATAAGCAGTGGCAGCGCAAAATTTAACATTTTTCTTATGGCTTAAAAGGGTTAGATTCGGTTAAGCGCTTTTTGCAACAAGACAATCTAGAAGAGATCGTAAGCATATAGTACTTCTGATTCGTTAGTTTTGACATTTCTAAATTCTAATGTTACATCTTAATATTTTTAAATCTCAATTTAACATATCGGTTATTTGAAATCAACATACGATGAAAAAATAAGTCATGTCAGTTTCCCTAAACCGACCATTTCTTAGTCGCAACCCATTTGACATGTTACCAACCCAACCCGACCTGACCAGCCCCTTTTGCGCCTTTAAATAAAGTAAGCTTTAATACATGTGCAAGCATTACAAAAGCATCTCTGACCTTTTCCCTAGTCAACGGTCCATGATATGGACCAGAAGCGGCGGTAGGTGTAAGTGATGCCGGTGGTGTGGGTGGAGGGAATGGCTGAAGCAAGGGAATACCAACACTTCTTGGTACATTCAGTGGTGGTTGAAGGGCGAAAATTGGCACAGGCGCCGAAGGCTGTCTTATTATTGTAGCAGAAGATGAAGAAGATGGTGTAAAAAAGGAAAGAGGTTTAATGAGACTGGTTAAGTGGTTGGTACTGTTGACCTAGTCAACACTGTCATTATGTGGCGTTGGTGTGGCGGATGAGGGGATCTGCAATAGTGGATTGTTGACAACCGGTGAAGGTACGTCACGGGAAGATAATGGAATTGTTGTTGAATTATGGTAAGGGTGTATGGAATTAACTGGATTTGGAGTATTATTACTATTATTATTATTATGTCCCAAATTCATAGCAGTCTGCAGTCACAAAAACAAATGTAAAAAACAGATCATATATTAAGATGAATGCACAACATCCATGAGGGCATACACACATCACAGACCAATCAACTTCACATTACAGCATATAAAACGAACACGCACTTAGGGTGTGTGGACATGTGTTTTTACTGACTACTTAAACATAATCACATAAAGTAGTAATCAGATTTTAATGTTTCAAATTTGAATTAAAGGCCTGTTAACGAGGCTCTGAACCATTCAGACTTGGTGCATAGCTCAACCATTCAGCACTTAATCAACCAAACAACCCCCAAGTATATTTAAGCTTTTAAGTATTCATTATTTACGAACCTAATATATCATTTTCAAACCAACTGTAACAAAACTGAAAATTACCTATGTAATATTTACCCTTCTTTTAACATAACCGGGTGACTTTTACTCTCACTTCACACAACTGTCTCACCTTTTCACCAAAAAAATGTCCTTTCTGGTCAATTTATCCTTAATTCCTCAAAAATATGATTAATGGATACCATAGAAACCCAACATAGTTTCTCATTTTGCACAGAGAGTCCCTTAACCAAATTTTGGCATATTAAAGTACTTGTACTTGTACTTGTTAAATTTATACAAACCTAAGATGTTTAATGGTTAACTCCTGTTACTTGCACACTTAACACATAGGGGACGTCACAGACGTCACAAAGGCCTTTCTGCTGATTTGGATGTCATGTACACTCTACGTGGCATCCACATATGTGCTGATTGTGCAAGTAACTGGAATATGTCATTAGTTTCATAGGTTTGCATAAACTAAGCAAGCTTGAGGACTTTTGTATGTCAAAATTCAGTTGAGAGATTCTTGTTATTCGTCATCACATAATCACTTTTTAAAACACACCTATCCAGAAATTCCCCTAAAAACCATTAATTCCAGTTATACAGGAGCATGTTATCAAAGGCTCTGATCATAGAGCAAACAGAAACTAAAGATAAGTGTGAATAGATACATACACTAAAGAAGTTTACAAATGAAGAATCTTTAGGTGCATCTGTAGTATGAGAGGTGGTCAACCCTGCCTCGAGTGGTCCTTCAATTACAGCAGAGGTCGGCACTGCTTCAAGTTCTTCAAACTCACTACACAACAACACATAAATCTAAAAAGTTTTAGAACATTAAATCTAAGCAGTTAATGCGGTAAAATATCGGTTATCGGTCAAGGACCGATATTTGAGATATCGGTTCTTGCGGTGAGATATCGGTGAGATATCGGTAGTTGCATAATATATTAAATAAGAAAAAGAAAAAAATATATAAGATGACTAAACAAAAATACATGAAAAAGAAATGAACAAATTAATAATGGTAAAACAATTGCTTGTTAAACTTTCGGAATATCATTATTATATTATAAATTTTCTACATTTTAAACCCTTCCCATACTATATATTATTATTATCATTATTATTATATACATTTTAAACCCTTTGTTTGAAGTGGTAGTACAGCTTTGAGTGAAAAGCTTTTTTGTGGACAACTTTTTATTCAATGCTCCTGACATAATCTATAATATAATATATATTTTCAGTGCACAACTTTCTATTTCGTTTCTTCTCCATTATCATCACCATTGCTGCAACTAAACTAGCCGGAAAAAATTTCCGGCGAAACCTTTTTTACATTCCCATTCTATTTAAATGCTATTCTATTCAAACACGACCCTATATAGTGAACTCACCACTGCAAATGGGCCAAAAAAAAAAAAAAGCAAAACGAGATCTCGGCATAACGACCGATATTTTTAGGTGTATATCGGCCGGTATATCGCCTATATCGGCCGATTTTATCGGGACCGAGATACTTGCCGATATTTGGGACCGAGATAGGACCTTCTGACCGATAACCGAGATACCACCGATATATCACCGATATATCACCGAGATTGACTGCTTAGCATTAAATATGACAAGATTAAGTGACAACTTGGAACTGGGAATCAACGGTTAGCTCACGTAATATTCATCTCTAATGGGTCGACAAACAGATTAAATTTTAAGAACATAGCTAAAAAGGTACCATGTCAAAGGGGGCAACTAGCCTCTTGCCCTCGTAAATCATTTGATTAAAATATTATACTATTAATGTATCTTGAACAATCATATTTGACTCAAAAGTTATTTTATAATTTATTTTTCTGACAAGAAGTGTTTCAAGATAGCCCATTCCGTACCAAAATTTTATGTTCCAACCTATTTAAAAGAGAATAGAGCTCAAAAGAGGATTTTGAAATCATATAAATATAAAAGCTCAGTCCTTTAGTTGTCTACTGCATGAGGCTATTAATCCAACTAAAACAGTTGCAGATTATTTGTATCTAACAGAGCCGTCTCTAAAATCTCTGAAAATTTATGTACCCTATCCAAACGGTTAAAAAAATAGACCCCTTAGACCCAAGTTTAAGTGTTAAATGAGATATAAAAAAATATATACATATATATAGGAATCCTATATTTTTCAAAAAATATGCCCCAAGATTTATGGACCCTGTCCAGTTGGCCTCCTCGGACCTCCCCAAAGACGCCCCTGGTATCTAATATGGAGAAATATAAAATAACACACAATAAACATACTGAATTACATGTAGAAGCTACATCATTGTTCTAAGTTACCTTTTGTTCAATTTCTGCTTTGAGGGAACCTTTGAATATGCACCAAGTATCCTCTAGGAGAAAAAAAGAGTGATAAAGAAACAAGTTTAGTACATATCATGAAACAAGTATTAATGAGAATTATGACCACTAATTAATCAAATATTAATACAACACAAATATACTATGCAGATTTTTATCTTGCCACGCCCTAAAAGCTACAAAAGCGACTACTTACGGGTGTATAAAATATATTCATTAAGTCCATTCAAGTAATGGATACCACGCATCCAGTTACTGACGATTGGAAATAGCGAATCAAGCTAGCAAAGTGACATATAACAAAAATGAAGTACCTAGTAAAAAGGTTTGCCACATCCTCACACTCGCGAGTATTGTAGAACCAAATACCATTGACTTCTTGAGAAGCATTTCGGTATAACAGATATGGAAGTTGAAGTTCAAACTCAAAATCTCCTAACAGATTCTCCACAAGGTTTTCTGTTAATTATTAGAAAAATGATGTCAAAGATCATAAAAAAAAACTAAAACACTTATCTAACTGATTGAGATCGATCAGACAGACTCTTCTATCTATCTATTGGAAACCCTAAACCCAACTTGAAGATTAACTAACAGGTGTGCGTGTGTGTGTCAGGTCGGGTCGGTCTGGGCTCTCTCTGTGCACCAAACGAAAAAGATGAGGATTTGTTTGGCGTCCAAAAAGGCAAATGGAGTATTATTTCTTTTTGGTTTTAGTGGCGGTAAATAATGAAAATACAATTACCGTGTTGTATCAAAAGTTTTGGGTTGTAGTTTAACGGTACCAAAGACTCAAAGAGTGATGAAATGTGTTTCTGTTTGTTGTACATGTCTCATGATGATGGACAAAAAGTATATATTTAGAAGTAAAATTTGTGTGGAAGTGTGAGTTGACCGTTTTGTAAAAAAGATGAACGAATCGTTTTTTTTTTTTACATATTTCTAATTGGGTTTTAGATACGTGATCCAACTTTGTAGGTTAATCAAGCCCACAACGGTTTCAATGTATAATGGAGGCTTAGCTCTCTCCGTGAGCATTTCAGTGGAAAATACAATATTGAATTGGTACCAAGATACCGGTTTTGGAGATTTTGGTAGCGGTATTTTCAGCATGGGTACCACATATTTTCGGTTTCAGTATCGCTACTATATTTGGGAAAAAAATCGGTATCATTATTGGGATCATTGGTACAGTATCAAGCTCATTCCTATCCTACCTTCTATCTCCTCAAATGCTTACATAGCTCACATACACATTCATTATTACATTTCTTCTAACTTTTTTTTTTGATCAGCGAACAACTGTGTGACAACCACCCTTGCGGGGCGCCGTGCCCAAGAATCGACTACTCGACCTTCAGCAGCCCCCGCCTTCTCCCGATGCGCGGAAACCCGAGCCCCACCCACCCAAAGGCACGACAGTGTTATAGAACTCGGTTAAACCTCGCCGCCCGTCAGATTCGAACCGGCACCACCCGTATTCGATCTTCACCCGGATACCAAACCATAAATGTTGGAAGTGGGGATTGAACCTTTGATCACATTTCTTCTAACTTGATTTCATTAAGTTCTATCTTCGTCTCCAACTCGAAGACCCAACCCTACCAAACAGTTTGACCACTTTCTTCATCCTCTTCATGTTCTTTAAAAACACACAATAATTTGGGTATCGTAGGGCCTGATCAGTAAACCCTTGGTTATTGAGCTAGCTTTAGAATCAAACCAATTATTCACCCGAGCTTGAGCCGACATTGAGTTCAAAGTGAGCCCAACTCGAGCTTAAGGGAGCTCAAGCTTGCGAGTTTAGTTAATTGACATAATAATTGACAAAATTTGTGTGGAAGTGTGAGTTGGCCGTTTTGTAAAACAGATGAACGAATCGTTTTTTTTTTTTTTTTTTTACATATTTCTAATTGGGTTTTGAATACGTGATCCAACTTTGTAGGTTAATCAAGCCCACAACGGTTTCAATGTATAATGGAGGCTTAGATCTCTCCGTGAGCATTTCAGTACAAAATACAATATTAAATTGGTACCAAGATACCGGTTTTGGAGATTTTGGTAGCGGTATTTTCAGCATGGGTACCACATATTTTCGGTTTTAGTATCACTGCTATATTTGGGAAAAAATCGGTATCATTATTAGGACCAGTTCAGTACAGTATCAAGCTCATTCCTATCCTACCTTCTATCTCCTCAAATGCTTACATAGCTCACATACACATTCATTATTAATGACTAGTGGGAATGCCCGCGCGTTGCTGCGGGTGCGTTTGTTTTATTGCCTTGTAGTTGTTGGGGTTTGTGGTGTTTGTGTGTATGCCGTTTGTGTATGATTCGTAATAATGATACGAAGAATGTAGGAAGCAACAAGCTAGTAGTAGGGTGTAATGCATAAATATTGGTTACTAAATTTTGAAACTCAATACATAGACTACAATAATAATAAAGATCCCAACAAGTTACCGATATCCGGTATCATTTGTTTGAGGTCATTATTCCCTTTTTTTTCTTGATAAGATCGCTTTATATTCCTACTCATCTTTGCAAACTTTATGCATGTTGACTTTTATGGTCAATATGCAAACCTCATGAGCCAAATTAACATAAAATAAAAACTATATTTTGAGTATGCCTGTACCGAAAGAACACGAACGAGTGCTTGTTCGTGTTGGTTCGTTTAACCTTAATCCAACAAATGAACTAACATCAACACTAAGACGTACATATTTTCTTTATTCATGTTTGTGTTCATTTATGCTCGTTCGTTAGTATTCTAAACGAATGGTTCACAAACATAAACTTACACAAATAGAAATAAACAAGCATATACTAACAAGATTTGAAAGTAAATGTTAATATCCAAATTAAAGAATACAATATCTTCATTGTTATATCAAACATTTCAAAATTAAAAAAGGTTTTAAAGTATGAAAATAAAATAGATTTCAAATTAATATTAATATTATTATAAAGAAAGTTGAATGAATATTTAAATGAACCATAATGAATGAACATAAGCTCACACAGAGATCAACTACTTGACCAAAAACCTCAATCCAGTATATATAATTATAACCCTTCACTGGTGCATTTTCACACTCGGTAGGCATAAAACAGTACATGAACAAAACCATAACAAATTAACCATTAACCTACATTCATCCAAGAACAGTGGTTAAAAGATTCAGACTGTCCGAAATCAAACCATGGTTATTAGTCGATCCAACAGTAATACTATTGTGTTGTTATATTTTGTTGAAAACACCCTAATTTAGTAACTACAGCTAACTTTAGCGATTTTTTTTAATTCTACGGAAATGATTAAGCCAGTATTAGAAAGCATTTCAACATCTTTGGAAATCATATTTGTGACGAATGAAACCAACAATTTATGAACCATAAGTTCGAACATCATATCACTGAAAAGGAAAATAGGCAAAAGTCAAGCCTTACTTATTCTAGCTAAAGTTATACACAAAGCTAAATAGAATTACATGCATTACATTTAGATAATTTAAAGCTTATGTAACATCATATGAGCCCCGAATTGAGGTTAAAGAGTGATGATGGTGTGTGGGGCATGTGAGTAGGATGGTGAGAGATCAAAGCGAAAGTGTTGCAGAATCATAACG
Organism: Ambrosia trifida; assembly: GCA_028751855.1. Taxonomy (NCBI): domain Eukaryota; kingdom Viridiplantae; phylum Streptophyta; class Magnoliopsida; order Asterales; family Asteraceae; genus Ambrosia; species Ambrosia trifida. The sequence goes on from CM054125.1 coordinate 138,485,966, forward strand.
AGTACCAGTTTTACTTCCAACAAAGCAAAATTTTGTCCAATACATATACGAGGACCCCCACCAAAAGGCAAGTATGATGCTTGACCGTTGGTCTCCTTTACACGCCTTCAGAAAATCTTTCAGGCTTAAATTCACTCGCATCTTAGCCCCATAAGTCTTTGTCATGGTGTAAAAGCAAAATATCCAATTGTGTGAAAGATCCAGTTGGGTAGTGTTATGTCCTCTAATGTGGTTTATTGATGTATCATACGAGTTAGTGATACCCCTGCTGGATAAAGCCTAAGCACTTCATTAACAATCATGGTAACCTGCAAAACATATTGAGTAAAATAATCTTAAACCTAAAACTCATGAATCTTTATACATTAGAAAATTGTTCGCGCTAGTTAATAAAGTGTCAAAATACTTAAAGATAAAGAAGTCAAACCTTGGTCAATCAGAATCCCTAACATGGTCTCTCAACCGTGACCTTGATCTATGATGACTCCTTGAATCACGGTCTCTTTCTCTGTCATGATTATAGTGGTCATAACCACGACCACGGTCACCATCACGTGTACGGTCACCATCACGGCTACCCTCTCGTTCAGGATTCTTGCTTCGTTCTTTTGATCTAAGCAAAAACTTAAAGATTTCTCAACATATATATATATATATATATATATATATATATATATATATATATATATATATATATAAACATGTGTTCCATTTACTTATGAGTGGTTGATTCAGGTAATAATGTTACTATTTGAACAAGCCAATGACAGACATTGCATCGCATAAGCTAACAGAGCACTACATAAGATTAACATCACTAACCAGTTCTTCAGAATTCTGAAACAGATGAAAGCAGTCGCGTGTTAACACTCAGGTAGTTTCTGCTTTGATTAGCTTTAGACATTATAGTTATCTTGGGCTAGTTAGTGCAATGCTTATGTCAGTTAATTTCTCTATGTTGATGGATAAAATTGTTCCCTATGATGATTGATCAACCTTGATGATCAATTGACAAGGTAGATTAAGCTATAATTACCAATTAACTCTATTCAGTTTTATCACTATTCTACAGTTTGGTTGCATAAACCTGGGGAAGAAGTTGCTAGCCCTCATCTAAATAACATAAACTGATTCTCATGCAATTGTAAATATGTAATCTATACGCTATCTCGATAATAGACATAAATAAAATCTTTCTTGCTCGGCTGTAGGCGTAGCCTGATCGAGTGAAGAACGTGTCAGGTCAAATTGGTCATAAGAATCAGTTATAGAAGTTGCTCTATCTAATTTTAGGTAGCATTAAATTGAAGCATCTCAAGGACCCGGCTATTACTATGCGCAAGATTAACAAACAAGGACCCGGCTATTACTATGTGCAAGACTAACAAACAAGTTATGATCCATCAAAATCAATTTAAAAAAGATAAGCATTGCACATCAATAATCACCATAAGCTAACCTGTTTTAGTGATCTTGGGAACGCCAATCCCTCTACGAGTCTACGACTACAAACAGATATACAATGAATAACAACACTTATCGCACGCCAACACTCTCCGATCCTACGAATTATATCCAAAAACAATTCAGGAGGCAGATTCATCCGTCACAGTATTCAATTGCACAGTTTCATTAAAAAATGTCTTGACCCGTTACCCAACTCACCCAAGTTGCCTGGCCCATCTCTAACATGACTTGTGTAATTGTAGATCAAATGAGGGATTTACATACAACAACAAGGGCATCAACGTCATTGCAAAAGTAACAACCTAGCTTCGACTTGCTATCACTTTGTGACACTGACATTTTTTGCAATACGAGCTGATAAGGAGCTAACAAGTTTGTTTCTGATTCATTGGTTGAACTAAGAGAATCAGAACGATGATTGAAAGTTGACCAAAGTTTGTCCTGCTTATATCTTACATAGCCAACTCTATTTACCCTCAAACTTTCTAAAATTTTGATTAAATGTAATCTTAAATGAAAAAAGAAAAAATAAAAAATAAACATGTTGAAGCGATATATATTTTGCATGCTATTACAAGAAAACGATTTGACCGATAGATTACGTGAACTTATACATAAAAATAACATACGTTCAGTTGGGCCCTCTAGTTGTAAACGATTGACGAACTTTTGTTCTACTTGTATCTTCAATAACCAACTTTGTTTACCCTCAAACTTTCTAAATTTTGATTGAAGGTAAACATACATGGAAAAAGACATACAGCCAGCTCTTTTGAATAATACTATCATACATGTTATACCTCATACAAAGTAACAATCTTGTATAAATATCGAATAATACTTGCGTATAAATGAAATATTAGTACCACAACGGATAACATGAGGACACAAAAAAAATGCCATAACAAAACCTGTAAATAATTTGAAAGCTGTAAGCACATTTCTCCTCTATATGATCCAAAACACATCAGTGTTTTCGCTCGTCTACAACCCAAAATCATTAATCACAGACTTTGCTCTTTAAAACCTGTATATCACATGTCCAGCCATATCAATTATTAATTATCACACTATAAACCAGATAAACAATCTGAACAACAAGATCTTACTCTTCCATCCAATATCATTGTATGATCAATAAAATTAAGATCCCTGGGTAGTGTAGAAAATGCATGAATCAGATCTGAAACAACAAACACAAAATATCAACACAAATGCTGCAAATTTACAGTTGTGAAAACACCATTTAAAGCCTAATTTGAAGTATTATAATGCATACCTGAAAACATTAAAACTTGCACAACAAATGCAGTGGCCGTTTTGAACACAAATCAAACTGAACCCTACTTTTGATACAAATAAGAAGAACGGAATGCATACCTGGTGTGCTATTGACTTCCTGAAGGTAATTCCCTACATCATAATTAGAAATCCTTATAGTTGTGCAACACGAATGGCGTATAAAAAACCAGACATTTCATCGAGCACCTTGTAGACATAATTTAAACACAATGAAACAATGCAAAGTGTGATTCAGTTAAGCCCCATAATCAAATAAAATTGCAATAATTCACAAAATGACACACCTGGGTTTAAAGAATGGAAGCCCAACTTGAATAGCGCTTAGGTGAATTTAAGAGATGTACATGCTCAACTTGATATCCATGGTTGAATGAGGGGGAGTGGAACTTTTGAGAAGGATTTAGGAGTGAATAAGAAGAAAGGAGTGGAAACGCAAGGGGGATTTAGAAGGATGAATTGAAGGCATGGCGATTCATATTTGTAGGCTTTAATTGGGTATTAAATATTAATGGTTAGGTTAACTGCAGAGGCTTCTCAGTAGGTGACACAAGGGCAGGGATGGAACAAGTTTTTAGTTTTAACTATAAAAGCTTGATGAAATTACTATAATGTCCTCCTAAGTGTCTTAATTGTCACAATTTTTCCAATAATACCCTTAAATTTCTTGCTTTATGAAGTTGTATATGTAGCTTTAAAAATTGTACCCATAACAAAATTACAATATGGTACATCACTCCTCCTTTATAATGTATTATAGATTATTAATATGAGATGGTGACTTCTTCTAACATAATCTATTAATATACATAAAAGAATTGAACATTGCTGACGTGGCGTGCAATGGTGCCTTCAACCTTTTCATGAAATTGCCACGTGGCATCATAATTGAAAGATTTTAGTGTTTTTGAATTATTATTTTTTTTAATTAAAAAAATTAAAAAAAAAAGATAAACATAAAACCCTAAATTTATCTCTCTATCTCTCAATTCTCAATTACTAAAATTAAATTGAGTTATTTTAGGAAAAAAAGAATTTAAAAACAAATTTAAATTTTTCTCTCTTATGTTCCTCCCATAATATTTAAACGTTAATATCTTTTATCTTCGAGATTTTTTAAATAAAAAAATTACACCAAATTAACGAGCGTTTTATTATCTTTCCAACGAGTATCATAGTGTTATATAAAAAACGGAGAAAAAAACGACTATTTTTTGTGGGGTTATGTTCATACAGAAAAAAAAACTTTTAAACCAGGTTCTTATCTAAGATGTTGAAATTCAGCTAATCGTCATGCTATCATTGGAATTTTACTCTTCTAAAGATGGATAGGTATACTTCATCAAGAGAAGCTCGGAGAAATAATCGCGCAACACTGCAAGACATGGTGTCACCTTATAACAAGGTTATTTTTTATTTATTTAATTACAAAAGTAATAATTATTAATATTAGTATTAGTATTATTAGAATGGTTATATTTTTCAACCCCCATCATGAATTCTACATCTATATAAGTCAAAGTCAAATTGTAACATATTTTAAATTACGTGAAGATGATTATATGTTGAAGGTTATCATTTTAATACCGTATTATGTTTAATATGGTTTATGCTTTTTATTTTTTTTTAACTTTTTAAATAAATGTTTTTTTAACTAAGATTGATTGTGTTTAAGTTATTTACTCTTTTCGTGATTTGAGTTTTCTTCTTTTATCATTTTTTATTAAATCTTATTAAATTTTTCAACCCCGGGAAGGTCCCGGGGTAATCAGCTAGTTTCAATATAAGTTGATCTTCGTCTCCAACTCAGAAAAAAGGCCGCCAGATTACGTTGATACGACTCTAAAACCCAACCCCACCAAACAGTTTGACCACTTTCTTCACCCTCTTCATGCTCCTTAAAAACACACTATAATCTGGGTATCGTAGTGCCTGATCAGTAAACCCTTGGTTACAGAGCAAGCTCATTGAGCTTTCAAAGTGAGCCCAACTCGAGCTTAGGGAGTGTTTGTGATTGATTATTCAAAACAAATTATGCGTTTTGGTAGCCTAAAAAACTGATTATCTGCGTTTTCAAAACGCAATCCAAACAAAAAAAAACTGATTATCTACGTTTTCAAAACGCAATAATTTAAAAACCAGATTTAAAACACAATCCCAAATACCATCTTAGGGGAGCTCAAGCTTGCGAGTTTAGTTAATTGACGGAATCAAACTAGTATATAGGACATAAAAACTCGTTGACAAGAGTCTAGATTATAGATGATAAAGAAAACACAACTCAACAGTTCTAGTGTTTCAAAATGTAAGAACAAAAATGAACACAAATCACGACAAGATTTAACCTAGTATCCACCCTTGAGATCGTTGACAACATCATACGGGATGGGAGTAACGGTCTCTAGAGTTGTTCCTTCAACCATAAATCCTGGCTTGGGTCCCAAAGGTTGTCTTTTGGTGCTAATGACCACACCCTTAGCCTTGGCTTCAGCTTTTAGTTGATCGTTCTTCTTAACCCTTTGCTTGAACTCTTCAGTACACCTGGATGGCATCACATGCTCAATGCGCACATGGATTCTTTTCTTGATGATTCTGTTGCCAACCTGCATAACCAAATATATTAGTATTACAAATATGCACAGTAACATTGTGCTTTTTAATATGCATATATACAAGACCAATGCTTTGAAAGTGACTGCAATTCTGCAAACACAAGAGGCGTTTTCATTTATATTAATCTTATTTCTAAACATGGCGTTGAGCAAATTCAAATCCATCGAAGTGTTTTCGCAATAGTTAAAATGATGAAAAAGACTACCTATGAATAACAAGTGTAGCTTTTATTCGCTATAGGATGAATGAAGATATTTTGTGTTTTAGATAGTCTAATAAGGTAACAGGAAACACTTTTAATAACTAGAAATCATACAAAAACAACATATGATTCAATAACAAGTAGATAAAACCGTGATCTCATAGGGTTTGAATATAGCATGTTCAAAACTTAGAAAACCAAAACACATGCGAAAAATAATAGACCAACTTAACAATTAGTGAATAATATACAGGAAGTAAAATGTCGGCCCGGGTAGCTTCTGGCTAGTGGTGCCGGGGCGATTCGAGGTGTTATGTTATGGTGAAATAAAATTGCGTTTAATTGTTCAAAACAAAAAAAAAAACTCTAGCAGCTGTAAATCTATCTATCAACCAAGATCTTTAAAACACCAATTGATTGCTCAATAAAAAAAATATTTATTTAATTGCAAAAAACTTCTCTTTTCATTTCCAATTTGACATATGGAACAAAATATGAAGTCATAAATTGAACTATAGATACCATGGTTGTAAAAATCTCGCCTAGCCTCCGATTAATTCAATTAATCGCTAGTTGGAGGTTCGCCAAGTAAACACCGATTAATTACTAGTCAACGGCTGTCTAGCAATTCCAACCAAATTCCAACAAAAATCGATAAACTTCGGTCATATTCAAACCAAAATCTACAAATTTCGCCGATTTATTCCTATAGACTTAGAGTCGAGGAAAGGTTAAAACATGCCTACTTAAAATAAACTACATATAAAATGTGTGTGTGTGTGTGTATATATAAACCTGAAAATTACATATAACTTATAAGATCACAATCCAATTAATCACGATTAATCCCTACTAACCCGATTAATCACTAGTAGTACCTCACAAACCGACTAGTGCCTAGCAACGCTTACAACACTAATGGATACCAAAGCTGAATTAAGCTTTAAACATCCTAAACTACCAAATATCAATAAATCAAACTTAAACTAATAAACTATAATAACACTATCATTTAAAAAGCCTACACATTATCTACTAAAACAAACACTTCACAACATATTAATAAAGGTACACCTCTAACTAAACAAACAAACTCAACCAAAATAATAACAATAACAATAACAATAATAATAATAATAATAATAATAATAATAATAACAATAACAATAACAATAATAATAATAATAATAATAATAAATTGACCTGCTTGTTCATCTCGACCCCAATGGCACGTTTGGTGACATTCCAGACCTGACCAGTACGACCATGATAAAACTTATGCGGCATACCCTTGTGCACAGCTCCATTAACCTTAACATCAACATAATCACCGACGTGATAGGTTCTTAGGTAGGTTGATAGATGAATGGTACCCTTCTTCCTGAACCCTCTTGCAAACAGATCCCTTGTCCTCGACCTTAATCCGTGACCTGCCGGCATCTTTTCAGGGTTTCGATCGTACGGTCACGATCGATTGGTTTGATGGTGTTGTGTGTGTATGCAAACGGATTGAAACCCTAGATGTGTTGGTTTTAAAGGTGGCTAGATGTTTGATTAGGGTTTGTTGTTGTTGGGCCTGGGTTATGGGCTGTTTGTGTTTGGGATAGATTTGTGTGGGTTTTGGACTTTGATTTAATGGACATAAATTCAAGCCTCTTAAGGTTTTATCATATGACTTGGCAAGCCGAAACCGGGTAAAAAACCGATTTTCAATTGACCAAACTGGTTCCAAACTGAAACCGGTTTGTGAAAAAAAACCCGATTTATTCACCTCTATGACTTGCCAGATAGTAGTTTAGTTGATGATTAGGGTTGTTTACATGTTAACATTAAAGTGGCACTAAGTTAACATGTTAACATGATTTAAAAAAACAAAAAAAAAAAAAAAAAAAAAACCCATTTTTTTTTAAGTGAGCTAGTGTGAAAAGAGACAAAGTGGAGGATGTGGCATCTAGGTGGAGTTAAAAATGGTTAGAATATACCCCATGACCTAAGACCATGTGTAATGGACATTATGTGGGCATGAATGAGTTTGATAATGCCTTTAACCTGTCCCCTTAGGTATTATATATGGGCATTAAGAATGAGGGACATTTCTAGTATAATGCCCAAGGAGGAGAAAAATAAGGAAAATAATAATTAAAAGGGCATTAAAATGGGTTAACCATTACGCATTCTTTAAAGGAGCATTATGATGATGATGTGGCAAAAAATGCCCCTTAAGAGGTGGGGGGAAGTGACACGTGGCATTTTGTTTTTTTTTTTTTTAACTTTGATATATAAAACAATAATAATAATAAATATTTTTAATTAATAAAAACCTAGAAAAATACAAAAACAAAACCTAGAAAATTAAAAAAAATACAAAAAAAACCGAAAAAAATAAAAGACTAACAAATCAGTTGATATTATATTTTTCCATAATGTCACGCTTCATTTGAAGCGTCATCTCTAACTCGGGCCCTTGAAGATGCTCGGTGTTCATGGCGAGAAATTTCATATCCTCGCGTTTTTCGCGCTGCTCTTTGATAGACAATTTGCGCTCTTTCATAGTCAACTTTTTTTTAAACGCTTCGCGAATATTTTTTTTCTCCTCGAGCATTTTTTCTTGAATCGTATTGAACTGAATCATGGTGGCATTTAAATCTTCCAAGTCAGCGCTGTAGGCGCCGGTTGATCCAGAACCCGAACCCGAGGCAGTAGATTTTTGCGCCCTCTTTTTTGACTTATCTCGACCGGGTGGGCGACTCAATTCCTCTTCAAACTCGTCTTCATCCAAATTAACGGCTTCTACGTTTTCAGGATCAGTTTGACGGTTTCTTGACGAATTTGTTTTCGACCTTTTTGCGGAGTTGCTTGCAGTGGGGACGTACGCCCATTTTGAGTGGTTCTTGGCGATTTCCCAACAATGAAGAAACTTGAATTCGAGACCGGTTTCGTTACGAAACGCTAACAGCGACCGGGTTAGGCTGTCGGTGTCCGTTTCACCGCTTCTTGGATTGTTTCTTGCGTAATAATAATGCGGTTGAAACGAGTTCATTGCCCTGTTTATCTCTGTCCACTTGGACGAGAGACTATCGTTTGCTCGATAGAACTCTCGCCCCATCAACCCATGGAACGCGTTGTTTATGTCGTTCCAAAAGTCGATTTTATGGCGACTAGTTCCTACAAAAAAAAAAAAAAAAAAATATTAGCAATACCTTACAAATAAAAATCATGTTAAAAAAATTTACTATAAATCATGTTAAAAAAATTATTAGAAATACCTTGCTCTTTTTCCGACTCGCTTATCCACGCTTTCGTTAAAGCGAGCTCTTCATCGGGTGTCCACTTAAGTGGTTGGCGGTTAGCGGCGGCTATTGCTTTCTCCTCCGGGGTCTTCCTCCTGTGACTTCTTCTTGCAGGGGGGTTTTACCCGAAGATGATCCCGCGACATTTTGGGGTTGTGTTTCGGGTACGGTTTGGGTTAAAGGAAGTTGTGAAGGAACGAGAGAATCATTGAATGGGAAATTCGGATAAATTTGCCCACTAATGAAACCCGCATAACTCGCGTAGTCGGGACAAGGTGAAGGAATGGATGGACGGTTTGGGATCGGGCGAACCGGTGGTGTATTCGGGTTTGGGACAAACGCGTATGGGTTGTTCGGGTCGAAGCCTCGGTTGTATGGGTTCATTTTTGGTTGAGGAAGTGTATAAAATTTGGATGAAAAGTGTATAAAATTTGGTTGAAAAGTGTATAAAATTGGGTTAAAGTGGGTGTTTTGTAGTGAAATGGGGGTAATTTATAAATTTTTTTTTTACCGTTGATATATATAGCCGTTGGTTAATTTAATTTTTTTTTTTTTAAATTGACCGTTTGAATTTTGTTGGCCCAATAAGAACCCGCCACGTGGCCACTCCCCTCCCCCCACGCCAGTGAGCTTCCTCCCCCCCCCCCCCCCCCCCCACTCCCGCCCCTCTCCACGCCAAGGTGCGGCGGTGTTCAGGCCCTTCCCGCCCCCTCTCCCGCCCCCACTCCGTCTAGTCTTATAGTCTTAATATATAAGCAAAATGTGGAAATTCTATGGCATGCCATGTGAGCATCAATGCCAATGTTAGCATCCATGTCACTATCAGCATGCCATGTTAGCGTTAACGTCAGCATCCATGTCAGTGTCAGCATGCCATATTTCAATCTGAGTTAGTTCTCAATTAACAAAGCTCATTAAAGGAAAATACTTTAAAAGTTTGGGACTGTTGTTAGAAATTTCTTATGTACAGATTATTGTCGGTCAATGAGACAAAGTTTGATTATTAAAATCTAATTCTTCTAATTTATTGGACTAAACGTGAGAGTTTCACCAAACCGAAAACCAGCCTTACAAAAACTTGTTTTTATCAAGGTATATATCAATATCGAAGATCGCAATGGTATATATCAATATCGAAGATCTCAATATTTCATGAAGTTTATACAAAGCATCGTATTCATATCAGTCGTTCATGAAAATGATTTAGCTCAGGAGTAGTTGAAAATCCACACATGACTTTTGGAGATTACATATATATTCACTTTAACTTAACATATATTTTTTTTGAAAGGTTAATTTCTTTTTAAATCCTATGGTCTGTGGGATTTGAACCCAAGACCTTCCCCAACCTAGGTGTTTAAAGGCTTTGCCTTTGCCAATGGACCACCACCCCATTGGTTTAACTTAACATATATAGTGTCACCTACTTCCTCTTAACACGGTCCAAATAAACTACAACCCCACTACAGGAAGCTTCCTCCTTCCATCTTTTTTCATATATTTGACCAAGTTTAAATGAATTATTAAAGTAGAGCAATAATGCTAAACCCTATTAGCATAAAAAGTAAAGATTTTTTTTTTAGAACTGTAAAAATTAAAAGAGAGTATTTTTTTCAAAATTTTTTCCTCATATTATTAAGAGTTAATAGCCATTTTCGTCCATGAGATTTGGGCCAGTTTGCCACTCTAGTACAAAAGTTTTTTTTTTTTGCAATTCCTTCCCTGAGGTTTGGATTTTTTTGCCAAATTCGTCCTTTTCACTAACCCAGTTAAAAAATCTCGTTAAGGTCAGGGGTATTTTTGTCTTTTTACCTGACCTTTTATTTTTTAATATTTTTTATCAAATGGGACCCACCTGTAATTTATAACACAACAATGGATCCAAACAAGCAGCCCATTAACCCACTGCACAACCTTCTTCCCCAAATAGACTCTAAACCTAACCCTAACCCCTTCAATCAATAACCTGATACATACACGATTAAAGATCTGTTGTAAGGGGCTATGAACGAGAATCATACTACTGCTGCTATAAGGAGGTATGGATCGATTGAATCTAGAAATTACAGGCTTTGTAACTGTTTGTTTTCAACTACTACGGTTACCGGAGACGGAGAAAAGGCGGTTATGACCACCACTTCAACAACCTTCTCCACCATTAAATCATCGTCGAAGAAAGCCACCGCTAAAATCTTCACCCTATCTGGTTCAAATCAGGCCCAAATAAAGAGATACAAATTAGAGAAATCAAACAAACAGAGCCATGACTGACCGACAAAACCTGTAAGCACACAAAAGCCAACACGGCAAACGCCTACCGTTCGTATAAAATGAAATCGAACCAAGAAAGCCATTAGCGGCAGGCAACAATGGTGAGCACACAAAAGCTAACGTCTGGCCAGAAAGGACGCCGGTAACGACGACCGCCGGTACAAATTTATGTTTCTCTCTCTCTAAAATAGTGAGCAATCCGTTTCTAATCTCTCATTTACTTTCTCTCTTTAAACAGATTGTATAGTGTATATATGCATGTGTGTTTGTCAGATATTGGGGAAAGAAGAAAGACATTTGGAAAGAAGAACTAAAGACACGTGCCTGGATATGTTGATAAAAAAATATTAAAAAATAAAAGGTCAGGTAAAAAGACAAAAATACCCCTGACCTTAACGAGATTTTTTAACTGGGTTAGTGAAAAGGACGAATTTGGCAAAAAAATCCAAACCTCAGGGAAGGAATTGCAAAAAAAAAAACTTTTGTACTGGAGTGGCAAACTGGCCCAAACCTCAGGGACGAAAATGGCTATTAACTCTATTATTAAACATGTATTATAGTATTGAAATCTAAAAAAAAACAAAAAATAAACAAATTTTTGTGCAGAGTAATTACTGTTGTTAGGGCTGTTCACGAGCCGAGCCGATCCGAGCGGAGCTTTGCTCGTGCTTGGCTCGTTTACAAACCGAGCGGATCGGCTCGTTTACAATCGAGCCAAAAACCGAACGAGCATTCTTCGAGCGACAACAAAGGTCGAAATGTCCGACGATAACACTAATATTGAGATCCCAGTGTCGAAGGATGAGACTTAGATTGAGGCTGGTGAGGTGACGAGCATACGTCAGAGAACAGTTGTTGCATTGTGACGTAGGTGTGATATCAAGCGACAATTAGCGATGGACGACTAATAACATAAAGAAGTCAAGACTGTCACCTCATGACTTATTGCTTTACTATTAAATCTAGTGTTAATTTTTTTATTGAGTTAAGTAGGCTGGTTATATATTGTTTGCTTATACTAAGTCAAATCCAATAGAATCTTATATATAAAGCCATAAATTTATCTGTAAATTGTGTGTATATTTATTAATAAATAAATAAATAAAATTCCGATCCGAACCGAGCCGAGCGTACCTTTGCTCGTGCTTGGCTCATTTACAAACCGAACCAAGCCGATCGGCTCATATACAACCGAGCGGAAGATCAGGCGAGCATTTTTCAAGCATTTTCCGAACTAGTGACGAGCGATCCACGAGCGGCGAGCGATTTGAACAGCCCTAACTGTTGTAGAGTAATTACATAATTACTCTAGTGTAAACTAATGTATTTACTTTAATGATGTAATTACACTAACTAGGTTAGAGTCCAATGTATTATAATTAACGTGGTTTTCGTTATACAATTGAACTGAACCATACCGTCTTCTACACACCCCTAAAATCAAGGGCATAAGTGTTATGTTTCCCGCCGTATCACGCGGGCAACCCACTAGTTAATTAAGATTCATATATGTTCCATTTAAGTCTATTGATATTAATTTTTAAACGGATATAAAAAAGTTTCACATCATTGAAACATCTTAATGAAAGTTAAATTGGGGTTGTTTATCAGTTATTAAGAGGCTACCTTTTAATGGTTTATAGTCCTTCAATAGTCAATAGCTAACCTAAGTTCTATGAACCATTAAGAGGTAGCTTTCTTAATGCCATTAAGAGTCTACAAAACAACCTTTTACTCTAGAGAAGTGAAAGATGGTAAAATACTTGATTGGTTGATTGTATTTCATTCAATAGGGTTACAATATATAGAGATAAACTGGGCCCGTGGGCTCTATAGTAAAACCCTAAATAATATATTCTAATACTCCCCCGCAGTCAGAGCGGTAGAGCATCGAACACTCGGACTGGTAAACAATAAGAACAAAAAAAAAAATATAAAGAACATATCAATAAAAATAAAAAGACTTGTTTCGATCTCGGTTCTTGACTTGTTGGTCCAAAATTCTGCAATCTTCTTGACTTTGCCAAAAAAAAAAAAACACATCCGTACTCTTCAGTATTGACTTTACTTCGGTCCACAAGTTCCCCATGTTTGATTTTGTTTCTTAATTCCCAAAATGATAAAAAAATCCACTAGATCCCAATAAAGTAGCAATGCCATCTTATGACCATAGTCGTGCGGCGGTGTGCCAACAATAGGGGGTGGCGAAGGCTGGTGACCATGAATGACGATCATCCAAAGAGAAGAGATCCGTAGATCGAAGAGAGAGAGAGAGAGAGGGAGAGAGAGAGAGAGAGAGAGATAGAGAGAGAGAGAGAGATCAAACTTGGTTTGATCAATAACACTGGACTGTGGTCCGGCAATAGCAAGGAGTGTCATGATGGAGAAGCGGAAGCAACAACAAGACGATGCCGTAGCATCATTAGTGTAGTTGTTTGATAAAGGTAATTAAGTGGTAGAATGTGGCATGTGCGAGGGAACAGAAGACAACAAAAATTAAGACTTGGCAATAGAAGATGGTGAGTTTCTTTTTGGTGGTTGGCTAAACCGATGACGGCATTGAGAAGCAACGCCGTCTCAAAAAAGAATATTGGATAAGTGGATTGAATTTAAAACTGAAACCAAGACGTTATTTAGAATGAGAAATAACAAAGATGAAACTGAAAACACAAAACGAAGACGAACGACGACCGGAACGCCATCCTGTCTAAGGTTTTTCTCAAGATGAAACTGAAAACACAGATCAGTTGCCTGCTTCATTTGTATACTAGTATTTTCAAAATATACTTCAAACAATATTTTTAATAAAAACAATTATATAATTATTCCTCAGCGTATATATTATTCCAGAAAGGGTGACGGCGCAACTTGTTGCCCGCATACCTACTGTCCTTATGTAATTTATCATTTATTTTTAATGAAAAATCATAACATTATTAGACTTTAAAAAATATATATATTAAACTAAAAATGTAACCACTTGCTTGACAAAACAAAAAAAAATAATAATTAAACACGTCTGATCCAATACACACGGAAACATTTGAATGCAAATTTTCCAACTTTGAATTTGCCAATTTGGACCCAAAAAAGCATTCGAGAACCTTTTGTTTTTGTATATAAACCAGCCACCCTAGAGACATATCTCACCAACTCTTTACTTTCTTTCATTAGCAATATCCCATAATGGCTACTTATGCATCAAAAAATGTTATCATTATCTTCACTGTTCTACTTATATCTTTTCTTGCTAGCGTTGAATCCCAACAATTTTCAAGAAAGCTATCACAACGATCTTTAGGATTGCGAAAGGAAAAACTAAGTCATTTTCGTTTCTACTTTCATGACATAGTTGCCGGACCCAATGCCACGGCGATCAGGATCGTTGAAGCTACTAGGACCAACCGCACTGCTGCTACTGGTTTTGGTGACATTACCATGATTGACAACCCATTGACAATGGGTCCAGAACGAACATCCAAGCTTGTGGGAAGAGCACAAGGGATGTATACATCAGCGAGTTTGAATGGAATGGGATTGTTGATGGCTATGAACTATGTATTTGTTGAAGGGAAGTATAATGGTAGCACATTGAGCATTTTGGGTCGGAATCCGGTTATGTCAACGGTTAGAGAGATGCCAATCGTTGGAGGAAGTGGGTTGTTTCGATTTGCACGTGGATATGCGGAAGCAAGAACTCATACTTTTAACATGAATAACGGTGACGCTGTTGTGGAGTTTAATCTTTATGTTCTTCATTACTAATCTCTTGTACTTTTTCAAATTTTGTTTAGTTTTCATATATATTGTTCTGAGATTATGCATTTTTGAATAAATAAGATTTAATATTTATTTTTGTTTGTGTTAACATATATATTGTTTTGAGATTATGCATTTTTGAATAAATAAGATTTAATTTTTATTTTTATTTTATTTTTATTTGTGTTGATATAATATGGTTCTTATTTTCAAATAAAATGTTTTAGTACGGTGGGGATGTCCGAAGCCCAAAAATGGTTGGACGATAAGCAAGTAATGTAGAAGACAAACGTTCTTGTCTTAATTTCACTTTTTCTTCAATAATTCTAACTATAGTATACCAACACTATACTATACTAATGGTCTAGGTGAGGGTGTAATGACATTTGCTTAACAATATACCCTGGGTGATTCTTTTAAAGGGCGGGGAGGGGCGGCCGACCCCCCGAACTTTCGCTCAAAGGTTCCGATTATATAGTATTCGTATAGAAATTTTTTGGTATATAAGGTTTCGACCCCTCGAAACTATAGACTTCCGACCCCCGAAATTTCGGGTCAAGATTCGCCGCTGAATATACCTAGTTTAAAAGATTGTATCAGCATTTTCATTTATATTTTTCTTCAAAATATTGTACATATATTTAATTATAAATTTACTAAAGTCGTTTAGTAGCGATAACAAATAGTTATATATAAGGCGTTCTTCAAATTTATCATATAATATGAATGAGGCGTGGAGGATCTTGTTGAGGGGCAAATGTTTCAAGCAAAGAAAAAAGAAGATATACGTGTGCTGTAAGGTATAGTCTATACGGCAATGTGGGCGATTTGGAATGAGCGGAATGTAGGAACACCGTTCACAAAATAAAAGAAATACAGTTGTTTATTAAATAAAATCGGATTACAATACAATAATAAAATTAACAGAATACAAAGGAAAAAGGAAAATTACAAACAGAGAAGAAAATACGAAAGAGGCAAAGGACACTCGAAGCGACTGAGGCACGTGTAAAACACGCTTCCCTTAAAACAGATTTCGGGCCACCCAGGTGAACCCGTCTGTTTCCCAGGGTACAACAGCCTAAGCAGATTGCACTGCCAGAGTTACCCAAGCACCTGAAACAGTACCTGAAACAAGAGCCTGCAAGTTTGAAAAGTTAGGAAATTTTTCTGAAAGAAGGTAGTGGTTCGAGAACATGAATTGGAGAATTTCGGTGTACTGAAACAGAGTACATAACTCTGTATTTATACACGAATTGAAACATCTCATTGATTACGAATTCAATGATTGAAATTAATTCCGAAATGAATACTCATTATGAGGCCATAATTTCATTTGACTGTTTCAATTTGAAAAGTCAATGATTGGAATTAAGTTTGGAAACTCATTATTCTGTACTTAATTTCGTTTGACTGTTTTGAAGAAGTGCAAAGTGCGCCATCAAAACGCCACATTACGCCCATCGCCCTCGTCCCGGTCCCGAGCCCGAGCCCGTGCCCGGGCGCGGGCGCGGGCGCGTCGGGTGCTTCGCACCCTCCTGGCTGCCACTGGGTGTGTCCTGTTGTATAGGAATACATTCCTCTCCAGAATTCTAGATATAAACCAACACATGATTTATATTTCCACCAATGTGGGACAAGCACAAATTCCTCCAACTATAAAGTTCCACCACACACATAAAGCTTAGATTTCTCATTCACCTAGCTTTATAACTAAATGTCATTATATTACATTTAATATAATACTTAATTATTAAAATTTCCAACACGGAATGCGAGAATTTTCAATGATAAGTCGCGACGACCTATGGAGTTATTTGAAAACATTAAAGTCAAGTCGTATTTTTGGATTTGTAATAGAAATAGAAATGTAAGTATAGACTGGAATAAGTGGTGTAAATATCCCTTGGATTTATGTTCGTTTTGGCCACTAGAGTCCTTGCTTTGAGGACGATAGTGGTCGTTTTTTGAATGAAGTTTAATTTTCAAAAAAGATATAATATGAATGAGGAAAGTCTCGTGCATCTATAACATGTCACCTAACCCTTCTTAACGTGGCCCAGGTACAGTACAACCCCACTAAAGGAAACCTCCATTGTTTTTCATACGTTTGACCAAACCTAAATGAATAATTAAATGAATAATTGCGAGTTTAATGTTGTAGTTTTGGACCATCATTGATAGATGGTGCAGGATCAACCCTCTTTATGCGTTTGACGTGAGAGATGTGTAGACATTGCACACTAAACTTCGGCTTAACAACAAGGCAGCAAGGTGATCCATGGCATTATTATAACGACTTGTTGGGCGATATGGAATGCAAGTAGTGATACGATTTTTAATCAAAAAGATCCGAAGGTACAAGACATAGTGGGCAACATCAAGTAAGTCAAAGTCGTTTTTGTGGCTAAAATGTCAGAATAGATTTAATAATCTTCTTTGGAAGAATTGGTTTATGTAGCCTTTATATATGTTGTAGTTGGTTGGTGGGTGGTTCATATTTTCCATTGTTTATGAAATTCAAATTTCAAAAAAAACAAAACAAAACAATGCTATATTATATAGGGGGCGGTTATTCTACAAAAATAGGGAATCGTTCGAAGCGTGCGAAAGAATCCTAGCCTTCGATCAAGCAACATTCTTACGTCATTAAATAAAAAGTTATGCGGTGTCAATTTTGTAAATAAATGAGAGATTAGACAGTTAATAAGGGTATTATCGTCAAAATTTCTATAATCAAATTATACAATCATAACAAAGAGACCGTTCAGTCTCATTTAAACACAAAACTTCCCCAAAAAAACGAAATCAAAACTCAAAAAACCCTATTTCAAAATCATCAATCAACTCCATTTCTACGCAGATTAACCATGAAATACTCAAAAGTATATGAAAGTAAGTATATTACGTTATTCTCTAACAAATTTTACATTGAAAATTATCTAAAAATTTACATTATGCATGTTATAGGAAGAAAAAGAGGAACAGAGACTGATACTCAAAAAAACGACAATGATGAAGGTAAATAAGTATTACGTAAATTAATATTGTTATTATGCTGTGAAATTGTACTAAAATACGTATTTCTAATTATCAGGGCCAAGCAAAATTGCAAAAACCAAAAATCAAAGTGACAAATCCGAGATTAAAAGTAAAGCAAACCATGACAGGCCTTCAAAGAAAAATGGTACAGAGAATTTTTTTTGTTATGTGTTACGTGATTTTAGTAATAGAACTAGAAATGATTTTGTATATGTTACGTTATTTTGGTAATGAAAATGTAGTGATCCTGTCAATGTTACATGATTTTAGAAATGATTCTGTCTATGGTATATGATAATTATGTCTATGTTACGTTATTTTGGTAATGAAAATGTAGTTATTCTGTCAATATTACGTGATTTTAGTAAAATGAAATAGTAAAGATTCTGTGTTACATTAATTTGGTAATGAAATTTGTAATGATTCTATCTATGGTGCATCATAATTATGTCTATATTGCGTTATTTTGGTAATGGAAATATAGTGATTATGTCAATGTTACATGATTTTAGTAATGGAAAATAGTATGTCTGTGTTACGTAATTTTATTAATAGAACTAGAAATGATTATGTCTTTGTTACGTTATTTTGGTAATGAAATTTGTAATGATTCTGGCCATAGTATATGATGATTATGTCTATGTTACGTTATTTTGGTAATGAAAATGTAGTGATTCTGTCATTGTTAAGCAATTTTGGTAAATGGAAACATTAGTTTATGATTATGTCTATATTACGTTATTTTGGTAATGAAATTTGTAATGATTCTGGCCATAGTCTATGATGATTATGTCTATGTTACGTTATTTTGGTAATGAAAATGTAGCGATTCTGTCATTGTTAAGCAATTTTGGTAAATGAAAACACTAGTTTATGATGATTATGTCTATATTACGTTATTTTGGTAATGAAAATGTGGTCATTCTGTCATTGTTACGTAATTATAACATTTGATAATAACGCAGTGAACGATGAAAATGAATTACTTCTACAACAACAGCCTGCAAATGTCACAACAGTTGTTGATGACGATTTTGTTGATGCACCAGAAGTGCCTCAAAATTCACCACCAAGAAACCAATTTGTTCTGTACTCAAATATAAAATTAAATGTAAGGGCGTCTGTTGATAACTTGAATGAGGCGATGGCAAACTTATCAAGTGCGCAGAAAAAAGCAATCAAACAAATGGGATTTGAAGCTTTTTTATCGATGAACATTAAAACAGTGCCAACAAAATTAGCAAGGTGGTTATTGGTGAATTATGATGATAAACGAAATGAGTTGAATGTAGGAAACCACATCATTCAAGTTACAAGCAACAAAGTTCAACAAATCCTTGGTGTCCCAATGGGTAACCAGACAGTAAATGAAAAGAACAAACCAAGGAAGGATTCATCTAACACGCTTACTGTATGGAAGTCCCAGTTTGAACATAGCAAGATTTTAATCTCAGATGTGAAGAATAAAATAGTTCAAAGCAAAAGCGGAGACTGGATTTTCAAGTTGAACTTCCTTGTACTTTACAACTCTATATTTGGGCAAGTAACAAAGAGTTTAACAGTGAATCAAATGTTCTTGAAAGGAGTGACAGATGAAAAATCAATCAAAAAATTGAATTGGTGTGAGTACTTAATTTTCTGTCTCAAAAGAACGAAGGCAAGCTGGAATGGAACTGAAATGTATAATGGACCTTTGCCTTTTCTTGCGGTATGTTTTTTATTCATAATTATGTAATGTATAAAATGCAAATTACGTAATGTGTTCTTACTAATTACGTAATAAATGTTAACTTTATTCACATGACAGCTGCTTTATGTACATGAAAAGAGGGTATCATATGCTCCTGAAATAGCACAAACACCAGCAATTAAGTACATTAGCACCCATAATTTGTCTGATGTTGATAAACATTTGTATGACAATGGGCCATTTTCAACTGATGAAGAAGATAATGAGGATGAAGAAGGAAATGATGAAGTAGAAAGTCCTAGAGATGAAGAAGGACATAATGATGAGGATGAAGAAGATGATGATGGAAATGAAGATGCTGGTCGTGTTGGTGGAGATGATTATGATAGTGAAGAAGATGATGCAGAAAAAATGGAAGAAGATGGTAAGAATGAAGATTCATACATTCAGCATGATGAACAGCAAATCTTTCTTGAACAACAGATCCTCATGGATCTCAATCAAAATCAAGATTCACAAGAATTCAACAACGTGTTTGAAACAACAAAATCACTCTCTGACATTGATGATTTCTTGGAAAATTACAACACTCCACAAGTACCTAATGTAAGTGCAATAACTGTATAAAATTACATAACATGCATATGTATATAGGATTTTAAAAAATCACGTAATGTTTGCAGGCTGGTGATGCAAATGATGAAAACAATAATCAAAAGATTACCATAGATAAGGCAACAACAACACCAAAAATACAAAAAGTTGCAACTCAAAAATCAACAGATGAGAGCATAAAAGGGTCGACAAGGAAAAAGACAATGGGAAAGAAGAAAGACAAAAGTCCTTACCCAGTTGATGAGAATGTAAGTAACTATAATTTATTATGTTAAACATCAACAAAAATCATGTAATTTATTCACGTATTGTTTGCAGGAATGGCTTTCAAAGATAGAAAACAAAATGGAGAAGTTTCAAAATATGTTGCTGAAATAGATGAAATTTTCGAAGAAGCCACTTCAAATTTTTTAGACAGCAACCTTATACGTGAGAAGCAAAGAAAATGGAAGTCATGGGTATCAAGTTACAAATCAAGTAATGAGGAAAACATAGAAGGTAAAAATCACGTAATGTATATTTAAATGATAAAGAAGTTAGTTAAAAATTACGTAATGGATATCAAAAAAGTATATTAGTAGTTGCAGGTGAAAAGGAAAACCTGTTCAGTGTTAGCACATGGATGCTAGATGCAATAGTGATTGCAGCTGAAACACTAGAAGGTAAAAAAATCACGTAACACATTATTTGTCAAAACTTATTAATGATCAGAATACGTAATTACAGGTGAAAGGGAAGATTTGAATGAAAAGGCAACAACTTCACAGAGTGTTAGCACCGGAATGCTAAATGTAATGATCGCCGCAACTGAACAACTTGAAAAAACAAATAAGGAAGAAGCTGTGAAAGAAGATAAAGACATAATGGATGCTTTGAAAGATGCAACAACAAATGAACCACCTGTCAATAAAGGTAAAAAATCACGTAACAGATTATTTGTCAAAACTTATTAATGATCATAATACGTAATTACAGGTGAAAAAGAAGATTTGAATGAAACGGCAACAACTTCACAAAGTGTTAGCACCGGAATGCTAAATGCAATGATTGCCGCAACTGAACAACTTGAAGAAACAAATAAAGAAGAAGCTTTGAAAGAAGGTAAAGATATAATGGATGCTTTAAAAGATGCAACAACAAATGAACCATCGGCCGATAAAGGTAAAAAAATTACGTAATGTATATTAAAAATGTTTATACTAAATGAAACTTATATGAATGTATATAAATTGTTAACTAAAATCAGGAAATGAGGCCCTAGAGAGTGACAGCGCAGATATGATTGCTGAGATGATAAAAGCAGCCGACAAAGAAGAAAAGAATGCAACTTTGCAAACTTCAACCACACAAACATCATCCGAACATGTCAGTTCGCAATTCTTGAAAGAATTGAATGAGTTTGAAGAAAGATCTAGGAAAGGAAAAGAGATCGAGACATCGGAGGGAGACAAAGTAGAAGAAATACAGAATGAAAGCTATGAAGGACCAAGTTTCGATCTGAATCTCTCCCAAGATGATGCACCTACAGATGTAATTCCAGATCTACCATTCCTACATAACTCTGAAGCTGATGTCGAAACACCAAAAACAGTAGGGAGACTAATAGTTAGTCAATCACTGGAGTCAACCATAGCCAATAAACAAGTTGAACGTGCAAAAAGAGGAAGGATGTTGGCTGGACCTTTGAAGTCTCCTTACATTCAACGTCAGGTGGTAATGAAGAACAAAATAACTGATGATGAAAACATAATTGCGCAGTTTATATTTGCAGCAACAGAAGCAACACAGTAAGAAAAACCTTATATTACTTTAATTTGTTATTAGAAAAATTACGTAATGAATATTTTCAGAACATAGTTTATTACAAAAAATTACATAATGTGTATTAAAAATTATCTTCCACAGTGATGTTGTATTCGAGCCAGCAGATGGGACTCCATTCTTCAAAGTGGTATTTGAATGCTTATACCCTGGAATAACATTATCATCTAATGTTTTGGATGCATGGTCGTATGTGCTGAACCACGACGAGAAGAAAAGAGCTCCAGGTTCACCATTAAGGTTGTTTGTTCAAACAAATATTCTGGTATGCTCCTTATCTTTTTCATGTAATACATAAATTATAATAACGTAATGCTTATACTAAATTACGTAATGTATGCTAAATTTACAGCCAAGTGACTGCTTCAAGCCTCAATATGATGATTTAAAGCGAATGGACACCATGACAACGAACTTAAATCTTGCACTTAGCAAAAATGAAATAAAATCAATCAATGAGGTGGATTTGTTGTTCATGCCCATCGTATCTTCGGATCACATATATGTAATATGTTTCAACATGAAGAACCCGAAGATAGAAATACTATACAACAGTAAGCTTAGAGCTAATAGCAAATATGACAACATCATAGTGCCATTGGTAAAAAAAATATTTTTACTTAATATTATTTTGATGTTAGTTAATTACGTAATGCTTATGGTAAATTACGTAATGTATGCAGAAAGAAGCTTTGTGCAACTACATGATGGTTAATGAACACCCCATGACTCCTAAAATGGTAAGCAAAAAACCAGTGAGAGTTCAAATGGAATAGAGAACTTCACAAAACAAAATCGATTGTGGGGTGTTCACAATGAGGCATATGGAGACTTTCATGAGCACATATAGAAGAAAATGGGTAACTGATTTTCAAAAAGAAGGAGCAGCTCAACAAATGCAGATTGATGACCTTCGCTACAAATATCTAGCAAAAATCCTACTCTTCGATGCCAACAAAAATAAAAATTTAATTGATCGTCTGGCTAGGGAGTTTCATCAAAAGGAATACAGTGAGAAGGCGAAGTACAAGCAGACTTATTTCAAACTCTTGTGAAAAGACAAAATGATCATGTTTGACTAGTTTTAGTGCCACGTGTCGGAATGTCATGATACAATTTAACATTTGGTTTTTGTATGGCAAATGTCATGATACAATTTAACATTTTGCTTGTCAGATACTACATTATATGAATGATTAGTTATGTTTCTGATTATGTTGAATGATTGAGTTGATTGTGTATGGCCTGATTATATTGAATGATGATGTATGAATGATTATGTATGAAACTGATAATGGTTACCTAACATACAAATACAATTACGTAACATACAAAAAACATGTATGATAATGGTTATATGTTAATCATGTATGAAACTGATAATGGTTACCTAACATAAAATTACGTAACATGTCAAAAAAATGTAAAGTAATGGTTATATGTGAATGATTATGCTATGATACAATTACGTAACATGTCAACTAATTACGTAATGAAATGCAAAAAAACCATCTGTGTACAAAAAAATCACGTAACAATGTAAAAGAAAATGTTTCAATGTCAATTTAACAAAAAAACATAATCAATCATCGCCAACTTCATATTCCGAATCTAGACTATTATCCGCATCTGCTTCATTGACGGGTTCTTTCCCTTTGTTGTTAGCTGTTGCAGTCCCTTTAAGAACTTCACAGGTGCACCTATCATGACCACTACCCCCACATACTTTGCAATTTCTTGATCTCTTCCCTGCACGACTAATCGCTTGTTCACGTTTTGATTTAAACCTTTTGCATGACCCACAACCCTTATTCCTAATACCATGAGGAACACGAACAGCAGCCTCAGTTTGATGTGGAGCCCCAATAATAGCTTGAATAATTTCTTTCTTCTTGGCTGATATCCTGTGAATACCGGCTTCATCTGTCTTCTCTTTCATCGCTTTTAGCTCGTCTCTAAACAGCTTCAACTTTTCAAAATCAGTAATCAACTTATTAACTACATACTCACTCAAATGCATTATATCACGAACAACATCATTAACACTTTGATGGTCCCCATTTTCATCAGTATGCATCACCAACGACAAGCTCGACCGAGAGGGACTATTGCAAATAACATCACTCCTCCAGCGATCAAGAATGTATCTGCTGGGAATTTCATTTATATCACACAACCTTAAAACTAAAAAAACATGTCGACACAATAAACCATATCGCTCAAAACGCTTGCAAGAACATAAAATTGTCAAATCTTCCAGGTTAAATTTAACCTGCAATACAAAAAAGATCTCCATAAAAAAATAAAATACGTAATGAGGTATATGAAAGTGAGAGACTAATGAAACAGATAATTACGTAATGTCTGTTACAATGATATGTAAAAAATTACGTAACATAAAAAATAAACTATACATACCTCTATCAAACCGGCACCATACGCAGAACGATCTTTTATTAGAAACGTCCCTATATCTCCTTCATGTGAAAGAAAGACATTTATGCATTTATGCACAGCTCCGTAAATTTCTTCTTGGACATCAAAGAAAATACTTCTTGTATATAATTTCGCAGCTTGCACCTCAATAGGATAATCAGTCCAAAAATCTGGTGTTTTATACCTCGTCTCATGATCATTTTTCCTATGAGTATACCTTTGGGATTCCATGGCAGTATCAAAATGACTAATAAACTCAAGAAGTGTTAATTGAGCATTTGAAACTTGACCAAAGAAATGATTTTCACATTCAGGTCTTGAAGTAGTACGCATAAGACCTGACATTGGCTCATCGCGATAAAAAGCAGGAATCCACATTGCTCTATTTGAATAAATGTCACACAACCAGTCATGGTAAAAGAGATTAAAATCAAAAACAAGTTGCTCCCATCCCTATTCAAACTCTTTTGGTGAAATAGAATCTGTCCAAACAATGTCGCAAATACGCTGTTTAAAATCATCATTGTTGCATAATGCAGGACCAACCTATAAAATAACAAAAACACATATTGTTATGAATTTTTGAATTTGAATAATCACGTAATAAAAATATGTTATACAAATAAAAAGCCTTGAAAATCACGTAACATACACAAACAAAAAATCATATCATAAAATAATCACGTAATAAAAATATGGTATACAAATAAAAGCCTTGAAAATTACGTAACATACAAAAAATCAAAAATCATAGCAAAAATAACATACCTTATCAGCAACCTTTTTCATGATTTGCCACATGCACAATCTATGCCTACTATTTGGTAAAACTGATGCAAATGCTTGTTTAGTAGCATGATCTTGATCAGTAACTACAACAAGCGGTTCTTTACCAAAACACTTCTTGAAACAAGTTAACAACCATGAGTAGGATTCAATTGTCTCTGAACTCAGCAATCCAACACCTAGAGTTATATTGTTGCAGTGATTATCGATACCGGTAAATGGAACAAATACCATCTTGTATCTAAAAAAGAAAAGAAAATTAAATTAATTAAACTGAAATAATTACGTAAAATGAATAAAATAATTACGTAATGAACTTACTTGTTAGAATTGAAAGTAGCATCGAATGAAACGACATCACCAAAAACTTTATAACTTCTTTTTGCATGCTCATCAGCCCAAAATAATCCAGTTAACTGTCGTTTAGCGTCATGACTATACTCAAAATAAAAATCAGGAAGAAAGTCTTGCTTCTTCTGCAGCATATTAACTACCATATCCGCATCATACTCACCAATATATAAGTTCAAATCCCTTTTAAAATTTTTGAAATCTGCAGCAGTAGCACCAACTTGTTCAAAACCACCATAAATCATCCTCATTAGATTAAAAGCCTTAACAGGACCCATGTTTACTTTGGACATATTGCATAACACTTGCATTTGTTGATATGTCAAATTACGTGATGATGGAAGAAATTGCATATCTTCTGGAGAAACCAAGTAATGGTTATGCTCTTCAACAAACTTTGAAACTTTAAAATTTTGTCCATTCTCTGACGAAAAAACTATATGAGCATTACAACCTGTTCTCTGCGATGGTTTATTCCTACTTTTACCATTTTGAAGACTATCAAACGCTTTACAAGATTTGAATCCTTCCTTTGAACAAACCAAATGCTTCAACTTAAGAATCTCACCATGGACATATTGACCTCCTTTGCGAACACTAAATCCAACATTTTTTGCATATGTCACATAAAACTCATACGCATGATCAATCGATGGAAATACCATATCAACACATGGCGTCATAGAAGAGGCAACTTGTGGTTTATAAACTGTTGAAACAGCCTGAGTAGAACTACTTTCACCTCTATCATTGAAAATAAAACCTGGAAATCACGTAATAACTAATAACACAGTAACATAATAGCCTAATAAGCATAAATATAATAACGTAATGAAATAACGTAATGAAAATTACGTAACATGAATATAATAAACAAACAAAAAAAACACGTAAAATTGTGACATTGTGATATGAAACAAACAAAAACACAAAAAAATAACGTAAATACTATCATTAATCCAAAAAATCAAACAAAAAAAGATGAATTTAATAACAAAACAAAGAACAAATAACGTAATGCTTCCATAAATAGAAAAACAACGAACAATCAATAAAAAAAGCTGAATTTAATTCAAATTCTACTAAACAGAAAACAAAATCATTAAAAAGAAATCAATCGAACAAAACATTACGTAATAGATAGCTCAAATCATACATGCACAATCATTATTCACAGACATCTTTGATGAATGAATAAAAGGAAAATCGTTTGGAGATATAATCGAAAGAGAATGAACCGATTTATGATTGAATGAACTGATTTATGATTGAATGAACTGAATTATGATCAATATTTATAATGATTTCAAAATCTAAAACAGACTAAATACGAATTTGAATATCTGATCCTTTTATAAAAGATATGGGTTTTAAATATCAAGTAAAATGACGATAGTAACCTTCAAGAAAACGCGCGTAGAAGTCTTCGCACGCTTCGCACGTTTTTTAAACTTTTTATTTGAACCGATCCCATATTATATATAACACTTTTAGCATATTTTAAATATCTTTTTTAAGCAAAAGCCGACAATATAGATCTACTTGGTCGTGTTCCAAGTACGAATCCAATAAATCGAATCTTAATCGAATACAAATTCATATAAATATAAAAAAATTGAAAAATTGGATTCAGTTAATTCAAAAATTTTTTGTTATTCGTTGAACACCCTTACTTTATATAATACTAAAAAGGTCAATTGTTTGTACAAAATAAATAGCATAAGTTAAACACGACTTATTCCCAATTTTCCGTACACACGCTGACATATTTGAATACAAACTTTTCCTACTTTGATATTGGACCCAAAAAAAAGCCTACCAGAAACTTTTGGCTATCCTATATAAACCAACCACCCCAAACATGAATATCTCACCAAATCTTTTCTTTCTTTCCCATATATTCTTTTGCATAATCCCATAATGGCTACTTATACATCAAAAAATGTCATTATTTTCTACACTGTTTTACTTATATCTTTTCTTGCTACGGTTGAATCCCAACAATTTTCAAGAAAGCTATCACAACGGTCATTCGGGTTGCGAAAGGAAAAACTAAGTCATTTTCGTTTCTACTTTCATGACATAGTTGCCGGACCTAATGCCACGGCGATCAGGATCGTTGAAGCTACTAGGACCAACCGCACTGCTGCTACTGGTTTTGGTGACATTACCATGATTGACAATCCATTGACAATGGGTCCAGAACGAACATCCAAGCTTGTGGGAAGAGCACAAGGGATGTATACATCTGCGAGTTTGAATGAAATGGGATTGTTGATGGCTATGAACTACGTATTTGTTGAAGGGAAGTATAATGGTAGCACATTGAGCATTTTGGGTCGAAATCCAGTTATGTCAACGGTTAGAGAGATGCCAATCGTTGGAGGAAGTGGGCTTTTTCGATTTGCACGTGGATATGCGGAAGCAAGAACTCATACTTTTAACATGAACAACGGTGATGCTGTTGTGGAGTTTAATCTTTATGTTCTCCATTACTAATTTCGTGTACTCTTTTTGAATATTTATTTTGTTATCAACTTATCATATATAGTGTTGAATGTTTGATACATCATTTTTTAAGGTTATGCAATTTGGAATAAATAAGATTTTATTTTTATTTTGTTCATAGTATTATTATCTTTAGAAAAAAGTACTAAAGTAATGTTTTTTTGAGCTTGTGTCAAAACAATTTCATGCATATATCGGTGAAATATAACCCCCATTTTTCGTAGAACTATTTTATATTTGCTCTGTATATCTCTAAGACATAAGCACCCCACACATACGGCGTTATTTTGGGTTTACATTCAATAACCGATATCGCTAGTGACTTGAGAGACTTTTTTGGGTTACCAAATACAGGCGTTATTTTCATCCTTCAACGACCACACATAAATCTATGATAATGTAATATATCATGTCAGTTTAAGTCATTATTATTGATAAAAAGTTTAATAACTAAACACACGAGTTCACACTAAATAGACACACAATCTACGTTAAACTGGTATCATTATCCTTACGTGTTGGATTATATATATGAAAAGCTAAGAATGATCGAGAATATATTTTCAGAAAAAAGGCTCTCGGTGGGTGTTTTGGTGGATGAGATGAAGTCGGTGGGATTCTTCTGGTTCAAGCATAGGGCTAGACGGCAATCGGTTGATTGATAGATTGAGGTAAATGTCCTTTGTATAGTGTGTGATGTAGTTTGTGTTGATTGTTAATTTGTTCGGTGCTCGTGCTATTTTGGTAGGGATTATGTGACTGAAGTTTAAATTTAAAAAAAAATGTGACTGGTTAATGTGACTGAAGTTTAAATTAATACATGACAAAGTGAGAAATCGAGTGTGAAAACATGACACTTTCGTTAATAAAAAACATTTTTTTTTTTCCATCCGGTCTTCATTATCTAAATTTATTATTTTCTACGCCAAGGAGCCAACTTGACAGTTGACTATCAAATCTAATCCCATCCGAGTGGAAACAAGGTACAGCCGCCATCGTTGATACTTTCTAGCACCTTTTCAGTAACTTTTTTTTTTTTAAATCCAACAAAGTCGTCAAGGGCTCTCGTGTGAATCCATTTATGATACATTCAGGATATCTACGGGGCACCTGGTCTTTTAGGTTCACTAATCCAGGGAAAACCTGACCATCCACCCGTCCGAAGGCACGACAGTGAATAATTGGTAAAACTTAGTATCCTTCAAGGCTCAAACTTGTGACCATTAGGCCCCAAACAGTGGCTAAGCTTGAGCGGAAATTTCGGGGGGTCGGAAGTCACCGGTTACGGGGGTCGAAACCGTATATACCAAAAAAAAATCTATACGGATACAATATAATTAGAACTTCTGAGCGAAAATTTCGGGGAGTTGGCCGCCCCTCTCTGCCGCTATAAAGCTACGCCCTTAGCCTCAAATTACTTATCATTAATATTCCTTTATACCACTTGAGTGGTCACCTTTTTAGTAACTAAATCTAATCTTATCATGCAAATAATTAATTATCTGATTACAAACATTATGTGGTGAATGCATATTAGTTATATGTTCTTTATAGTTTTTATTGTTTCAAAATATGTGAAGAAGTGGAATTTAGTATACGGCTCCTTACTTCTCAGTGAACAGTCGGCTAACTTTGGGGTTGAGGTTAAATAAGTTAGACTGGCTTACTCGTTTGTCTTAACGAACTGAAATTTTGAGCTCGAGTTTGGATTGTAAAAAAATGTTATTATATTGTAAACATATAAGCCGAATGAGCGAGCTAATAATTTTAGATTGATGCAAAACATAGCTAATAATTTTAGATTGATACAAAACATAAAGGGTCATGGTAACTACACACCCCCCATTTTTATTTAAAACAAAAATCAAAAATTAATTTTACCCCACTGTAAATGCGATAGCATTAAATTGTGATTTTTATCACGTCGCTAGCTGCTGGCTAGCCGTTAGCCAACGGTCATTTTATTTAAAACAAAAATCAAAAATTAATTTTACCCCACTATAAATACACATATTTATCCCTTTTTTTACACACATTCAAATAATTCTTCTCATCTTCACAAACAAATATACAATTCTTCTCATCTTCACAAAAAAATCACAAAAATCACACACAATGATTACGTGGACAGAACAGGAGGAAATTGCACTCATGATCGCGTACAACACCGTACACCCCAACAATGACGCATCAACGAGCACCGGTCATGGTCGTAGCCATGGCCGGAGAAACCCATATTGGAAAAAAGTTTTAGCCGAGTTTAGTGCACTCGTCGGAGGATCACAACGTACGTGTGATTCAATCTCTCACAAGTATGCGGACCTTAAATCCAAGTGTCAAACGTACGAATTTTTTTTAAGACAGCTAAGCTAAACTACCTCGACGAGAAAGAAGATATGCAGGAAGACTTTGCTAAAATCGACTACGCTACCGAGGTCGGCGTGGATTTTACGCACATTTCGGCGTGGCGAATGCTACGCAACAAATTTTAGGTTTTATATTTTCTAGTAACCTTTTATTTAATTTCTAGTATTTTTTTATTTAATGTAAGTTTTTTTTATTTATGTAATTTGTTTTTATTTATTTTTTTAATTTAATGTAAGTTTTTTTTATTTAATGTAATGTTTTATTTTTTATTTAAAAAAAGTTTAGTGGATTGTATCATTCCACTACTAGTGTTTTGTGATGAATGTAATGGGATGTGAGGAAAAGAAGGTGACAAAATTGTATTGGGTATGATAGTATGATGGAGTGATAGAATCACCCATCAGTCCACCACCCCATCCACCCTAGTAGTTGTATTTTGTTTTCTTTAAGTATGAAACGGTTAACATAATTAAAGTTGAAAGTACCACACTATTTATTACGAATAACCAGTGAGTTTTGGGCCTAGACAGGGGTTTAGGTGCCTTTGAGCTTATTCATCAGACCTCAAGTTTTGTGTATAGTGTTTAGAATTTAGCCTTGGTTGACTTGGCTGCTCAATCATTTCCTCCTTGGCCCAATATATTTACGCCATTTTTAATCACAAACAAAGCGTATTTTGGATTGAGGTTCGGTATCCAAAAAGTTTCACTCTAAAATCTCATGTTGTAGAAACATATTTGAGACTAAAATTTAGGCTCAAATAAATAAGATGTAAAAATACTAGCGATTAGCCGTGTATTATGTAT
The DNA here is from genome assembly GCA_028751855.1 of Ambrosia trifida. Lineage (NCBI taxonomy): Eukaryota > Viridiplantae > Streptophyta > Magnoliopsida > Asterales > Asteraceae > Ambrosia > Ambrosia trifida. The sequence goes on from CM054125.1 coordinate 138,517,289, forward strand.
TTGAGACTCGTATTTTTGTGTTGGTTCGAGTCATGTAATCGTCTTCGTGTCTAAAATCATGATAGTTAGAGACTTAGAGCCATTCCCGCTGCATTACAGTAACACGACCTTTTAACCCCTTCCATCCTAAACCAACATCGCCCAGTCTTAGACCATGCGTAGTTGAAAGAGTATTTGGGCGTTTTGGGGGCAAAAAATGCCCCTCCATTTTGTGCAACCCCCCCCCCCCCCCCCCCCCCCCCCCCCTCAAGTTATTGGGGGCGTTTTTTGGGCAAGGCCAAATATTTAATGGGGTGAAAATTTTGAGTGGGCCAATCAGATTCATTCCTTTTGTGTGTACCAATCAGAAACAAGCCCCAATGATTAAATGTTTCACCTCCCACTACACCCCATCCTAATTTCAATCCCTTAGTGACCCCACATGCCAAGTGTCAAAAAATGCTCCATACAAGTGAAAATTTTAACCTCCCGCTACACATGGTCTTATTTTGTCTATAGAGTTAACAGTTAACACGACTTGCGACTATTTACTCCGATGGCGGTAGTCTTTCTATCACAGAGTGCATCGATTGCAGAACCAGCATTGTCATGGCCGATGAAGAAGACTCAGGATTTTTACAAACAGAAGCTACGAACATGCAACCTGTACCATAACTAAGTCCACCATTTAACATAATCCAACTTCGTAAGTTATTTGTTTTCCCTCTATACATTAAATCATTCTGTTTCCGTTATTAAGGTAGCGTTCGTTATGGGATTCGAATGTATATTCAACAAAAGAAGGAATTGTACTTGAACAACAATATACGGAAGGGAATCTGCATTCCAACTCCATCGAGATTTCATTCTATTTTATTAAACGAACATACCTAAATTCCAAATCAAATTATAATTCTCACGCGAATTCCAATTCCAATTCCATTTCATTCCATGCAACGTACGCTACCTTAGGGCGCGTTTGGTTCGCGGAATTGTTTGGAATTGGAATTTGTGAAGGAATTGGAATGAATTGGATTTGGAATTCAAACATTCAAAAAGTAATTGGAAATTGTTGGAATTGGATTCTCAAATCCTATATTATTGTGTTTGGTTGGTTATAAATTGGAATCTATCACCTTTGCCCCCACGACCCGCATCGTTGTGACCCGTATCGGCCCGAACCGTTTCGCCCTGTGCCGACCCATACCGTTTCGACCAGTACCCGGCCCGTACCGTTTCGACCAGTACCGTTTTGACCCGAACTGTTGATACCTCTATCGTTTCGACCTGTACCGTTTCGACATGCACTGTTTCGACCGGTACCAGTTCGGGTCGAAAACGGTACCGGTCGAAACTGGTACCGGGCAAAACGGTTCCAGGCAAAACGGTACCGGTCAAAACTGGTACGGTCCAAAACGGTACATGTCGAAACGATACCGGTCGAAACTGGTCCGAAACGGTACCGGTCGAAACTGGTACAGGTCGAAACGATACCGGTCGAAATGGTATCGGTCGAAACTGATCCGAAACGGTTCGGTCCGAAATGGTACAGGTCAAAACTGGTACGGTCCGAAACGTTACGGGCGAAACGATACAGGTCGAAACGCTATCGGTCGAAACTGGTCCGAAATGGTTTGGTCCAAAATGGTATCGGTCGAAACTAGTACGGTCCGAAACGATTCGGTCCGAAACAGTACCAGTCGAAACTGGTACAATACGAAACGGTTCGGGTCGAAACGGTAGCGGTCGAAACTGGCACAGTACTAAACGGTTCGGGTCGAAATGGTACCGGTCGAAACTGGTATAGTACGAAACGGTTCGGGTCGAAATTGATACGGTCCGAATTGGTTCGGATCTAAGCGGTTCGCGTTGAAATGGTACGGTTCAAATTGGTTCGGGTCAAAATGATGCCAACCGTTCGAAGATTCCAATAAATTGACTTGAATTCCTTCTAATATTGGAAGGATTTTGAATTCCCTTAGGTAAAAGAATTTGAAGTCATACCAAATTACAATTTCAATTCCTTTGTCAACCAAACACACAAGATTGGAATTTAAATTCCAATTCCAACAAATTCAATGAACCAAACACTTAAAGAGTTGGAATTCAAATTCCAGTTCCATTGAATTCCATTCAATTCATGTGAACCAAACGCATACTTAGGGTTTATGATCCAGTTTTTGTACATTTGTTTTTATTGTGTTATTGAGCATTTATAATTTTATATGCGTGCATGGAAATTGGATTCTTATATTATTAGGTCAAGCTGGTAGAGTAGTTATATATGTTTCAGAAGTTTGTGATTCACTGCCGATAGGGGCTGAAGTGTTGCAATATTAGGATTTTAACTTGAAGGTTTTAGACTAGGGGTGTACAAAAAGCTCGCGACTCGAGGCTCGCTCGAAACTCGCTCGAAAAAAGCTCGGCTTGAAGAGGCTCGTTTTGTTTTCGAGCCGAGCCGAGCTGGCTCGTTTTGTAATCGAGCCGAGTTCGAGCCAGGGGTGTTCAGCTCGTGGCTCGGCTCGATGTCTCGACTCGTGGCTCGGCTCGATGGCTCGACATATGGCTCGACTTAGGCTTGTGTAATTTAGAAATATAAAAAAAATATACATGATAAATAAACCATAACTTAGAAAAATAAAAAAAATATACATGATTATGTGTAATTTTATTTTATTTTATTGTTTTTTATTTAATAAATATTTGTAAAAAAATAAAAAAATATATATCGAGCTGGCTCGAGCCAGCTCAAGCTCGGCTCGAACATTTACGAGCCGAGCTCGAACTCGACTTTTCAGCTCGATCAGAAAAACGAGCCGAGCCGAGCTGGCTCGGTTTAGGTTCGAGCTCGAGCTCGAGCTGGGCCTGGCTCGGCTCGACTCGGCTCGTGTACAGCCCTATTTTAGACTTGTATATCAAATTCTTAATATTAAGTGTTCATATTTCAGCGATGGAGATATCGTTGTTGGGAATGTGGAGTCTCTCGGTCAACGAGAGGGCGTGCCTCAAGGCGAAACGCTAAGAAAAACGAGTCTAAGGCGCGCCTCATGCGGTTCAGATTGTACAAACGTGAAACACCTCAAAGGGCTTAGGCGCTAAGAAAATGTGCGCCTCAGGTGGTTTAGGGTGTTTTTGATGTGTTTTTTTGGGTGTTTTAGACTTTTGGGGTCAATTATTTTGATGTGTGTTTTTGATGTTTTAGACTTTTCTAGGTCAAGTATTTTATTTTTTATAAGATACATAGTTTATATATTTATTTTTTGGCTGCGCCTCGGTTTGCCTCGAGGCTTATGCCTCATGAGGCGAAGGGAAAACGCCTCGAGGCTCGTTCCGTTCTTTTAAACTTTGATTAGCACTGCATATTGCGTAATAGAAGTACACGCTAGTTGAACCCGTGGACGTAGGTTAGATTAGACCGAACCACTTAAAATAATTTTGTTTTGTTTCGTCTTCTTATCTCATTATGTGTGTGCGTGTGAACTGCATCAGCTCCAGCTGTGAACAGTACCACCGGTCAAAAGCAGGTCAACACCGGTCAACTCTGGTAAAAACAGTCAACAGTAGTAGCTGTTGTGTTTCTGATCTGTTTTCGGACGTGTTAACAGCCGTGATACTCTACCATAAAAATTTTGATTGGCTTATTTGCCGTACATTAGATATACGCTGTTGGTCCTCAAGTGTTTGCAGACTGCGCAGTGTGCTAAGTAGAAGTTGCTTCCTATGTGACCTTTATAAATGTGTTCTGTTGACCAACCTCTACCGGTTAGAGGAAATAAGTTGATTTGAAGTGTGTGATAAACCATTGGTCTTCTACTGACTCGAGTCTAGGATCTTACAAAGATGATCGCTACAAAGTATACGACACGAGTCATGTGAACAACTGTTTGAAAACTCTTTCATGTGTATCGTATCCTCAGTTAGTTACCAGTACCACCAGCCAGTTAATTTATTTTCTTACTTAAATGGTACCATATGATACATGCTGCAGTCCCTTTCTTTCTGTTTAGTAATATTAGGCTTGTTTGTAGTTCTTTTGCAATTGTGGCCATGCAGTTTCCCTTCTGTTGATTTCATTTGTAAGCCTTTAAAAAGCGCACTGATTTATTAAATGTCTTATGGTGATTTTTCCTACTGCCCCAAAAGGGACCATATCACCGTTTTTCCTAGTTAGAAGAAACATGAATACATGATTGAGGATTACTGCACTACATATTGTAATGGCGGTTTTAGATTTTCTACTGCTCAAGTGCTCATACTTCTAGTTTTAATGGATTTATAGAAGTTTACACTGTATTTGCATGGTTGCACTTTCATTTAAAGTAATAACTGCCAGGCTTGTCACGCTAGGCGAAGATAAATCTATGAACTTTTTACATTGTAATAATCAAGGATAATTACCTGAGCAAGACGACGTTGTTTAGGATAATGAGCTTGGACTCTGATAGCTGTCTTTTTTTTTATTTATATAAACTGTATCGTTATTTGTTAGCTTTGTTTACTCCATCCTCCTGGAAATAAAGACATTCTTGATTTGAACAAAGTTTAATGAGATTGTGAGAGTTTGATGTTGGTCAAATATTTGAAATTACCCTCAGTAATTTGATCAATATTGTCACATTCTTCTTCATCTCGTTCTCTTATTGCCGGTTACAATCGGACGGAAACAAATGTATTATCAGAGTACAAGTATGGTGTGCACTTTTGTCCAAATGACTAATTTCATTTGTTTTGTGTATATAAATAGGCTGGCCGTGGTTTAGATGGCATGCTAAGTGCCTTTTAGTAGTCCATATATAGTTTAACTTGTGTTTAGTTATTCATATCAGGAATACCATATATACAAAAGCATGTCAAAGGACCAAAGTGGCTTTGGCGTGTCATAGCCGGTTGTGTTTCAAAATTTATAGTTACCACTTTCGTAAATCTCCTGATTTGGCAGATTTCTTCGTTGCTTATGTTTTCTGCTGCCGGCGGTGCATATGGAGGTACGACGTCAACTGTTGAATTATTTGATTTAGCTGCTACTACAATATAGTTAATTATTCAATTAATTTCTTTTTCCCATTTTTATAATTAGCGTATCAGTACTACGGCTACAAATGAGGTGAACAGTGGACTCTAACATATGTTTAACACACCTTAAAGGAACTGAAAATAGATTCTAACAGCTGGTGATGGGCGCATTTACTTTGAAGTATAACTCAAAGTTTTTAATCTCCATTGAAATATGGTCAATCAACTGGCTTTAGTGATTTTGTTGACTGTTGTGGAATGAAGATAACATATCCTTCCTCTAGTAATTACTAAGAGAGTAAGGGAATTATGATAGTGAACAGTTAGAAAAAGGTTTTCGTTATGTCATTCTGATGCGAATTTCATTGTTTCAATATTTCTTTTTAGTGGACCTTGTAGTTAATACTAAGTACTACTCGAATTCAGTTCAATAGCTGGCCTGGTCAACAGACATGACATCAAATTAGCTTTGTATCCAAGCACTACAAGAAATTTGATTTTTAGGGGCGACCCTTTTAGCGGCGACCCGCTTTATGGTCGCCGCTAAAGGTCAAAGTCAACATTAACCATTGATCATAAAGCGTATCCAATGGTTAGAAATTTATCGTACTTTTACCTATTAGCGGTTTTATTTTGTTAAAATGATAGTTATGAGATTAAAATCTTTCGGTGTTTTTGCTCAAAGTCACATTTTGAAAGATTAGTCTGTTTAGTCTGTCTACAACTACCACTAGTCCACTAGTCAACATTGGTGTAATATTTCATAACTACATGTGAGCATGTCAGCTGATCATCAATATTTGTTCATAAAGTCAATTTCATATATCTATCTTATAATTCAAAATTTCACACATGCCCTTCTAAGATGAGTGATATTATATTTATGCTTTCAAAACACTAAAAATATCAAAATATTTATTCTGTAGTAAGTTAAATAACAACAGTTACTTATAACAATCTGTTTCACTGAAACCTTATGCACTTTGGTTATTCACAGTAAACATGTTGTTTTCTTATTTGTTTATTTAGTGAAACATAATGCTATAAGTAAGTAACTGATTATATTTGATTTCGTATGCAACGTGTAATATGATATTTCTAGATTTTAAAAGGGTAGAGGTAAGGCTGTCTACATCTTACCCTCGTCAGACCCTACGTTAGCTTTGCTATTGGTGGGATTAACTGAGTATGATGATAATGATATGAAATTATTCTTCGTTTCCAACAATGGGAATGATCCGAAAAGATCATTAATTTTAAATCTACTGTTTTTGGACAGTAACATGGGCTGAAAATTACAGGTTATGGGCTCCCAAACTTTACTCAGGTCAGTGTGACTTACTATGCTGCCTAAGTGCATTACATTGTGGTATTTTAATGATTACTCAGTACATTGAAGACGCCTACATGTCCCATTCTCAACAATGCAGACTTCATTGTTCAACTGCAGTCTGCAGGTGTAAAACCAAGATTTTTTTTTTTTTACCGAACCGAATTAATTTATTATTGGACATGATTTTTTGTTGCTATCATAGTGCGTATAGTTTATAGAACATTGTTTATCCATGTACCCAGGGGCGATGCTTAGTTGGGGCGGGAGGGGGTCCCCCCCCCCCTCTGAATTTTCACGCAGAAGTTCCGATTATATAGTATTCGTATAAAAAATTTTGGAAATATAGGGTTTCGCCCCCCCGAAACTGGTTTTCGACCCCCCAAAACTAGTGACTTCCGACCCCCCCAAACTTTCGGGTCAAGCTTCGCCACTGCATGTACCGTCTTTGGTTTATCAGCATTTATACTTATGCAATTGGCCAAGTGTTCACTATAGCATGATAATAAATGTAACACCATCAAACCAGTGAATTCAAAAGTTTAATGGTTCCTAATGTTTCAAACAGTTAAATCAATAATAGATAGTTTTAAAGGATTATTTAATATGTTATCATATTGCATGTCATGCCAAATAAAACTTATGGGTGCATTTATTAGTTGGTTAGATGGGATGACCTGCTATTTTCACTAGTCTACAGAGGGTTATACAAAGTTGCATTAAAGTTCTCATGCACATTATTTCTTTGTTTGCCTTTTCATATCAATCACATTATTGCAGACATTATTTATAAAAATACCTTCTAACATTAGTGGTTTGGTAAACATTCCATGCTTAAATTGTACTTCATTCAATGGAAGTTCTATTAGATATCAGCCTGAACTAGATTGTTCGCTATCAAAGAGGCCAAAAGGAGTTACGAAGCAGTAGGTTGCACTTTGCACCTTGGCATTAGAATTACGTAAAGGCCCCCCTATTTGCACCACCCCAAAACTTATTTGCACCAGCCTCTACGGCTTGTAGAGGCCCCTACGAGCTGTAGAGGGTCCTCTGCGGCTCATAGAGGCCTCTACGAGCTGTAGAGGCCTGTGTCAATCATTGCAGTGGGCACCCACCTATACGACTAGTAGAGGCCTCTACGAGCCGTAGAGGGATGTTGTTTTCAATGCTCTGACACCTCTACCGCCCGTAGAGGCCTCTACGAGCCGTAGAGAGCTGTGAAACCCTAAAAAACCCGATGTAAATAACATGACCCTTACGTAAAACATCATGCAAGTTGCTTCATCCGTCTTATATGACAAAAATGATACCTCAAAGGTTTAGAACCTTAGCTAGCTCTATCGGATTTCATGATTATACGATGAAAAATAATTTCTTCGGTAACCACATAAACATAGAACAATGTAGAAACATGATGGATCATTTCACCAACTGCGAAAATGTGAAATACCGAGCTACCACATTTATTGCGGACATGCAACTCTCTAGCTCTTGGGTAATTGTAATTCGGTAACTGAAACATTGTAGGGGCCATATGCATGTGTATAACAGTTTGTATTTTATTTGCAGTAGTAGTTATTAGCTAATAGCTACCCTTATATTTATTTCTTCAATGTTTATATTCACACACTAAGAAATATCAATATTCAGTACTATGTGGGGGCTGAACACATATATCTCTACTGCACAATCAATAATATTATTTGAAAATAGACCAATCATTAAAGTTTTCTTGTTATTTGATTCTAATACAAAAGTAGTTGAGCAGGTCCATGTAATATGTACCATAAGCCAAGGAACTGCAGCCATGCATGTATAGTACTGGCAATTAATCAATCAATTATCACATCATACTGGCTTCTCGTACCTGTTGTTTATAATCCTCATATTTAATCATATGTAGAATGATGTATATGATAATATTTGTAATGTGAAATACTGTATATGAACAATGATTTCAGGTACTAATGTGCATGTATTTCACTATTGTTTTGAATATTTACCCTAATTGGTTAATTTGTTTAATGATGGAATGATACAGATCTGGAAAGATAACCATATAATCACTGCCAGGTCAGTTTTCCCTCCTGATGCTAATTTACGCTATTGTTTCGAAACTGTTGCCATTCGTTTTAGCATAGTGTCTATTACACTATCTGATTGGTTCTGTATTTATTTGAAGTGTCTGGGGATTGCTTATTAATACTGCTTACTGTGTTTTGAATCTTTGATGTCACAACTGTATTGAAGGTGTTTGGGATTTGCTTATTTGTGACTGAAATTAGCTGTTTTGAGTAAGCAATTTGAAGTTGCTTAAGCAAATAAGCTAATAAGCAATTCCAAACACCAAAAGCAATGCAAACTTTTCGATGTTACGTCATACATGTCTAGTTTATTTGGGACAATTTCATATTACCCCTAAAAACTTGCATAATATCATATTACCCAACTAAAAAACAATGAAAGGGGGTAGTGGCGCAACTTGTAGCCCGTTTACCTGCCGCCCACTTGTAAAAGTTATTGGTTTTAATGAAAGCGTTCTTTTAAACAGAAATATTGTCAACTATACCAATTTAGATAACAATTGTTTGATGCTAGTACCTTACATTTTGATGTTATTTTGGGACATTTGACCAATTATAAAACGTTTTCATTTAATCGTCAAAAAGTCAAACGTTGCGCGGTTTTTTGGGACAGTGGTAGTGACCAGTGACAAGTAGGTAATTTTATATTTCTGTTTGATATTCTAGTTATTCCCATACTAGTTTAAAGATTCAAATTTTTAAGGTTCCCTACAATTTCGAAATTCGGGATGATTCTTTATGCAGATTATCGTGTTGCCTGAACGTGTACTTGTTATATACCAAACACGTAGACATTGAAATCGCAACACTTTCATTTTCGTCGGGACCATGGATAGAAATGGTAATATTTTGCTGTCAATTTTTTCAATACCTATTGAACATATTAATCATCATCACTAGTTAACTTTTGCTATTGGTTGGATTAACTGAGTATGATGATGACTCGCTAACTGTGCTTGTAGTTTCTCTAAACGAGGGTTCTACTGTCAGCAGTTCGTCGTAAACATGGGTAATCCGGTAATTTCACATAACGAATGTTTATCCTTTGGTTTCATTTGAAATCTTTCCTTAATCACAAAAAAATATATATAATCTACATCCTGTGGAGTGTAGTGTTATCATGGGATTCTTTAAAGGACCTTAATAGATCCGTATAGTCATGGATCATATACACATCTACCGACACATAGTACAATCTTCAATGCTTCAGGTACACATCTGTGGGGAAAAGGGTGGGGGAGACAGTACCACAAGTTCATATTGATTAGTACTGACTATGACATCCCTTTTTTTTGCCATATTTTAAAGCCAAAATGTTTTTCCTTCACAAACTAGGTAATCTTGCCCCCAACCATTTCATGATGAGTATACATACAGGGACAGTTTAATTCAACCTACCTTTGTAAAACCATATTTATACACTGTCCTACTTTCATTACATCACCATTTTTGTACATGATGTTTTTCTTTTACCTTGACCAAATTGCCTCGTATAAAATCTCTAGCAGAGGTCATCATAGTCGTTAATAGCGACCGTAGCGCCGCTGTAGCGAATAGAGTAGTTAGCGCTACATAGCGAGATTTTTGTATTTTTTTTGGTAACATATACATATAACGTATCTCTACAAATGTTCTTCTACTGTATCACTAAACATGAAATAACGCCCGCTATTTCATCATTATCACTATGTAACGTATCGGCAAGGTAGTAAATCGGTGATTAATCGCTAGTCCTCATTTTACTGATTAATTTTGGGCTAATCACTCAATTAATCGGTACCGCGATTAATCACCGATTAGTCGGCTCAAATTGGTCCTAGTCGGACCTAAAAACTCAAAATTAGGTAAAAAATGAATTCGAACGAGTCAAAACTGGAGCAAACGATCAAATAAAACAAGTTCTTACCTCAAAATTGGATGATAAACCATGATTTAGAAGCAAAATTGATGAAACTCCATGAACCCTAGTTGCGTCAGATGGTTCCGTACGATGAAAGAAAGAACGAGGAGGAAAAAACGGGATATGGTGAACGATGGAGGTTATTAGGATTATTTAAGTTTAAGTATTTTAATATTCAACCCCCCTTCCATATTCACTAGTTTATATTTGGCCCCTAAGCTTCTAAATTTATACATATAAGGTATGAAATTAACATTATATATGTATAAATTTGGTAAAATATATATAAAAATCCAATCCGATTAATTCCGATTAATCCTGATTAATCCCTAGTAGGTTACCCCACCGGCCGACTAGCGCCTGTAGCTTGTCGCTACCGTCCGCTATTGACAACAATGGAGGTCATAGGTTCAAATCCAACTTCCACTGCCACCAACTCTTAGCGAAAGCTGTATTTTACCTGATCCTATTAGTTAGCGGCGGACAAATCGTCAGGAAAGTTGATATAAAATCTCAAATTGAGCATATGAAAAAGATCAAATTTGTTTTTAATATTGGTAAAACCGTAAAAAAAATATATATAAAAATAAAAATAAAAATAAAATAAAAATGAATGAGGAAAGGAAGTGTGAGAATAGGTGGGGGCAAGGTTCCTTAAATTCGAGTGAAAAAAGAAAGTGGTCCAGATAAAAATGTGAGTGAGTACTCCTCTTCTGTATTTATGGTTTCCCTCCTTTTGTTGTACTCTCCCTCTCTGTGCAGTTAGACCCCACCTGATATAACTCATTCCACTTGTGGACCTTCCTTCAATTCCTACTTACATATCTAACTTCTCATCAACTAAGCTTCTGAGATCCCAAGTTTAATTTGTAGACCCATCCATGTAACCATATAACTCAACTCAAAACAATAATTTTCTGTTTAGTTTCAGCTTCAGTTTTAACCAAAAAAAAAAAAAAAAAAAAAAAGTTTATATCAACTTTCTTACATCCAAAGTCAGCTTTTTGATAACATTTTGGTTTGGGTTGTTCGGTTTTTATTTTGTACCTATACAAAGATTTATGTTTTACCTGTTTGATCATGTTTTAAATATTATCATCTTATGTATAAACAAGTTTGTTTGAATCAGTTTAGTTTAAGTTGTTGAATCATATAAGCACTCATATGGTGGGAGAGTGAAATCGGATGTGATTACATACTTGTTTTCTTTATTACATGTAAAGCAATATATTTAGATACAAGTAGAGATACGCAGAATACCTGGTTACTGACTGGGAACCGGATTCTGTCCTACCATTGAGTGGTAGGAAGAACTAGTTCAGACCCTATAGTACTCAAAAGTTCCTATTAGTCTTTTCAATTTTGTGAAAATAACATTAAAAATGACGGATGGTTAATCATGCATCGGGTGGTAACGTTGATAGCCAAAAGACAAGGGGGTACATGCACCAATCGAGTTTGTCCCGATTGCTAAGTGTTATGTGCCTTATTGTCTAAGGCTTGATACAAAACCACTATTGAGCCGGGGGTCTCACTAGAAGCAGCCTCTCTATTCCGACAGGGTAGAGGTAAGGTTGTCTACATCTTACCCTCCTCAGACCCTACCTTAGTTTTTGCTATTGGTGAGATTAAATGAGTATGATGAGTCTTTTCAATTTTGGTTCCTACCTTATCTGAAAAAAGCTGGTGTGAACTTAACTAGTGATATTGAGTATTCATTTATACTTACCGGGTTTTCGAGTAGGAACTGGACCCTACCCTAACTACGTATATTTGGTATCCATCTATAGTTACTGTTGAAAGGATACTAGTCTTAGTCTTCCTAACAGGTAAACAATTGTTCAATTTAATACTTGGATTATATACATTTACTTATAATGTTTTTATTGTTTATTGCATGTATCTTGATGTTGGGAGTTTGGCTGGGCTAGCTGATCAAGATATCAAAGATGTTCGTGGTCAAGTCAAGAGGTTCGTGTAGCATGGTTCGTGGTTCGTGGTCAAGTCAAGATGTTCGTAGCATGGTTCGTGGGCTGCTGAGCTGATCAACGTTCATGGGCTGCTGGTGGACTGATTAATCAACAAAAGATGTTGGGCTTCTACTTATAACTATTGGGCTTCTGTTTATCTATGGGCCTACAAGTTAACGTCCAGTTTGGGTGATGCCACGTTGGCAATCCCCAAACCTGTTTCCAGAGCTTAAATCAAGGGTCCAGATCATAAGCTCATGTGTTTTCTTGATAAGATCCAACGGTGCCTTTTGGTTTGGATGTGTTTCTTTCCAAACCTAGCTATCCTCTATAAAAGGATTGTTTCTCTTCTGTTTACGAGTTTAACACTCTCATTATTTTTGTTATCAGTCTTTCAGTCTTTGTATCTTTTGATATTTTTCTCTCAGTTCGTCTAGGGTTTAGATCAGATTCATCTTGAATCTTATCTAAGAGAGTTAGGTCATAGAAGATTAGAGAGTTATCGTGTTGATAATCTCTGTGTGTCTGTTAGATTGATTGTTTACAAGTTTGTTTAAGGTCTTGTATTTTGTTCAGGGTATAAACATTCTTGGGTTGGGATCTGTTCAATAAAAGAGTATTTTTAGTTCTTTGGTGATTCCATGTTTTGTAACATGGTATCAGAGCTATAGGTTGCTCTTTGATCTTTCGATTGGGATTTGTTATAGCCTTCCGCTGGGTATTCTTGAATCTGGTGATTAGATCAGGTCATCTAAGTTCAGATCTAAGATTGATCTGGTTTTGTCGATTGTTGAAAAGGGGTTCTTGCAGATAACTATTGTCTTTGATCTTGGAGCTTCTTGAATCTCAGATTAGGGGTTTCTGAAAGCTTGAAGGAGTGTTGAAGGCGATGTGCTAGGGGTCGTAAAAACCCTAGCCTGCTGTCTGTTGTTCCCAATCAAAGAACACAGGCTTAGGAGAAACCCTAACTTGGGTTTTGTCTGGTTTGATTGTTCCTCTCTATTTTTTTCCATTGTCCTTGTTGTGTCTAGTTGCCACTGACCGGGTTAGGTGGACCGGTATTGGGCATTGTGTGTCATCATCTGTGATTAATTGTTGGTCATTTGTGGTTCCTTTTTTTTATTGCTCGTTTTTGTTATAGGTTTTTTAGGGTTTAGATATAGGATTGAAGCTCCTATGTAAGGACTTGTCCTGGCACCCTTTGAGTGACGAACCAGGAATCTGGACACCTACACAGCTTCGCTTCTTGTGTGTTTTTTTTGTTTTCTCTTATTTGTTTTTTGTGTTTTTAGTCTGTGAGTTGTGATGGATGATAATCAAAGGCCAGCCGATGGACCTAATCAGGAAGTTCTGGTTCAAGGTCCAAATGGTGGGCTATTGGCTCCAAATGTCACACTCATTAGCAAGTTGGATCCTAGTGATCCACTGTATCTTCACCCTAGTGATTCTGCAAACTTGAGTATTATTACTGTTAAACTAAAAGGAACTGACAATTATAACATATGGGCTAACTCACTAAAATTGGCTTTACAAGTTAAAAATAAGTGGGGATTCATAGATAATTCATGTATTAGATCTATTGATGATGAGGTTTTGGCTAGACAATGGGACAGGTGTAACTCGATTGTCTTAACTTGGATTTTAAATTCTATAAGTGAAGACTTATATATGGGTCATGTTTTTTCAAAACTAGCTAGTGATGTCTGGCTTGAGTTAAAAGAAACTTATGATAAAATTGATGGGTCTGTTGTGTTTGACCTGTATCAAAAAATAAATTCTTTCAGTCAAAATGGTTTAACTGTTTCAGAATATTATCATAAGTTGAACATTATGTGGAGACAACTTGATCAAATTTTGCAACTCCCTTCTTGTACCTGCAATGCTTCTAGGGAATTCAATAACTTTAATAGTATGATAAAGTTAATGCAATTCTTAATGGGCTTAGATAATGTCTATCAAAGTGTTAGGACTAGTCTTCTGATCAGGGAAGTTCTGCCTACTGTTAAAGAAGCATTTGCTATAGTTTCAAGAGAAGAATCTCATAGAAACTCTAGCAGTTCTTCTAAGAGGGGGCAGGCTTTGGCTTTATTTTCCAAAACTGAACAACTACCTGATTTTAAAACTACTAACAAAGTTTCAAAACAAAATCTAAAATGTTCTAAATGTAATAAGATAGGACATACTGTAGAAAAATGTTTTGAAATTATAGGGTATCCTCCCTGGATGAAACAAAAGGGAGGACAGGGAAAGAAGGTTGTTGCAAACCAAAGTTCAACTGATAATACTGATGTATCTGTTAATTCATTGACTAGTGAACAATTAAGCAGGTTATTGAGTCTTCTAAGTGACAAAACACCTGAAAATGTGCAAAGCTGCAATGTTTCAGGTAGTGGTTTCAAGTCATTTTGTGCAAATTCTTTTTATAAACCTGTTTTCTGTTTTGGGAAGAAAAATATGGGTTGGATAAATGACTCTGGGGCAAGTCAACATATGGTAAATGATGACAGTAATCTAACAGATTGTATAGATGTTACTAGTCTAAATATCAAAGTTAAGCATCCTAATGGAACTGATGCTTTAGTTACTAAAATAGGAAACTTAAAACTTGCTGATAGGGTCATTTTAAAAGATGTGTTTGTTGTTCCTGGTTATTGTGTTAACTTGATGTCAGTGCACAAGTTAGCAAAGGATAACAAACTTTATATTGGTTTTGATGAATATAAATGTTATATTCAGGACTTAATCACAAGGAAAGTCCTGATGACTGGTAATCAAGTAGATGGTCTGTACTATTGTGGGAACTCTTTTTCTGTTAATCAGGTGTGTTTCAATAGTGTTGTTAAAACCAGTCTTTGGCATGCTAGGTTGGGTCATCCATCTAGTCAAGCCATAAAAATGTTTAAAACTAAATTAGACTTAGGTGATGTAACTGATGAAGGTCCATGTGAGATTTGTCATAAGGCAAAACAACACAGGGAACCTTTCCCTTTAAGTGAACACAAATCCAGTCACATAGGAGAATTAGTTCATCTTGATGTATGGGGTCCATATAAAGTCAATAGTAAAGAAGGATATAGATTTTTCTTAACTATAGTTGATGATTATTCTAGAGCTGTTTGGATTTGTTTAATGAAATCTAAAACCGAAGTTTTTGAAAATATACAAGATTTTCTGAATATTGTTGAGACTCAATTTGAAACAAAAGTAAAAATTTTAAGAAGTGATAATGGGTCGGAATTTGTTAATAATCAGATGAGTAACTTGTGTAGAACAAAGGGAATAATTCATCAAACTACATGCACCTACACTCCACAACAAAATGGAATAGTGGAGAGAAAACATAGGCACCTACTGAATGTTGCTAGGGCCTTAATGTTTCAAAGTGGTGTTCCTGTTAAGTATTGGTCTGATTGCATTCTAACTGCTTGTTATTTAATAAATAGGACTCCTACATCAATTCTAGGTGGAAAGACTCCATATGAGGTAGTACATGGTTTTGAGCCTTTTCTTGACCACTTGAGATTGTTTGGGTGTCTTTGCTTTTGTACTATTCTGAATGAATCTGATAAACTTAAAAGTAGGTCTGAAAAATGTGTTTTCCTTGGGTATTCAACTGAAAAAAAAGGTTATAAAGTGTTTAGCCTAGATAGTAAAACTGAGTCTTATTCTAGGGATGTCAAGTTTTATGAAGAGGTTTTTCCATTTAAAGAAAACAATATTTTCAAACTTTTTGATGATAATAAGTTTTCAGAAGTAAACAATTTGAATTTTTTTGAGTGGTATGAAAGCAATGACATAGGGCAGTCTCAAGGTCCCAATGATGAGACAAAGAGTCAAGAACAACATGATCCAGCGACACATGAGTCTCTGCAATCAGAGACTAGTTCTAGCGGATCTGAAGGCAGGGCTGTCCATCAGCAACCCAGTTCTTTTAGGATTAACTCTGATAGGGTAGAGCATGTGACACCTGGAGTTGAAATACCTTTAAGATCTGAGGGGCCTAATAGTGTTCCTGAAGAGGGACAAACCAGTACTAGAAAGTCCTCTAGAAGTTCTTTTCTCCCTAGTAATTTGAAGGATTATGTGTTACATGGAAAGGTTAAGTATGGGATGGATAGAGTAGTAAACTACTCTAATCTTAGTCTTGACTCTAGGTGTTTTGCAACCAGTCTTAACAAAATCCAAGAACCCAAATCATTCAATGAAGCAGCTATGGACCCTAATTGGGTTGCTGCCATGAATGCTGAGATTGAAGCATTACATAGAAATGATACTTGGGAGCTTGTGGATTTGCCTAGTAATAGGAGTCTGGTTGGGTGTAAATGGATCTTTAAAATAAAATATAAGTCTAATGGTGATGTAGAAAGATTTAAAGCTAGGTTAGTTGCAAAGGGTTATAGTCAAAAACAAGGTGTTGACTTTGAGGAGACTTTTTCTCCTGTGGTCAAACTTGTGACTGTAAGATGTATTTTAACCTTAGCTGTCCAAAATAGTTGGACTCTATTTCAACTTGATGTTAACAATGCCTTCCTTTATGGAGATTTGAATGAGGAAGTGTATATGAGTCTTCCTGATGGTTATTTTTCAGAAAATGAAACTAAAGTGTGTAGATTAAAAAAATCTCTTTATGGATTAAAACAAGCTCCTAGAATGTGGAATTCTAAGCTTGTTCAAGTCCTTGTTGAGTTAGGTTTTAATCAAAGTAAATGTGATTATTCTTTGTTTTACAAAGTGTCTGATTCTGTGATTGTTTATCTCTTAGTATATGTCGATGACATAGTGGTTACTGGGAATAATATTTCAGAGATTAATAAAATTAAAGAAAGTCTTAGGTCTAAGTTCATGATCAAAGATCTGGGTGAACTGAAATATTTTCTTGGTATTGAAGTCATTAAAGGGGATAATGGTATTTGTCTCTCACAGAGAAAATACTGCATTGAATTATTATCTGAGTATGGGTTAACTGGTAGTAAACCTGTTAATAATCCAATTGAACAAAATCATGTTTTGACAAATTTATGTAAAGAAAATACTCTAACTATAGACAATATTACTGGGTATCAAAAGTTAGTTGGTAAATTGATATATCTAGCCCATACAAGGCCTGATATATCATATGCCGTCCATTTTTTGAGCCAGTATATGCACAAGCCTACAAAAGCTCATATGAGGGTAGCATTAAGGCTTTTAAGGTATCTAAAAAATGCTCCTGGAAAGGGAGTATTGATACAAAAATGTTCAGATTTGAGTCTGAACGCCTATTCAGACTCAGACTGGGCTAAGTGCCTTGAGACTAGAAAGTCAGTTACAGGGTATAGTGTATTCTTAGGAAACACTCTAATATCTTGGAAAAGTAAAAAACAACTGACTGTTTCTAGGTCCTCAGCAGAAGCTGAGTTTAGAGCCTTATGTGCAGCTACATGTGAGGTTATGTGGCTTGTAAACTTATTGTCTGAGTTAGGAGTAAAAGTTAGTGTTCCTGTTGACTTGTTCTGTGATAGCAATGCTGCAATATCCATTGCAGCAAACCCTGTGTTTCATGAGAGAACTAAACATTTTGAGTTGGATTTGTTCTTTCTTAGAGAACAAATTTCTAAAGGTGTAATTAAGCCAGTTAAAGTTGAATCTAGTAAACAAGTTGCTGATGTGTTTACTAAAGGATTGCATCCAAGTCATCATGAAGAAATGTGTAGTTATCTTGGGTTGTTTGACCCATTCGCTGTATTAAATTGAGAGGGGGTGTTGAAAGGATACTAGTCTTAGTCTTCCTAACAGGTAAACAATTGTTCAATTTAATACTTGGATTATATACATTTACTTATAATGTTTTTATTGTTTATTGCATGTATCTTGATGTTGGGAGTTTGGCTGGGCTAGCTGATCAAGATATCAAAGATGTTCGTGGTCAAGTCAAGAGGTTCGTGTAGCATGGTTCGTGGTTCGTGGTCAAGTCAAGATGTTCGTAGCATGGTTCGTGGGCTGCTGAGCTGATCAACGTTCATGGGCTGCTGGTGGACTGATTAATCAACAAAAGATGTTGGGCTTCTACTTATAACTATTGGGCTTCTGTTTATCTATGGGCCTACAAGTTAACGTCCAGTTTGGGTGATGCCACGTTGGCAATCCCCAAACCTGTTTCCAGAGCTTAAATCAAGGGTCCAGATCATAAGCTCATGTGTTTTCTTGATAAGATCCAACGGTGCCTTTTGGTTTGGATGTGTTTCTTTCCAAACCTAGCTATCCTCTATAAAAGGATTGTTTCTCTTCTGTTTACGAGTTTAACACTCTCATTATTTTTGTTATCAGTCTTTCAGTCTTTGTATCTTTTGATATTTTTCTCTCAGTTCGTCTAGGGTTTAGATCAGATTCATCTTGAATCTTATCTAAGAGAGTTAGGTCATAGAAGATTAGAGAGTTATCGTGTTGATAATCTCTGTGTGTCTGTTAGATTGATTGTTTACAAGTTTGTTTAAGGTCTTGTATTTTGTTCAGGGTATAAACATTCTTGGGTTGGGATCTGTTCAATAAAAGAGTATTTTTAGTTCTTTGGTGATTCCATGTTTTGTAACAGTTACCGAGCGTCTGAGCCCGGGTCCAGTTATAACCGATTGGGCTTTACCCTGTTCCTACTAGGTTCTGGGTACTACCCAATACCCAATTTGTGCATCTCTAAATACAAGTATTAAAAGGTTCTCACAATTCTCTATTTGTATTTGGTAATGAACAACTCTTTGTATTTATGCATGTGTAGTTCATCCTACACATCGGTTTGTGGTATTCTTGTTATTCGAATTCGAGTTTGAAACTGAATTCAGAATAGAATAAAAATAATTAAATAAAACAACACGCATGTATCATATATATACTTTTTTATATAAAAGATAAATATATATAATTGGAAATTGGAATTCGAACATCCGGTAAAATTGATTCAGAACCATAAACTCGAATCTGTTTTGTAAACCGAATTCAGAATTTGATCCGACTCCAAATTCACAACAAATTTGAATGATGATCTAGAAGGCATCGTTAGTTTTGTGATTTAATATTATTATTATTTTTTTGAACTATAACTTCATTAACACCGGCAAGTCCTCAAAGCAAGGACTCCCGCAAAAAACTTACAAATTGTACAATGGGTAATTTACCCAATCATTCCAAACAATAGTTTTAAATATAGATATATGTTTCAACCAAATAAACGACAATGCCTTTATCCTAGCGACGACTTCCAAATCGCCCAACACATAATCATCATAATTCCTCTAATTATCCTTCTCTCGTCCGTAGTATAATATGAAACTTGCTGCATCCTAAGAAAAAATAAAGGTAAAGATTAAATATTAATTGATATCAATAATTTAATAATAATATTAACATATTAAATGCGAGAGTGTTCTTTAGCAGTGCTTAATCGCACCCGGTCTCTCTTATATTGGAATTGTTAATAAAGTAATGATATAAGAATTAAAAAGACTATATTTATTTTTCTTTTGATTTATGAAATATTATCTTTTCTGATATATTTTTTTTTAAACGGTGACTTTCTTCTATCGAGTGGCAAAGATCATCACTCCCCCTAAACAAGGGACCCTAGCCACTTCTTTAACGATCAGACTGTGTTGTCTTAATCGGGTCTACGCTGATGCAAGAGGGGCTTACGGGTGTTCCTACGGAAAATTTCCTGCCACATGCCACTTGACAGATATTGCATCCTTCACAAGAGGCAAGCCTCTCTAGTATTTTTTTTAATGTACACAAATTAAAAAGTAGTTATATAATTTATTTAATTAATAAATGACAACGTGATATAAAAAATTTGGATAACCTTGGAGATTACCAAAGATAGGCGACAGTACATGTAGGCGAAATTTTTGGGTGGTTGCCACTTTGCCAATATGATGAAAGATGCTCAAATCTATGATTGCTGATATAGCTTTATAATATTTTTGCAATAAAACCCTTCATATTATCTTCACATGTCACATAATACTCATTGTATATTTTATATGGTTTTCGTTGTGTTTTAAAGTGAACAAGGTCTAAAGCAAATTAACGATTATATAGGAACTGAAAGATATATACGTCTACACATTAGTGATTTTTATAAGAAATTTATAAAAAGTTGTTTATGTGTTGGATCACAAAAAACCTAACATTTATTACTGAACCGGTCATTGAATCTACTGTCTAATTGGTCCACCCGCCAGATCGGTTTAAAAAACCGAATGACGACATAAATAACAAAAAACTACAATTATATGCATGTTTAAACACTAAAATTTTACAACCTCTTCGACACATAAGTGACAGGTTTAAATGAAGAAGGTTTAAGAGTACTTAACTAGACCAGTTAGCGGGTGGTCCACAGCAACTTCTCGACTCCCCAGGGGCAAGGATTTGTTTTCTCTAGATTAGGGTTCTCTATCCAGAAGGGGGTGGCGGCGCAGCTTGTCCGCCTACCTGCTATTCTTATGTAATTTGCCTCTTTTGTTGAAATGGAAATTATAGTTATTATTATTACACAAAGGTTGGCTAGGAGTTGTAATATAGGAGGATTTCATATTTTACACCCAGTAAATATACTCACACAAGTAAGTCCAAAAAACAAACAGCTTCAAATGAGTTGTATACCAGAATTCAACCAATGCCATCTCCTTGTATCCTATTTATGCCCCAGTCACCAACCAACCAGTCAATAAACTGACCTAACCGCTTTAGATGATATTCCATAGTTCAGTAAAATCTCAATTCTACCCTTTTCCTAAAAGCCAACTACTCTCTTTTTTCTTTTCTTTATTTAATAAAAGATTTGTTAGACTTTATTTTTCAGCTTTTGTGCATCTATTCAAACCAACTATTTGTTCGTTAAAGTCACTGGTTAGAATTTCCAGAACTACAAAAGTTATAGTTAAGCATTGGCCAAGCATAATGGGGCTAGGGGAGTGCCCCGCCCCCAGTTTTGTTTTTTGGTTTAGTGGTGAAAGTTTGTGATTTTCGAAGGTAATTTTTATATGAATTGAGTCCGGCCCCAGAGATTTGATCTTCTGGCCCTTTCCGATAGGAAAAAATTTGGGTCTCGTGATTTTCGGCCACCGCCATTATTTTTTTCAAGCTTCGTCACTAGCGGAAAATAACACTAAGTACTAATGTAAGTAGTAATTAGGCGTTTTAACTACGGGTAAACCGTATAAGATGTGAAATCTCAAACTTAAACGTAAAAATAGAAGGATATTATAGTTTAGGAGTAAAGATCCGGTACAAATAACTTTTTTGGTAAGAACTGTGAGAATCAAAGGAGGGTATTTTTTTTTTATTTTTTTTTTCAAAATTTTTTTTTCCCATATTGTTAAACATGTATTATAGTATTGAAAACTAAAAAAAAAAATAAAAATAAAAAATTTGGTGTAGAGTAATTACGTGTAGAGTAATTACATAATTACTCTAGTGTAAACTAATGTATTTACCTTAATGACGTAATTACACTAAAAAAAAATTTTTTTTTTAATTTTTTTTTTGTATTATTCATCTAGAAAGAATGTTTAAGCACATGAGAAAAAAAAAATTCTAAAAAAATAAATAAATTTTTTTTACCCCCTTTGATTCTCACAGTTCTTACAAAAAAACTATATGTATTTGATCTTTACTCTATAGTTTAGTGACATGTACATAAAACCATACGCAAGTCCAAAATATGTCAATAAAAGCAAAAAGTGTCACTGGTACTAAAGTAAATAAGTAGGTGCTTTAACCACACGTAAAAAGTGTGAGAAAGGATTTGGGAATAAAATTTTGACTTAGATATAATAACATTTTTCTATTTTTTTTAATAAGTCACTATCTTTGTCATTGAATAACATTTTCCTTATTATACAAATAAGATAAAAATTTACTTTACAATACCCAATTTCTTTCAGCCGTTTGATAGTATAGTGATCCTTAAGATTTTAACAGATTTTTAATTTAATCTTAAGTAAAAATAAATTCATGGTAAGTTGATATATTTTTTATTTCTTTTTTATCTATTTTCTAGACTTTTGTGTATGCCATTATCAAATCGGGACCGAGATTATATCATGTTTAACCTCTCATGTCTTTCATGTTGAACCGACTAAAAAAGAGAGATAAAATAAAGGTCCAAACCAGAATACAAATGAGTACATTCTTTCCCACAATATGATTAATATGAGAGTTTGTAACTTGATATCATCTCAATCCATTACATTGTTAGAATATTAATTTCATAATATTATAAGTATAAGTATATAACATTTCTGAAAAGTGATCTACTCTTTTAATATTATAGTGGCAAAATTTGGCATTTTCATATATTCCTTATTTTTTTAAGAAAAATGTAGAAAAAAATAAATAAAAATTAAAGCTTCTTAATATGGTTGGGGAACAAAGTACACGGAGTTGATAGTGAAGTTGGTCTCCTTGGGTCAAATGTGGTGTCATGGGTCATGGTTTATACGAGGTGTTTCACTTTAATCTTTTATTTAAAGATTTGTAGGATTCATAAATGATTTTTTCTGTTTTACTATGAATAGTATTCCTTGCATTTGTTTATTTAAATTGGTTGTCCTTCCACGAAATCTATATGGTCCATATGTTTTTCAGATTGCTTTTTGGTATGTTAGATCATTGATTCCTTCTATTAAGTCTGTGTGTAGTGGAAGGGTTATAGGGCGTTTTAACCCCTCATAGCGTCGGGAAACACCCTCCCCCCCCCCCCCCCCGAGCATTATTGGGGCGTTATGATTGTGATTGTTACCCATATAGCGAGCGTTATCTTTTGGAAAGTGTGGATTGTTTGTTTTTGACCGTTACAAAACGGTCATATTATTAAAAAAAAAAAAAAACTATTTAATTCACTATATATATAAACCAATTCACATTTACAAATCAACACACCAACAAATTCACACACATACAATTCAAGTTGATCAAAAATATACACACAAATTACCACAATGTCGTCTCCTCCCTCCGAAGACTCGTTTACCGATCTTTATCAAAGGTTCTTTTACGACGATGGCGTGGAAGAGGAAGAAGCCGTTACTAGTGCGGTTACGCTAGCGGCGAGCGCGATGCAACACCTACACAATGCGGTCCCACGGCCGACATTGTCTAGGGAATATATACAGCGAGACCGTGTATCCGCCAATGAGCGTTTAATGAATGATTATTTCAATGCGAATCCGTGTAGGATCGACTAACGTGTCACCCGACAATCACGAGCTTGATATTTAGAGTGCGGAATCCTCTAAATATGTTCTAATAACAGAAACAAAGATGAAACAATGATAAACGAGTAATCACAACACACACACGGGTCAAAAGATTATAGATTAATCACTAAAACAGAGCTCGAGTGTTTACAGAGATCAAATCAGACCTTACAAACCATGGGAGGGTGTTTGGAGAGTGTGTGAGGCAAGAACTGATGATTAGGGCAATGATTTGGACTATTTATACCTCCCATACTCGTACAGACCCCTTTAGGCGAGTAGGAAGCTATCACACATGAACTACTAGCGAGTAGGGCCTATCACACTAGTATGTTTAGGCGAGTAGAGCCTATCACACATGTAACTATAGGCGAATAGGCCCTATCACACATGTAACTGATGTGGTATAGGCCGTAAATGCCTAAAGCCACTCCGTACTCGCTTGAAGTGTCCCAAACGCCCCGAAACGCGTATCAACATCTCCAAACACCCCGTGACACGTCCAATCAACATATATACTAGCCTAGGGACATCATGCACTTACAATCCGCTTTACGGCCCTGCTATGTTTAGGAGAATATTTCGGATGGGTAAAAGTTTATTTTTTGCGCATTACCAAAGATATAGAGTCAACATACGACTACTTTAAGCAAAACCCGACGCTAGACGGTGTTTAGGATTCACAGCAATTCAAAAGGTCACTTCCGCATTTCGTGTGCTTGCCTACGGGAACACATAAGATATCAATGACGAGTATTTGAAGATGGCGGAGAAAACCACACGCGATACCTTGGAGTATTTTTGCTACGGTATATTTACAAATTTAAATTTATTTATAATTATAATTATAATTAGTAGTTACATTATATATATATATATATATATTTTAATTTTTTAGGTATATGCCAATTATATGGAAAACGATACTTGAGAAACCCAACATGGAACGACCTTTAACAACTATACGAAGCGCATTTACAAAAACATGGCTTGCCCGGCATGATTGGTAGTATAGACTGTCATCAATGGCGGTGGTACTGTTGTCCAACCGCATAGCGAGGTCAACATACACGCGGTGACCAAAAGGAACCAACCTTGGTTTTACAAGCAGTTGCCTCACAAGACTTGTGGGTTTGGTCGGTCTTCTTTGGTCTCGCCGGGTGTATGAACGACATAAATACTTTTCCGTTTTCGCTGTTGCTAGAGTCTTACATTGGCGGAACAATACCGAAAGCTAGGTTTTATGCAAATAATAATTACTACGAGCATGGATACTACTTGGCGGATGGTATATATCCGGAGTATTCAATGTTCGTCAAAACGTTTAGTCAAACACAAGATGAAAAAGGAAAATATTTTAAAACACTTCAAGAGTCCGCAAGAAAGGACATCGAAAGGTGTTTTGGTGTTCTTCAAAGCCGATGGCATTTTGATAGAAATCCTTGTCGTGTGTGGGAAAAATAAAAAATTAGAATGGTGATGTATGCTTGTATCATAATGCATAATATGATACTTGAAGACGAAGGAAAGGCAATATGCGCAAACTATTTTTCGAAAGATGATGTTCAAGGGACGCAAGTGACAATGGAAGAGAGATTGCAAAACAGTAGCATATTGCGTTCCAAGGATATACATAACGCGTTGAAGGCGAATTTGGTTCAGGAAGCATGGGCGATTCGCCCGATTCAATACAACCAACAAGAGAACAACAACAACAACAAGAAGATGAAGAAGAAGAAGGAGAAGGGGAAGAAGAAAAGAAGGAGAGGAAGAAGAAAACGAAGAAGAAGACGACGACGAGTAGGTTTTTCAAGTATTTGTAACTTTTTTTAAGTATTTGTAACTTTTTTTAAGTATTTGTAGTTTTTTAGTATTTTGTAATTTTTTTTAGTATTTGTATTTTTTTTAGTTTGTGTAATTTTTTTTATTTAATTAAATATTATTATCTATTTAATATTGTTATTTAAATAAGAAAACAATAATTAACCAATGATTACCCAATCATTTATAAAGCCCCATAACGCCCCTTCCCACTACACCCTCTTTTTTCATAACGCCCATTCACTACACATGCCCTAATAATTAAGCTTCATAAAGAGGAATTTTTAGTGTTCGGGTGTAACTAAATATATGTTTGTATGCACATATATAACTAGTTTTATACCCGTCTCAGTACGGGTAGCCAATTGTAGTTATACAAAAATTAAGAACATATTTTTTTCTTTTTGTTTGCATCCGTATTAAAAAAAACGACAATATTAGATATAAAAAAATAAGATACAACTGTCAAACTATATCATCTCTTCCAGTTAAAATACAAATTATAAAAAAGTTCTCAAGAAACAACATTCTTTGTTAGTTTATCGTTACACTTTCCACACTATTGTTCACATAAAACCATATGTTAGCATTAGACATTGCACGCGATGCAACCACGTAGATCTAACCATGTGCGAATATAGGGCGGATCAGTGGATGGATGTGGTCAAAAACCCAACTGGCTATTTTTTTTGGCAAAACTATGTGCACTACTTACAGTCCGTTGATACTACATTTAGAGATAGATGCCATAAAGAACAACAAAATAGAAAAACAATAATAAATTACAATTCCTTATATTTTCCTAACAAACATGGATTGTAGGATTTCCATAACGCCAGTACTCAGTTTGGTTGGAAGCCCTATAACCCTAAACCCGATACAACTCTTACCTTATCTGGCGGTCTGGCACGTTTTGACCCAAACGAAAATGACCACTTTTTTAAAAAGACCATTTTGACCCATACCCAGTTTGGTTGGAAGCCTTTAGACCTAAACCCGCTACAACCCGTTACCCCATTTGACGGTCTGGGCCAATTCTGACTTAAACCAAAATAACCACTTTTTTAAACAGTCCTATTTGACCCGTACCCAGTCCGGGCCGAACCCATTCAGACCCGAACCCTATATGACCCATTATCTCAACCGATGATTTAAACCTATTTTGATCCAAACCAAAATAACCACTTTTTAAACAATCCATTTTGATTTGTACACATTTTGTTCTGAACCCATTCTAACCCAAACTTAACAGATCTGTTACTGTTGATTTTGCTAACTACTGATGAGGAATATAAAATTATTATAACAATTATTATTATTATTGTTATCCCTATTTAATAAAGCATTCTAGTTAATGTTATATGTCACTTTCTATTTTAATTTATTAATAAATATTAAAATATACTATTATTAAAATATTAATATATAATATTTATCTATAAATTTACTATGACAAATTTTTTTACTTTTTTTCTCATTTCTTCTGTTAAAAGTTAATATTAAATTAATAATTTTTTATTTCTTTCTCCTGTTAAATAATAATATAAAATTATATTTTTTTTCGTTTCTTGTCTCCTTTAAGTAAAAATAATAAATCATATTTTTTCACTTCTCTCTTATTTATTTAATATTTCTTTTGTCATTATTCTATTTGTTGACGTAGTAGTAACCATTACATATGTTATCGATCAAACCCCGATTACTACACATGTTTCTAACCTATAATAAATAAAGGGGAAAATGAATATGGTGTTATTAGGCGTGTAAGCTTACACGCAAAACCCATGAAAGTTACGTCGTTTTGATTAATTTAACTAAAAATTTTATTTCACTCACCACTCTCTATCCAGATCGATAGATGCGTTCCTTGGTCAACTCAAATCTTCCAACTTTACAATTTCTTCACAAATCATTCTTCCCCATCCATCGAAAACCCATTGCAATTGTGCCGCAAAGGAGAAGGTTGTCGGAAAGGGTAGATATAGAAGCAGTGATGAATGTTGGGCTGTTGTTACCAAAGAAAGTAGCCATTGTTTATTTATTTTTATTAAATTTACAAAAAGATAAAGATGGGTTTTATTTATGTTTAAAATCATGTTTTTATTTAGCTTTGGTTTCATATCCGTTCTTTATTTGTGAGATTTTCCAGCTATGAATTATGTTCTTGCAGGAATAATACTATTTGTTTATGAATGATTTTTACATTTTTATTTTATGTGGACACTACCCTCTATTCAAACACTAAGGACCTCATGATCAGACTTAGAGAACATGTTAAGCAGCAGTTTGATAATCCAATTCCACAAGCACCAAAGAGTTATAAACAACTTCTTTAAGACATGTTTAGCCAAAGATGGAATCGAAACTTGGCAACCCTGTGTCAGGACCCTTTTAAAATCATATATAACATGGAGTTCGGCTTCATTTTGGTTTGTCTTTCACCATGTTGGACCAAAGGTTGTCGTGTTTTTGTATGTTACTGTTGGTGTACCAGAGGTTCTTTGGTAACTATCACCATATTAGTCATGTCAGTACCGGTCGCCGTGATGCACCAACTGGTCAAAAGGTTGGCCTTATTGCCGCAAGCCGTATGCCTCATTAAGAGTATCGAAAACATGTCCGATTACATGGTTAGCCACTTCTTTCTCAAACTCAAAATCTATGTCTAGGTCTTTTCTTTTCTCTAGTTCAACATCAGAACCACTATTTGTGACTAAATACCCGTTTGCATCAATATCGTCAACTAGATTCGTTTTAGAAGCTTCCTCCTCTGGTTGAACTTCTAAATCCATTTGCCTGTGTATGTTCTACATTAAGAGGGTGTTTAGGATTGCGTTTTGAATCTGATTTTTAGATTATTGTGTTTTGAAAATGTAGATAATCAGTTTTTAGTGTTTGGGATTGCGTTTTGAAAACGCATATAATCAGTTTTTTAGGCTACCAAAATGCAATAATTTATAAGCAGCTCTACCCCTGTTTTTCCAAAACGCATAATCTATTTTGAATAATCAATCCCAAACACCCCCTAACAAAAGTAAAAATATGAGAAACGGAAATTTGATGATCCACATAACATGTTCTGCAGCAACAAAAGTAAAAAACATTGTTATATATAGTTGGTTACATCTAATACATGCATAGCATATCTTCCCAGTGGTTTGGATATCATTAAAAACATCATCAATAACTACGAATGATGATGTTTAAAGTATTTTAATCAAAAGATCACTAGTATTAAATAAATTCTAAGGTATTCCTAATAAAACATGGAGATTGATTAATTGAATACATGATCAATTAGCTAAATACCTTATCAACCAATTGAAAATAGAGATTGTATACTGCAGACTAGAAGATGGTGATTAATTAATTAATGGATTGGTGAGAAAAATATGGGAGGTATTGACGGTAGGTGATAATGATGTATTTTTTTCTTTTTCAGTTTGTTTAGGATAATCAGAATGGGCAGAGAGTAGAAACCAAGAATAAAAAGGTTTAATTTTATTTTACTTAAATTAATCAAAACGACGTAATTTTGATGGGTTTTGCGTGTAAGCTTACACGCTTAACAGCACCTTATTCACTTTCCCATAAAGAAAAACCAAAGTAATTATTATAATAAATAAGAGTTAATAGCCAATTTCGTCCATGAGGTTTTGTCCAGTTTGCCACTTGAGTACAAAAGTTTTTTCTTTTGCAAATCAACACCCGTGGTTTGGATTTTTTTGCCAAATTCGTCCTTTTCATTAACCCAATTAAAAAATCTCGTCAATGTCAGGGGTAGTGTTGTCTTTTTCCCACTTTAATGAAGGACAATATGGTAAAATCATCACTCATCTTCTTCCCCCTTTTAAACACAACCACCACCATGTCACAATCAACCCAACACCATCATATCACCACCGTATCAACCACCGGCCCACCTTGAACCCACCACCGCCATACTACCTCCACCCTAAATCCACCATCGCTGCACCACCTCCTCCCTAAACCTACCACCATTGCACCACCTCCTCCTTAAACCCACCACTGTCGCACCATCTCCTCCTCATAACCACCACTTCCACCACCGTAACCACCACCACCCTGTTTCAATGAAAAGAACAATCTGAAACGTTAATGGTTCAATTGGAATATCTATCTATCTCTACTTCTTCAATCTCACTAAACAAATATCAAATCCTGCCTTAATTTCTAGTTCCAATATCCCAATTTCAAAACCCTAAATAAATCGATCAACAAACAATGGACAGAGCAGTATCGTGCCCCGAGAACAAGGAGCTCCTAGACTTCATGTTAGCAAAGTTAAAGGAAATGGAGAATAAACCTAAAGGAATATCGGAGACTAACGTTATCTTGACAACCACCGCCTCCTCCGTAGCTCCACCATACATCACCATCTACTGTACAACAACCCTACTGACCCACCTTTGGGTTCTGACTACCGGCTATCATCAATCCATTCAAACATCATCACCATGCTCATGTAATTTTACAATCAATATGAACAAAGAACCGATTTTACATTGCCTTGATGACGATTAACTGACAAGGACAGCGCTGCCGTCGGAACCTTTACTGGATTCCTCCTCTTCTGCTCCCTCTCCGGCGTCTTCTTTCTCCTCTGATCTCTCTCCCGTCTCTTTCTCTTTCTCCTCTGCTCGATCTCCCCCCCCCCTCTCTCTCTCTCTCTCTCTCTCTCTCTCTCTCTAATAATAAACAGTAAGGCGATGGGGGTGGGGGTGTTGGTTGAGGGATTTGGCCGGTTGCCTGAGCTATCGCCGGAGGTGGAGACCTCCGGTCTCTTTCTCCTTCTCGCTCTCTCTCTCTCTCTATGTCTCTCTCTCTCTCTTTCTTTCTTGTTATTAGGAGGTTTTGTTTTTAAAAAAGAATAGGGGATGGATCTGATTGGGTTGTACATATAAAAAGAGAGTTAAAAATTTAAAAACAAAAATAAATAGGTAAATGACTATAATACCTCTGAGTTAACAGAAAAAATAAACCCAGTTAGTGAAAATGACGAATTTGGCAAAAAAATCCAAACCACATGTGTTGATTTGCAAAAAAAAAAAAACTTTTGTACTGAAGTGCCAAACTTGACCAAACCTCAGGGATGAAATTGGCTATTAACTCAATAAATAAATAGCACATCAAAGTTTATTTTTTAAAAACATATCTTGATGGTTATTTGTGTTAATCGCTTACATTATATTTATGCAACCCAGTTAAGACACAGGTTTATTCAACACGTGCAATACATGTGTTTTTTTTAAAGATGTAATTGTTTTCATGGCCGGTGATGGGTGTGGGCAAGGAGGGGACAACCCTAGGCCCGACATCCCGAGGGATTGAAGTTTTTTAAATTTTTTTCATATATGTTACATAAAGTCCAATTTGTTTAAAGGATTAGACCCAAACAAAACAAGTCTAATGAAGTTCAACAAGTTAACCTTAATTAATATTTTGAGCTTTGTGATTGTGTTTAAATTATATAGGCCCAATTTGATTTTACTGGCTCCATGCCCAAAAGGTTTTGATCGAAGACGGCTTTGATTGTTTTATTACTTATTATATAATTTACATATATTCGATCCGTGTAATACACGAGGTTCTTACCTAAAAACTTTATATAACATTATGTGTGTTATTTATTATTTTTGTCATATTTACATATCAATTAATTATGTTATTATATAAAATAAAAATTATTAAATTCATATGATTAATAGACTCGTTTAGTATTGTTAGCCTAGTCAAATGTGGCATGCATAACTCGTATGCAAGCACAATAATCAAATTAGCTGCTTTGAGGCTCTTTAATCAGTTCATATTTTTTGCGAGCTTAAATTTTTTAACTCATGAATAGAAACTATATAAGCATGTTGCTTATGTAGATGAAAAACTAAAAAAATATTTAGACATCAGAATCTTTTTCACTAAAAACCTTTTTGTTCACATTATTTGACTTGAACATGTTTCCTACTAGTTTCAATTTGACAAAAAGAAAAAACCAGAGTCATACACACACACACACTCACTCATATAAAAGTCCTGTAAAATGTACAAGCATGGAAAGCACACTGGAGCAGCTTATGACAGTTGTACTTTAGACAAAAAATAGATAGCATGGTGAAGTGGGAGTATACCCTTTGGGATTAGTTGTTATAGTCATCAGCACTCTTTTTCTTTCATGAACACAGCTTCATTTGCTTCTGTGGGTACAATCACTGATTCAACCCAGATGTTGACTTATCATAACTTTTAATTCATTTTTTTCTTCAGAATTTAATAAATTTAATCAATGCTTTAATAATTATCTGGTTCTAGCTTATGTTGATTTCTTGTTCCCTCATAACTCTTTCCCTAACCCTATTCTTCATTAACATTTTAGGGTTTTTTTATCATGAAACCGAACCGCCAAACCGGACCGTAAACATCTCAAATCCCATTAGCTTCAAGTTTAATTCATTACCAACTTTATCGAGTTCAATTACAACATAATGTTGATAAAACCATAAAAGTGTTTAATATCAGCTGAGCGAATTTGGATCCAAAAGTTTCACGAATATGGATCCAAATTCGCTCATCTCGATCTGTGTCTTTCGAGACAATCTTCTAAATTATTTTCTTGAAATTTGAGTAATTTAGAAACAAGTTTATTGATAGGATCTTGATAGAGATCTAATCAAAGTATCTTTACAACTCAAAGAGCACAAACATATATATATATACACACACATAATAAAAGTAATATCTTTGTTAGATTTCATGACTAATAATTAAGGTACGTACGTACTTGAGCATAATAAAAAATGAAATGATAGTTCTATAAAATACATCTAAATAATAATAATAATTAAATAAACCTTAAAAAAACCGAAAATGGTTGAACAACCTATTAACTTAATTTAATAATAATTAAGATAATGTCACAGACGTAAGTCGAGACTAACTTGATCTTGAACACTAGGCTTTGAATCAAACATATAACTCGAGCTTGTCGGTATTCTGGCTGCTGCTCGTAGTCCTTCTTTCGACGATATCATGACCGGTGTCGTGTTGATCAAATGGTCATGACCACGGTGGTTAATGTTATTATTATTATTATTATTATTATTATTATTATTATATGTTGTGTTTTGGGCATTAGGGTATCTCCATAACCCTAATGGGCTACCGTTTATAGGTGTTTGATGAGATGTGTAGTTAGAGGAGTTGTGGTTATAAAACCTTTGATGGTAGTTGGTGTTGAGAGGGTTGGTGGTTGAGTGGTGGTAGAAGGGTGGTGGAGTGGTGGTGAAACGGTGGTAGTTCATGAGACCATACATTTGTGCCTCAGAAAAGCTACCGTTGACCATGGTTGACTGAAGGTGAGCTCGTTTAGCATGTTGTCTTTCTCTTTTGTGTGCGTTTTGGTGTCCACCTAAGGCTTGTGAGGTAGGGAAGTTCCGGCAGCAGTAATGACACTCGAATTTTCGGCTTGTTTCGGTGCTTTCTTTGAGCTCTTCGGCTGCTGCGGCGGTGGCGGTGTCGTTTGTGTCGAATTCGACAACGTCACCGCCGAAGTCTTTGCCGAAGAGACGGATGCTTTTTTCTTTGAGGGAGGAAGGGCGGATGAAGGGGAGTTGAGAGAAGGATTCGACGTTCATGAAATCGTGTGTTTCGCGGTCGGTTTTGTCCATCGGAGAGCGGTGGCCGGAGGTGGTGGATGGTGGTGAGGAGGAGGAGGAGAATGAAGAAATGGGGATTAATGTAAGTTACATTTTGGAAGGGGTAGGGGACCTATAAAGAAGAAACATGTTGTGGAAAATTATCTTTCAATGCAAATGTTTGTGTTTCTGGTTTTTTATTTATTTATTGTTTTTTTTTTTTTTTTTTTTTAGATCTAATGTTAAATTCCATTGACAAAAAAGGGGTAAATTACATAAGGATGGTAGGTAGGCGGGCAACAAGCTGCGCCGCCACCCCTTTTTGAATAGAAAATCCCAATCTGCTAAAAACAAAACCCCGCCCTTGAGGGGTGGAAAAGTTGTTATGCACTACTCGTTGAACCCGAGCCAAAAACCGCACCGCCTCTTGTTTTTTAAACTAAATAGTGATAGAAAATATTATTTTTATAGGTTTGAAATATTATTAATTAATAAATCTTTAAATCTTAATGTAGAAAAATAAAAAACGAATTTAATAGTATAAAAAATTAAAAATAAATATTACATAACTACGAAAAGAAATTAATTTCAAACATTAAAATACTACGTAACTAAATCTTTCATAAAATTCTTTGTTTTTCGTAAAATACAAGCTTATCAAGTGTTATATTATTTGTATTCGTATAAAGTATTGTCATTTTCAGAACTGTAGTTTAATGAGTTAATTTGGAATTTTTTTACGTACGCACTCGTAAATTATATTAGAATTCTTTACAAGAGTTTTTAAAATTTAATCTAACTTACTAAATTCATATGCATAGATTCTTTAGTCTTAAGTCATTTTCTTTAATTTTACAAAGTATTTAAGTTCTAATTTCTATTATATAAATACTAAATTTAACTTATTAAAAAATTACAGACACAAGAATTTTAGAGTAGACATCTTGAGCAATAATAATGTTGGTGTAAAAAGATATCGTTTAACCGTTTAGGTAGAGACGTTCCGCTGTTAAAAAAATAATGATTGACTGATTGAGGGCTCAATTAATTACCTATATGCGCATCACAACCATACTGACGTGGTTGCAAAATACAACGTTTTTCGCGGGTGGTACTAGTAGCTGTTCGTGGGTCTTGAATTGTACACGCTCTAAATGTACATTATTTTAAAAATATTAATGATGATGTAAAAAGCATTATCATCAAATGAAAAAATATATATATATACAGCTGGATATGGTTAAAGAGAGTGGTAGTTCCTTTTTTTTATTTAACTAGTATTTAAGACATGTACGCATGTTAACTCGCAAAAGTTGTATAAAACATAAAACAAAGGAAAAAATAACCAAGTCAACTAAAGACCCGTGTGTTGCGACGTGACTGTTAAACCGAAAAAATAGAAGTAATATGTCAAACCACACACGCGTTGCAGCATCTTAACTTAAACGGAAAACTTTTGACTGAAACATAAAACGACAAGTTTTTAAAAGATAAAAAGTTCCAAAGTTAAATGTGGAAAAGCGTTGAGGTTAAAATTAAAAATGCTATGTGATAAGTTTGTAAAAGATGAAAAACATTTTTCATTTTTAACTTTAACATTTTTCCACTTTTAACTTTGGTTTCATATACTTTTTATCTTTTACAATTTTGTTACTTTATGTTTCAATCTAAATTTTATGAGTTAAAACGATGTAACACGCATTTATAGTTCAACATTTGTATATCTATTTTTATATCCCATTGCTCTACGTTTGTTTTTATAGTCCGAAATATTAGGATGCAAGTGAAAGTTGGGAAAAGAAAAAGGTAGATGCCTCAAGTATTTTTGTTAGTATTGTTAAAATATAGTATATAGTTAGGGATAATAAATATGTGTGCTAAGCCAAACTTAACAAATTAGTATCGAGACAGGTTGATATTATGATATATAAATATACTAGATTATACATCGGGAATGTTCTGGGTTAAGAAAATCTAATATGACATATCAATTTTATATATGAAATAGAATGATACGCTTTACAATTACATGTAGAAAAGCTTCGGGTAGCACATAACCTAAAACGATTAACAATGTATCTCCAATGTTAACGCCTAACCTTAAACAATGTATAACTCTAATATTAAACCCTAACCTAAAACAATGTACAATTACTTCAATGCTAACACACATTGAAAATAGAATTCATATTTACTTATTTGAACATAATTAGTGACTTGGCTATACATGATTAATGAATTACCTGAATACTTTGTGTTTTTTTTCTCTGTTTTTTATATAGCACTATGGTACTCGTTGGAAAGATAATAAAACGCTTGTTAATTTGGTGTAATTTTTTCTTTAAAAAATCTCGTATATAAAAGATATTAACATTTAAAAATTATGGAAGAAAAACATGAGAGAGAAAAATCCAATTTTATTTTTAATTTTTTTTTTCTAAAATCAATTAATGTCACATGACACACTCTAGGGTATGTCTGGCAAAACTAGCTGGAGGCTAGTAGCTGGAAGCTGGTAGCTGCAAGCTGGTAGCTGAAAGCTGTTAGCTGAAAGCTTTTTAAATATATTTTGGTGTTTGGCAGAGTAGCTAGAGCTTTTAATAAAATGTATAAAATGACCAAAATGGTCATAATTAAAAGATTATAAAGAATATTTTTATTTTATTTTTAAAATAGAATGGGTATTTGTGTCATTTACTAACTAAAAGCTTGTAGCTAGTAAAGCTTTTTCTTAAAAGCTACTACTAGTAGCTTTTCACTGTAGAGCTTTTTCTCTAACCTAAAAGCTTTCAGCCCCTTTAACCAAACAAGGCTTTTTATTAAGTAGGAGCTTTTTCTTAAAAGTTTGAAGCTTGAAGCTCCTAAAAGCTCTTAAAAGCTCCTTGCCAAACATACCTTTTTGAGTGTCATGTATAATTTAGACCATTGGGTGTGGAAGGGGGTGACATCTTCATGATGGGCCTCCATGTAGGCGCCACGTACAAGGGGGGGGGGGGGGGGGGAGAGTCATTTTCATGATGGGCCTCCAAGGGGGTGGTGTGTACTATGATGACGAGTCTCCTCATTAGCCAGAATTATTAAAAATAATAAAAATCTATTAAAAATAATAACAAATAGCCCCGGCGTAGAACTCTTGGACATGCCGGTTATGCCGTTGCCGAGCCACCACACCGAGTGGTCTTATTACTTTCAATTATTATAATATATAGATATAGATACTTGTAGGGTCCTGAGAGAAAACTCAGCTAATTAAGAACTGAGAGTACTTTTATGGATCACACATTTTTCAAAAACAATTTTTTTTACTAAATCACAGCTTTTTATGCAAAAATATTATTCTCAATTTTCGATTAGACATATGTGTATATTGTTAAAAATATATCTATGATACTTATTTTTCAAATTTTAACATGTATAGACACGCATGTACATTAGAAAAACATGTTTTTACCCACGATCTTCCTTTCTATACATGTAGGTACAACAATTTCAACACATTTACATATATATATATATATATACACATTACAAAACATGTACAATACTAATTTTTGTAGTCTTAGACAAGTATATACGTATATGTATAAATGAAAAAACAAAAACAAAATAATCATTTCCCTACAGGAAAATGGGCGATTTAGCAAAAAACATATTTGCCATAATTTTTTTTTTTACCTTAGAGAAATGTGTGGTCCAAAATGGTTTTCTCAATTCTCAATTAGGCCAAGAGTTTTCAAATTATATATGGAGAGGTTTTTGTATAAATTAAGGCTATATTTCGTGAGAAGTGTGAAAACGGTTAAGTTTGTAGCCATCATTTTTTAGATTTAGTCATGATATTTTCGATTGTTTTGTCTAAAAAACACAAAACATAACAATTAAAGGTTCTTGTATAAATTAAGGCTATATTTCGTAAGAAGTGTAAGAAGGATTATGAATTGATATGTATGGATTACTTTTTGAACTTGGTCATGATATTTTCGATTGTTTTGTTTAAAAAAAACACCTAACATAACAATTTAAAACCCAAAGCAGTGTATTCTAGGCTTAAAACTTAAAACACTATGCCAAGATAGTTAAGCAGTGTGTTTTAAGTGTTATGCAGCGTGCATTAGCTATGTTTTAAATTGTTGTATTTGGTGTTTTTCTAACAAAAACAACCATATACATCTTTTCCAAATTCAAAACATGATGCATACACACCACAAGAAAGCCCATTAGAGACTAAATTTCCATGGACTAATATATCAATCTCAAGTACATATTATCTAGCACTTATTTCTATCCGACATGTTTTAGTGACTGATAATCCGTCCCTAATATCTTGACACTTTATTTGAGACTATTTTTCAGTCACAAATATGTATGTGCAATACAAGGTTTTCGAAGGAAACTCATTGGCGACTGGTATTCGGTCATAAATACTTAATGAGAAACGACAGGAATGTATGGTGACTGAACATCAGTCTCTAACATGGATCAAATGTATTAAAGACTGAAAATCAGTTTCTTAATATCCTATATTGGATTAAATTAGGGACTGATATTCAGTCTTGAACGTCTTAATGGGTGAAGGATCAAAGACTGGTATTTAGTGTATCATCGTTTGGTGCAAGTTCTACCATATTATGGTAAAGGTATTGATGACTAAATTTAAGTCTCAAAAACTTGTAATGAATGTTATCTAGGAATGATATTTAGTCTTCGAAGATATTCATATATGAATAAATAGGGACTAATATTCAATCTCTAATAATTGACTCATATTCTACCATTTTAAGAAAGTGTGATATAGACTGAAATTTAGTCCTAACAATTCATCAAAGAGACCGTATTAGGGATTGATAACTAGTCTCAATTGCACTTGCATGTGAAATGACTAATGCATCAACGACTAATGCATCTATATCGAATACATAATATATGGGACTAATTTATAGTTGCAAATGATATTGGAAACCGATTGTTATACGACTTACGTTAGTGGGTGTATTAGGTCTATGATAAATAAGAAACATATTAAAGCATTTAAATTAGTTGTTAATATTATAGGGACTAATATTCCATCTTGAAGTGTTTTGTACATGAGAGAATCAAAGACTGGTATCTAGTCTTTGAAGTGTTTTATATACTAAACGTCTTTTAACATATGAAATATCAATTTTACGGTCTTCAGTCATTTGGTGCAAAATTTATCATTTTTGAACTATTGAAGGTTATATTTCATTAATTATACTTTATTATTTTTATTGTTAAAATATAGTATATAGTTAGGGATAATAAATTGCTTCAAATACGATACGAGTGTCATATCCCATATTAGCTCGTATAAGCTAGTTGTAATATAGAGTAATTTTAAGGATTTTTTTTTCTTTTTTAATATCTGAAGGTAAACCCAAGGGATATATGGGCATGGAACCGAATTTGATTTTATTTATAACTTTTAGGGTATGTGTAGTGGTGGATAGTTATGTGGGGGTTATAGGATTAAAATATTAAAAAGTAATAGAAAAGGGGTTATGTTGGGGTTATGGAAAAAGAGGTGTAGTGGGAAGGAGGGTTATGTAGGGGTTATAAATGATTGGGTAATCATTGCTTTTTATTGTTTTTTATTTAAATAAAAGAATATTAAATAGTTTAAATTATTTTTCATTAAATATATAAAACTTAGAAATACTTAAAAAAAACTACAAATACTAAAAAACAACAAATACTTAAAAAAAGTTACAAATACTTAAAAAAACTAGTCGTCGTCGTCGTCTCCTTCTTGGTTTTCTCCTTCTTCTTCTTCTCCTTGTTCTTCATAAAATTCATCATCATCATCATCTTCTTCTTCTTCTTCCTGGCTCTGATGAATCGGGCGAATCGACCATGCTTCCTCCACCAAATCCGCCTTCAACGCGTTATGTAACTCCTTGGAACGCAACATGGCACTGTTTTGGAATCTCTCCTGCTGTGTCGCTTGCGTCCCTGGAACATCTTCTCCTGCTACATAATTTGGGCATATTGTCTTTCCTTCGTCTTCAAGTATCATATTATGCATTATGATACAAGCATACATCACCATTCTAATCCTTTCTTTTTCCCACATACGACAAGGATTTCTTACAAAATGCCATCGTGCTTGAAGACAGGCAAAACACCTCTCAACGTCCTTTCTTGCAGACTCATGAACTCTTTTAAAATATTGCCTTTTTTCATCTTGAGTCTGACTAAACGTTTTGACAAGCATTGAATACTCCGGATATATACCATCCGCCAAGTAGTATCCATGCTCGTAGTAATTATTATTTGCATAAAACCCACATTTCGGTATTGTTCCGCCAATGTAAGACTCTAGCAATGGCGAATGCTGGAAAGTATTTATGTCATTCATACACCCGGCTAGACCAAAGAAGGCTGACCAAATCCACATGTCTTGTGAGGCAACTGCTTGTAAAACCAACGTTGGTCCCTTTTGGTCACCGCGTGTATGTTGACCTCGCCATGCGGTTTGTCACACCCTCAAATTTCCACTGCGGGGTTTATACCGCGAGGCGCGTGACATACCAGGATCCCATAGCCATAAGTCACAGGAACGAACTCTAAATGCCCAAACCATTTAGTTCGTTTTCAAAAACCAAGTTTAGTTAAGCTGCGGAAGCGTAAACCAATTTAAACCTTTTAAAACCATGCGCAAAACAACGCACCCAAATTAAAACCATACGAAAGCATAATATATAATTTATGTGTATGCCCGAGAGCCCAAATGCAGTGAAGTGTACAGTGCTTTCTAATCCTGGCACCGGAAGCTAACTACCTGCAAAAGCATGTAAATCGTGGGTCAACAAACAATGTTGGTGAGTTCACTAAGTAAAGTAGGTGAGTAAGTAAAAGCGTAGGTTTCCCAAACCATGTAACCAAATGAAAGTGTCGGTCTCACAGACCACATAACAATAAGTAAGAACGTCGGCCTCCTTGACCACAAGTAAACAGCTAATTCAAATGTCAGGGGTAGCTAGCCCACTCATGATAACTAAAACCGGCGAATACCGAACTACTAATGAACAAGTTCCCATAACAGGGATAAAGATGCCTTGCATCATTGTCCATCGACAATGATTATGTTTGAAGCTAATAGTTCACATCCGTGCCCCCAGCACGATGTGAGGTTTGTTAGACCTAATAGCGCTATCAACTAATTAACCCGCTTGCCCAACCGGCAATTGATTCGGTATTTTGAAGGACTTAAAAGATGTGTTTGGTTTAGTTCATCAAGGACATATATATGAATTAGTAAAAATAGATTCACCACGTGAACCATGCACCCCAAACCCGGGATGTGTAAAAGTAGTCCCAAACCGGACTAGAAACGTTAAGTAAGTTGTCTCAACCCGAGACGCATGCTTTTGAGAAAAGAGTAGTGAAACTCACCTTATCGCGTAAGCAAAGAATCCGAACAGCAAGTATTATATGCTACCGACACCCTAATAACAGTGTCACTACGTGAGTATAGGCGCAACATCATTACACCATATAACTCGTTTGTCCAAGGCGTTTTAATATTCAAAAGTGTGTATGCGACGCCTAGTGATTCTACATGCAATAGTAAACCCTACGGACTCGTTGGTGAATGAGTTGGTTATAATTAGTTTCTACAGCCCGTATGTGTCATAAACATGTGTACTTCCGTTATATGTCAATTTTAGATCACCTAAGACCTCAAGTAATCACATAAGCACATAATACACAATCTGTGTTTTCAGGATAGATTGTGCGCCATCAAAACGAATTTATTTAAAATACTTAACGAATGAATTAGAGTCCCAAATTTTTACTGAATTTTATTTGGGATTCACTCGACAATACCTATTTTTGTTTTGTCTTAATTCCAAACACAAAAATTATAAAAATTCGTACAACACAGCAGTGTTCAGAAAATTTCCTCAACAGGTCAGTTTAGTAGGAAAATTCTTAAAAATTGTGTATTCATCCAAACGAGATGAATCCACTTGGAAAAGCTCTATTTTTCCAGTATTGACCTACTGTAAAAATTTCATAACCTAACTCCTTGTAAATCTCAAGTTATGACCATTTAAAGTTAGCCCAATTTACAAATCCGAAAATCTGATATGATCCCTAATCAATTAAAATTCCAAAAACGACTCAAACGATGTCCAAATTCGATGGTTTTGCCCATTATGAAAAGCTAA
Organism: Ambrosia trifida; assembly: GCA_028751855.1. NCBI lineage: Eukaryota > Viridiplantae > Streptophyta > Magnoliopsida > Asterales > Asteraceae > Ambrosia > Ambrosia trifida. The sequence continues at coordinate 138,558,458 of CM054125.1, forward strand.
GACCTTGTACGTTACAATCATGCAAAGAATCGATCAAACCAATTATTTTCAAGCCACGAAACAGACCCTACAAGTCGACATTCAGAATCTGTCCAGATTCTGATCGTGCAATATTATCAATTATATCAAACCCTAGTTGCATATTATCAATCAATAACACCTAATAATCATCATACAACTTTCCTAATACCTATTCCCATCAGATCCTATTATCAAACATGTCAAGATCAAAGCTTTTAGGATCAAAACACCAATAACTTGCGCAACAAGCATCCTATGATGTTACTACGCGTTTATTAATAGGTTTAATCCGTTTAATCTTCAAAAAGACTCATGATTTAATGTTTATTAAACCCATTCAGACCTGGACAAACTTGTTATATGATTTTTACAATAAAACATAAAGTAAAAAGCGTAAGAAATCATGAGTTATACCCTTAGCTCTTCAAATCAATCAATCGCGCGCCTTGGAGCCTCCCAATTGATGATCTTGAGCCTTAGCAGGAGTTTTTGGAGTGAAATATTCGTGTGGGGCAGTAAGGGGGCGATTAGGGTTGAGTATGGGGGTTGCATGGGAGTTTAGGATGCTTAAATATAAGTTTGAGGCGGTTAAGACCCGTCAGGTCACTTCGAGCGGCCGCTCGGTGCCTGTGAGCGGCCGCTCACAGGTCCGGGTGGCGCGCTCTTGCTTCGTTTCGTCTCCCGACGCGTTATCCTTTGACGTTTTCGCTATTTCGGACCGTAACAAGTGTAACCCCATGCATTAAGACCCTAATCAACCTCATGCTCCACTTTTAATGATTTCTATTAACGTGTTCGGTTTAGGTTCACATAATCACGTATGGTTTTCACATAAGTTTGTCAGGTATCACCGAGACACATAAGTTTATTATTCACCAACGTCCGAGGTTCACTAATCATGCAATCACACCTTGACTCATAACCATGCACGTATGTCTTATCTAACTAACCCTAGTTAAGTATAATGCAAGGAATGTAACTAGAGTTTAGTTAAAGTGAGAACCTGAATTTTCGGGGTATCACATCATCCCCAAGTTGAAAAGAATTTCGTCCCGAAATTCAGCAAGTAAACAGTAAAGCCAGCTAAAAAAAATGTATGCTTGGTTTCCGGATGTCACATCATCCCCAAGTTGAAAGGAATTTCGCCCCGAAATTCACTTTGAGCGAGCTGCTTTATGTTCGGCATTTGATCTATGCACAGGTTCAGGTTCAGAAAAGAGGTGTGGATATTTGAGCCGCATCTGATCTCTGCGCTCCCACGTGTATTCCGGTCCTAGACGGGAATTCCATTGTACGTTAATAATAGGTATAGTGTTCTGTTTGAGTTTCTTGACGCCCCGCTCAAGAATCTCCACTGGTTCTTCCATGAACCGTAGCCGATCGTCCACCTGGATTTCCTCCAGTGGCACCATCAGTGTTGTATCCAACAGGCATTTCTATAGATTCGGTACGATATGTGGGATACATCGTGTATCCTACCAAGTTTGTTAAGCAGGTTTAACCTGTAAGCTACCAGACCAATCCCATCAACCATCTCGAATGGTCCAACGTTTTACGGGTTCATCTTCCCCCGTTTTCCAAAGCGTGTCACACCTTTTCAAGGTGACACCTTTAATAGTACCTTGTTCCCATTCCGGAGCTCTAAAAGTTTCCTACGCTTATCAGCGTAGCTTTTCTGTCGCTCAAGAGTAGCAGCCATCCGTTTTCTGATTGCACTATCTTCTCAGAAGTTTGGTACACAAGTTCGGAACCTGTCAGTTGGCTATCCCCAACTTCAGTCCAACATATGGGGGATTTGCACTCCCGTTCATAAAGTGCCTCAAAAAGTGCACACTGGATCGAAGTGTCATAACTATTGTTATAAGAGAATTCAATCAAAGGCAAGTGCTTGTCCCAACTGTTTCCAAAGTCCACCACGCACGCTCGCAGTAGATCTTCTAGTGTTTGGATGGTACGTTCACTCTATCCATCCGTCTGGGAGTGATAGGCTGCGCTCATGTCCAAATGAGTTCCCAAAGCAATTTGGAGAGTTTCCCAAAAATGGGAAGTAGATCGCGCGTCGTGATCCGATATGATAGAAGTAGGCATCCCATGCCTAGAGACAATTTTCGTAATACAAAAGCGGCTAGACGTTCCAACATGTCCGCCTCTCTAATTGCCATGAAATGCGCTGATTTGGTCAAACGGTCAATAATGACCCAAATCATATCGTGCCCGCTGGGCGTTTTAGGAAGTTTGGTGATAAAGTCCATGGAAATACCATCCCATCTCCACATGGGATTTTCCGGTTGCTGAAGTGGGCCCGAAGGTTTCTGATATTCAATCCTAACCTTGGCACACGTTAAGCACTTACTAACATAAGTGACTTTCTCAGCTTTCATGTTTGGTCACCAGTAAAGAGTTTGAGATCTCGGTACATTTTATCCGAACTAGGATGTACCGAATAACGAGGGGTGTGTGCCCCATCGAGCACTAGTTGTCTAAGATCCCCTGAACGTGGAATCCAGACTCGATCCATAAAGTACTGAAGCCCATCCGACTTCAGTTCTAGGTGCTTGCCAGCACCATGCAATGTTTCTAACCCGATGTTTTCCTTTTTCAAGGCCTCGCCTTGAGCTTCACGTATTTTATCAGGCAGGTTAGAGTGTATGGTAAGTTGTAAGGCTCGCACAGGTTTGGGTTTCGTTTCTTTACGGCTCAGGGCATCAGCTACTACGTTAGCTTTCCCTGGATGGTACTTGATCGCACAGTCATAATCATTCAAGAGTTCAACCCATCGTCGTTGCCGTATGTTTAGGACCTTCTGATCAAATATGTGCTGAAGACTCTTATGATCTGTGAAGATTGTGCACTTCGTTCCGTGGAGGTAGTGTCTCCAGATTTTGAGAGCGAAAACCACCGCTCCTAGTTTCAAATCATGAGTGGGGTAATTCTTCTCATGGACCTTCAGTTGCCGCGATGCATATGCAATTACCTTATCACGTTGGATCAGTACGCACCCTAAACCTTGGATAGACGCATCACAATATACTACAAAGTCCTCTGTACCCTCAGGCAACGATAATATCGGAGCACTGCAAGGTTTAGTCTTTAGTATCAGAAAAGCAGGTTCTTGGGCATCTCCCCACTTGTAGGTAATCCCCTTCTGTGTTAAAGCAGTGAGGGGTTGAGCGATTTTTGAGAATCCCTGAATGAATCTGCGATAATAACCTGCAAGGCCAAGGAATTATCGGATCTCCGTGGGAGTTCTTAGGGGCCTCCCATCTTTTAATCGCATCAATCTTAGCGGGATCGACCTGTATTCCTGCCTCGTTCACCACATGACCCCAGAATTGGATCTCACGAATCCAGAAGTCGCACTTGGAGAATTTTGCATATAGCTGCTCACTTTTCAGAAATTCCAAGATCAGTCGTAGGTGTTGCTCGTGCTCTCCCCTACTCTTGGAATAGATCAGAATGTCGTCTATGAACACTATGACAAATTTGTCTAGATAGGGTTTGCACACACGATTCATGAGGTCCATGAACACAGCTGGTGCATTGGTCAGCCCGAAGGGCATTACCAAAAATTCATAGTGCCCATAACGAGTTCGAAAGGCTGTCTTTGGCACATCCTCCTCTCGGACTCTCAGTTGGTGATACCCCGACCTCAAGTCAATCTAGGAATAGAAACTCGACCCCTGGAGCTGGTTGAATAAATCATCAATACGAGGTAAAGGGTTCAATTCCCGGTAATCGATACACATACGGAAACTCCCATCCTTTTTCTTAACTAGGTCTAATGAAACCCCTGTCCAATAGCTCTTGGAGTTGGGTGGATAGTTCTTGAAGTTTGCCTGGTGCAAGGCGGTATGGTGCACGCGCAACTGGGGCGGCTCCTGGTGCAAGGTCAATTTGAAATTCCACTTGTCGGACAGGTGGAAGTCCAGGTAATTCCTCTGGGAAGACATCTGGAAAATCCTGAACTACAGGGATGTCCTCAATTTTTGTTTTAACTTCAGTTTGAGTATCAGAAATGTTAGCCAATATGGCTGGATAGCCCTTCCGAATAAACTTCTGGGCTTTCAGGAAAGAGATGATGCCCATCATGGCACCACCATGATCACCCTGGACAGATAAGAGTTCTCCACTAGGGAGAGGGATACGAACAATCTTCTCCTGACAGAGAATTTCAGCGTGTTGCTTGGACAACCAGTCCATGCCAACCCCGAGATCAAAGCTTCCAAGGGTGATAGGTAGAATGTTGATGGCAAACGATTGTCCATCCAACTCGTGCTTACAGTCACGATGAATATGGGTTACCTCAACAGGCTTTCCATCAGCTAACTCCATGTTGTACGGGGTATTAAGAAAAGTAGGAACCATCCCTAGTTGTTTGTTAAGTTTTGATGACACAAAACTATAGTCCGCACCATTATCATAAGAGTGTCGTATCCATCACGACCTTGTTATCAGTCCTAGCTTCCCTAATGCCAATCACGAATGCTTTCCCACGAACCCCATTGTTGTTGTTCCCGTTGTGGTAGTTGTTGTTGCAGGACTTATACTTCACACTATCCCACGTTCTCTTGCTATCACCAACAGTAGAAAATGAAGCACCATGCTTCAGAAAGGTACCATGATCAGCAGTCTCATCTGTGAGTCTGCGAGTCAAGTGAAAGATTTGTAGGTGAGCTACAGTGGCCAAGCCACGAATCTGAGGGGCCCACCCTTTCGGTATAGAGTTCGATCCATTTGTAAGGTAGGTTAAATAGATTTGAGCCTATGGTGGCTATCTCCTATAGCTTGGTAGTGTAGGCGTCGATCTCAGACCCATCCGTCTTTATATAACAAGGTTTCTAGATTTCACCACAGGGTGTTACGTTCTCCTTCCAGGTATCTGTAACTCATCGAGTGTGCATGTAGTGTACATTACTCCATCCTGCCTGGGACAAATGCACATGGCAAAGACTTATGCTATCGAAGCAATCAGACGGTCTCCTTCAGTTCCGTTGGAGTTATCGAGGTTTACAACCAATAAAAGGCTTGAAAATACGATGTACGTTCAAGGTATAAGAAAGTTCAAATGTGGAAGTTAGGGGAAAAGAATGGTTTAGCAAAATAGATCTTTACTAGCTTGGAAAGATGCGAGGGCCTCAACCACCCTATCGTTGATCATAAAAACTCAGTCTTATCTAAGTTAACAAGGGAAATGAAAGAAAAGATAGGTAAGAAAAGGTAAGAGCCAATCGTCGCCATGCTCTGTCTAGATAGTAGAGCCTTCATCCTCACTTTCCATGTGCTCGTCCTGCTCAGGTTCCCCTTCCATCTCTTATCCTTCCTCTTTTGCGATGTCAGTGTTATATGGTTCTTATCACGTACAATCTCCTTCTCTAGTCCTATGTGAACCAGTTTAGTGGTAAGCTGTACCACTCGTTCCTCCAATCGTGGCTATCAGCCATTAGTAGGTTTCATCCTCCCTTGTGATGTTGCATTACATCGCAGGCTTTACGTAACTCCCCAAGAGTGTGTGTAACAAGTCCCGATCTAATTTGTTCCCATGAATCTACCATATACTTATGAGAAAACGAGGATATGCCGTCATACGTTCACCCGCTCATACTAGGCGTAAGGTACTAAGGTAAGAAATAAGTTCTATTTGTGTATTCCAGTCCCGTCTGTGTTACGAATGGAAGTAAGAAGGGTCAAGTAACAAGGAACAGAAACTAATTGTCTCCCTGCTAAGTGACAAAAGATAAGTCTCAGCATTCGAATTCCTTCATAGTTGATTTAATGGTACCACGTCATGCGCATCGTGCAGCTTCCTGTGTACGTGCGCCATAACGCTCGCAAGGCTCCCTCCCTTGTACTATTGTTGTCTCCTCGTCCATGAGGTTAGTTAGGATATTACTCCCAGTAATGCGCCACCTGGTGTAACCCTGGGTTCCCACCATTGACGTGTTAAGAATTAAGACTAGAACTAGGAGATAACATATCTCCCGAAATCATATGTTGTAGATATATGTAGCTAATAGCTAGTTGTGCACTTAAGTTGTGAGTGTACTTATGCTATAATGATTATAGACTAGACTCAACATGCAGTCCTAGTTCACTATAACCAATGGCTCTGATACCAATCTGTCACACCCTCAAATTTCCACTGCGGGGTTTATACCGCGAGGCGCGTGACATACCAGGATCCCATAGCCATAAGTCACAGGAACGAACTCTAAATGCCCAAACCATTTAGTTCGTTTTCAAAAACCAAGTTTAGTTAAGCTGCGGAAGCGTAAACCAATTTAAACCTTTTAAAACCATGCGCAAAACAACGCACCCAAATTAAAACCATACGAAAGCATAATATATAATTTATGTGTATGCCCGAGAGCCCAAATGCAGTGAAGTGTACAGTGCTTTCTAATCCTGGCACCGGAAGCTAACTACCTGCAAAAGCATGTAAATCGTGGGTCAACAAACAATGTTGGTGAGTTCACTAAGTAAAGTAGGTGAGTAAGTAAAAGCGTAGGTTTCCCAAACCATGTAACCAAATGAAAGTGTCGGTCTCACAGACCACATAACAATAAGTAAGAACGTCGGCCTCCTTGACCACAAGTAAACAGCTAATTCAAATGTCAGGGGTAGCTAGCCCACTCATGATAACTAAAACCGGCGAATACCGAACTACTAATGAACAAGTTCCCATAACAGGGATAAAGATGCCTTGCATCATTGTCCATCGACAATGATTATGTTTGAAGCTAATAGTTCACATCCGTGCCCCCAGCACGATGTGAGGTTTGTTAGACCTAATAGCGCTATCAACTAATTAACCCGCTTGCCCAACCGGCAATTGATTCGGTATTTTGAAGGACTTAAAAGATGTGTTTGGTTTAGTTCATCAAGGACATATATATGAATTAGTAAAAATAGATTCACCACGTGAACCATGCACCCCAAACCCGGGATGTGTAAAAGTAGTCCCAAACCGGACTAGAAACGTTAAGTAAGTTGTCTCAACCCGAGACGCATGCTTTTGAGAAAAGAGTAGTGAAACTCACCTTATCGCGTAAGCAAAGAATCCGAACAGCAAGTATTATATGCTACCGACACCCTAATAACAGTGTCACTACGTGAGTATAGGCGCAACATCATTACACCATATAACTCGTTTGTCCAAGGCGTTTTAATATTCAAAAGTGTGTATGCGACGCCTAGTGATTCTACATGCAATAGTAAACCCTACGGACTCGTTGGTGAATGAGTTGGTTATAATTAGTTTCTACAGCCCGTATGTGTCATAAACATGTGTACTTCCGTTATATGTCAATTTTAGATCACCTAAGACCTCAAGTAATCACATAAGCACATAATACACAATCTGTGTTTTCAGGATAGATTGTGCGCCATCAAAACGAATTTATTTAAAATACTTAACGAATGAATTAGAGTCCCAAATTTTTACTGAATTTTATTTGGGATTCACTCGACAATACCTATTTTTGTTTTGTCTTAATTCCAAACACAAAAATTATAAAAATTCGTACAACACAGCAGTGTTCAGAAAATTTCCTCAACAGGTCAGTTTAGTAGGAAAATTCTTAAAAATTGTGTATTCATCCAAACGAGATGAATCCACTTGGAAAAGCTCTATTTTTCCAGTATTGACCTACTGTAAAAATTTCATAACCTAACTCCTTGTAAATCTCAAGTTATGACCATTTAAAGTTAGCCCAATTTACAAATCCGAAAATCTGATATGATCCCTAATCAATTAAAATTCCAAAAACGACTCAAACGATGTCCAAATTCGATGGTTTTGCCCATTATGAAAAGCTAAGACCTTGTACGTTACAATCATGCAAAGAATCGATCAAACCAATTATTTTCAAGCCACGAAACAGACCCTACAAGTCGACATTCAGAATCTGTCCAGATTCTGATCGTGCAATATTATCAATTATATCAAACCCTAGTTGCATATTATCAATCAATAACACCTAATAATCATCATACAACTTTCCTAATACCTATTCCCATCAGATCCTATTATCAAACATGTCAAGATCAAAGCTTTTAGGATCAAAACACCAATAACTTGCGCAACAAGCATCCTATGATGTTACTACGCGTTTATTAATAGGTTTAATCCGTTTAATCTTCAAAAAGACTCATGATTTAATGTTTATTAAACCCATTCAGACCTGGACAAACTTGTTATATGATTTTTACAATAAAACATAAAGTAAAAAGCGTAAGAAATCATGAGTTATACCCTTAGCTCTTCAAATCAATCAATCGCGCGCCTTGGAGCCTCCCAATTGATGATCTTGAGCCTTAGCAGGAGTTTTTGGAGTGAAATATTCGTGTGGGGCAGTAAGGGGGCGATTAGGGTTGAGTATGGGGGTTGCATGGGAGTTTAGGATGCTTAAATATAAGTTTGAGGCGGTTAAGACCCGTCAGGTCACTTCGAGCGGCCGCTCGGTGCCTGTGAGCGGCCGCTCACAGGTCCGGGTGGCGCGCTCTTGCTTCGTTTCGTCTCCCGACGCGTTATCCTTTGACGTTTTCGCTATTTCGGACCGTAACAAGTGTAACCCCATGCATTAAGACCCTAATCAACCTCATGCTCCACTTTTAATGATTTCTATTAACGTGTTCGGTTTAGGTTCACATAATCACGTATGGTTTTCACATAAGTTTGTCAGGTATCACCGAGACACATAAGTTTATTATTCACCAACGTCCGAGGTTCACTAATCATGCAATCACACCTTGACTCATAACCATGCACGTATGTCTTATCTAACTAACCCTAGTTAAGTATAATGCAAGGAATGTAACTAGAGTTTAGTTAAAGTGAGAACCTGAATTTTCGGGGTATCACACGGTTGGACAAGCATACCATCGCCACTGACGACAATCTATACTACCAATCATACCGGGTAATCCATGTTTTTGAACATGCGCTTCATATAGTTGTTGAAGGTCGCTCCATGTCGGGTTTCTCAAGTATCTTTTTCCATATAATTGGCATATACCTAAAAAAATCAAATGTAAATATAAAAAATATGTACGTACTATATGTATATATAAAAAAATCAAATGTATATTTGTAAATACCGTAGCAGAAATACACCAAAGTATCGCGTGTGGTTTTCTCCGCCATCTTCAAGTACTCATCATTGATATCGTACGTGTTCCCGTAGGCGAGCACACGTATTGCGGAAGTCACCTTTTGAATTGCGGTGAATCCTAAACACCGTCTAGCGTCGGGTTTTTGCTTAAAGTAGTCATAGTTGTTCTCTAAATCTCCGGTGATGCGCAAAAATAAGTTTTTACGCATCCGAAATCTTCGTCTAAACAAATCAGGGCCGTAAACTGGATCGGCATTGAAGTAGTCATTCATCAAACGCTCATTGGCGGCTACACGGTCTCGCTCTATATATTGCCTAGACAATATCGGCCGTGGGACGGAAGTACCTATAGCTTCAACCGCGCTACACGCTAGTTGAACCGCACTCGTAACGGCCGCCTCCTCTTCCGCGTCGTCTTCTTTAAAAAACCGATTATATAGATCCATAAACGAATCATCGGAGTTAGGAGGGGACGACATTTTGATGATTTTTTGTGTGTTGAATTTTTTTGAGAGTAAAAGTATGTGTGTATTGTATGTGTGTATTGTAGAAATATAGAATGGATATATATATATATATATATATATATATATATATATATATATATATAGACTAGAATAAATTTTTTTTTTTTTAATTATTTTTTGAACGGCTATATGACCGTTGCAACGGTCAACTTCTCTATAATACCCCAAAACGCTCGTTACCTTCAAAACACTTATACCCCAAAACGCCACCATAGCGCCTGGGGGGCGGTGTTCCCGGCGCTATGATGGCTTATAACGCCTAATAACTTTGCCACTACGGGTACTCTTAGATGATAATTAGTCTATTCAGTGTATGTTTACATTTAATTATCCGCCATGGATAAGCCTTGAATATTCTTCTGGTTGTATATATATACACACATAGATGTGTTCCATGCACGTGTGAACTTAATCATGCACTTCTAAGCTAATTCCATTTTGTGCACGCATTTATTTTAAAATCCTCTCATTTAGTTATATACTCCCTCCGTTCCATCATAAGTGTCCATATTCCCTTTGTTATTTGTCTCATTTCATATGTCCACTTTAAATAATTATTAGCCAATTTTCAAATTTATCCTTAAAAACACAACTAAAATGAACAAAGAGATGGACCCACATATGACAAGGGTATTATTGTCATATGGCAAGCAAAAAAAGCAATCATTTAACATGCCTAAAACTTTGTGTTTTTCAAACCAAGACACTCCTAATGGGACGGAGGTAGTACTACGTAACATGCGAACAGTGGAGAAGCTTGAGCGGAAGACACCACTTACGGGGTCGAAACCGTATATACCAAAAAAATTTTGTTGGAAATGTTAGAAGTGAATGTGAGTTGATTGTGTTCCACATTGGTGGGGAGATGAAAATTGGAGGTGTTTATAAAGTGAAGCTTGAATGGAAGAATTAAAATGTTAAGTTACATTATACTCTGGCGCCTACCCGCGCGCGAGGGGATGCAAAAATGGGTTCTGGCTCGGAAAAATTCTTGAACCAACGCGACGACCTACGGACACGAATGCAGCTCGAAAAACCCGGGGTCCGCACGACTCTTCCAGAAGAACTCTTGGTATTCAGCTTCTGGAATATTAACATACTCGCATACACTGATTCACAACAGAAGCGCGCGTTTTTCAGAAGCAGTTCACTTCCGGTTTCTTTTCAGGCAAGTGGGATAGTCCGCAGTGCACCATCATTGTCGAACCAGTGTACCCTGGGAACAGAAGACGAATTTGTTTAAGGGAATTGTGTCAAACATAAGCCCGGTTTCTTGTTTACCGCTAATCTGTTTGCGTCTTTCTTCCTGTTTGTTTATTTGCATAAGATGTTTCTCCATTTTCGCAGTAAGATTTCCTACAAATTCTATATGGACACTATATAATCAGAACTGTAAGCGAAAATTTTGGGGGGTTGGGGGCACCCTCCCCGCCCCTATAAAGCTACGCCCTTGCATGCGAATTGAATGTCCGTAGAATCTGTCGTTAATATCTGTTAGGCGATCGTAGGTAACATTTGTGGAAAACTTGAGAGTGGCTCACCGACAGATCAATAATCGATTTACTTGACAGATCACCAATGGATATTAACGTTAGATAACATGATTACATCCCCGAAGAATTAGCAATGGATAGTTCACCGATGAATTTAGTGATTGACGGATTTGTCACCATCGCCAAAGGTTTCGTCCTTCTTAATTTATCCTTAGTTTTTTTATTAAAACAAACAAACAAATAAATGTTACCGATTTACTATAAATGAGTTTTACCTATAGCATTACGATATTAATGAAACGATCTAGCCAAAACTAACATGCTTTTGCACAACAAGTAAAAAAATGTAGAGCATCATTAGCTTTTAGTTCTAGCTAGGGATATCTAATTAAGTTTTTAATCTAATATTTAGAATGATTAGCATTGCTTACACGTGAAATATGAAGCTCTAAGAAGATGACAAAAGTTACTAAAAGATATGAAGACACTACGAGGACCAACTTAACGTTGGTCCTGTTAGTTGGTGTTGGTTCTTTAATATTGGCTGAGTCCACCCATCCCTTTCGATCCCTCTTCCTGCTAATGTGGTCCATTGTGCAACTTTCAATGGCTATGGTTATGGCTAGCTAAGCCCTAGACTAACGTTATCTTATTTGATATTTTGTGAAGAGTATGTGCAAGTGTACGTTTCATTCTCGAAACGACAAATTGCGCTTTCAACAACCTGATTTTGTCAACAAGTTGCTGGTTGGGTAGAGTTATTAAAGACAATCAATTGTTAATTAATTAATATTAAAACCAACAAGTTTACAAGTGGACGGCAGTTAAACGGACTACAAGTTGTGCCGCTACCCCCTTTTGAAACTATACTATTTTGCAAATTAAAGGTATGATGTCTTATAACGAATAAAGACTTTGATTCACAAAACGGCGAGTCAGTAAGAATTTTTATTAATTAACTTTCCTCAAGATTTAAGTCGAACATCCACAATAAGTGAGTGAAGAATGAATGTGGCATCATCCTTAACACCCACTCCCTTGACTCTTCTTGTCTATGATCACAACATGGGTTGTCCGTGTCATTCAGACATCCATAAATGAATATTTGTAGATCACACACTCATCAGTTACTCACAATCTTTTTATTATATACAATTTTATATAAAATGCAAGAATAATAGGTACATATAGAAGGGAAGTTATATAATTTACAAAACTTTTCTGTACCCTATTAAATCCTATTATATATGTAAGATATATAAATTCCCGTCTATTTGTAGTATTATTCGTGCATTTCATAAAAATTGTTTATAAAAATAAGATTAATTGTAAGTCATGAGACCATAAGTAATGGTTCATGCTCCTTATGGGGCATTTTCCACCACATTATTATTATTATAATGCCCTTCAAACAAATGTGTAATGGTTAAAGCCACTTAATGCCCCTTTTTAATTATTACTTTCCATATTTTTTTATCCTATTTGGGCATTATACTAGAAATGCCTCACCCATATAATGCCTAAGGGGATGATGTTGGGGGCATTATCATGCTTGTTCATGCCCCTATAATACCCATTACACATGGTCTGAACGTGTGAATATGAATCAATTTAATGGCTAAAATTTAAGCATTGGCATTCATAATTAAAACGGTTGTAGGGGTAAAAGAGGAAATTCACCTCTTGTTGTGACTTTTTCCATTAGAATGGAAATTTTATTCTTTTTAGTAGATCTGGCAATTTCAACTCATCAAGTTGAGTTTTGATTTGTTTTGAGTTTAAAATTTGACCTTGTGGGTTAAAATGGGTTTATTATAATTTTCAAAGGGGTTAAGATGAGTAATTTTAATTGTAGGAAATAAGTAAGTGGGTCAGGATGGGTATGTCAAAAAAACAAATGGGTCAGGATGAGTATTTTTAGATAACCATATACAAATCTGAATTAAAACTTACCCAACACCAAAAGCCTTGTTGCCTAATAGAAATCAATGTCATTAAAAAAAAAAATTATATCTTTTGCATTTGTTGATCACCACAGTCGGTTCGAAACCATTCGGGTCGTTAACGAGACCGATCCCATCGAAACGGTTCGAGTCGTTAGCGGGTTTGATCGAGTGCAAACGATCTAGGTTGTTGATCGGCCCGTTCGGATCAAAATGGTCTGGTCGTTGATGGGCCCGGTCGAGTCGAAACGGTCCGTGTTACTAACGGGATCGGTCAGGCTAAAACGGTCCAGGTCGCTAACAGACACGGTCGGGTCGAAACAGTACGGGTCGCTACGGGACGAGTCAGGTTGAAACGGTCTGGGTCGTTACCAGGCCCGGTCGGGTCGAAACGGTCCGGGTCGCTACCGGGCCCGGCCTGGTCGAAACGGTCCGGGTCGCTACGGGGCGGGTCAAGTTGAAACGGTCTGGGTCGTTATCGGGCCCGGTCAGGTCGAAACAGTCCGGGTCGCTAGCGGGCCGTGCCGGGTCGGGTCGAAACAATCCGGGTTGCTACGGGACGGGTCAGGTTGAAACGGTCCGGGTAGCTACTGGGCCCGGCCGGGTCAAAACGGTCCGGTTCGCTATGGGAGGGGTCAGATTGAAACGGTCTGGGTCGTTACCGGGCCCGGTTGGGTCGAAACGGTCCAGGTCGCTAGCGGGCCCGGCCGGGTCGAAACAGTCCGGGTCACTACGGGACGGGTCAGGTTGAAACGGTTTGGGCCATTACCCGGCCGGCTCGAAACAGTCCGGGTCGCTACGGGACAGGTCAGGTTGAAACGGTCTGGGTCGTTACCGGGCCTGGTTGGGTCGAAACGGTCTGGGTCGGTACGGGACGGGTCAGGTTGAAACGGTCTGGGTCGTTACCGGGCCCGGTGGGGTCGAAACGGTCCGGGTCTCTAGCGGGCCCGACCGGGTCGAAACAGTCCGGGTCGCTACGGGACGGGTCAGGTTGAAACGGTCTGGGTCGTTACCGGGCCCGGTCGGGTCAAAACGGTCCGGGTCGCTACCGGGCCTGACCGGGTCGAAACAGTCTGGGTCGCTACAGGACGGGTCAGGTTGAAACGGTCTGGGTTGTTACCGGGCCCGGTCGAGTCGAAACAAATTAAATTTTAAATTTGTTTTTTTCCTTTTTTTTATTTTTTTTACTTTTTAAATTTTAACTTTTTATTGTTATTTTAATTTTATTTTTAAATTTTAATCTATTTTTCTATGAACCTATCTTAATCCAAACCATCCAGATCTAAACCCATCCTGATCTAATCCATCCTAAACTATTTTTTTAATTTACCCATCTTGACCCAAACCCATCCACCTCTACTTTTTAGTATGAGTATGATACTAGTATATTTTTAAAAGGTGTAAAGCATTGTGCAATATAATTATGCAGTTATATCATTACATAGTGCAGTTATCTCATTTTAAATGGTGTGGGTATGTGTCTAATGAATTTACACAATGTAGATGCATGGCATGTCTTTAATGGTATTTTGATTGCAAAAAACCACTTAGAGTACAATATTCTTACGCATACACGTATATAGGGATGGGTTATGGTAAAAATGAGATTTTACCTAAAAGTGTAAATATGACATTTTACAAAATTGCCCATGGTGTTGCGTTTTTTTCCTCTTAAGTGTACGAGCTTTTTCCTAAAATTTATTGAAAACGTGTCACCTTTTAGTAACTTCTTACACTTTTTATACATAAATTCCATTTTAGCTAAATCCAAATATATATAGCTTCGTTCTTGTATTACATCACCCTTGTATCTCACTTTATAGTTCAATTATTTGGCTGACTGATACTGTAACAGTACTAAAAGGCCACATTTCATGATGAATTTGGCCTCTTGTTACTGAATGTAGAAATTTATATAACATGTGAAGGTGTATTAAGATGGCAACAACTTTACATTACTATATATGGAATGCTACCAATTAGAATCTATGATGCTTTTATTCACATCAAATTATGTGACACATATATGACAGAAATAAATATTAATAATTAATTACGGTATCCATAAATACTTTGCCATGCAATTGAGCAATTTATCTCTATCCAAATCAATTCCTAACATGGCAAGAGTAACAAACTGCATATGCACTTTTTGTTTGCATTCATATATGGAATGCTAGTTTAGTCGACATATCTATTAATTATTTTTCTAGTTCTGGCCTCAGGTTTATTTATTTTAAATTTTATATATTTTTTTTTTTTTTTTTTGAAAATTAAACTTCATATAAAACACGAGGGCACCTCAAAACCAAGGACCCCACAAACCACTAATTACAACAAAAACAAAGGGAAATTCCCCCACTCATGCCAATCAAACCTATTACATTTAGTTCTATATTGAAAAGAATTAAATGCCATCGATTTAACCAAAACCACCACTTCCGCAATCTTCGGATCCACGATTTGAAACACCGTCTAATATCTCTCTTACCATATCGCCCATAATGAAATCCAAAAAATACCTCTAATAATCTTGTTCTCCATCTTAGAAACCCCACTCTGATTGTAAACCTTCACCTTTGATAGTATCCAAGATCAACTCTTCAAAACCGTTGAGATTAACCCCCATTTTCTCTCCAAAAGCCATTGTCTCTTCTAGTTCAGTTGGCTTCTTCACCTCATTAAAATCGGTCTCTATTTCTGGCGGAGTCTCCTTTACTGTTGAACGCGGCACCTTTTCACCTTCATCAGACCCGTCCTCCTGATTATCTTGTACCAGCACCTCAAAACAATTAGAACCCTGAAAATTATTGGTCCCTCTTGTTTTGACCACGTGATGATCCAGGCCCAGAATAAATGGCTCCAGATTAAACGGGTCTTCGTTTGCTTTGGGCTCTTTATGAGGCCTATCGTTACTGCTGATATTAGAACCACCTGAGTCCAGGCCCACTACTTTTTTAAAAACCTTTTCTTTTTTTCTTTTATTGTTTTTAAATCCCGAGAATCCCTGTCCCATATTAATCTCCTTGAATGTGCCCTTTTGACTTCCCAATAAATCCTCCTGATTATTCTCGACCACCTCATCAATGGGATTTGCATTAATTTCGCCATTAACTGTTTCCATATCCACCTCTGTTTCAGAAAATACTTTCGCCGGAGAGTTGACCGGAGTAAAGACCTTTTCGTCGGAACCCTCCTTCTCCGCCTCGTATCCACTACCTTCCTTGTCTTCATCCTCTTCGATGAAATTTGACAACCATTCTTTGTGTTCCTCCTCAATCCAAATTTTAAAAATTTTACCTCTCCATTTCAACAAAATGGAATCATGAATCCTGTCACCCTGTGTAACCACCACCCCCACATAATGAAACGATAAATCCTCATCCAGTTCCTCGAGGTCCGGCAGCTTGACCACTGAACCATAAAAACTACCAATGTTTCTTAACACCGTATCATCCAGAACGCACAGGGGGATACCTGTTACTCTTAACCATGCAATACGTTCAAAACTCATCACTTGTCCTCCCCATATGTAAACGGACGAGAATAACTCCGGTCTACCAACCAATTCGTCCTTAGCCATGATAGCGTGTTCCCCAGACAAGAACGTCACCAGGATGACCAACCCTCCCATACAAGTAACAGATCCTTCGCCTAGCCCCATCTCCTTCAGTATGAATCGAATTCTTCTTAGCACATCCAGCGATACAACCCTAACCACAACAGATCTGTCATGCAGTTTCTCGAACGCAAGGAGATTGTCATCAACCGTGATGGTTTTTGCTTTTGGTACTCCCACAAACGCTTCCTTAAAAGAAACCGAATTGGAAGCAAAACTTTTCATAGGATCGCTCTTCTTAGTATCACCTTCCTGAGGATGCTTAGCGGGTTCAGTCTTTGGAATAAAAGGTTTACGATGATTAACCTCCCCTTCTTCAAGCACGAATCTCGCCACATTAACCTTCAACTTGAATTCTCCCATCCTGATGGCTGATAAAACCCTCTCCATCTCCTTGCTGTCTTTAACATCCAACAAGGAAACAAACCCGAAACGAATTCCAAACCTATCTCTCTTTCTGGCAATATAAATATCAAAGATTGTACCAAAATTCCTTACCTCCTTTGCTAGATCTGCTCCACTGCATCGATCTGGAAGGTTCGATACATAAAACTTTGTTACCCTTGCTAAGACCTCAACCGGAATTGTTTTCCGGCGAGATCCCATAATCGCCTTGCCGTCTAGGGTTTTTTAATGTCAGGGGAGGTCATGATGGCAGCGGGATGGTTGGGAGAATGAGGATACAGGCGTGGGGAAGGAAACAGGAAAAATCGGGGAAGAAAAAAAAAGGGGCTTCCGGCTGTTCAGAGAGAAGAACAGGGACCGGAGAAAGAAGAAGAGCAGCGGCCGTCTAGGGTTTTTTTTAAAACTTCAATCCAAATTTATATATATGTTACAAGAAAACTTCAATCCAAATTTATTGCTTACGAAATAAATTGTACAATTTCTTATTTTATTAATAAGTATCTGTCAATCACTTGAAAACTATTCCTACATTTACCATAGCTAGTGAGAGACAGAGCCAGTCAGGCTTACAAAGTAATATTACTTAAAATATATTACCTTAATTCTAAGATCTTTTTTTTTTTTTTACCACTGAATTTTTTTTTTTGGATTCATAGGATTTGAACCCATCATCACTAGAAAAAGTGAAATATTCCAACACCTTAGGCCAAAAGCCCTTTGTTCTTAATTCTAAGATCTTGGTTTTTCAATTTCGTTTTTATATTTGAGTAATTATGTGCTATTTATAATGACATCGATCATGACCGGAACGATTATCAAACCGACTCTCTTACATGTTCATGGACCATTTAAAAAAAAAACAAATGAGGGTTATAATAACTAAAATATTACTAATTTAAACCAACATGTGAAACTATTTTATATTTTTATGTATATTTGGAATGTTAACATGATATGTAGCATGATCCGAGATTTTGAAAGTACTTTAATATTTAAATTTGGCGAACAAACGATCCATTTTTTTGGTTTAAATCCATAACCAACTGCTTCAAAATGAAGATCGTTTAAGAGTATTCAACCAAACCAGTTGCGTACGTGGTTCCCTGTTCGATCTGGTTCTGATAGCAATGGTTATATATTGAATTATATCTTTGTCAAGTCACAAGTTTATTTATTTATTTAATTATACTATATTAATAGACAACTCTATTTGAATAGTGATTTTATTATTATTTTATTCTTTTTATTATATTTACAAATATTCGTGTTTGTTATTGGTGTGTTGGTTGTGATGGTTGGTATATGGTGAATACTTGGGTTCAATTCTTGCAACCATCCTTCTTTTTGCCTTTTTTTTACTTGCATTTTTTTATAATATATAACAAAAGTAAAACATGACCTAACACTTTTGTGTCTTCTAAGGTTCAAAATATTTAAGAACAACACAATAAAAGTTAAGAACTAGGATGTATAGTGTACATGTCATGTGTATTAAAAACACATTCTTCTAATTATTCCCATATTGGTTGAATTTTGAATTAACATATTTATTACGGAATTGAATGATAACATGTTGGGCATTGAGTAAGTTTGTTTAAATATTGAGTTTGGAAAATTCGCATTAACACGTCATGTGAAAATTATATTTTTTTGTCATCATAGCTTATAAAAATCGCCTCTAGCTTGCTTTAGGAGAATTTGAGGTCCTTGCTTTTATTGTATGTTACGGGTTTGGCCCCTGGATTTGACAGCGGAATCCTTGACCAATTAACCACCAACATGTTTCCCATACATTTATCATCTACAGTTTCAAAAATCCATATAAAAGATACTTAGATCAAAATATAATAAAAATATTAGAATTATTAACATGATCTTTAATACGAAATTTGTAATTCACATATAGATAGCGTTACTATTTGATCGACTACTTTAGGATAAGTAGGAGGTGTTAGTGGAATTTATAAACTTGAGTTTATGTCATCATGATTCCAAAAATGTAGTAAGACGTAAAGTACTAGTTTATTGTTGGTTACAATAGCATGGCATAAGTGAGGCTCCAAACTACCAAATGACTTGTAGGAGCTTGAGTTTTACTTTAGTAACTTTAACTCAATAAGTCATATTGAAGATCCAAAAGCCGGACGCAC
Organism: Ambrosia trifida; assembly: GCA_028751855.1. Lineage (NCBI taxonomy): Eukaryota > Viridiplantae > Streptophyta > Magnoliopsida > Asterales > Asteraceae > Ambrosia > Ambrosia trifida. Next base: position 138,577,726 of record CM054125.1, read on the forward strand.
CTCTGGTGAGAGGTAGAAGACGACTAGCTTGATCAGATCTTTAAGCAATTAACCTGCAAAACTGGACAAACCGTTAGGCTCGTCACAAGGGGGCAGGGAGGGCCTCTCTGTGACCACCCTCCGGCGTGAGGATAAGTATTTGTTTGGAGAAGAAAAGAGAGTATAGAGAGAGAGAGAGAGGTTCGGAATGTGTCAGAACGTGGCTCACTTGTACTTATGAGGGGGTATTTATACTAGTCAGAATTTGTCGTACTATCCTTCGTCCAGGTGTACTAACCTTCGGATCTAGTGACCTCCGGTCGCTGGTGCTGAGCACGTGTCTTGGCGAACTGCATCACATAGCTATGATGTCGCGTCTTGGGAAGTTGATGTAACACCCCAACCGATGGCGGAAACATCGGGATGTCACGTATTGATGATTGTTCAGTAGCTCATGGTGAATAATAAATTTCATTAAATAATTTAAATAAGTTACATACAATTGTTCTACAAGAATTCGTACATCAAATTGAATAAAACTATGCACATATCTTCAAGCAAATCTTCAAGCAAGTAGAACCTGAAACATGTTAAGTTGAAAATATTTTGGGTCAACAAAAGTTGGTGAGAATACATAGGTTTTTGAAAATAATTGATAACAATAGTTTGTACAACATTCAAAGTTGTATGATGATAGAATATGATACCGACATGTAACAATGCGTCTTTGTACAACCAAACCTTGTGTCGACTGCTGACTAACTCGCAATTTAGTTAAATGTTATTACTGTTATCGATCATCCCTAAGTCTACGCGGGGGATGGGTTTGTCAGACCTATAGCGCTATAATCTAAACAGGCGGCTTGATCATTGTTAATGATTGTACTGTGTCTTTTTGTTACAGTCAAATGATAGAATGATGTTGTAATTGAATCACAAGTAAATATGAGTAAATGATAGTATAAAATGTTTAAACATGTTTCACCCCAAAAATAGTGAAAATAGAGAAAGGGGCTATGTAAACTCACCTTAGCAAATGTTATACTTCTTGAAAAGATTGAATAATGGGGTTGCCCACACAATGCCAGATATCACCCTATAATAATGTGATAAATAAGTCTATCTAGTCTACAAATGTATAAATTTCTAGGGCTTCGGATTGGGGATAAATGCTCGTTTGATTAATACTAAAAATATTCGATAATTGAGAGAAATTTAGTAAATTAATGACTAAAAATCTTTTTATGAAATCTAAATTTAGGATGGTCACAATAATGTGTTTAAAGTATAAAAATAATTTTTACAAAATTATTTTCTTTAAAATAGAATATTAATTCTATTTATAATAATTAATCAACATTTAACTTTAATATCTAAAAATATTAAAATTAAGGAATTTTAAGTTTAAAATTTATATTTCTGGTCTAAATATTCAGAAATAATTTGTATAAAATTTTGGTGCAAAAATATTAAAAATTGCATTTATTATGATTTATTTATGATTAAAACTAACAAAAATTGATTAAAAATATAAAATAAATGATTTTTCAGAATTAAAAATCATTTCAGTAAAGTTTATCATGGTACAAACTCAGGTTAATTTTTGTGGAAATTTATAAAGTCATTTTGATATTTTTATCGAATTTTAAAAGTTTTAGGGAAATAAACTTGTAATATTTATTATATATAATTAATAAATGATTTTTGAAAACTAAAAACTGTATGATAACTTTTAACATAAGAACAACATAAAATAATTTTTTTATAGAATTTATAACCTTCTTTTGACATTTTTAAAACTATTTTAAAATTTGTAACAAAAATATAAAAGGAAAGGTTTTAAAAAAAATTGTTTTGAGGTTCATGGGATTCGAACCCGGGTCAAACCCGGTCTAGGTGTTTAAATCACAAGCCAGCACCAACTGGGCTGACCCTGCGAACATGTTTATGCTGGATCCAATTAATTATAAACACTTATTGGAATAAACACAATAATTGGAAAATAATAAAAATGGTGTGCCTGGGCTCGAACCCAGGACCACTGCCGGTCCATGACTTAACACCAAGGGTATCACCAACTAGTCTGTAAACGAGTTGGTGATGTTTTTTGGTTGGTTTTATATAATAACAGTTCTGTTTCATATCATCTTCCCCAATCAAGATCCCAAGAACCCTAGATCCTTAATCAGATTAAACGCACTGTTATAGCTTAATTAACCTTAGGGTTTATGATTAAGAAGAGCCGATTAAGATGAGGAGATAAAGAATCAAACCTTTTCCCACTGTTATGGCTTCCAACTCGCGGGTCAAAAGAAAGTCAAGGAAGCTTCAATTATGCGTATGGTGGTGAAAAACAGGAAGATGTGCAAGTGTGTATGTGTAAATCGGCACTTTTAGGTGGAAAACAAAGATTCAATTTATAGAAATACATACGAATTGCAAGATTGGAAGGTTTGACCTAAGGTTTTAATACATACGCGTGATTGATCAGTTTTTGGTAAGATTTAATGATGATTAAGTGTATAGAATACGCGTGATAGCCTGTCAAACCGTGTATTGCCATATTAGAGAACAAGAGATGCGGATTATAGCTTGAATTGAAGGTTTGAATCGCAGTTGACTTTTCTAAGTCAACTGTGATGGATTAAGAAAGGGTTAAATTTAATTAAGTTAGGATAAAGTCAACAAGCGATGTGTAGCTCAGCTGGTTAGGCTATGGGGTTAGTGTGAGCTGGACTTGGGTTCGAGTCTGATACCCAACCGTTTTTTTTTTTTTTTAAAGGAAAGGGACAAAGGGGATGGGCCAGATTTGGTTTGGGCTTTGGAGGGGATGTTGGGTTGGGTTGTAGGATTTGTTGGGTTTATTTGGGTTGTGTAAGGTATAGTTTATTATTATTATTATTATTATTATTATTATTATTATTATTATTATTATTATTATTATTATTAACTTATTATATATATATATATATGTGTGTGTGTGTGTATGAATAATTATCTTTGTATTGGGTTTCAAAATATAACCAAAAATAATAAGGTTTGTCGTTTTAATCCGTAACGTATAATTATTAAATGCGAATGTTACAGTCTCCCCTACTTTTAGGAACTTCGTCCCGAAGTTAAAGGAAGACACTAGGTTAGCAATTGGTCGACTACCGACACTCTTGATAAAATTTCACACTACCTTAACGTACCTGTAAATTCATGATTACGTTCCGGACCGTAATTACCAATTTACCTTACATTAGGGTTTTGCGTCCTTTTATGACTTTACCGATTGTTAAGCAGGTCTGATAGTCCCCACCAGTCGTTGAGCAGGTGGTAGGGCCTCTCCCGACTGTTGGAAGGACATGATGACCTATACCAATCGTTAAGCAGGTTGTTTGGTAGTCAACTAATTGTTGTACAAGTAAGTAAGTATGATTATAGATATAACAATTAGTTCACATTCAAACAAGCATGCACGCAGATGTTATGACAATACTTGAATTTATTATTTGAATCGAAAAGTGTTGATACATAGAATTAAAAGCAAACAACATTCAAATGGTGGGACCTGCTGTTAAGTAGCTGGAGGGTCTTGATCTCGGTTTAGTTTAGGGCATCGGTTACGGTAGTGATTTGGGTCTCCACATTCATAGCATTGACCATAGTTGTATTGATTAAGGTTAGCAGCTTGAGCAGGGTTGGTGGGTTGGTTGGCATTAGGATTTGGGGTCTCGCGACATGTATTAACTAGATGGCCATACCTACCACAATTGGTGCACAAGCGACACGCTGAAGTAGTGGGATGATGTCGGTTGCATGTGTTACACAATGGATGGTTTCCTGTATAAGGTTTCTTGTTAGAAGCTTGTGCAGTGGGGTTGACATCAGGATCCTTGGCCTTACGCTTCTGATTCTCAGTAGTTACCGCGGCTACAATACTTGTTTTATTGCCTTTCCGAACTAAGGTCCCGTTCTTTACGTGATTATCAGTTAAGGTAGCCGCTAAACGTTTGGCTTCCTCCAAGGTGGCAGGATTCTTTCCCCACACCGTATCCTGGATTTGCATGGGCAGACCACCGATGTACTTCTCGATGGCTACCGGCAGGGGAGTGACTTTGTGGGGTAACAATAAGCTAAGCTCGTGAAAGCGGGTATTGTAGGCAAGGTTTTCCCCACTATCCTGAGCAAGGGTGTGGAACTCGTCTTCCAATTTCTTGACCTCGTTTCGTGGGCAAAATTCATCTTTCATTATCTCCTTGACTTGATCCCACGTCATAGTAAGTGCAATTCAGCTCCTCGGGTACGCTTTTCTTCATTCCACCAAGTGAGTGCTCGTTTGTGAAGAACACTCATGGCATAACGGACCTTAAAGTTGTCGGGGCACTCACTGTTGTTCAATACCCTCAAACCATTGTAGGAGTCCTGTAGCTCCTTCTTCACCACTAAACTTTGGAGGGTTACAAGAATTGAAATGCTTAAGGGTGCAGTGTCACACCCTCAAATTTCCACGTGCGGGGTTTTACCGCGAGGCGCGTGACACGCCAGGATCTAAGTCAACGGTCACAATAAACAACACTATATGATACGTAAAAATGACATAATCAAACCATTAAGTTTTCATAAATGATCCAACGCTGCGGAAGCGTAAAACTTTATTACAACGTGAAATCAAAAGTACGAAAGTCTGAAAATGCTAAATGAGATGCACATGAATCCTAGACGCCGTGAGACTCCGTGCGCCTATCAACAGCTGCTACCTTAGCGACCTGAGAGAAACATGCTAAATACGTCAGCAAATAATGCTGGTGAGTTCACAGGTTTTTAATGAATACCGACTCCAATGTATACCAACTCCCAGTGAAAATCGATTCCAACTGAATACCCATGGTCAATCCAGACCACATGCATGCAAAACATATGAATACCTGTTACTACTGCGATTGGAAAACCATTACTGGACTCGAATACTGTGAATACTGAATACGTGCCCGAATGAATACTGAATACTGAATACCTAAGAGACAATATGCACCCGCCCGGCCCTCCAAGCCGTCGAGTGGGGCGGGTCAAGCCCAAATAGCGCTATCCACATTTCCCCCGTTGTGCATCCCCGCACATTCATGGTTTCCCCCGGGACTTCCAAAGATCGCATGGTAATATAATGAATACTCCAAAACATGATGAATACGTGAAAACATAATGAATACTCCAAACCCAATGAATTCATGAATACCAAAACATAGTTGAAACGCCTTTTTATGAAAACATAGTTGACTCACGTTTAAAGGACACAGCATGTTTTCTCCCCCGAAAATGTAAAACCAGTAAAAGAGTGGGGCCGTGAAACTCACCTTATAGTGCGTCTTCCGATAACTAGAATTCCAACACGTGTATGATAATCCCAACTAATGACAACCTATCAATGAGTTTACATAAGTGTGATGACTACTAACCCGAAGGCTAACAAGTCCCCGATTGTCCAGATCATAACCAAGTATGTTTTAAAACGTGTTTAAATGTTTAACTGACACACTAGACCGACCCGACATCCCGTTGGTGATCCATTACCCTAACTAATCAAGTACACATAGATTACACGCAAGGTTCAAGCATAAAACACTTAGTTCGTATCAAAAATCTCATTTCTGTTAACGTAGGGTCGAACGTAGCTTGGAGTGGTCGAAGGTGACTTTGATTGGTCGAATGTGGCCTTGAACTTCCACCTTCGCCCCTTTTTCTCCCACCTTCGCCCATTTGTGGTTCGTTCGCCCCTTTAGTTTCCAGGTTCGACCCTGGAGAACCACCTTCGCCCGTTCGACTGGTCGAAGGTGCTCCAGGTTCGACCCTGCTGTATAATTTTCCCAAAAACGCGTCGAAAACGTCCGAAAACATCACGAAACACCATGAGTTACAGCAGTCAAGCATCATTAACATATTCCTACGAATCCCTACCGATTTTACCCCAAAATCTATCCGTTTTACAAGTTTCCTAAAATAGTAAATTATGGAGATGTCACATCATCATGCATGAAATCATTACCCAATTAGGAAACTTTCTGAAATTAATTAATCATCAGCTCAACATACTCAAATCATCATGAACAAGAAACCCCCTATCATAACTCTATCATTACCATCAAAAACAAGCCCTAAATCTAACTAAAAATTCCTTTAATCGACAAAACACCATCAACAATCAATTGTAACATATTTCAATCATAACTCACCATTAATAACAGTCCTAGGTTGTTGTCATATCATCTATATAGCAAGTAATCGTCAAACAATGCATAATACCACATTAACACATGTTAATTTGCATAAAACTCATTGTTTATGAATAGGTTTTGGTTAGGAAGATATTAGGAAGGTTTTTACCCATAAAACATGTTGATATCAGATCTGGACTTTTTGGGGTTTAGATGAAAACAAGTCAAAATTGTTTAAAAAGGATTTGAAATGAAGAACACACCTTAGATCTTCACTTGTAATGATTTGGAGAGTTAGGTTATGAAAAACAAGCTCAAAAACTCCTTCCCCAATGATAATAGTTGTTAGAGAGTGTTTAGAGGCGTTTAGGGTTTGTGAAATGGTGAAAAATGACTAAGGATGGTATTTATACCAGGTCCAGGTTCGCCCCTTTTATATGGTCGAATGTGGAACTTTTCCACATTCGCCCCTTTGTAATGGTCGAATGTGGAATCTTTCCACATTCGCCCACTTTGTTTCTACATTCGCCCACTTTCTCAAGTTCCATTTCCACATTCGCCCACTTTCCACTTTCAGGTCATCAGCACTTTTTAACACATGTTAACAGCACTTTTTAACACATGTTAACTTTTTTCCAGATTTCCAGTTTGTCGTGTTTAACGCATTCTAACACAGCTTAACACATAAGCATGCATCCATAGTCTATACTTAGCATATTTAGGCACGTATAATCATTTGTACATCATTTAAGCAAGTATAAGTATACAATCCACCACACGACCCATAATCTACACATATACTTAATTAGTTCATGTAATGTCACCAACAACGGAACCCGGTACTAGTGTATTCCCCAAAATGACTCCCAATGATCCTCCAGATCATTGAACCCTGGACAATCCTAATCTGACCCGACTCAACTAACCCAGTTAAGTTTGTTTATAAACGTTTCTCGCTAAGGTAGACTTATGTGTTCATAAAGTGTTGACTCAAACATGCCGGGTGTCACATGCAGGCTGGGAGACCATTTCCGTTGTGGTGTCCATTTCCATTCCCGTTGCCGTTGCCGTTCCCGTTGCCATTCAACTGGATGACTTGTGCTAGTAAGTTGGGAACTAGAGTTGCGATTTGCTGCGCCATTTGTTGAGAAATGATTGCAGCCAGTTGAGCATCAACTCCATTTATCATCTACAGTTTCAAAAATCCATATAAAAGATACTTAGATCAAAATATAATAAAAATATTAGAATTATTAACATGATCTTTAATACGAAATTTGTAATTCACATATAGATAGCGTTACTATTTGATCGACTACTTTAGGATAAGTAGGAGGTGTTAGTGGAATTTATAAACTTGAGTTTATGTCATCATGATTCCAAAAATGTAGTAAGACGTAAAGTACTAGTTTATTGTTGGTTACAATAGCATGGCATAAGTGAGGCTCCAAACTACCAAATGACTTGTAGGAGCTTGAGTTTTACTTTAGTAACTTTAACTCAATAAGTCATATTGAAGATCCAAAAGCCGGACGCACCTCTGGTGAGAGGTAGAAGACGACTAGCTTGATCAGATCTTTAAGCAATTAACCTGCAAAACTGGACAAACCGTTAGGCTCGTCACAAGGGGGCAGGGAGGGCCTCTCTGTGACCACCCTCCGGCGTGAGGATAAGTATTTGTTTGGAGAAGAAAAGAGAGTATAGAGAGAGAGAGAGAGGTTCGGAATGTGTCAGAACGTGGCTCACTTGTACTTATGAGGGGGTATTTATACTAGTCAGAATTTGTCGTACTATCCTTCGTCCAGGTGTACTAACCTTCGGATCTAGTGACCTCCGGTCGCTGGTGCTGAGCACGTGTCTTGGCGAACTGCATCACATAGCTATGATGTCGCGTCTTGGGAAGTTGATGTAACACCCCAACCGATGGCGGAAACATCGGGATGTCACGTATTGATGATTGTTCAGTAGCTCATGGTGAATAATAAATTTCATTAAATAATTTAAATAAGTTACATACAATTGTTCTACAAGAATTCGTACATCAAATTGAATAAAACTATGCACATATCTTCAAGCAAATCTTCAAGCAAGTAGAACCTGAAACATGTTAAGTTGAAAATATTTTGGGTCAACAAAAGTTGGTGAGAATACATAGGTTTTTGAAAATAATTGATAACAATAGTTTGTACAACATTCAAAGTTGTATGATGATAGAATATGATACCGACATGTAACAATGCGTCTTTGTACAACCAAACCTTGTGTCGACTGCTGACTAACTCGCAATTTAGTTAAATGTTATTACTGTTATCGATCATCCCTAAGTCTACGCGGGGGATGGGTTTGTCAGACCTATAGCGCTATAATCTAAACAGGCGGCTTGATCATTGTTAATGATTGTACTGTGTCTTTTTGTTACAGTCAAATGATAGAATGATGTTGTAATTGAATCACAAGTAAATATGAGTAAATGATAGTATAAAATGTTTAAACATGTTTCACCCCAAAAATAGTGAAAATAGAGAAAGGGGCTATGTAAACTCACCTTAGCAAATGTTATACTTCTTGAAAAGATTGAATAATGGGGTTGCCCACACAATGCCAGATATCACCCTATAATAATGTGATAAATAAGTCTATCTAGTCTACAAATGTATAAATTTCTAGGGCTTCGGATTGGGGATAAATGCTCGTTTGATTAATACTAAAAATATTCGATAATTGAGAGAAATTTAGTAAATTAATGACTAAAAATCTTTTTATGAAATCTAAATTTAGGATGGTCACAATAATGTGTTTAAAGTATAAAAATAATTTTTACAAAATTATTTTCTTTAAAATAGAATATTAATTCTATTTATAATAATTAATCAACATTTAACTTTAATATCTAAAAATATTAAAATTAAGGAATTTTAAGTTTAAAATTTATATTTCTGGTCTAAATATTCAGAAATAATTTGTATAAAATTTTGGTGCAAAAATATTAAAAATTGCATTTATTATGATTTATTTATGATTAAAACTAACAAAAATTGATTAAAAATATAAAATAAATGATTTTTCAGAATTAAAAATCATTTCAGTAAAGTTTATCATGGTACAAACTCAGGTTAATTTTTGTGGAAATTTATAAAGTCGTTTTGATATTTTTATCGAATTTTAAAAGTTTTAGGGAAATAAACTTGTAATATTTATTATATATAATTAATAAATGATTTTTGAAAACTAAAAATTGTATGATAACTTTTAACATAAGAAAAACATAAAATAATTTTTTTATAGAATTTATAACCTTCTTTTGACATTTTTAAAACTATTTTAAAATTTGTAACAAAAATATAAAAGGAAAGGTTTTAAAAAAAATTGTTTTGAGGTTCATGGGATTCGAACCCGAGTCAAACCCGGTCTAGGTGTTTAAATCACAAGCCAGCACCAACTGGGCTGACCCTGCGAACATGTTTATGCTGGATCCAATTAATTATAAACACTTATTGGAATAAACACAATAATTGGAAAATAATAAAAATGGTGTGCCTGGGCTCGAACCCAGGACCACTGCCGGTCCATGACTTAACACCAAGGGTATCACCAACTAGTCTGTAAACGAGTTGGTGATGTTTTTTGGTTGGTTTTATATAATAACAGTTCTGTTTCATATCATCTTCCCCAATCAAGATCCCAAGAACCCTAGATCCTTAATCAGATTAAACGCACTGTTATAGCTTAATTAACCTTAGGGTTTATGATTAAGAAGAGCCGATTAAGATGAGGAGATAAAGAATCAAACCTTTTCCCACTGTTATGGCTTCCAACTCGCGGGTCAAAAGAAAGTCAAGGAAGCTTCAATTATGTGTATGGTGGTGAAAAACAGGAAGATGTGCAAGTGTGTATGTGTAAATCGGCACTTTTAGGTGGAAAACAAAGATTCAATTTATAGAAATACATACGAATTGCAAGATTGGAAGGTTTGACCTAAGGTTTTAATACATACGCGTGATTGATCAGTTTTTGGTAAGATTTAATGATGATTAAGTGTATAGAATACGCGTGATAGCCTGTCAAACCGTGTATTGCCATATTAGAGAACAAGAGACGCGGATTATAGCTTGAATTGAAGGTTTGAATCGCAGTTGACTTTTCTAAGTCAACTGTGATAGATTAAGAAAGGGTTAAATTTAATTAAGTTAGGATAAAGTCAACAAGCGATGTGTAGCTCAGCTGGTTAGGCTGTGGGGTTAGTGTGAGCTGGACTTGGGTTCGAGTCTGATACCCAACCGTTTTTTTTTTAAAGGAAAGGGACAAAGGGGATGGGCCAGATTTGGTTTGGGCTTTGGAGGGGATGTTGGGTTGGGTTGTAGGATTTGTTGGGTTTATTTGGGTTGTGTAAGGTATAGTTTATTATTATTATTATTATTATTATTATTATTATTATTAACTTATTATATATATATATATATATATATGTGTGTGTGTATGAATAATTATCTTTGTATTGGGTTTCAAAATATAACCAAAAATAATAAGGCTTGTCGTTTTAATCCGTAACGTATAATTATTAAATGCGAATGTTACAGTTGAGGTTCGGACGGGAGGTTTTATACCTCTTCACATATATTTTAGACAAAATTACACTTTGTGTCTTTTATGTATTAATAAATTTATGAAACATGTCCTTTAAAAATAAAAATTTCATTTTATGTTTAAAACCTCAGTTTTCTTAACAGTTTATGCACTTTAGAAATAACGTAATTAAAAAACCTAGTTATCCTAAATCCCACAAGGGCAAAATGGTCTTTTCATTACCATTTACTTAAATCCCCTATTTTTACCTAATAAAGAGGGAACCATCTAAAATTAAAACAATATTTCATTTTAGTTTATTTAAGGGGTCCACTTACCACCCACTTCATCTTCAACCTCCACCCCAATACCCTTAAACCACAACACCATCCATCACTTCTACCATCGTCAACCAAGAACCCCAATACAGACATGACCTGGTTAGGGATATCTTATGGGACGTCTTACGAAGAGCAGGGGTTTCAGCTAGGAAAGAAGCACCAGTTAATTTTTTGACGGATCCACTTGAGGGGCGGACAAGAAAATGAAGCTATTGCAACATCACTAAAATGTTGCATTAGGCATTGAAAAGGTTACAATATGTCTAATGCAACCTTTTATTGGGGGCTGCATCAGAAGCAGTTACCTTAGACATAATGCAACCCTTTATAGGCTTAATGCAACCATTTTTTATAGTGTTACATTTGCTACTCTAATGCAACTTTTTTAGTATGCAACTTTTTTACATTCTAATGCAACTTTTATAATATTCAAATGTAACTTTTATAATACTCAAATGCAACTCTGGTTACAAAAGTGTAACCTTTTCTACACTTAAATGCAACCTTTATTATATTTTAATTACAAATATGCAACATTTTTCTAGTCTTATTGCAACCTTTATTATTCTTATTATAGAAAAAGTGCAACCTTTTTTTTAATAAATGCAACTTTTTTATGAATTTTAATTACAACAAATGCAACACTTTTACACCCAAATGCAACTTTGTAACATAAATCCAATTACAAATTATTAAAATACGCATTAAATCACGATTATGCAAAAACAATAAGAACACAAATATCATCATAATTAAATGATTTACTTAAAATTACTTGTCCAAACTTAAATAACAATAAAGTGTCAATTACAATACTGAAGAGAAATATAAACCGGCCTTCTAGTCATCTTGATCTTCAACTTGTAGTTGTTTCATAACCTCCTGCATCATAGCTTCAAAGTTTTTTCGTTAGTTGTCAATAATATCTTTTCGAATAACTTCAAGTTCGGCTTTTTTCTTTCATGGTCCACTTCAAGCTCGGCTTTTTTCCTTTGATGATCCTCTTCGATCTCTTTGCGCAATTCTAGCAACTGGTTTTACTCAACTTCAACGTTTGCTTTAAAAGATTCTATCATCCCCTCTGGAACCATGTATAACGTGCAAGCACCATCCACTTTTTTTATCAATGTATTTGTAACACCTTTACCATAAATTTGACGATACCCATAGTTTTCTTTGCTCATTACATCTAAATAAGGATCAACTGTAGCGTTGTCATCCTCCTTTGGCTTGTAGTTCTTCATTTGTTCCTTAAATATTGTCAAAAAAATTAAGAAAATACTTTAAAAACAATTTTATAATTAAATCATGCTATGATTAAATATTAAAAAAACGGATGTCTATTTTCATGTCACCGGAGGTTTCATCAAAATTAAATTAATCCTATACGTAATAAGCAAACATGATAGATGAATATTTACAAAAGGCGAACATAGAACATGGATATTTACATAAAGATAAAAGTAGAAAGAACTTACAATTTTCGTTTGCGTGTCATCATATGTATCAACATATACGCGCCCTTCCGTCCTTTTACGTGTACGTTCAAATAATTGTGTTAAAGTAGGTGATTGTTAGTTTGGGTTGGCATTTTTCTGTATTCATAATAAAATAAATATAAGGAAAAAAAACATTAGTGTATTGCACAACAAAAATAATATAAATCATGGGCAAACTAGAAACATATTACCATCTCCTCACAAATCCTAGCAAAACTTTTTGGACCGGTTGTGTGCATATTTTTTTGAGACATGCGTGATTCCCTAGCTCGCAAACAGCGTTTCTGTAAAAACATTAATATATACACATCAACTAATATACAACTCTAAATAGCAAATACTATTAATGGAGAAATTGTTGAAGAAAATACCACCACATCTTTATTACTCCATAGACGCAACAATTTTGCGAAATCATCTTCTGGAATGCTATCAGGTCGGTTCTTCCACCTTGTTTTATTGTCCTTAAATTGATAGAAGTGTTTTCGCTTAAACCGACATTTGTAAACCTAATACAATTCTCCAATAGTGGTTAAAACCCATTTCTTAGCAGCATTTGGCACATCATATTTTTCCTTTAAAAAAGTAAGCATTTAGTTAACAATGAAAATCGAACAAATAAATGAAACAAAACTACCAAAAACCTTACCAAGACATATTCCCATATCTTTTCTTTATGTGGCATCTTCTGCCACGAACTATAAATCAATGGTGCATAACTATGATTACGAGCTATTGTGCCCAAAAATCGAGAGAATTGTCCAAGTATATCTTTCCCTTCTATTTCGGGTCCAATGGGTTGTCCAAATTTATTACATATAATGACCTCCCGCTCTTTGAATGTTCGTGTGTGCACAGCATGCAACATTGTTGGTCCTCTTTTTTTGGATTTGGGAATTTTTGTACTCAAGTATAGTTTATAAAAAAATATGTATATATAGTAAATCAGTAACATCCCAAAAACATGGTATAAGTAATCAAATCGTACCTATTGCCTTTTCTAATTCAGGGCGTTGTATTTGTTCAATTTCAAGGCGATGTACATCGTTCTCATTTTCCAAATCCTCGCTGCTATCATCCATATTCATATCGTTATTTGCAGCTATTACATCTTCAATGTCTTCATCCTCTTCATCTTGCCATTAGAAATAAAATACGATCAATCAACAACAATTACAAAAATGCTAAAACAATAACCAAGGAAATACTTAAATCACTAAACATACGTACCTTGAGATCTCATAAAATCTCATACATTCTCATCATTTTCCAAACCATCTAGTTTCGTAGAATTCATTAACATGTAAAAGTATAAATGAGGAAATTAATATAATACATAGTTTTAATTAAAATAAATACGTACCTTGAGATCTCATAAAATCTCCTACATTCTCATCATTTTCTAAACCATCTAGTTTTATATAAAATCAAAACAAGAAAAGCAAGTTAAATTCATGGTGTTCACAACGGGTACCAAATAGATAAATAATAATAATTGAATTAGAATCGATCCGTGTGCGCACCTATACTTCAACCCTTGACCTCCTTCTTCCTAGTGATGCTATGGATCCCTCTCGAAAATAATTGTCTTGGCTCTAGTCAATCCCCTCTCTCTGATATAATAATGCCGCCCCCTAAAATAATATCGCTGCCCTAAAAAAAATTAGATCCTCTTTCCAATTTAGTTTCTTTGGGCCTTGGCTTTGACTTTGTGACAAAGTCACGTTTTCTAATCGGTTCTTTTGTTATTATTATTATTATTATTATTATTATTATTATTATTATTATTATTATTATTATTATTATTATTATTATTATTATTATTATTATTATTATTATAACTACTATACTATTATTATATATAGTAGTATAACTCCGTGCTCTCGATTCGGGTGTTCTTGACTTGACAAAAGTTGCTCGTTTATGCTCCAACGTCCATTCGAACACCTACCAAAATATAAAATAAATAAATAAGTGCTAAAAATGACACAAAGCTAATAAAAATCTATAAAAACCTATAATAAATAAAATAGACCGGTACAAGTCTAAAACTAATAAAAGTACTATCTAAATGACTCGAAAACTATACAAATTTTACACTGGAAATAGATCTATTTTACAATATATCATAGTGCAAAGACGAAAGGATCGATCAAGTAATTCATTTCATCTAACTTTTAAAAATAAAAGTTGCATTTAACTTTTCATAATGCAACCTTTTAGAAAAAAGGTTGCAACATTTAGTAACATTTGCAACCTTTAAATAAAAAGGTTGCAAATTTAGTACTAGTTTGCAACCTTTTATGGAAAAAGTTGCATTAGATCTTCTAATGCAACCTTTATGTTCATCGGAGTTGCATTAGATTCAAATGCAACTTTTTTAAAAAATGTTGCTTCTAAAAGGTTGCATTAGGCCTATTTTCTAGTAGTGGGTCCACCCCAAGACCAGTGGATGTCCTTGTGTTCGGGTGGGCGCAGGGTAAACACGCGTGCGTTGATCTCACAGGGGTGTCTCCTTTGGTGGGACTTCGGAATTCGGGGTTTGTAGCAGGGCAAGCAGTCTTAAAAGCTGAATCCAAGAAAGTTGACAAACATGAAGCTGCTTGTCTTGAAAACCAACACGTCTTTGTGCCCTTCGCTTTTGACACATTTGAGGGCCTTGCTCCGGAAGCAATCCGGTTTTTACATCGAGTGCAAAAAGTGGTGCAGAGTAACTCTCCTGCGGCCAAAGACACAAACTTTATATTTAATAGAGTAGGCTTTACTATTCAAAAGGGGGTTGCGGCGCAACTTGTTTCCCGTCTACCCACGCCTCACTTGTAATTCTTGTTGGTATGAAACATATGGATACCTTTACAAGATGTGTATCCATCTCCTTGATATGTTTTGTATTTGTAATGAGATGATCATAATAAAATTCACACTGTTGAACTCGATAGATTTCCAACATCATGGACTAAAAAATCCCCTTATAACCCCACTTGACCAAAATCCAATCCTTTACCAAGCATCATCTTCCCAGATGGCTTGTATGGAGACTCACGATGGCAATGGTGAAACGGGAAAGTTCTGGTTCATGATGTTCCAACGTTTGGCTCTAGGGTTGGCGGTGGTGTCGGGTTACTTCCTCATCCGTGTACGACGACCTTTATCAAATCTAGTAGTAGAGACGTGTCGGTGTTGGCTCAAACTAAGACAATGGCTAGGGGTTTTCGATAAGTCGTCACCGGCGACCCGATTGATTTATCGACGTATCATTGTCATCGGGCCGCCAGAAAGAGATGTAGCGTCTGGGCTTTGAACGCTTAACCCCTGGTTTCGATAATGGCAGCTAGGGTTTCGTCACCCTTTCCTAGGGGTGTAAATGACACGTAGCGGCTCGAGAGCTACCCGGGATCGGCTCGGTAAAAAGCCCGAACGAGCCCGAGCCTGAAATATGGCTCGTTTAGTTATCGAGCCCGAACTCGAGCCCTAGATACAAAGCTCGAAAGGCGTAGAATGTACTGCACTTGTTCATGTTCATTTAATTAATAAAGAATAAAATAAAATAACTTTGAACTGATGTTTAATTTATAAATAAAATGAATTTTCATAATTGAAAATAAAGATATGTGAATGGACCATTTTGCCCTTGGGTGAATGGAGGTTAAATGGATTTATTAACTGGGTTAGTGTAAAAGGGCATAAGATGTTAGAAAAACAAAGAATTTAGACATAAAATGATTTTATTTCTTTAAAGGACATGTTTCATAATTTTGGTCGTACATAAAGGATACAATGTGTAATTTTGTCTATATTTTACTTTACAAACTTTTAAAAATAAATTGGACATTACATGTATGTGTAAAGAAAAATCACATATAGTCCTGTTATTATTTTATTTTATTTTTAACAAACAAGACTATTTAACCAAACACACATGTAAGAGAAACACGACGATTTAATAGCTAGACACGACTATTGCAACAACTTTATATATATGTAAGAAAACACGTGAACAATGAAAAATACGTACATGTTTACAAGTTTACGTAAGTAAAAATAAATTATGCATAACTTTATCATTTTTTTCTTACATATATATAAATTCGCTGCCGCTTTTTTTATATATCCTAGTTAGTCATATATACATGTTTCGGTGAAAAAAGGTTAAAAATCGCATGAGAGGTATGATTTCTTATAGTTCTCACAACTCGAGAAAGTACATTCTCAAAGTAACCTGGCTAGATATGTATGTGTCTGTTTTCTCTCTTTAGAATTTATCTGTTGGCTTTCAAATGCATGTTCACCGTGACAAACATCCCATTCCTTGTATGGTGATTCTTTAGGGATAGGGTTCCCACTTGGTTTTCTTTTTGTTTCTTTGTTTGTATAATTTTGTTTACAAGTGATATCTCTTACCTAGCTAAATCCATGTATGTATGCGTAGTCACATACATTCTTTTTGTAGCTTGCTACCATACAAAAAAAAAAAAATAAAAAAAAAAAAAAAAACATTTCACTATATGTTGCAACAATACAACTGACCCCATGGTATATATGTATGATCTTCCATTATTTTTCTCATTTGAAAGACCCATACTCAACAATCCCAAGGGGTAGTTCAACCAATACATTAACCTATTATTTTGACCCGCCTGTCCGTTACGGCTAAGTAACTCAAATTTATAGAGTTAGAGATTAGACCTGACTTATTTTTTAATAAAATTTCTGTCAAAATGTAGAACAACCGAAAACGCACATAAAAATAAGGGGGTTGCTAAACGTACCCCTCTCAATTTATTTTTACTGAACAATATACCCCCTCCCTTAAGTTTCAAATTAATACAATTCAAACCTTTTTGCTTTTATACTGGCAATCTTTAATATTTTGTTATCAACTTAAAAAAAGGCTTCTTTGTGTTTTATTGATATTTTTTAATGTTTTTAAAACAATATTTTATTGTTTTAAAACTGTTTCTTTTAGTTTTCCTAAGTACATTTTTTTTCTTATTTTTGATATTGTTGAACGTTTTTTAAGTTTGATTGTTTTAAAACGTTTTCTTTTAGTTTTTCTAAGTACATTTTTTTTCTTATTTCGAATAAGGAAACCACTTTTTCTGCACATGATTTAAATTACATTGAAAGCTTTTGCAAATGATTTTTTGTAACAGTTTTTAACATTTTTTAAAAAAGATCTTATCTTTTATTAATGAAGAATGGTTAGCTAACATTTAGTTTGATCAACACATTTCATTCTTTTAAATCAAATAAAAAAGTTCGTATATACCAATTAGAAAATGTTGAATCCTTGCAGTTTCATGATTTCAAAATAGTTGTATGATTAGAATGCACCCGTTGATATTGAAAATAATTTAAAACCAATAATTGATTAGGTTCTATAAATATAGATTTGTGAAGTTTAGTATTAGTTTCATCACTCCTAACTTTTAAATGTATTAAAAAAATTGGACTTTTAAAGGGGTGAAATTTGCCAAATTTAAACTTGTATTTTAAGAAAGAGGGTATAAAAAGTAGGAAGATGAGGTGCATTTACACCGAAAGGTACTAAAAACTAAGCATGTTAGAAAATAATGTTTTCTTAAGTAGAAAAATGGCACCACGCGTTGCGGCGGCGTTGAAACATAAAGTATCTTGATATACCGCCTAATGAAAATGAATAATATTTTACCCAACTCGTTTCTGAACAAATTTTATGTCAAAACGTAGACCAAATGTGTTTTGGACATAAGAAATGTCTTGCATCATGTTACCCTATTGTGTTTTGGACACATTGGCCGTTATGGATGAGGGAAGAACTCCATAATGGTTAACCTATCCTCAACTAATCCTTTATATTAGGTATGAGCTAGGTGTGGGATCGATACCGGTACCGATACCGAAATGTCCTAAAACTCAATACCGATCTCGATACCGAATTTGTCGGTCCGGTATCGGTACCAACACCGATCAGATTCGGTATTTTCGGTATAATACCAAAAAAAAAATACCGAAACCAGCCTGTTGTACGAGGCCTGCTGGGACTGCTTTATCAGGCTGAAAAGCTATTTAATTGGGGTTGTTGTATCGGGCTGATACCTGTTAAATGTGTTGTATTGGGCCTGTTTGGGGTGTTGTATCGGATTGTTAAACGCAACAAGGAGAGGGTTGTTTAAAGTAGCAAAAGGAACCTAAAACCTGTTTAAACCAGCAAATATTGACCCTGCCGAAACCAATCAACCTACTTGATGCATTTTATGAATATGAACCTAAAGCCTGTCAACATAATCGGTATTTAGGTGGGTATTCGGTATTAGGTTTTTAGTCAGTATTAGTACATGTATAATATATACCGTATTGTGATCGGTAATATTTTTGGTATTCGGGATTCGGTATTATCTACAGAATCTCGTCCTGATATCGTGTAGTAGCGATCCTAAAATGACTAAAAAGTTGGTACCGATACCGATCCCGAACATCCTTGGTTCAATATTGGTTCGGGACGGGATCGGAATCAGTATTCGGGACAATATGCGCATCCCTACTTGATATTGCAAACTATACACCAGAGATGGTTACATAACCAACAAAACATTATTGAAAAAAAAATAATAATAAAATTTGAATTTGGTTTATAAAAAATCAAAAACTAGTCGGGGTGCAATAAGCAAAAGTTGAAGTTCAAGGACTAAAAGTCTCAATACAAGAATGGTGATGGATATATATGAGTAGGGGACAAGAAAAGGGTCACCGTCTTCTGAAACCCTAACTTCTTTCCTTTAACAAGTTTAAAAGAGTATTTTGGTCTCCCTCTTTATTTCTTTCGAAAGAGGTGTTAACATAAAATAAAATAGTCACCATCCGGATGTTCCGTAATATCACTTTCAAAATTAGGTGTCTTGAACATGACATATGATGTATATATACATGCGGTATGTATAGCATATATATAGAGGGTGTTTGGGATTGCGTTTTGAATCTGATTTTTAGATTATTGCGTTCTGAAAACGCAGATAATCAGTTTTTTAGGCTACCAAAACGCAATAATCTATAAGCATCTCCACCTCTGCTTTTCCAAAACGCATAATCTGTTTTGAATAATCAATCTCAAACACCCCCATAATATATATGTGTGTGTGAGAAAGAGAGACTTAAAAGTTTTGGGGACGCAATGACATAAATTAAATGTTTCTCTCTAGCACAAATGATAAATTAGCTACCGAGAATGTCCAAGCAATAAAAACTACAGACAAAGGAGAGCCCACTCTATAAATTTTCATTTATAGATACAAACATAAGTCACAATTGAATCAATTCAGTTGAATTCGGTTTACATATCATTATTAAAGGATCATTACATGTTTTTATTTTATGTATTATTAAAACATCCATAAAAGACTAAAGAATTGTTTTAATATTTAGGTTCCCTCATAATTACAAAGTTTAATATTTTCCCTGGGTTGCACAATTACACTAAAAATATACCACCTCCGTCCCAATTTAAATGTCGTGGGCCAAAAAACACACATATTAAAAAATCTTTTGTTTGTATGTGGTAAATGATAATAATATCCTCAAATCTTTGATTGTATTTTGTCTTTTGTGGGCAAAACAGAAAATTGCATTTCTATTTTTAAAAATGGACATTTAATTTGGAACAACCAATAATAGAAAGATGGACATTTAAATTGGGACGGGGGGTAAGACTTTTAGTAATGGATAGTTTTCGGCTCATCCGTTAGCAAAGATACAAACTGTCATTAATTCTTCCGGTCAAAACGCCATGAGAAAAAAGCGGATGTGTATCGAAGACCATATACATTTCAAACCATGTATATATTTAGAATACATGTATATATACACATATAGATATAAACTACTTTATTGTGATGTATGTGCATCATTATTGTCGGAACTCCTACTTATGGACCACTAGAAACCATGACATCTTTTTCTGATGTTGCCTTAACATGTACAACCCATTTTCAATGGAGCTCTTGAGGTTTATGTCAAAGATACCTCTACATGGTCCCTTTCTTGATTACAATATGTACGTGTTAGGTAATTATTATATTTCAAAATTCAAATAGATTCACGTGTCCCCTTTTCAACCTTGTAAATTGATTTTTCTTCATCAAATTATCTCACGCCATGTTGTTTTAATTTCACATCAAAATTATCGACTAGGAATATTAAAAATGTTCATTTTTCCTTAGAAATTTGTTTGATTTGCCAGAAACGGTAATCCTTCCGTGATCGCCGAAGACTTTTAAAAATAATCTTTATCTGTCAACGCTATAAATTTTCATCAGTTTTTTTATTTTTGTTGGAGCTTATTAGCTAATTAATGGTTCAGCACTTAATCATTCCATTCAGATGCTGAAACAAACAGTCTGAATGTTGAATGATTCAGACCTGAATGGTTAAGAGGCTGATTAAGAGGT
Source organism: Ambrosia trifida (assembly GCA_028751855.1). NCBI lineage: Eukaryota > Viridiplantae > Streptophyta > Magnoliopsida > Asterales > Asteraceae > Ambrosia > Ambrosia trifida. Next base: position 138,598,728 of record CM054125.1, read on the forward strand.
TACCAAACAACCCCTAAGAAGTAAAAACGTGATGACGACACCATGTGAGGAAAAGGGCGTTTACGTTGGTTAACACTATGTGAATTTTCCTATGTTACCATGTTATAAATTTTTGTCTTACACTTTTTAGAATAACTTCTTTTAGTATATTTACAGACATAGGGGATGGTTAATTCAGAACCATGTATAATGTAGTAAGTTCGAGAACCAATCCAAATCATTCATTTATTATTAAAAAAAAAAAAAAAAAAAAAAAAAAAAAAAAAAACTAATAGCGTATAATTATAAAAAGATCATGGTTTTGAAAACCGGACCGGCCGGTCGGACCGGGCTCCGGGGTCTGGACCAGTCCGGTTCGGGTGTTCGGACCGCTGGTGCAGTGAACCGGCCGGTCGAACCGGAAAACCGGGAGGTCGGACCGGAAAACCGGGAGGTTGGATCGGTTTTTTGTATTTTTTTTTATTTTTTTTTTGTTTTTTGGCCGGTTCGTTGGACCGGTCGAACCGGTCAGACCGGTCGAACCGGTGAACCGGCCGGGGGTCCGGTTTGACGTCCGGTCCGGTTCTGAAAACCTTGAAAAAGATTAACCGGTTCTCTATAAATAAGTAATTTTCTTAGTCTCTTTCCTCTCTTTTTATAGTAACAAGTTTCAAGTATATGCAATTCAAGTATATTAACTTCGAGAACCATGAAAAAGAGAACCTGTTTTAATTTGAGTAATTGTCAAATTCGTCTCTGAGGTTGGATCAGATTTTCATTTGCTAGATTATCCAAAATAAGTTTTTTTCTCATCTGGACCCTTTAGGTTTGCATTTTGATGCCAGATCAATCCAAAAAGTAAACCTAGTTAAGTTGATCAGTTAAATGAAGGGCAAATTAGTAAATTTACTATATTTAAATTATTTTGATTTTTTTAATCCACTAAATTTACTATTTTAATTCTACATTTACCTCTTAAAAAAAAAAAAAAAAAACTACCTCACCCCCACCCTCCACCCCCAAGAAAAAAAAGATCATCACTATACCACCATGAATGCACACCACTGGTCAACCTTTTGACCTTCAACGTTTCCCTAAAAGATCATTAATAGAAAATGTTAGTAAAGTCTTTGACTCTTTGTCATTTAGTAACCATCATCTCTAGCTTCCATTATCTTCATTCTTCAACAAGTATGGTGATTTTTTTCTCTTTTTGACAGCAGGTTGAGAGATCTAGGAGACAGTGAGGGTGGGGTGGGGGTGGGGTGAGGTAGATTTTGAATTAAATAATTTGTTATAAAATATTAATTAAATAATAGAGTAAATTAACCATAATACCCCCCCATTTAAATGATCAACTTAATTGGGTTTATCTTTTGGATTGATTTGACATCAAAATGCAAACTTAAAAGGTCCTGGTAAAAAAAAAAAACTTGTTTATGATGAATCTAGCAAATTTAGTCAAACCTCAGGGACGAATTTGACAATTTACTCTTTTAATTTTAATATAGTTATGTTACGCTCTTAGACACCAGAAAAAGGTGCTCTATATGAAATAAAATACTCCAAACCAAATTCAATCAAATTAAAAGTTGAATTTCATAAGTAAAACAAATAAACAATTGATAATAAATTAATGCTAGAGAAATCTATCTATATATATAAAAGAAAACGTATATGCTGATGTGGCGTGCATTGGAGGCATTAACCTCCCCTTGAGAGTGCCACGTAGCATCATAATTGAAAGATTTTAGTGTTTTTAAACTATTTCCCTTTTTAACTAAAAAAAAAGATAAACATAAAACCCTAAATTAAATTGAGTTATTTTAGGAAAAAAAGAATTTAAAAATAAATTTAAAATTTTCTCTCTCATGTTTCCTCCCATAATTTTTAAACGTTTATATCTTTTATATACGAGATTTTTTAAAGAAAAAAATTACACCAAATTAACGAGCGTTTTATTATCTTTTCAACGAGTACCATAGTTCTATATAAAAAACGGAGAAAAATCGACTATTTTTTGTGGGGTTTCGTTCATACAGGAAAAAACACACAAAGTGTTCATGTTATTCACTAATCATGTTTTTTCTTTTAAACCAGGTTCTTATCTACGATGTTGAAAATCAACCCAATCGCCATGTTATCATTGGAATTTTACTAGGTATACTTCATCAAGAGAAGTTAGGAGAAAGAATCGCGCAACACTGCAACACATGGTGTCACCTTATAGCAAGGTTATTTTTTTATTTATTTAATTACAAGAGTAATAATTATTACTATTAGTATTAGTATTATTAGAATTGTTATATTTTTCAACCCCGGGACGCTCCCGGAAAGAATTGATAGTTGCTGACGTGGCGTTCAATAGTGGCCTCAACCATCTCTTGATTATGCCACGTGGCATAATGAGATGCAATGATTACAACTTCCAACTTAAGTGTTTGTTTAGTTGATTAGGTTAGGAATTATAAGATCCATTAGAATGTGAGAAATTAGAGAGATGTGATGAGTTTTTTAATAGTTGCAGCTTACATAAGTGATTCTTTAGATGATTACTGATTAGGTTTTAGATTAGAGAATATGAGTTATTACTTATTAGAATACTATGAACATGCAATGATTGAGAGATTTTGTGGTTAGTTAACTTGAGCCATTTGCAATAGGTTATCACGTAAAATTAGATTTTTCAATCCCGGGACTCTCCCGGGGTAATCAGCTAGTGCTTATATATTTTTCTTCTTTTACTTTTCTGTTCGATAATCAAGGACAAATGTTGGAATTGAGCTAAGACCCCCGTAGTGGGGCGCCATTTGTGAGATTTTTTAAAAAATAGCGCCTCCCACACCGTTACGGGGGGGGGGGGGGCGTTATATGCAAAAATTGGTTTGGGGCTTTATATTAATAACGCCAACACACTTTATTTTACCCAATCAGACCTTGCCACGTGGCAAGGTCAAATATTCAACCAATCAGATTAAAGACATGGGCTTTATAAATAAAGCCCCACCACTACACCCCTTTTTCACTTTATCTCTCCATGCTGACTCAGCAGCCACGTGGACCAATCAGAAACGGGGGCTTTATATATAAAGCCCCCCACTACGCATGGTCTAAGAATCTCGGTAGTTTCAAAGAATTAGTAACTCTTAAATTTACTTCATAGATTGAACCATGTGGTCCACATCTTTGATTGAGACGTGGACTTGATATGAAGTCAGTGGTGAAGCTTGACCCAAAACTTTGGGGGTTGAAGTCACCGAGGAGTCGGAAGTCACTAGTTTCGGGGGGTCGAAAGCCAGTTTTGGGGCGTCGAAACCATATATACCAAAAAAATTCTATACGAATACTATATAATCGGAACTTCTGAGCGAAATTTGAGGGGGTCGGCCACCCCTCCTTGCCCTTTAAGAGTTGCGCCATATATGGAGTAACACACATATGTGTGTGAATATACACTTCAAACAAATATATTAGGTCCTATGCAAAGGACATTTTTCGTACAAAGTGTATTAGGATTGTGTTTTAAATTTTAGGCTTGATGTTTTATATATAGAAAAACACAAAACATAACAATTTAAAACACTATTTAATGTATTCTCGACATGCAATCTAAAACGCTATACGAAAAAAGTAATCAATGTGTTTAAATTCCATGTCTAGAATACATTTGATTGTGTTTTAAATTGTTATGTTCGGTGACTTTCTATATAATACAATACAAATTAGTGGCGTAGTATTTAAGGGGCGGGGAAGGGCGGCTGACCCCCCCCCCCCCCCGAATTTTCGCTCAGAAGTTTCAAGTATATAGTCTTCGTATGGAATTTTTTTGGTATATACAGTTTCGACCCCCCGCTTTAAAAAGAAAAATTAGTTATATAAACCAAAACTTTTATACAAAGCAAAGTAAATGTAAAGTCTAAATCCTAAAGTCCTAAGCCCAACAACTACATGAGCGGGATAGTAGATTCAATGAGCAAGCGATGCAGTTGTTATCTCTTAGCTACTCAAGCTCGGCTTGGTAAAAACCTCTAAACGAGCCGAGCCTTATCGAGCCCGAGCTTAAGCTTAAAACAAAGCTCGTTTACTAATCGAGCCCGAGCTCAGCCTAGCATGTGAAGCTTGTCAGGCTCGTCGAGCCTTAATGTAATATTAGGTTTATTAAGATTTAATAATATTTACCCCGTCATTTAAGCTTGTTTACTAAACAAGCCTGAGCCAAACTTCATTTATCGAGCTCCGAACATATTGTTTATATTACTTTTATATAAAATATTAACTAATAGATAGTAAACGAGCTGAGCTCTCATAAGTCTTTCGAGCTCGAGCCTGGTCGAGCTCAGGCTTAGCTCTGCTTGTTTGCACCCCTATCCATAATTAAAGCATTCCAAAATCTTAAAGGTCGATGGGCTACACTGTAATTGTTCATCCATGTATCAACTATTTGTCTCATTTTTAATGTTTTAGTGTATTTGTTCAATTGTTTGTTAAACAATGCTTAGAACTTTGATATTTTTTGTATTTAATGTTTGACTCAACTTGACTCAAATCGCATCACCGACCCGAACATATCACTCGTACCATAGCTACAGAAAAAAGAATTACGTCTCGTCCCGTGACCGCTGACTTCCGACCCCCCGGTCCAAATTCTCAAGCTTTGCCACTGATACAAATGGAATCGAAGACATCATAGCCCAAATTTAAAATATGATTACTACATAGACTTCTCACACTTTATACGAAAAATGTTTTTTGTACAGGAATCTATATCTGCTAAATGATACATCCATAAATTGCATACGCCCACGTTAATAGGAGAGGTTTATATCTATAAATCCAACTCATGACAACGAAGATACACCACAAGTTCCGCAAGAAATTACCCCATTAATTCGTCAAGCGAATCCAATAAGCCACATGAATGTCAATCAACTGTAGATGTGATCAATTTACGTCAACTTATTTACCATATAAGTATCTGTCATTTGTTTCTTCTTTTCCCATTGCAACGTGACATGATGATAGATGACTTGACAATCCCACATGTTTTGAGGATATGTTACTTTAACAAATATGAATAGAAGAAGATTACGCCTAGGTCACTAAAATACATGTCAATGATTGACTATATATTCTTTAATGGAATAAAATATAGATTGAGGTTTAAGTTGATACAACACATGTTTTGGTGGACCATTGTTCTTGGCCTCTCTTTATGATGATCATCTTTACTATATATTGCCATTATCAATGTGGTCCATGACACAAAGTACTCAGATTTCCACATACAAATATGTCTCCTCTTTAAACTTCTTTTGTTCTACTACTTCAACCACACAAACTTCTTAACTTCAATCTTTTAGTTATAAACTTTGACATATGGTAGGACCCTTTACATGGAAGCTTGTTAGTTGAAAACATTGCATCTTCCAAAACATATAAAAGATGCACATGTGAACTTTAATGTCACAAACAAATCCAACGGACTCGATAGAATATGATTGTAACGTTTACGCGCTTATTTGTGCAAATACAACTATACATAAGTTTACATGCTCAACAAAACGATATATATGGTGTCAGGGTCAATAGGAATATATTTTTAAGGTAACGAATTAAATTTTAAGAAACAACGATGATTATCCTTTACGCCCGTCTATATTAGTCTAACGAGTCATTTTTTTTTTTTTTTTTTTTTTTTGTATCACAAATTAACTAGAGGTCATGATGAAACATGATTATATATTAACCAAAATCAAACACAAGCTATTCAAATCAAAATACAACACATCTTTGATTTTAAAGACAAGCATGTGTGGTCTATGTCTCCCTTCTATCCATGAAGTAGGTGGTTCAAATCTTGCAAGATGAAGGTATCATGAGGTATATAGGGTTAATAAAAGTATTTAGGGGTAGGTTAGTTTACATTTGAAATAAAATAAAAAGAATTCAAGAGAACAACCTTTAAAGATTTCACTTTGTTAATATTATGAATCAAGTTTTAGATATGCTCATTAATGGGATCCTTCATCCTTGATTTTGCTATAAATTAGTTGTCCTTTTCAAGAGTAGATTTAAATCAGAAAGCTTTTCAACACATATATGTCAATAAATGATGATAGCATTGTCTCCCATAGCCTCTAAGAGCTGCTTAATGGGGGTCCATTTGTATTTATGAATGCTTAGAAAATGACTTTGAAGTTACTCTTGAAAATCAGTGTTTTGAAAACAAGAACAAGTGGAACATGTTTAAGCCGTTAGATCGGTAACTATTTGCACTAGAAGAAAAAAAAAGTTATTTTCCTAAGCCGTCCCTATAGGGTCACCCTAAAATACATTTATCAATTAAGGAAAAACTTTATCAAAATAAATTTTACCTATAGCAACGATATGTCATCGCCATAGATGTCCTAAAATTCTTTTCTCATACCCAAAAAAAAAAAAAAAAAAAACTTCACTAAAATAAGAGAAAATATTTAAACTATCTAGACAACAAGTTGTCAAGAAAACTTTAGAACATGTTGCTCCTTTTTCACATCTCCTGCCCTCAAAATATAACATTAGCGACAAGGTATCGGCTTAAACAATATTTGGTCAAAAACTTGAGACACCCTACACTGAAGACATGCCATTCGTGATAGCCTTCGTCGCCACATATGCAAGTTCTTGTAGTGTTGGTAAAACCGATCAAGCAATTTATATGTTAATCGAATAAAACTGAGTTGGATGCTTATAGTCTGTAACTGTTTGGTAAGGTGTACAACTAATTCGATTTACTTATTGAAGTTTACCCTTGACGATCTTCTTTTGTATAGAAGAAGAATTTGTGTGAGTGTGGGTATGAATGGGTAAATTTGTGTGAGTATGTATGTATGTATATATATATATATATAGGTAGGTAAAAATTTTTTTTTAAATTTTAGTCAAGATGACCGCTGCCAGCCAACGGCTAGCTAGCTTAAGCTCCGCGATGTATGTCACGAAATAAACCAATCGCGGCCGTGATTATTTACGTGGGTCGGTGTATCACGCTATCACAGCGATCATAGGGTGGCCATCACAGACCACCCGTCCACCCTTACTAGGATAGAAACTAGGCCCTATTATACCTACCCTCGAAATTTCCCAAAGTTTATAGTGTCCAAATTTCGGGATTTATTACCCATCATCATGCAACTTTCGAAAGCTTAAGCAATCACATTCTCTTCATTTTCTTACATCTCTAAAGTTAAGGAAGAAGAAATGTTGGAACAACCAGATCGAAAACACAAACAAACAACCAGATTTTGTGAGAAACGCATTCACGACTCTTTTCTATTTCATTAAAATCAAACCACACATCTCTTGGATGCTAATACTTCGCAACTTGAAGGATAACATCCTCGGAAATTGATTGATATATCATTGCCTTAGCCATGGCAACGATGATTCAACCAAAATTCACATGGTAAACTACAGAACATAAAACACAAACAATTCATATAATCTTCGTATATCAAAAAATCTATTATTAAATAAACAACTTACCTAACAACCATGGTCTTTGAGTTTCGCCATATTAGGAAAATATCCCCTATTCCCTGTCCATTTAATCTTTACTAGCGTGAATCACATAAAGTTCACAAAAACACACACACGTTAACTTACATTATGGTCAACTTAAACATCAAATACAGTTATACTACATCAGATAACAACACTTGCAAGCAAAAAAAAAAAAATACCTAAAAATAAAATATTAGATTGGTTAACCTAACCACAGTTTGTTACCGTAGTTAACCTGATACACCTGAACCCTGCAGAAAGCTAGAATGAACAAAAATAGCCATAGTCCTCAAAACACAACATAAACCGATCTAACTGAAAATTGAAATGTAGGTGAACGTGGGTTTACCGGAGCTTGACCGGAACCTCACCGAAACCCTAGATGAACCCCTCGTCACCGTCACTGCACTGATAAACCACTATTTCTTGCTGTAACACCCTAGGCATATCCCACATCATCCGTGGACAGGAGAGATCTTGTTTAATAAGTAATGTCATGCCTCATAAATCATCAAAGTGTTTTTAAATTGAGCTTAGTTGGCTGTCGAGCACATGAAAACTCCATAGTTAAGCGTGCTCGGGTGGGGTAGTACTAGGATGGGTGACCTCCTAGGAAGTTTTCACTCGGGCAACCAAAAACAAATCTGTGATCTTCTGCTGAGCAAAGCGGACAATATTAGGTGATATTAGAGGCGAGGTGTTACAGAATGTATCACACTCTTGTGTCATTCGGGATGGTGGGGCAAACCTTATTAAGGACGATGATTCCATGAAGGAGGTGATTGTAACACCCTAGGCATATCCCACCTCGTTCGTGAACAAGATAGATCTTGGTTCATAAGTAATGTCTTGCCTCATAAATCACCAACACGTTTTAGGCTTAGTTGGTTGTGGAGCACATGAAAACTCCAAAGTTAAGCATGCTTAGGTGGGAGTAGTACTAGGACGGGTGACCTCCTAGGAAGTTTTCACTCGGGCAACCAAAAACAAATCCGTGAGCTTCTGGTTGGCAAAGCGGACAATATTGGATTATATTAGAGGCGGGGTGCTACACTTGCTGCTAATCGTTGGAAGAAAAATTTAGGCCGGAGACTGAAGAGAATATGTGGTTCGCGGCCGAAGGCCGAACCGACGTTGCCACGACCAGATCAAATATTCCGATAGCGTAGCTTCGGTGTAAAAGCCCATGGGCCCTTGAAAGCCCAAAGCCTACATAGTAAGGTATAAATACCTCAATTCCACCCCACTAAAGGACACTGGTAAACCTCCGAACCAAACACTTTTCTCTCTACTTTACCATTTTAGAAACTCATACTTATTCTCACGCCGGATGGTGGTCATAGAGAAACCTTCCTTCTCCTTTGTGACGAGCCTAATAGTGTCTATTTTGCAGGTTTATCCATATCTAAGCAATAACAACCAACTTCAACTCATCTTTGATCAATCCCGTTAATCCGTACCATTTGGAGGTACTCGTTTTCCTCTTCAGAGACTATGGTAGGCTGCCGTTAATCTCTCCCACACTCTTCTACCCTCCCCCTTTCTCTCTCCATATTGATCAATTGTTGGACCTCTTTGTCTTGTTGTATTTATGTGTATTGTTTAAACGAAGACACAGATTGTTTAAATGAAGACACGCATAAACTGGTTTATGAGGAGGCAACATGAAGAGGCGTGTGGACAAAGGCTGAAGTTACGTGTGTTTGTTACCCCTGGCTAACCATATATTTATAAAGCTATCACTTAACACTGTTCAATTTCTCTTGTAATTAATACATAGTTAAATGAGTAGAGGCAACAAAAACTTTACATGATTTACAAGTAATATTTAGATTCTACCAAATCTAACACCTACAATCCTACATAGTGGGAGAGAGGCTCTCGAGAGAAATGTGGATCCGTTTCACAATAGGGGTTGTTTTTTTTTTCTTTCCATTTAGAGTTAATTGCAGTTTTCATTTTGTGGTTTGCCCTAACTAACAGGTTTAGCACGAGTATAACACTTTGAGTTCCTGTGGTTTGTTGGGCTAACACTTTATATCCCTCTTATTAACTTTAGTTAGTTTTTCTGTTAGTTTGTGAGTGAAATGACTATTATATCTCTCCATCCATCTTCTTCTCCAACCAACCAACCCACTCATCACCACCACCTGCAACACCACCACCACCACCACCATCTCCACCGCCAAACCACAGGGACTCGGAGTGTTATACTCGTACTGAACCTGTTAGTTGGGGCAAACCACATGAACGAAAACTGCAATTAACTCTTTCGTATTTATTTATTTTTATTTTTGTGAAGGAGTATTGGATTGAACCTTAATGCTTCAATCCATTAGTTGTATTGCAGTGTTGGGCTCAAATGAAGCCCGTAATAGAAGTATATGACTATATTTTCTACGATTGTAACTATAATTGTTTTTTCTTGTACATAACAAAAAAAAAACATATGTTCTAGATTATGTTCTAGATTTTTTATGTTCTAGATTTTAAAAGTAATATATCTTATACTGGTTTCAATGTTTTAGCCCCATTCCAAATGAAATTTATAACCTATAAATAAACTATTTATTTGAAAAAAAAAAAAAAACATTTTTGGTTTACTAATTGCCGTTTATACTACAACGGGCCTTTTGATTATGAGCCCAATCCAAAAACTATTAAAGCAAAGTCCAATTTAAAAACTTTAACTAAAAACTTTTTATGGTCATGGACTGTTCTGACCGTCTGACGTGATGTAAAGTCTTGTGTTTTGATAAAGAACAACTTCAATAAAAAGGCCCAGTAGAAACCAAACAAGCCCAACCCAATAATTGTAAGAACTAAACAAGCTTGAGGGGTTGTTTTGTAATCTTTATGATTCTATTAAGAGCCTACCTATAAATCAGTCATTATTAGGTGTTGTTTGGTTTACTGACATGACATCTCTAGATCAATAAGTAAACCTAGGGCTGTAAACGAACCAAACGAACATGAACAAGGCCTTGTTCGTGTTCGTTTGTTAAGGAATTAACTTGTTCGCGAACTGTTCACGAACACTTACCGAACGAGATTTTTTGTTCGTGTTCGTTTGTTAAGAAAATAACGTGTTCACGAACTGTTCATGAACATTTACCGAACGAGATTTTTGTTCATGTTCGCTTGTATTTATTTGCTAAATTAGGTGTCGGACAAAAACGAACACAAACAAACACAAATGAATGTAAACGGACACAAATAGGCATTACTGGACAAAATCGAGCACAAACTAACATATTAAATTATGAAAATTCGCAATTTTCATCGCTAACATTGTCCTCCCATAATATACTAATCCAATTACCCAAATATACGTGACATAATCTTGATTGCATAATGTCTTATAAAAACACAAATGTATCATATTAAACTTGAAATCCTCCTTTAATCCACAAAATATAACAGTTAATTGAAATAGTTAAAGTAATATTAACATTTGATACACTAATATATGTTAAATAATCTACCATTGGGAAATTTGATATACTTAAATTAAATATAAAAATTAAAAACCCTAATGAACTATCGAACCAAAACAAACATACACGAACACGTTACCGAACGCTCACGAACATAAACGAACGAACGCGACCTCTGTTCATGTTCGTTTGTTTAGCTAAACGAACAGACTTTTTTGTTTGTGTTCGTTCATTTATTAAACGAACGAACACGAACGAACTTCCCGCCAAACAGTTCACAAACTGTTCGTTGAACGTTTGGTTTGTTTACAACCCTAAGTAAACCTCTTACCCATTAAGTTTTAAAATAATAGTAAATAATATTTTTACCTCTTAATCAATTCACCCGTGTTTACAGCCATCAGCAAACCTCTTACCTATTAAGTTTCATAATGATATTGAATGGAAATTTTACCTCTTAATCAATTTACATGTGTTTATAACCATCAGTCAACCATTGATCCACACACCACCTCCTTCAACACCAACTAGCTAAGCTGAGCCAAGTCAGGCATCTTACTACTTCAGAGTCTCTCATTTAATTAGACCTCTTAATGGATCAACACTTACTGACGCAGAGGTTGCCAAACAACCCATAACTTGGAACTATGTCATCTATTCACAAAAATTACCTAGATAAATATGGTATACAAACTTAACTCACGTCAAGTTTAATTTCAGGCTGTATTAAAATTAAATTGTCTAACATGTCGAACCATTTATACAACATTTATGACACTTTACAATGTGGTTACAACCATCTACACCCCATTTAGATAAATGGATTACACAATCACAAGTGAGTTACATGAATGGTACAACAGTCGTCCTAATTAATTTGGGGGATAAATTCAAGTTGTATTAAAATTAGATTGTCTAGCCTATCGTTACAACTTGATTGCACCCATTTACACCTTGTTTAGACAAATGGATTCATGGACAGTACAACAACCGCCCCAATTTATTTGGGGGCTTACAGCAAAAACAAAAGTTGAGTCTATTTTCGAAATCATGATAATTTCAATGTTTTAACTCATAGTTATCTTTTCATAGATCTATTAATCTATCTATCTATTATCTATTATCTATTAATATATATAAAAGAATTGAACATTGCTGACGTGGCGTGCATTGGTGCCTTCAACCTCTCCATGAAATTGCCACGTGGCATCATAATTGAAAGATTTTAGTGTTTTTGAATTATTTCCTTTTTTAATTAAAAAAAACATAAAACTCTAAATTTATCTTTCTATCTCTCAATTCTCATTTACTAAAATTAAATTGAGTTATTTTAGGAAAAAAAAATTTAAAAACAAATTTAAATTTTTCTCTCATATGTTTCTCCCATAATTTTTAAACATTAATATCTTTTATATTCGAGATTTTTTAAATAAAAAAATTACACCAAATTAACGACCATTTTATTATCTTTCCAACGAGTAACATAGTGCTATATAAAAAACGGAGAAAAAACGACTATTTTTTTTGGGGTTATGTTCATACAGAAAAAAAACACAAAGTGTTCAGGTTATTCATTAAACATGTTTTTTCTTTTAAACCAGGTTTTATCTACGATGTTGAAATTCAGCCAATCGCCATGCTATCATTGGAATTTTACTCTTCTAAAGATAGATAGGTATACTTCATCAAGAGAAACTAGGAGAAAGAATCGCGTAACACTGCAACACATGGTGTCACCTTATAGCAAGGTTATTTTTTTATTTATTTAATTACAAGAGTAATAATTATTACTATTAGTATTAGTATTATTAGAATGGTTATATTTTCAACACTTATCATGAATTCTACATCTATATAAGTCAAAGTCAAATTGTAACATATTTTAAATTACATGAAGATGATTATCTGTTGAAGATTATCCTTTTAATACTGTATTATGTTTAATATGGTTTATGCTTTTTATTTTTTTTAACTTTTTAAATAAATGTTTTTTAACTAAGATTGATTATGTTTAGGTTATTTACTCTTTTGTGATTTGGGTTTTCTTCTTTTATCATTTTTTATTAAATCATATTAAATTTTTCAACCCCGGGACTTTCCCGGGGTAATCAGCTAGTGTTAATATATGTATACTAGTTTTTATCCCGAGAGCGTCCCGGGTTGAAATATCTAATATAAAATAATAAAATATATTATTATTATTATTATTTTAAACAAATCTCTGCCATAAGTTATCATATTCAAATATATAAAAAAAAAAAAAAAAAAAACTCTGCGCCGAGGTATAAATCTAGTGCCATTACAAATGAATTCGGAAGTTTGTAATCGATCATTCTAAAAAGAACTAACACGAAATAAGAAAAAAAAGTTAATTATTGAAATATCGAACGCATTAGTCTAAAGGTTATGTGATGCGTTAAAAAATTCATGGGTATATGATCGGGTATGTAGTTCGGGTATTTGGGTATGTTGTTTCGGGTAATCGGGTCGGGTATCACCTAATCCCAGACCCGATCCAAACCCACAATTTGTTTTAAACTAATCCCAAACCCGACACAATACCTGTCGGGTTACAAAAAATAGTCATTTTTTTCTCCGATTTATATATAGCACTATGGTACTCGTTGGAAAGATAATAAAACGCTCGTTAATTTGGTGTAATTTTTTTCTTTAAAAAATCTCGTATATAAAAGATATTAACGTTAAAAAGTTATGGGAGGAAACACGAGAGATAAAATAATAAATGTTTAATATTTATATTTAGTAGATTAGGTATTTAATAGATTAGGTTAAAGATTATAATAGATTAGGTTAAATCATATCTATTTCTTTTTTTTTAATTGGTTTAGAGTTGACACATCACATCTTATGTGGCATCTCTCAAATGAGAGATTGCATAAAAGTATGACATATAGGATTAATCCTTTTGCAATATATATATACTAGTTTTTATCCCGGGAGCGTCCCGGGTTGAAATATCTAATATAACATAATAAAATATCTAATATGACAACATAATTAATGACTTGCCGATATATGATTAATGAATATTATTATTATTATTATTATTATTATTATTATTTTAAACAAATCTCTGTCATAAGTTATCATATTTTTATTTTAAAAAATTAATGGGTATCACCTAATCCCAGGCCCGACCCAAACCCTCAATTTTTTTAAACTAATCCTAAACCTGACACAATACCTGTCGGGTTACAAAAAATAGTCGTTTTTTTCTCCGTTTTTATATAGCACTGTGGTACTCGTTGGAAACATAATAAAACGCTCGTTAATTTGGTGTAATTTTTTTCTTTAAAAAATCTCGTATATAAAAGATATTAACGTTTAAAAGTTATGGGAGAAAACATGAGAGGGGAAATAATAAAGGTTTAAACTATATTTATTCCTTATTATCTTTCCAACGAGTAACATAGTGCTATATAAAAAACGGAGAAAAAAACGACTATTTTTTTTGGGGTTATGTTCATACAGAAAAAAAACACAAAGTGTTCAGGTTATTCATTAAACATGTTTTTTCTTTTAAACCAGGTTTTATCTACGATGTTGAAATTCAGCCAATCGCCATGCTATCATTGGAATTTTACTCTTCTAAAGATAGATAGGTATACTTCATCAAGAGAAACTAGGAGAAAGAATCGCGTAACACTGCAACACATGGTGTCACCTTATAGCAAGGTTATTTTTTTATTTATTTAATTACAAGAGTAATAATTATTACTATTAGTATTAGTATTATTAGAATGGTTATATTTTCAACACTTATCATGAATTCTACATCTATATAAGTCAAAGTCAAATTGTAACATATTTTAAATTACATGAAGATGATTATCTGTTGAAGATTATCCTTTTAATACTGTATTATGTTTAATATGGTTTATGCTTTTTATTTTTTTTAACTTTTTAAATAAATGTTTTTTAACTAAGATTGATTATGTTTAGGTTATTTACTCTTTCGTGATTTGGGTTTTCTTCTTTTATCATTTTTTATTAAATCATATTAAATTTTTCAACCCCGGGACTTTCCCGGGGTAATCAGCTAGTGTTAATATATGTATACTAGTTTTTATCCCGAGAGCGTCCCGGGTTGAAATATCTAATATAAAATAATAAAATATATTATTATTATTATTATTTTAAACAAATCTCTGCCATAAGTTATCATATTCAAATATATAAAAAAAAAAAAAAAAAAACTCTGCGCCGAGGTATAAATCTAGTGCCATTGCAAATGAATTCGGAAGTTTGTAATCGATCATTCTAAAAAGAACTAACACGAAATAAGAAAAAAAAGTTAATTATTGAAATATCGAACGCATTAGTCTAAAGGTTATGTGATGCGTTAAAAATTCATGGGTATATGATCGGGTATGTAGTTCGGGTATTTGGGTATGTTGTTTCGGGTAATCGGGTCGGGTATCACCTAATCCCAGACCCGATCCAAACCCACAATTTGTTTTAAACTAATCCCAAACCCGACACAATACCTGTCGGGTTACAAAAAATAGTCATTTTTTTCTCCGATTTATATATAGCACTATGGTACTCGTTGGAAAGATAATAAAACGCTCGTTAATTTGGTGTAATTTTTTTCTTTAAAAAATCTCGTATATAAAAGATATTAACGTTAAAAAGTTATGGGAGGAAACACGAGAGATAAAATAATAAATGTTTAATATTTATATTTAGTAGATTAGGTATTTAATAGATTAGGTTAAAGATTATAATAGATTAGGTTAAATCATATCTATTTCTTTTTTTTTTAATTGGTTTAGAGTTGACACATCACATCTTATGTGGCATCTCTCAAAGGAGAGATTGCATAAAAGTATGACATGTAGGATTAATCCTTTTGCAATATATATATACTAGTTTTTATCCCGGGAGCGTCCCGGGTTGAAATATCTAATATAACATAATAAAATATCTAATATGACAACATAATTAATGACTTGCCGATATATGATTAATGAATATTATTATTATTATTATTATTATTATTATTATTATTTTAAACAAATCTCTGTCATAAGTTATCATATTTTTATTTTAAAAAATTAATGGGTATCACCTAATCCCAGGCCCGACCCAAACCCTCAATTTTTTTAAACTAATCCTAAACCTGACACAATACCTGTCGGGTTACAAAAAATAGTCGTTTTTTTCTCCGTTTTTATATAGCACTGTGGTACTCGTTGGAAACATAATAAAACGCTCGTTAATTTGGTGTAATTTTTTTCTTTAAAAAATCTCGTATATAAAAGATATTAACGTTTAAAAGTTATGGGAGAAAACATGAGAGGGGAAATAATAAAGGTTTAAACTATATTTATTCCTTATTATCTTTCCAACGAGTAACATAGTGCTATATAAAAAACGGAGAAAAAAACGACTATTTTTTTTGGGGTTATGTTCATACAGAAAAAAAACACAAAGTGTTCAGGTTATTCATTAAACATGTTTTTTCTTTTAAACCAGGTTTTATCTACGATGTTGAAATTCAGCCAATCGCCATGCTATCATTGGAATTTTACTCTTCTAAAGATAGATAGGTATACTTCATCAAGAGAAACTAGGAGAAAGAATCGCGTAACACTGCAACACATGGTGTCACCTTATAGCAAGGTTATTTTTTTATTTATTTAATTACAAGAGTAATAATTATTACTATTAGTATTAGTATTATTAGAATGGTTATATTTTCAACACTTATCATGAATTCTACATCTATATAAGTCAAAGTCAAATTGTAACATATTTTAAATTACATGAAGATGATTATCTGTTGAAGATTATCCTTTTAATACTGTATTATGTTTAATATGGTTTATGCTTTTTATTTTTTTTAACTTTTTAAATAAATGTTTTTTAACTAAGATTGATTATGTTTAGGTTATTTACTCTTTCGTGATTTGGGTTTTCTTCTTTTATCATTTTTTATTAAATCATATTAAATTTTTCAACCCCGGGACTTTCCCGGGGTAATCAGCTAGTGTTAATATATGTATACTAGTTTTTATCCCGAGAGCGTCCCGGGTTGAAATATCTAATATAAAATAATAAAATATATTATTATTATTATTATTTTAAACAAATCTCTGCCTTAAGTTATCATATTCAAATATATAAAAAAAAAAAAAAAACTCTGCGCCGAGGTATAAATCTAGTGCCATTACAAATGAATTCGGAAGTTTGTAATCGATCATTCTAAAAAGAACTAACACGAAATAAGAAAAAAAAGTTAATTATTGAAATATCGAACGCATTAGTCTAAAGGTTATGTGATGCGTTAAAAAATTCATGGGTATATGATCGGGTATGTAGTTCGGGTATTTGGGTATGTTGTTTCGGGTAATCGGGTCGGGTATCACCTAATCCCAGACCCGATCCAAACCCACAATTTGTTTTAAACTAATCCCAAACCCGACACAATACCTGTCGGGTTACAAAAAATAGTCATTTTTTTCTCCGATTTATATATAGCACTATGGTACTCGTTGGAAAGATAATAAAACGCTCGTTAATTTGGTGTAATTTTTTTCTTTAAAAAATCTCGTATATAAAAGATATTAACGTTAAAAAGTTATGGGAGGAAACACGAGAGATAAAATAATAAATGTTTAATATTTATATTTAGTAGATTAGGTATTTAATAGATTAGGTTAAAGATTATAATAGATTAGGTTAAATCATATCTATTTCTTTTTTTTTTTAATTGGTTTAGAGTTGACACATCACATCTTATGTGGCATCTCTCAAAGGAGAGATTGCATAAAAGTATGACATGTAGGATTAATCCTTTTGCAATATATATATACTAGTTTTTATCCCGGGAGCGTCCCGGGTTGAAATATCTAATATAACATAATAAAATATCTAATATGACAACATAATTAATGACTTGCCGATATATGATTAATGAATATTATTATTATTATTATTATTATTATTATTTTAAACAAATCTCTGTCATAAGTTATCATATTTTTATTTTAAAAAATTAATGGGTATCACCTAATCCCAGGCCCGACCCAAACCCTCAATTTTTTTAAACTAATCCTAAACCTGACACAATACCTGTCGGGTTACAAAAAATAGTCGTTTTTTTCTCCGTTTTTATATATCACTGTGGTACTCGTTGGAAACATAATAAAACGCTCGTTAATTTGGTGTAATTTTTTTCTTTAAAAAATCTCGTATATAAAAGATATTAACGTTTAAAAGTTATGGGAGAAAACATGAGAGGGGAAATAATAAAGGTTTAAACTATATTTATTCCTTATTATCTTTCCAACGAGTAACATAGTGCTATATAAAAAACGGAGAAAAAAACGACTATTTTTTTTTGGGGTTATGTTCATACAGAAAAAAAACACAAAGTGTTCAGGTTATTCATTAAACATGTTTTTTCTTTTAAACCAGGTTTTATCTACGATGTTGAAATTCAGCCAATCGCCATGCTATCATTGGAATTTTACTCTTCTAAAGATAGATAGGTATACTTCATCAAGAGAAACTAGGAGAAAGAATCGCGTAACACTGCAACACATGGTGTCACCTTATAGCAAGGTTATTTTTTTATTTATTTAATTACAAGAGTAATAATTATTACTATTAGTATTAGTATTATTAGAATGGTTATATTTTCAACACTTATCATGAATTCTACATCTATATAAGTCAAAGTCAAATTGTAACATATTTTAAATTACATGAAGATGATTATCTGTTGAAGATTATCCTTTTAATACTGTATTATGTTTAATATGGTTTATGCTTTTTATTTTTTTTTAACTTTTTAAATAAATGTTTTTTTAACTAAGATTGATTATGTTTAGGTTATTTACTCTTTCGTGATTTGGGTTTTCTTCTTTTATCATTTTTTATTAAATCATATTAAATTTTTCAACCCCGGGACTTTCCCGGGGTAATCAGCTAGTGTTAATATATGTATACTAGTTTTTATCCCGAGAGCGTCCCGGGTTGAAATATCTAATATAAAATAATAAAATATATTATTATTATTATTATTTTAAACAAATCTCTGCCATAAGTTATCATATTCAAATATATAAAAAAAAAAAAAAAAACTCTGCGCCGAGGTATAAATCTAGTGCCATTACAAATGAATTCGGAAGTTTGTAATCGATCATTCTAAAAAGAACTAACACGAAATAAGAAAAAAAAGTTAATTATTGAAATATCGAACGCATTAGTCTAAAGGTTATGTGATGCGTTAAAAAATTCATGGGTATATGATCGGGTATGTAGTTCGGGTATTTGGGTATGTTGTTTCGGGTAATCGGGTCGGGTATCACCTAATCCCAGACCCGATCCAAACCCACAATTTGTTTTAAACTAATCCCAAACCCGACACAATACCTGTCGGGTTACAAAAAATAGTCATTTTTTTCTCCGATTTATATATAGCACTATGGTACTCGTTGGAAAGATAATAAAACGCTCGTTAATTTGGTGTAATTTTTTTCTTTAAAAAATCTCGTATATAAAAGATATTAACGTTAAAAAGTTATGGGAGGAAACACGAGAGATAAAATAATAAATGTTTAATATTTATATTTAGTAGATTAGGTATTTAATAGATTAGGTTAAAGATTATAATAGATTAGGTTAAATCATATCTATTTCTTTTTTTTTAATTGGTTTAGAGTTGACACATCACATCTTATGTGGCATCTCTCAAATGAGAGATTGCATAAAAGTATGACATCTAGGATTAATCCTTTTGCAATATATATATACTAGTTTTTATCCCGGGAGCGTCCCGGGTTGAAATATCTAATATAACATAATAAAATATCTAATATGACAACATAATTAATGACTTGCCGATATATGATTAATGAATATTATTATTATTATTATTATTATTATTTTAAACAAATCTCTGTCATAAGTTATCATATTTTTATTTTAAAAAATTAATGGGTATCACCTAATCCCAGGCCCGACCCAAACCTCAATTTTTTTAAACTAATCCTAAACCTGACACAATACCTGTCGGGTTACAAAAAATAGTCGTTTTTTTCTCCGTTTTTATATAGCACTGTGGTACTCGTTGGAAACATAATAAAACGCTCGTTAATTTGGTGTAATTTTTTTCTTTAAAAAATCTCGTATATAAAAGATATTAACGTTTAAAAGTTATGGGAGAAAACATGAGAGGGGAAATAATAAAGGTTTAAACTATATTTATTCCTTTTTTTTAATTGGTCTAGAGTTGTCACATCACATCCTATGTGGCATCTCTCAAAAGAGAGATTGCATAAGAGTATGACATGTAGGATTAATCCCTTTGCAATATATATATACTAGCTGATTACCCCGGGAGAGTCCCGGGGTTGAAAAATCTAATTTTACGTGATAATCTATTGCAAATGGCTCAAGTTAACTAACCGCAAAATCTCTCAATCATTGCATGTTCATAGTATTTTAATCAGTAATAACTCATATTCTCTAATCTAAAACCTAATCAGTAATCATGTAAAGAATCACTTATGTAAGCTGCAACTATTCAAAAACTCGTCACATCTCTCTAATTTCTCACATTCTAACGGCTCTTATAATTCCTAACCTAATCAACTAAACAAACACTTAAGTTGGAAAGTTGTAACCATTGCATCTCATTATGCCACGTGCATAATCAAGAGATGGTTGAGGCCATCATTGAACGCCGCGTCAGTAACTATCAATTCTTCCCGGGAGCGTCCCAGGGTTGAAAAATATAACCATTCTAATAATACTAATACTAATAGTAATAATTATTACTCTTGTAATTAAAAAATAAAAAAAATAAGGTGACACCATGTGTTGCAGTGTTGCGCGATTCTTTCTCCTAGCTTCTCTTGATAACGTATACCTAGTAAAATTTCAATGTTAACATGGCGATTGGGCTGATTTTTAAAATCGTAGATAAGAACCTAGTTTAAAAGAAAAAACATGATTAATGAATAACATGAACACTTTGTGTGTGTTTTTCCCTGTATGAACGAAACCCCACAAAAAAATAATCGATTTTTTCTCCGTTTTTTATATAGCACTATGGTAGTCGTTGGAAAGATAATAAAATGCTCGTTAATTTGGTGTAATTTTTTTCTTTAAAAAATCTCGTATATAAAATATATAAACGTTTAAAAATTATGAGAGGAAACTTGAGAGAGAAAATTTTAAATTTATTTTTAAATTCTTTTTTCCTAAAATAACTCAATTTAATTAAAAAAGGAAATAATTAAAAAACACTAAATTTTTTTAATTATGATGCCACGTGGCAGTTTCATGGAGAGGTTGAAGGCATCATTGCACGCCACGTCAGCAATGTTCAATTCTTTTATATATATTAATTAATAGATTAATAGATAATAGATATAGATATATAGATGTTCTCGTAATTAATAATTATACATGTAACACTAGGTGTGTGTAGATATATATTGTTCGGATATAATTATTCATTTATCCATCTACTCCTTAAACAGCGTTGACAAGTTTAAACACCTGTTTAATTTTTTCAATACACAAACGCCCGTTTCACCTATAAAATACATATTTAACAATACCAGAAGATAACGAAACAACTAATACTCTACTGTTTATTTTTGTCCACAAAACAGAATGTTACATTACACCGTTAATTTCAGACTGGGTTTCGATCCCGAACCAGTTTTTTTTTTTTTTGAACGGCCAACTAAACAACGCCGGGTACTTCGTACGCGGCCCCTCAGTGGCAAAAACAGGGGCACAGTCCGCCCCACCCCGGACGCACGAAGCTCCTAGCCCGCCCGACAGCCCGCTTCCAGAGAAAACCCGACCCACATACCTGCCGAAGGCACGACAGTAGTGAACCGGTAAAACCTGGCGAGATCAGGACTCGAACTCATCATCCATCATTTTCTCATTATGTCATTCGTGGGAATCGAACCTGAAACCTCCAAGAGAGATCCCTGGTCCATTCACCAACTGAGCTACCCGTGAAGGACCGATCCTGAACCGGTTAATTTCATTTTCAACCCATGGGTAGTATAATCCGGATCTGGAGTGCCCTCTATTTATGCACAACACCTACCTTCAATCCAGTTCGTGATTCTGTTATTTATTAAAACTACCTTCTACCGTAATACTTATCCTCTACGCAAAGCTTTCTGATAATCCCAAATTCCCAATTCATGAGGTAATTTAAAGTCAACGAATAGTTTTAAGCCCTATGTTAATAATAATTAGTTAAATTCGTGTCTGATTGGTGTAATTTGTGTTTTTACTGTTATTATTACTTGATAGGTGTTGGTTAGGGTTTATGGATCCAATCTAGTTACTCTGTAACGAACGGTTATTAGGATTGATCACTGATATAGTGTAATATAATATTAAGGTCACTGTGATTAGGTGTGACAAGTATTTTTTAGCAATGATATTGGTAGAGGTCAAAGTGTATTGAAGATGTTTTGAACGCTAAGTGCAATGAATCGAGTAAGGTGACCAAAGTCGCTAATGCGTGCCTTGACAACCGACGCGTGTTTACGCCGTTTGCTTTTGATACTTTTGGTTTCCTTGCATCAGAGGCTGTGGAGCTACTTATTCGAGTCCGTAGTTGTCAATAGTAAATAGCGGATGATAGCGACAAGCTACTGATACGCTACGTAGCGATAGCGATGGAATAGCGGGAGCTATTTCGTGTTTAGCGATACATTTGAAGAAACTTTTAGAGATATTTTATATGTAGATTTTACCAAAAAAATAAACAAAAAAGACAACTTGTTATTTCCCGCTATCAACTATATAGCGACACATGAGTGCTAAGCTAAGCTATGTTATTCGCTATAGCAGGCGCTATGGTCGCTATTAACAACTATGTTCAAGTTTAAAGGGTCATGCATAGTAATGTTATGACCTTTGGTATCTATGAATGTAGTTTTTTAAAGGAGTTAGTTTTGCTATCCAAAAAGGGTTAGCGGTTTGGCTTGTTGCCTGTTTGCTTTCTGTTTAGATGTAATTTCCCTTTGGGATTGTTGATTGAAATTATTATTATTATTATTGGTTTCTGACTTTCTGTAAGTAAAATAGTAGTGAATTAACGGTTAACAAGATAAGGACAACAATCTGTTTCACCAATTTCTTGTAATGATTGATATTGAGCAAATAGGTAAATTTGAAATGGATTATTCTAAAATAGAAAACATTGCATTTTCTGTGACAGTCCAAAATAAAAACTAAAAAGCCTTGCATTTATTGGAGTATATTCGTGTTGAACTGATTGAAAGAATTATGTTTGTAACTATTCATTCTGTAAATTGAGTTGAAAATTTGGAAACCTAAATATTGTGTAATTTATATATATCAGGTAGTTTATAATGAAAGAAAAGGCCACATCCTCCCCACTTAAACGTATTCTGGTGAATTGTGGAGCTCAGGTAAGCTGTTTAACTAGAGTGAATTGCTTAGATTTTTTTTTAATCATTTTGTTTAGTGTCTTGATGGTGTCAGTGGATCCATGGGTGAATATATATAACGTTTGAAAAAAATTAAGATTTACAAAATTACAGTTGGGAAAAGGTTTCAAGAAAGCAAGTACACGGGATATAATGTAAACAAGTTCTAGTTTGTCACAGACACGTGAACCGTGTTAGTTTTAATTTGCCCTTCAAGAATTTTTAAAACGGTATAGTTCACTCTTTAGTCTTTGATTAATATTAATATTACACAGCATCATGATCATACGAAAAAATCCACATGGAAATAAAGATATACATTGAGTGCCAGATTTTGTAACTTTCCAACTTAACAAAATTCGAATTGATTTGCACTAAAATGATATTTTCACACTTGACATAGTTATTTTTTGTTACTCAAAAGTCAAAATGCAATAAGTTCTTATCAGTTTGTAGTTTAATGTAGTTTGTCTGACTCAAAGGTCAAGAGGGCCATTGGCACAAAATATGGAAAGAAAAGCAAACAAAAGTATTATATAAGAACTAGATAAAGAAGAAGTCCAGTGTGATCAAACATACATAAGATGACAATATTTAAGAGTTAAAGTACTAAGTTAGATATGAAAGTAGGTTGTACGCATTAGATATTGTGTTTGCAGCTATTTAGTTGTAATTATTTGTTAAGACCAATGATAAAGTGAGAAAATTTATCTGAGTGACTCAAATGCTGATTTGATTCTAATTGTTCGGTACTCATGTTTATCGGTCATGCACTAAAAAATAAAAAATGCGATGGGTGCAACCATGCAAAGGTGAGATTGAATGGGAAGTAGATCGAATGGATTTTTCTCACATCCTGATATAGAAAGCAACCACTTTAGAGGCTTACACGGTGAAGAGAAAGTTATAAGTGTGAAACATAAGGGATTGCTTGCCCAAATAGAGACTTGAAAGTCCAATCAGAATGTAGCATTCTATAAACCATTTCCCATAGGAAAGCAGCAAGTGTAATTGTAGTAACCATTCCTGCTGTCACACAGGGTAGTCCTCATAAGACACTCTCTTTCTAGGTTTCGTTGGTTTTTGTTTCACTACTTGAAGCACAAGATAAGATTTCCAGGGATTAGGCATTTTCTATAGCCTGGGTGTGTAAGCCAGGGCAGGGCCACAACACCGGGGGCAAGAATGCTTAGCCCAGGGCAAGCCTTTACCTGCGGTTGTACTTGTAAGTGTAACCTTCAGGATGTGGACGATTCATCCTTTAAGGGAGTGTTACCACATTATTCCATTTTTAGCCTTTAGGAAGATCCACGGGCAAACCATATACCCCTTGGAGAATACTCCCTGGTAGGCCCTTCAGGTAATGTTGGGCCTACATATCATGGCCAGATGTGGGTACATCGTTATCCTTTCTCCTGGCTCATATTTGTTAAGTTCATGGGATAGGGCATTTTGCAAAGATTAATATTGTATAATTCTTGATGTTATGTCACTATATCTATTAATAAACAATTGCAGGCAAAAGAATACGGGAGTTGTGTTGCAGCGAAGGTTCCTCAAATTGAACGTGATATGTGTTTGAAAGAATTTCTTGCATTAAAGAATTGCATGCAGACTGTGGTATTAATTTTTAGTAATATGTTTGGAGTTTTTAACTTATTAGCTTGTTTGTGTTTCTCTAACTAATACTTCGTCCACATTCTCTTATCTTTCTTCAGCTTAAGGGAAAGCATTGAATCTACAGCGTTGTCCTTAATAGATATACCAGAGCAACATATCTATATATTGGTACTTTCATAAAAAGGTTAGATATCACAGCTAAAAGATCTTGTAAATACGTCTGTTTATTATTTGTCATCGAACTAAACTTCATTGTTATTTTATTCTTCAGTGTTATTCTTACAGATAAGTTTTCCCTGCGACCGTCAAGTTCAAACATTAAACCTCAAGCACAAAGCTGGTTTAAATGTTTGGGAGTACATCCAGTTCTCAACCCATGGCTGGGTTTGGTGGATCTGGTGCTCTGTCACATGCGTACATTCAGTATCCACCCTTAAAATGCAGATATGATGGATCAAGTGGTTTATTTTATGATGATGGAAATAAGCTATTAATCTCACCAACCACTGACCAGGTAGCTGCTGCTTGGATCCATCTCAATTTTTTTAGTCATACATATTCGGTAGTAAAAACATTGATGGCTTGAAGAGGACCATATATAAGTTCATTCATTTCACCATATTTTATATATGTTTTAACCAAATTCATACAAGTTCAAGCCTTTTTGTGCTGATGTCTCAGGTTGTATCTTGGAAAATTTCTCCCTTTACTTCTGATGTTGCCCCAACAACTGACACAATAAGGGAAGGGCCAATATTGTCTGTTCGCTATTCCTTAGATTTAAAGCTTATAGCTGTTCAAACATCAAATCATGAGGTTCAGTTTTGGGTTAGAGAAACTGGAGAGACTTTTAGTCAAAAGTCAAAGTCGGAATCAGATAGTATATTGGGGTTCTTTTGGACAGATTGTGCAGTTTGTGATATCGTGTTTGTCAAGACCAGGTACTCATTAAAAAGTTACATAAGTGAAGGGAACGAGTGCTTAAATAGAAGCCCCTCTCCATTTCTTTAATAGTCAAACCTCACCTATCCCTGAATATGCAAGATGTCTTACTGTTAATATTGAATACAAAATTATAACAAGTGATTATGTAGGAGAATAAACAGATAAGCTGATCCAATGTAGTGATGTTGCTCAAATGTGAGCTTTTGAGTTTATGCATATAGTACACAAAACACACCTATAAAACTCAATTTCAATTACTGTTTTGCGTCATCTGTTAGGCAATAAGATATGCTTACTTCATTCATAATTCGGCTTGACTTATTAGAGTTGACTTACAGTGGACTGGAGCTCTACACTTACATGCCAGAGCTAAAGTCACTTGATTTGGTTGACACGAAGAAAATGAATGTGAGTTGGTACAAGTACACACATGAAAGCCGTTTGGTCCTTCTTGCTTCAGGAATGCAATGCAAAAGTTTTACTGGCTATCAGGTATAACCAGCCATAAAACTGTGACGCTGCATGCTTTTATGTTGCGCTTAAATCATCTAACATGTATTTTCTTTTATTATCATTATTTCACTTATCTTCGAAACAGTCAAGAATTCATGGAAGAATTATTGTCATTGAATGGGGTTACAAGATACCTACACCATGATACCATTATATTTACAACATGGTACCTTTAGGTTTTGTATAAATTACATACTACACCCCGTCTCATTGGGTTGTTGTGTCAGAATTGATCAGGCAAAAGGGTGAAACTGCTAGAACCTTATTGATAGCAACTGATACTCAGTTTTGCAACATAGGTTAGCAGAGATTTATAACCGTTTTTTTGTTTTTTCGTTTCAGCTTTCCTCTGCTGGTGTTATTCGGTTACCAAGGTTTGAGATGGCAATGGCAAAGTTGGATGCTAACAGTAAGCCAGTTCTTGCTGCTGAAGATGTTCATATTGTCACTGTGTAAGCTTTATGAATTTATTTGTTTTTTACTATGTGAAGGTTCTGACCTTTGATACTAATGCGCTGGTGGAATTACAGTTATGGAAGGATATACTGCTTACAAGTTGACAGGGTTGCAATGCTACTGCATTCATATAGGTTTTACCGTGATGCTGTTATCCAGCAGGTAAATTTGGTTTTTGTACCATGTTGAGAACAGTTGAAAATAAAAATAGATATTCTGCCCGCTGCCTGTTAAAGTGTGTCATTTTTCCAAAACTATCTAATGGTTTGAAACATGCTTACCTCCCTCATAAAAAGAGAAGAAAAAAGAACAGAAATTATGTGCATTTTGAAAATGATTGTGATTGAATAATAAGAATCAGGTAACAGGTTGTAGAAAATAATGCTTGGTTGTGCTTCTGCTGTTAGATGAAAGGATACACATTCCATAGGGAATTTGATTTTACTGAAAGATAATTAGTTTTCTTTCAGTGGTATGAAAATAGTTGCAGCTGATCATTTGGCCCCTAAATAATCTAATAGTCAAGTAGAATTTGAATGCCCAAACATAAATAACTAGTTATGGTGGTTATAATAATGAATAATCAGATAATCAGTTCCAAAACACAAATCCAAAACCGTCTTCAGTGGCCATTGCTTTTATGGATCAACATATCATTCACTAGTGCTGTATTTAAAGTTCGCCAATTAGTGTCTTTTAAAGTCTTTTGTAGATCTTGTTGCAGTTTTACCAGTTCTGAATTCTATTTTGTATCTTTTACAATTGATTTTTTCAATAAATTGATTACTACTTACTAATTTTCTCTTTTCATCAGGGTTCTCTGCCGATTTATTCTAGCAAGATAGCTGTGAGTGTGGTTGACAATGTTCTGCTGATTCATCAAGTGGATGCAAAAGTTATTCTGTTATATGATATATTTGCAGATTCACGTACACCTGTATCTGCTCCACTTCCTCTTTTGATAAGGGGTTCGCCAAGTAGGACAAATGCACAAAGTTCAGAAACAACATTGACCAATAATTCAACGGCTAATCTATATAGTGATGACTGGATTTTTCTTGTCCCTGATCTTGTATGTGATGTCGCCAATGGGTTTTTGTGGAAAATACATTTGGATTTGGAGGCAAGTTTTGGTGGCTGTTTTTTAAACTATAATCTTGTGATTGTGGTCAGTAAGGGTGGCAAATCCTAATACCAAAATGCAAGGGTTAGCGTTCGGTCTAAACAGGTACAGGTCGTCTCATAAAGAGTCGACCTGACTCACCCCTTTAGTGAACAGGGTCGTGTTGGATAAACAGCTGTCAAGCCCATGTAAAATTAGAATTTCAAGAAATTATAAGTTCAATCCATTTACAAACCGTTTGCCTGACCCATCTTGTACAACTCACCAACTTGATTGACCCGTTAGATAAAGGATGTGCTGTTCGGGTTACACGAGGTAAACATGCCGGTGTTAGGATTGGGTTTTTTGACACAGTTAACTTAACAGGATCTGCCAACCGGAAACCAACCTGAATTGCCGCTTGTTCTAGTGTTGTACTATTTATTTATTTATATTTATTTATTTATTTTTGTTTCCAACTGTTGCAGGCAATTTCTGCAAGTAACTCAGAAGTGCCATCTGTCCTAGAGTTCTTGCAGCGGCGGAAGTTAGAGGCAAAGAAAGTAAGTATTTATGTGCTCCGAAATTAGCCTTGAGGTGGCACATGTCCATTAAGAAATAGCGGAGAGGTGGCAACGAAAATAAGAACAGTTAGCCACTTATCCTCCTAGACCATTTTATTAAAAATAAAATTAATATCAAAACGAAAATAAGATAAAAAGATAATACTGAATCAATATAATATAAACTTTTCTCAGTAATTTTTGGACAATTAAATTTTATTTGTTAAGATAGTTTTATCTTTTACATAGATGGTTAAGTGTGTCAATCGGTTAAAACTCCAAGTTGCCAAAAGTTTATCTTGAATGCTTAAAATACTGCCAAATGTTTTTTTCCATATAAAAAAAATTGGACAGGGGATTTCAGGTCGGCCTAACCCATTTTGATCCACACAAAAAACGGGTACCCAATCCGTCTAAACTGCCTATTTTGCCACCTTAGAAAATAAGTCGCACTTGCTCCCTTTTTGTGATTTCCACCTTTTTTTTCACCTTTTCAGGCGAAAGATTTATGTTTGGAACTAGCTCGCTCTGTCATCATTGAACGAAGACCTTTACCTATGGTTTTTCGGGCCATAGACGTTTTACTCAAATCTTATGCTTATTCACTTAAAACTGGTAGTTATTCGAAGGGCGGGAAGATGGAGAAAACCACAGTTTCCGGCGTACCGGAAAACAGTGAATCCAGTAAAGCTGTCAAAAATGAATCTGCAAGTGGAGTTGAAAGTAATACTGTAGACAATTCTGGCTTCTCAACATCAGACTCTGAGGATACTAATGCTAATGTCAGGAATGCGAAGGCCAAACATATTAATACTAATTCTTCTAGTGAAAATATAGAAGAAGCTTCCAGAATCGGAGATCATTCAGTGAACCAACCACTGAATGCCAATGTTTCTGAACAGCAAGAGTCTCAAGTTACTACAGCAGCCATTCCACCAGATGAGCTGTACAATTTTGTTTTTGCTTCGGTGGAGGAAGAGATGATTGCTGATGCTTCTTATTTGTTTGCCATTATCGTAGAGCTCATAAGGAGGTAATTTATTTTGTTTTTTTTTTTCCTTGAAAAAGCTTATACGGTGGTAACTGGTTCTTAGTTTAAAGTGGGTTTTCATTTAATTTGCAAATTGGATGATGGTCCTAGCTTCGCAGAAATGAAGAAATAGTTACTAGTTTGACACCTGTAGGGCTATGTCATTGCATGTATCAAACTAGATGTGGTAGGTGGGTTCCTAATTTTCTTAACTTTTTGGGGAAATGGATTTAAATACTCCCAACTATCGCCTATTGGCGGATATCACTCCGAGCTTTCACTTTGACGACTGGCACTCCAAACTTTCAACTTATTTTCTTCCATCACTCCCAAACTAAGGGAGGTCTAACCTCGTTAGTCTTCATGGCAAAAATGTAAAAACATAAACTTGCGGGACTTTTTTGAAACTTATTATTGTTATTATTATTATAAATACCAAACACACACACACACACACTGTGTTTGTGTGTGTGACGATAGAACACAACAAATAGAGGAGGCGCTCCTCCCCGGCGACCTCCGCGGCTTCCTTCTCCGGCGACCGTCAACAACCCAACCGTCACCCTTCCAGTTTCCCCTTACAGCCTCCGAACCAGACCTAATCCTCTCTTTAACCTTCAATCGTAACCCCACCCCTAAAACCCACCTTCACTTTGTGAGATAGAGAAAATAGACTAGTTTGTGAAAAAGGGAAAGAAAAGAAAAGTATAGAGGGGGTGGGGGTTGTGTGGTTTGAGGGGTGCTCCACCGGGCCTCTGCCGGAGCTATGGTGGCGGCGGCGGTTAGAGAGAGAGATGGTGGATGGTGAAGGTTGGTGGCGGAGGTGGTGGACGGTGAAGGTTGGTGGTGGACAGTAAAGTTGATGGAGATGAAGTTAGGTGATGGCGGTGGTGGTTTAGAGAGAGACAGAGGGAGAAAGGGAGGGGGTTGATAAAATTTAAAAATAATAATAATAATAATAATAATAATAATAATAATAATAATAATAATAATAATAATAATAATAATAATATTTTTTTATTAACACTAATAAAAAGTTTCAAAAAGGTCCCTCAAGTTTAGGTTTTTACATTTTTGCCACGAAGACTAACCAGGTTAGACCTCCCTTAGTTTGGGGGTGATGGAAGAAAATAAGTTTGAAAGTTTGGAGTGCCAGTCGTCAAAGTTAAAGTTCGGAGTGATATCCGCCAATAGTTGGAAGTATTTAAATCCATTTCCCCTAACTTTTTTGACAAACAATAATGTCATATGATTTTAAAAAATTGGCCCATTTCAATAGTAATCTATTTATTTGAATATACACATCTAGGAGGTTTTATGCATCAAAAATTCCCTTCCAATCCATTGGACCCATTAAATGTGTTGGAATTGCCACCTCAATTTTAAATGCCTAGTCAGACTTTGGATTTGAAGTAGTTATTTTTGTACCAATTTTCCTTCTTGAACTTTATGTCCTGCTGATATTTTTATTTTCTTATTTTTACAATTTTTAGATGGTCCTTATCATGTCTCTACTTTTGCAGTGCCAACACGGAGAAAATAAAACTGGACCCAAACATCTATGTGCTAGCAGTGCGGTTGCTTGCCCGGAATGAGCGCTATGCAGAACTTGGACTGTTTATTATGAATAAGGTATGGAATTTTTTTGGCACTAAAATTGTTGTGACAGGATGGGTGGATCAGGCAGGTTGGGTAATGGGTCAAAAGTAAAAGAAAAAAAAAACAGGTTGGATTTTTTGAGCCTACGCATTTTCTGTTATCGTAAATTTTGCAAGTAATTAGTGTGTTAAAAAAGATTACAAATGCTAATGTACTTATTTTGATAAAGCAGTGTAAGTGATGTATGCATTATAGGTACCCTTTACGCAACTTTTTACCGTTCAATCCATATGGCCTGCTTTAGTTTTGTTATCCTTTCTAATTTACCCATTTGACATGTTAGAGATAGAACGTGACCAAATTAACTTGCTTTCCCGGTTTCCAAGTAACATGATGACCCAAACTGGACAAAAGGCCATCTTTGAAGTCTCCGAGGCGCACAAATTAGTAACTTGTCATAGTTGGGACAGATGAGAAAGTACACTGGTATTTTCTGTAAATAAAAATTTGAAAAAAAAAAAAAAAAACCCGCCAATCTTTTATCTCTTCAAGGGTCACATGGCAAATAGGATATTTTGTAATAGTATAAAGGAAATAGGTCGGATGCAAAAGAAAGTATGGTTATTCCGGTAAGCATAATCTGTAACTATATTTTGTAGATAATTGAGCCCTCAAAAGAGGTCGCCCTTCAACTGCTCGAGACAGGCCATCAAAACATCCAAACAAGGAAGCTGGGTCTGGATATGATGAGACAGCTCATGCTGCATCACGACTATATTGTGTTACTTGTACAAGATGGATGTTATCTTGAAGCTTTGCGCTTTGCACGAAAACATAAGGTTATTTATTTTTACCTCAATCTACACCATTGTAGAAACCATCACACACTAAAGCTCATCACCAGCTTTACTTCAAGTTTTCGTGTATAAATTCCATGGTTCGACTTGATATGTGTAATTGGAGGTGGTAATTTCCACTCATGCACTTATGAACAAGTCGATTTGGGTTATGTTACATCTAATTGGTAAAATGAAAATAAAAAAATAAAAAAAAATTGGCACACAAAGAAGGTTGAAAGTCGCTTAAATTATATTGTATAAGCATATAACTTGCTAAATCGTTTTATTAAAATAAATGTAACTATTATAGAAATAATATAATTTTTGAAATCAGATCTCACACACTAGTTGTTTATTTAAAGATGTAGAAGTCTGGGACAAAAACTTTTAAATGCATAAGAGCATTCGCAGTAGCTTGTGCATATTTTCTCTATAATTACTCTAAAAACACTACTTTTTCTCACTTCTTTCAATTAAATAATATTTACTCTATACTTTTATCATTACCTTTTCTCTCTCTTCTACTCACAACCACTTTAAAAAATATTAAAAAATTATGAAGGATGAACAGTTCCATATCAAATATAGAGATGAAGAGTAACTTCTCTATATCCTTCACTAACAACCATTTACTATCACATATCAAAATATGGAGGTTTCTCTCACATAAATATGCATAATCTACTGTCAATGCTCTAAACCCTCATAAATTTTCATCGGGTAATATCACTGCTTGGTTACTATTGAATGATATTTTCCCATTATTTTATTCAAAATTGTAGATCAAAATATTAGATTATAATGAAATAATAGTTTAGTTTTCAGATCTCTCATGTTAATTCCTTAATTGAAAAAAAAATAAAAAGGTTTGGACAAAAAAGTGGTTTGGGTCGATACAAGTGGACCAAAAATTTATTTGTGCTGATTCTTACCTAACTTGTATATGAATCAGGTTAATACTGTCAGGCCATCACTGTTTCTAGAAGCAGCATATGCATCAAATGACCCACAACACCTAGCTGCAGTTCTTAGATTCTTTCGTGATTTCATACCTGGTTTTGCAACAACTTCAGAACACAGTACTTTCATTCGCGCTCTTGCTGACATGGCGCCTTCAGTTACCGCTTGACGCTTTTCATGGATATGATTCACATGCAAATGTTTTTATGGATGCCTAAAATGAAGATTAAAGACCCGTAACTTTGAGCATTTGTTTTTTTTTCTTTTGTTATAGAATCTTTTCTTACAAGTATGTCACTAAATAGCAGCTCTCAAAGACATGTTAATGATAATTTCGCCAGCAATTTATAAATGTTGTTACCTGTGTGAAATAGACAACAAAAGAATGGGCGTGTGTGGTTGACGTCAAGTTGTTTGGTGTTTTTAGTGTCTGCTTCGGTAGGTTATGACAAAATTTGGCCGAACTGCTAACTATGGGTTTGAAAAACGACACACCAAATCATCCGGATTGGTTGGGTTGACCAATCGGCTTTTGTTCTTTGAGAGCATTTCCTTTTCTTTTTTTTTTTATCTATTAATTCAATATTATAAAAACTGTTAGCAGAACGATTAAATTGCCAAAATCAAATTGTTAAACCGATCACCTTAGACCGATTTAAAAGGTTAAATTGATTAATGATTATAACATTTTGGGTATGTTTGGCAATGAGCTTTTAAGAGCTTTTAGGAGCTTCAAGCTTTTAAGAAGAAGCTCCTACTCAATAAAAAACCTTGTTTGGTTGAGGGAGCTTGAAACTTTTAGGTTAGAGAAAAAACTCTATAGTGAAAAACTGCTAATAATAACGTTTAAGAAAAAGTTCTACTAGCTACAAACTTTTAATTAGTAAATGACACAATTACCCATTCTATTTTAAAAATAAAATAAAAACCTTCTTTACAAACTTTTAATTATGTCCATTTTGGTCATTTTATATATTTTTATTAAAAGCTCCAGCTACTCTGTCAAACACCAAAATATATTTAAAAAGCTTCCAGCTACCAGTCACTAGGTAGTTTTGCCAAACATCTCCTTTGTGGCACTTCTAATGGCAGTAGCTCGCTTATAACATAAACAAAAATATATTGAAAAGAAAAATGATGGTGTACGTGTATTTTTCTATTGTGCATTTTAATTAATCACGTATCCATTATGATCAAGCATTTTAAAACACCATTTTAATCTGTTGGTACCACACAAATGATTAGGTAGTTGCAATCTCTAATCATAAAGATGCTAAGTAGTATAATGCATGTATTACCTTTTGACACAAGTGGAATAGCATTTATATGGTTGTTGGCTCTACCATTAAATAATAATCATAATATTCACAAGTCAACAAATCACTCATGACCTAAAGAAAAGGACCATGTTACTTTTTTTTTTCATAAGATATAACAACCAATTTTAATGAGTTAACAAAGGCTACAAATGTAATACTTTTTCTTCTTGTCTTCATCTTTAAGACTTTAAAAGTGTTGCTCGTACCTAACCACTTTTTTAAAGTCAAATGTTCAAGTACGAAGTTGTCCATCAAGTATAGTAAAGAAAAGGGAAAAATGGTTGAAATGATAACCCATTATCTCACGTTAACTAAGTTGATACTTTAATAAGGAAAAAGCCTACAAATTAATAAGGCTATATGGTGTGAAAACTTTTCCTCTAAATCACGCCACATCATTTTCTCTCTTCACTCTCCCAAATCAAGAAAATGTTTTCCCAAATTCCACCTTCTTTCCATACAACGCTCAAATAAATCACCTCCCTCGGTGAACACGGTGTAATTCCACCAATTGTGTCAGATTTATTTGGGGGGGGGGGGGGGGGGGGGGGGGGGGAAGGGGGGCAGATATCCCCGATTGCCACATCAACTTTTCGACCCATCTTGTCGAGTCTACGCCATTTAGCCTAATGTATAGAAATAAATAAAATATTAAAATATCATATTAACAATTAATGAATTTACTTTAGAAATAACTAATGAGCCTAAACCTGTTTTTCTATAGAGGTGGCAAAATATGTTGTGTCGTATCAAATGCTTCTTGTTTGACACGATACGTTAAACACAACTATTACCCCTGAACATGGCAAATTAAACTACACATGTCACTTACTTAAACACTAATATATGAATATGTGTAACACACACATATATATAACCCATTCAATAACACGATTACTCAACGCTACATATTTAACATGGTTAAATTTAAGTAGTTTAATAACCATGAATGACACAACTTATAAATAATAAGTTTAACTAACATAATTAAAAAAGTGAAAATCACGAAAATAGACATTTTGAAAATGTCTATTTTGATGATGTTCCCTAAACATGTCTCTTGTGTTGGCATGATAACGCAATGTAATTCAACATGTTAAAAGTACCATATATAACATGTTTAGATCCTAAACCGTTTTATTTGAGTTAGGTTTGTAAATGGAATGAGCGTTCAATGAACTATTCATCAACCGCTTGATAGGAAGTTCGTTTATGTTTGACGATCTAATATATGAACGAACATGTTGTTGTTCATTTAGTTAAATGAACGAGCATGAACACACATCTTGTTCATTCATTTATGCTTGTGAACATTCGTTTAAGTTTGTTAATTTATGTTCGTGAACACTTTTTTTTATGTTCATTCATTTATGTTGTTTGTTAATTTCATTCACTAATATATTCATATAAGATTGCTAGGCCCACTACAATTTAGTGTAGTTTCTACAATAAAAATATCAGCTATGACAATTTAGTCTAGTTTGATAAATTTTTTAGGCCTAAGACATTGTTATTCATATTTACTTTTAATTGGCGCTAGTTTATTTATGTTCGTTCATCTATATTAAGTTACGTTCGTTCGTTTATGTTGGTGAACTGTTCGATTATGCTAATAATAGACAAAGATGAACAAACACGAATAATAAAACCTCATTCATGTCACAACTAGGGATGAGCATTTGTACTAGTACCATGACTTATTCTGTAACAATTTGTTACCCACTTATGGCGTTTTTTTGAGATTAATACTTTCAGTTCAGCTCCGATTCAATACGATACCGATATTTTGGTTTGATTTATTTTCAAACACCGTACGATACCATTCTGATTACTTTCGATACCGATACCCATTTCTAACTATTTTTTATACAGTATTTCCATACAGACTATGATACCGAACTCATCCCTAGTCACGCTCACAAATTGAAAGTTGTAGTATAAATTTGTATTTATCCGTTTTGATTTAATTATTTTCATATTTCACATAATAATAATAATAATATTCTAGTGGTCTGAAAATCTCCCTGGAAAGGTACGGCAAAACACATGTTAGTTACCTTACCTCTCATGAAGGATCATCCCCTTCAACTCAAAACCCAAACATTACACTTATAAAAACCCTAATTACTTCCCACCATCACAATAATCACCTTCAAATATTATGCTTAATCGTGTTTATAACAACTAGAACTTGAATTCAAGGATGGCGTCAGCTCAAGCTGGATTAAAATCAAGGAAATTGACTTCGAAGTATTCTAATTCGC
Source organism: Ambrosia trifida (assembly GCA_028751855.1). NCBI lineage: Eukaryota > Viridiplantae > Streptophyta > Magnoliopsida > Asterales > Asteraceae > Ambrosia > Ambrosia trifida. The sequence goes on from CM054125.1 coordinate 138,635,360, forward strand.
CTGCTTCTTCTACGACGACGTCGTCTTCGAAGCTTGTTCCAGAAGCTTCGGAGAGATCGAAGGAGAATGTCACGGTTACAGTCCGGTTCCGTCCTCTTAGGTGAAATGTGATATTATTATTATTATTATTATTATTATTATTATTGTTGTTGTTGTTGTTGTTGTTGTTGTTGTTGTTGTTGTTGTTGTTATTGGATACATTTGTGATTAGTGTTTGTTAGAAGTAATATTATTAATTATTATTTGTTGTTTTGGATAGTCCGAGGGAGATACGGCAGGGGGAGGAGATTGCGTGGTATGCGGACGGAGAAACGATTGTGAGGAATGAGAATACTCCATCCATAGCGTATGCATACGGTATGTTACATTGTGTATAGAGTATAGACTTACTGTGAAGCATAAGCAGGCTTGTATTTAGTGGTTGATTCTTGAAGTTAATTGAGTTATTGGTGCGCTTTTTGGGGTATTGAAGTTATACTTAGTATAGAGTAATCACAGTTAGCTTAGTAGAATACTGTTAAGTGTTATGACCGAAACCATTGCATGGTATGGGACTTGTCCAATATCCGTTTCATGTGGGGTTTATAGACAGTGATACAATTTAATTTTTCAAAAATTGGTTTCGTTGCTGGCAAACATTACTCTGTAACTGTATATGTAACTGTAACTGTAACTGTCACTGATATCAGTGTGTATGAGAGTATAGAACAAATTAAAAGACTAATGACCGAAATAAACTTAGGACATAGAAGAGATATCAGATAAGAAGCTGTATACGGAAAATTACAACAGAGTTGGCTGCTGTTGTTTGGCATTTTGAGGCTCTGAAATTCTACCAGAACGGTAGAACGTCATTGTAATTTTTTTCTGGATAATCTACTGTTACTCGGGAAGTCGTAAGCTGAACTGAACTTTTGATTTTTCTAGTTTAGCTAGGGTATTTGTTAGAGGTCAAATATAAGCATGCCTCACCATACCTTAGTGGTCAAGTTCTAATTGAAGGACATGAATATGTCTGTGAAAATCGATGATGTCAATAATATGGGCATGTGTCAAGTATATGAGGTTTTTCTCCCAAGCCAAAATAGAGATTGAAGTATACTATTGTAGATTCTTTTATAGATTTTTTTTTTTTTTTTGAATAATGAGAAATGGTTTTGACCACATTAGTCGAGCTCAAGCCACTATCTCCATGAATTAGTGTGGCTTGTTTATGTTCTCATGTAGTCAGTCATATTAAGAGAATAAGAGATGAAATTAATAGTCTGGGATTCATTCAAAAGTGTATAATCCGGTTTCCATGTGCTTACATATGGCCATAACTTCTTTATGCATATCAGTTTTTTTTATAGCTTCATTGTAAAGTGTAAACAGCATGATCTGCAGTTGATCAAGTTAAGCATCAATAACTACAGGTTATAGTGTTCTACTTTTGAATAGCAGCAAAATATATTTTTCGAGGTCAATATACTTGTAATATCTTGGTATTATGTATCCAACAAGTGACTGGCTATGTAGTAAGATTAGAGGGCTAATTCATGTTTAAACTCGTTTAATCATCTTCAACAACCAGAACTGTTAATATGATTCTTAAGGATAACTCTTTGGTAGCGTTCGTTTCACGGAATGGAATGGAATTAAGATAGAATTGGAATGTATATACAATTTCTTATGTTTCTTTCAACAAAAGAAGGAATTGTGATTGGACAACAACATACGGAAGGGAATCTACATTTCAATTTCATCCAGAATTCATTTCATCCTGTGAAACGAACATAACAAATTTCCAAATCAAATTATAGTTCACGCGCGAATTCCAGTTCCATTACATTCCATGAAACAAACGCTATCTTTGTTCATCATTTGGTCCTGTGTAAGATCTCTAGATGAAGGAATATACTCATGCTAGCTTTCTGTTCTATAATCTTTGTTTTAGCTTTCAACATTCGTTTTGTAGGTGATGAGGTTGGTTTTGTTTGTAGATCCAAATTTGGTGTATTTCATATTATCTTCATATATTCTTCCATTTCCACATTACAAATATTTCTTGAGGTTTGGATATCTTGATTGACATTGTAGCTCTCATCCTTTTTGTATATAGATCGGGTGTTTGGGCCTACCACAACAACACGTCATGTGTACGATATTGCAGCCCATCATGTTGTTGGTGGTGCTATGGAAGGTGTTAATGGTATGTAATGTTGTTACTTTTTGCAGTTTCTCTATTCTAATTAGTTCTTAAAGGTATTGCCACTGGATGGGTTAGATGTGAGCTAAAAGATCCTATATAGCATGTTTTAAAGTTCAAAATATCTGGAGCTCTTGTGCAGATAATGTATTGATTAATTAATCAATGAAACCAGCACCCCCTTTTCTATACATTAAGATGTTCATTTGCCATATAAGTATATAACTATAACTTAAGCATTTGTAGACCAGTGGTATTTTAATCTTAGTTGTTATCAATTCACTCTAGATGTCTGCATTACCTCACATATATATTCTCTGGCCTACTTCAATATCAGGGACTATCTTCGCATATGGTGTTACAAGTAGTGGAAAGACTCACACCATGCATGTAAGTGCATTTTTTTTTTTTGCAATATTGTAGCTTTTTATTATAAGCTGCAGATTCACGGTTATGAGCTTAACGTTTCAACTTCCATAGGCCACACGAATGAATGAACCTTAAAGCTGTTATGATACCTGTGTATTTTGCTTTCTAATGTCATTATATGTTCTGATTATATTTGTTATATGCACATATCAGGGCGATCAGAGGTCTCCCGGAATAATCCCATTGGCAGTAAAAGATGTTTTCAGTATAATTCAAGAGGTGCGTATTGCTAAACTTTTGATAGCACATATGCAAGTTATACTTGTTTTAAGGGGAATATCTGATAATCTTCATATATTTTCAGACCCCAAGCCGTGAATTTCTCCTTCGTGTTTCATATTTGGAAATCTATAACGAGGTAGGGTTCTGAACAATCTTTTCTGGCACTCACTACTTGTTAAATAAGCCTGATCTATATGTATTCATCCCTAATAATGGGTTGGCCCTATTTTACCACTATCTTCATCTGCTTTAAATGCCTTTTTCAATCTCAATCATAATCAGTGCAGGCTTTGCTTGTTATATGACTGCCTATATATGTGTTTGATTATCAATTTTTATTTATTTTTCCATAGTTTCTTTGTATTTTATGTGCTTTGCTTGTAATCCTCTGTGCATCAACTTGTATCTTAGCTATTCTTTGTATTGGTTTCTTTTTAGCCAGTTCAGTGTTGAATGTAATTTGTTCATTTGCTACTGTATGCACCCTTTGAAGCCACGCCGGTGCCAGTTTTCCTTAGTCATATACTTGGTTTTAAAAAGCAAAAAGCGCACAAAAGCGACAATGTCCAAAACTGAAGCGCGAAGTGCCAAGTGCAAAAGCGCACCGCTTTTCGTATCCGAGGCGCAAATAATTATATAACTTTTTTATATATTTCCTATAGGTTTCTAGCATCATATACCCAATATGTTGAGACAAGTAAGATTTATATATGTTCTAATATGGAATTGCATACATGTACAACCTGAAAATTATGTTGTACAACAAGCTAATGCACAATAATACAAAAAAATATATGTGGTGCACACATCAGGGTCAATTTTTTGCCAAGAAATCCCGCCATTCGTGGGCTTTTTGAAAAAAAGCGCACCTTAAGCGACCGAAAGCGCAAGGGCTTGAGCCTTGTTGAGCTTTAAACCTAGGCACGCTTTTTTAAACCAACTCATATATTGCAGATGCATTACTCTCCTTTTATAGGAATTTTGCAATCTTAACTTTTCTATTTTGTTTTCAGGTGGTTAATGACTTGTTAAATCCAGCAGGGCAAAATTTAAGAATAAGAGAGGATAGTCAGGTAATTTTCTGTATCACTCTGATACTTGCTTTCTCGTTGTGTTTCCATTCTTTTCCTTGGGTTATTTGATTGGAATCAAACGCTATCTTTTGGCACTTGAAGTCGATGTATACGACTTGTTTTACAGAAAAGGGTCTTTTGTGTTGTTTTGAGGGAGGGAAGGGGGGAACCAAATTGTTGACATTTTGGGATTAAATGTTTCAGCAAAGCAAAATTGCCTAAAGTTGGAGGCTTTATTGGCCGATAGAACTGCAAATTGTAGTCACTTGTGAAACTTGGATATTGGACTTGATGTATTTGCCAAGCATGTCAATGTTATACTCACCATACATTACTAATATGATAGTGTGATGCTCCACTAATATTCTGATAAGAGAGAACACAGAGGGAAAGAATATTATCAGCTCAAACGTATCAACTGTATTGACATAGTCGTTATTTATAGCCGTTGATGGCCGTTACAAGTATTGAGACTTTACAACTTTAGTCCCTGAACTATACTAACATTTACACTTTCTTTATTAACTTCTAACTAACTTGCAACTAACATAACAATCCTATCAATACTTCCCTCCTAAAGAGAGTCTTGACCACAAGACTCAGTTATTAACAACAAACGAAGGAAATCTAAGCTGCAACTCTTGCAAGTCTTCCCAAGTAGCTTCAGAAGGAGATAATCCCGTCCAATGTACCAAAACTTGATAAGACCCCTTATACCCCTTTTTGACCCATCTCTTTTCCAATACTGCAGCTGGGGTATAATGAAACCTGGGCTCCTTTGGCAATGGAATTATATTCGTGGGAGGTCCATGAGCCTGTTTCAGTAAAGATACATGAAATGTGTGATGAATTAACACATCATTTGGCAGATCCAACTTATATGCCACAGCTCCTATTTTTTCCAAGATCAAGAATGGTCCATAGTATTTAGGAGCTAATTTGGAATGTTTAGTGTATCTAAGTGTGGCTTGACAGTAGGGATGTATCTTCACAAAGACCCAACTTCCCACTGTAAATTGTCTTTCTGTCCTGTGTTGATCAGCAATCTGTTTCATCCTATTCTTTGCTTTGTCCAATGATTGCTTTAACACCTTGATCATTTCCTCTCTATCCCTGCATAAATCATCCACTGCAGCTACCTTAGAGTCTTTGGGAATATAAGGAATGAAGGTAGGAGGGGGGTATCCAAACAAGGCTTCAAAAGGACTCATTTTTATGGATGAATGGAAACTTGTATTGTACCACCATTGAGCTAATGACAGCCATTTACTCCATTCTTTAGGATTATGCATTGACATACATCTCAAATAGGCTTCCACACACCTGTTCACTACTTCTGTTTGACCATCTGATTGTGGACGGTAAGAAGTGGATAAAGCCAAAGAAACACCATGCAACCTTGTAAATTCTTTCCAGAAGTTGCTGAGGAAAACTGGATCCCTATCAGAGACAATTGTATTTGGCCATCCATGGTACTTAAACACTTGATCAAGGAAAGCTTGGGCTACATGAGCTGCTGTGAAAGGGTGGGCTAGTGGAATAAAGTGAGCATACTTGGTAAGTCTGTCTACTACTACAAAAATGGTGTCTTTCCAATTGGATTTTGGTAAACCACCAATGAAATCCATGGAAATATCAGTAAAAATGTGCTGTGGTGTAGGCAAAGGCTGTAACAAACCAGGTGATGGCACTGTTTCATTCTTGGCCCTTTGACAGATTTCACAGTTTCTGATAAATTGCCTGACATCTTTAGAAATACCCTTCCAATAAAAGAATTGTTTAATCCTTTGTAAGGTCACATGAACACCAGAATGTCCAGAAGTATAACCACTGTGAAAAAGGGTTAAAATCTGGGTTCTAACTGCTTCTATTTTTCCCACCACAATCTTTTCTTTTCTTGTCAACATCTGGCCATCCCAACTATACTTTTTGACCATTTTGCCCTCCTGCAGTTTTTGCATTATTTCTTTGATATGATCATCCACCTTCCAAGTATCTTTAACAGCTTGTAATAAGGTGGGATCAAAAGTGGATAGGGTAATAGGTAGAAGAGTAGGACCATGAACTCTTGAGAGAGCATCAGCAGCTATATTGTCCTTACCTTCTTTATACAAAATTTCATAATCCAAGCCCATCATCTTTGATAACCAGACATGTTGAAGAGGAGTTGTGACTTTTTGTTCCAGCAAATATTTAAGACTTTTTTGATCAGTCTTAATAATAAACTTGCTGGTGGACAGGTAATGCTTCCAATGTTGGACAGCAAACATTATAGCCAAAAGCTCCTTCTCATAGACAGATAGTGTCTGTTGTCTAGGAGATAGTGCTTTGCTGATGTAGGCTAAAGGGTGACCCCTTTGCATCAGAACAGCACCAATGCCCAAGCCAGATGCATCAGTTTCAAGAATAAAAGGCTGTGCAAAATCAGGTAAAGCTAACACAGGAGGGGTACTAAGGGCATTTTTCAAGTTTTCAAAGGCTGCAGTAGCCTGTGGGGACCAATCAAAGGCATCTTTCTTTAATAATTCAGTTAAGGGTTTAGCCAATAATCCATAGGATTTAATAAACCTTCTATAGTAACCAGTTAATCCTAAGAACCCCCTTAGCTGCTTAATAGTCTTTGGAATAGGCCACTCTTGAATTGAGGCAATCTTTTTAGGGTCAGTTGAGACTCCTTCACCAGATATTAAGTGTCCTAAGTATTCAACAGTGTGTCCCCCAAAATTACATTTGGATTTTTTGGCAAAAAGGTTATGGGTTACAAACAGGTCAAGTGTGAGTTTTAAATGGTTCAGGTGATCTTCAAAGGTTTTGCTGTAAATCAGTATGTCATCAAAGAATACAAGGATAAATTTTCTGAGGTAAGGTTGGAAGATGGTATTCATTAGGTTTTGGAAAGTGGCTGGGGCATTTGTCAGCCCAAAGGGCATCACCAGAAATTCATAAAGCCCTTGGTGTGTCCTAAATGCAGTCTTTTGAATGTCATTTTCATGCATTCGTACCTGATGATAACCAGACCTGAGGTCCAGTTTAGAGAAAACAGTGGCACCTTGCAGTTCTTCAAACAACTCATCAACTAAAGGAATTGGAAACCTGTTCTTGACAGTTGCATGGTTGAGTTTTCTGTAATCAATACACAGTCTCCATGTTCCATCTTTCTTCTTAACAAGGACCACAGGAGAAGCAAAAGGGCTTGAACTATTTCTGATTACACCAGAGTCCAACATTTCTTTGACACTTTGTTCAATCACATTCTTCTGAACAGCCTGGCATCTATAAGCCTTCTCATTAATAACAACCCCTTCATTCTGCAAAACAATCCTGTGGTCACAATCTCTTTTTGGAGGTAACCCCACAGGTTCTTGAAACACTTTTTCATAATGGGTCAATAAAGTGTCAATCTCTTCATTTTGGTCTGCTTGAATGACTTTTGCTGCATGCTGGAATTGGTCAACATCTGCATCAACTTGGAGACTTAACAGTTGAGCCTCCACCACAGTGTCCTTATGATTCATTAAAGTCACCAACTTCTCAGTTGAGCATAAGGATACATCATTGGATGCATATCCTTTCAACTCATGCCACTCATCACCTGCCTTATACTTCATGGTGAGGTTCTTAAAGTTCCATATAATGTCCCCTAATGTTAATAGCCACTGTATACCCAAAACCATATCATAGCTTTGCAAGGGTAGTACCAAAACATCAGTTTTGTACCAAGAACCTTGCATAGCCCATTCAAAATCAGGACACATGTCCATACAATCCAATGATTTCCCATTAGCAACAGATACTTTCATGCCTAATATTTTCTTTCTAAAACACTTCAACTTATAAGCCAATTTCTCATCAATGAAATTATGAGTCGAACCTGAGTCAATTAAAATGTGCAATTGTCTAGTACCAATGGTACCAATGATCCTCATGGTAGAGAAAGAAGGCACCCCAGTCATTGCATGAATAGAGATATGTGGCTCAGTCCACTGTTGCATTGGTTTCATTTCTTCCTCTCTTCCATCAGTTTCTACACTCATGAACTCCAACTCATCTTCTTCACCATCTAACTCAAGGATGAATAATTGCTTATTTTTACATTTGTGAGTTGGTGTATACTTTTCTCCACATCCAAAACATTCACCTCTGGCTCTTTTTTCTTCAATCTCTTTCCTGGTTAAGGTTTTATATTTAGTGGTATTATTATTATCATTATTAACAGGTAACTTTTTGAGAGGAGGTGGGCTAGGTAATAAAGGAAGATGACTTGTATGAACAGGAGGTTTGAAAGAGTTGTTGTAGGTATTTTTATTTCTGTTACTATTATTATCATTATAAAACTTGGTTGCATATGGTCTGACAGCAGTTTGCAGGGCTTTATTGGTAGAATTTTGGATCTTAGCCAGATGGTATGCCTGTTTCATTGTAACAGGTTGGAACATCTTGACTGGTCCACCTATTTCAGGTTTTAAAGCCTTCAAGAATATGCTTACTGCATAGATCTCAGGAATTGAAACCTTAAGCAGATAAGAGTCAAACAACACACAAAAATCCTCAAGTTCTCCTTCTTGAGTCATGGATGTTAACACACCCATAGCATCTTCCAATAACACATCTGAAAACCTTGAAGTGATTGCTTCAGTATAGTCTTTCCACAATATTTCAGAGATTGGTACTCTTTGTGTCTTCATGTATCCCTGATGCCATTTAACAGCATTTCCTTCCAAATGTATTGCTGCATAACGTACCTTACAATTCTCAGGAGTGTCATCTATTGAAAAAAAATGCTCGCACTTATACAGCCAATCGTCTACATTGTCACCATCAAACTTGGGAAAATCGATTTTCCCAATTCTGTGAATCTTTGGTGGATCAGACTTATCAGCTCTTGACCCTGAAGAAGCTTGATCAGAGGGTTTGTTGGCTACCACTGCACCCCCATTGTTAATCTTTGCAATTTCTTCAGTTAACTTGGATGACATCAAGTTAATGTTTGCAAAATTGGTATCATTTTTTTGTAATTGGGCGTCAACCCTTAACAATGTCACTGCATGTTCATCAAGAGTCTTCTTGATTGCATTCTCATTGTCAGCTTCTGCTCTATTACGAGTAGTCATTGTGTTTGTGAATCAATTGAACAAGAATTCAAAGTCTGGAAAGGATTGGACAAATCTCGAAAAGATCGATCCAAGGAATGAAATTGATCAATCAACAATCAATTCCGATTAGAAATGAAAAGAGAATTTTGAAAGAAATGAAAACAGGAACAGAGTATTGTTGTAATCGTATAGAAGACGATAGGTAATGAAGGTTAATGATGGTGGTTGACGGTTAAAAATGGCGGTTGGAAGTTGTGATGGTGGTAGTTAGGAATTCTGTTAAGATTCCGGTGACGGTTGAGTGGTCGGAGCGTCGGAGGAGCGACGGCTCTGATACCATTGATAAGAGAGAACACAGAGGGAAAGAATATTATCAGCTCAAACGTATCAACTGTATTGACATAGTCGTTATTTATAGCCGTTGATGGCCGTTACAAGTATTGAGACTTTACAACTTTAGTCCCTGAACTATACTAACATTTACACTTTCTTTATTAACTTCTAACTAACTTGCAACTAACATAACAATCCTATCATATTCTACATCCCATATTATGCCCTATTTCTATATAAAAGGTTCCCCTATTTTGAAAGCATTCTGTTCTGCTTCTATCAGACCCTTAACAACAATTCTGAATGAGATTATCCGCTAATCATTGCCTGTAGGGAACCTTTGTTGAAGGTGTTAAGGAAGAAGTTGTGCTATCTCCTGCCCATGCACTTTCCCTTATTGCAGCTGGAGAAGGTTTGTCTTTTTTTGTTCGATTAACATTGTGGTTATTGTTGTTGTTTTGGATTGGTATCAGTAGTACAATACCTTATCAGGCGATTTCTAGCCATGGTTAAGTAACAGTTTGTTATTGATCCTTATTTTTTGAATGTTGCTGATCTTCCTTTCTTATGTTTTTTGCTATAACAGAGCACAGACATGTTGGTTCGACAAACTTTAATTTGCTCAGCAGCAGAAGTCACACAATATTTACATTGGTAACTTTCTGAATTGGTTTGGATAATCATTTTGATTAGAGTTAATTACTTTTTGAGTCCCTGTGTGTGTTTTGGTGTTTTTAACTACTTGAATCCAAATAAAAAATGTTTAAATACCTAAGCCCTTGATTTTTCTAGTTATAACTATGTGAGTCCAAATAACTTACGTCGTCCAATAAGTCTGTTAAATACAAGGGTATGTGTATGTCAGTCATTTACATAAAGGTACAACCTTTTATGCACAAGTTACTTTCAAAATAAAATCACCAATTTTATCAATATATCTCACACACACATGTTCTTATCTATACCACCACAATCTTCAACTCCATCTGCACCACCTTAAGACCACTGCTGCACCCCACCGCATCACCCCATCACCACTAAATTATGGAACCCGTTCTCGTCTTCGGCACATCATTGCCATACGCTCCTCAACATTTGTTCTTGTCTCCGGTAACACCGCCTCCGCTCCCCGGTAACACCACCACCTCTATCCTGCGACCACCAATGCATGGTCTGAAATCAACAACACCTCGGTTGAAACCTTTGCCATGTATGATCACTCTCAACCCTATCTCTAGTCTCTCTCATCTTCCCCCTCTTGGAAACCCAAAACCTTCATAGTGAAATCAGATTTTTTCAGATACGATTGATTGAAGCAACATTGGTGGTGGTGGTTGCAAACGAGCAGCGTTTGGAGGTTTCGATTTGATCGACCTGGTTTCATTTGTACAAATTTGGGGATTTATATTGTTTCATATGGATTGACCTGGTGGTTATAGGAAGAGGAAGGCGGTGAATGATGGTGGTGGTAGTTGTCTGGTAAGGTTTTTGGGTAGAGATAGGAGAGAGAGAAGAGGGGGGGGGGGGGGGGGGGGTTGAGTAGAGAGAGAAAGACTGTTTAGCTTTATATATTATATTTATTTTATTTTTAATAGCATGGCCATTTTTGTCGTTTCACAACAAAGTAACTTCATTATCGGACGACGTTAGGTATTTCGACTCATATAGTTACAATTAGATAAATCAGGTGCTCAGGTAGTTCAACATTTTGGATTTGAACTCAAGTAGTTAAGCCCACCAAAACACAGGGACTCAAATAGTAATTTACTCTTTTGATTATTTTACATGTTAAAGCAGTTTCTTTTTGCACAAAACAATCAATTGAACACTATATACAGTGCTTTATGCATAGTGGCTAAAATATAAATTCAGCACTAGTACAATATAAGTATATACTTATATTGATCTAATTAGAATACTTCTAAGGTGATGTAGTCATCAACAATGGAGAGTAAAATGTTTATCTAGGTATGTGCATCCGTCATACTATTATAGGAAACATAAAGGTGCATCAGCTATGAGTACTTAGAATATGAAATTGACAGGAAAAATAGTAGTTTGCACTATATGCTAGTACATACTCAGAAACATGCACATTAGACGGACCCTCATTCCATAATAAAATAAATTGATATATATGCATGTGTTTTTGGACTGGAGTTCTCTTTCTATGTAAACATTCACTACTACTTGATCTTGTAATATCTATGTTATCGTTCATCATTTTGTTTCTTCATGTTTTTTGTTTTTCTGTTAATATTTTATTACCTTTATACTTTCTAACAGACAATAGAGAGTAGCCCTTGTGGCGAATATGATGATGGAGGGGATGTTAACCTGTCACAGTTGGTATGCTTTTAAGCCCACCTTTCATTTTCTCATTTTTGTTTCTATCAATGTTAGGTTTGTGATTGGCTCTCACTTGCCTTTGTCTTGATTTTGTCACTTTTCATTATTTATTTTTTAGAAAATGACAAGTCTTGTGCACTCATTGCTGTAAAATACTGTCACTTGTTTATATCATGTTAGTTAATCATTCTTCATTTCACCTTCTATTGCAGAACCTTATAGATCTGGCAGGTTCTGAGAGCTCTAAAGCAGAGACAGTTGGTGTTCGTCGAAAAGAAGGATCTTATATAAATAAAAGTCTTCTAACTCTTGGAACTGTGAGGCCTCAATCATTGCCATTATTTTTTCAGTGTAATAGTTTGCTCTACAAATGTCTACTTTTGGCCATTCATGTTGTAAACTCCTGCAACAAAGCATTACTATTTGTATGTGGGGAAAAAGTAACAAGTAAATCACCGATAAGTTTCCCTCAGTGTTTCATATCATTTATATCTGGAGGCTTTTGGTCAACCAATTTCTTAATTTTACTGAAGTGACTGAACATGTGTGTGGTATAGCATTTAGAGTTGTAATTCACTAAACCCCAACACTTGCTTTACTAGGTTTTTTGTTTGGGGAACTGGATTTTAATAACCTAAAATATTCAAAATTGGCCGTTGGCACCCCAAACTAAAAAATTGGGCATACATAACTTGTACTATTAACCTATTGGATTCTGGCACCCAATTTGGGTTAAGTCACTAACCCGGTTAGGGTTTTGGCTGAGGTGGCACTCCCAATCTGACGTGGCATGCTGACATGGCACCCCTAATCTAACTGGGTTAGTGACTTAACCCAAATTGGGTGCCAGAATCCAATAGGTTAATAGTACAGGTTATATATGCCAATTTTTTAGTTTGGGGTGCCAACGGCCAATTTCGAATAATTTAGGTTATTAAAATCCAATTCCCCTTTTTGTTTTATATCTGTAGTGTGAGTCTAATCTATGACATTGATGGGTTTTCTGTTTGCTTTCTTATATTGATGGTTGGATATCTTTTTGAGTTTGCTAACTCAAAACTGGCACAGGTAATATCAAAATTGACAGATGTGAGAGCAGCTCACATACCATACAGGGACTCAAAGTTGACTAGGATTCTTCAATCTTCATTAAGTGGTCATGGACGAGTTTCTGTAAGTTTTGTATATAAATTTTGAATTGATCAGGTTTTAGGAATCACTGTCCTTTTGAGCCATAATATTGTGCTTATTTGTGTTCTTTTATAGCTTATTTGCACCGTTACTCCCTCATCAAGCAATTCAGAGGAGACACATAATACGTTAAAGTTTGCCCACCGGGCAAAGCACATTGAAATTCAAGCAGCACAAAATAGGGTATGGATATCAAACCTTTGGTGCCTCAGACATTATCTTCTTTTTTACAGTATTCTAAAGCACGTATATCTTTTTGCAGATCATTGATGAGAAATCCCTTATAAAGAAATACCAAAATGAAATTCGATCGTTGAAGGAGGAGCTAGAACAATTAAAAAGTGGCATTGTGGTAGTTCCTCAGTTTAAGGATAATGGAGGGGATGACTTAGTTCTTCTTAAACAAAAGGTAGCTTCTTTAAATATAATATTGCCTTCAGCGCGTTCTTTTTTATGTAACATGAGGTCATAGTGATCGAAGCTAAGGCATTCTTGTTCGGCTGCTGGAACCTTCAGGTTTTCACATTTAGTGAAACTACTTATAGGCCACTGATGCATATTTATTTTCATTTATACTATACCAATTTCGTCAAAAGAAATGCAGAATGGTGAAATTGTATCTTAATTTTTTGGACAAGTTATTTTGACCCTGCATCAGAAGTATTTTTGTTATTCAAAAGTTTTGTTGCATTTTTGTCATTTGACATGTTTTTTACTGAAGTTGGTATAAACGAAACCAGATACATAGTAACATACTTGGTTGGCCTGTTAAGCTGGTATAAACGAAACCAGATACATAGTAACAAAAGTTGAGTACTTGGGTGGCATGCACATACATTATCCCTTAAAATAGTGAAAACCATGAAATAGTGAAGAAAATAAGTCTGAAATTGTATAAACATGACGTCACTTTAAGAAGTATATTTGACTTGTATCTTGTCATTTATCCATTTTCTTTTTGATACTTGTGATGTTTAAAGCTGGAAGATGGTCAAATGAAACTGCAATCAAGACTGGAGCAAGAAGAAGACGCTAAAGCTGCCTTGTTAAGCCGAATACAAAGGCTGACCAAATTAATCCTAGTTTCCACCAAGTCCTCACCCTCATCTAGACTTCCCCATCGGTCAACCTTAAGAAGAAGACATTCTTTTGGAGAAGAAGAGGTACTTTGATAATGATTTTTCATTTATTCTATTTGTATCCTTAAACAAGATGGGTGAGTCGGACAGATTGGATAACGGGTCAAAATGGGTTCAGGTTGAAACGGGTCATTTTGGGTTGGGTTGACCTGCTAGTACTCTTTGTTTCTAGTTCAATTTTTTTTTTTTAATAAATATTTGCTGCAATTCTTATAGTTACAAAACAGTGTTTTTTGGGCAATAGTCTAAATTTTGTATAAAAATGATTTAGGAGGATGTATCATTAAAAATAGACTTAGGGCGACTTTCAACCCACATGACCACTTTCTCTTTTTGCTAGTTTTTTTTTAAGTGGCGCGTTTGAGATAAATGAATCCTGGAATTGACCCGTTTGCAATCAAATGGTTGAAATTGCCACCTTTAGTACTTAAATAATCTAAACAGTCTCTTGCGTTGGCCAGCTTGCATATCTCCCTCAACGAAAACGTGACTTAATTTTGGATGATGAAAACACCGAATTGTATGTTTCTTTTGATGGAAGTGTGGAAAATAATGATGTGCTGAAGGAGGAGAAAAAGACCAAAAAGCCTGGTCTACTTAATTGGTTAAAACCACGGGTGAGTCTCCTATTACAATTCTTGCTTTGTTTATTATTATTAGGTTTCATAACATCTTATTTTTATAGGTTGAATGTAGTAATGACTTTCACTTGCTTTGTTATCAGTTTTCTCCGTATTTCTCAAGCTGTGGTTTTAACTTAAGTTAAGATCATGTTACACAAAACTATGAGATCTGTCTGTGTAAAAATTAGCACTACTTTTCTCTGTACATATTTAGGCAATGAAAAATATTGTAGGATGTTATTCAACTTTGCTTTACTAAAAACTATCACCCTTTTTGAATGAAAACCAGTGTGATAATTGACCCAATATGCAAGTCTTATATATGCACCACTATATATTTTACCCTTTTTAAATAAAATGTAAGCAAAGTGTCTAGCAAATTGTTCTTGCTATTAATTTTAGTCGACTTGAAATAAAAGTGTACTTGTGCTTCGCTTGTAACAAAAGGTTTCCCGTGTACTGTGGTTTGTGAAATCCATTCACATACCTTATTATTCATTAAGACTATACTGGTGACTATTGTTATTGTTACTTTAGCGTAATTTAATGTATTAGGTATTACCTACTCAATAACAATAAATCTTTAGTTCTACCTTTTGAGGTTTATTAATAATTTTAATACTATTGCTTTTAATAGAGACATCATAGTATCTCTGGGGCTGTGACCAGTACCAGTGATAAGTCAAGTGGGGCCAAATCTATCAGCACACCTTCAACTCCTCAAGCAGATAATCCTGCTGAATCCAGACATTCACACTCTTTGCCAACAGATTGCAGGTCTGCTGAATTCTCACCAGGGGCCCCACAAGATCAAGAACTCAACGAGGATGCCTTTTTGCAACAAGGAAGTCCTCTAGTAAGCGTTTCCCTTGTGTTATCTCTACGTGCATGAATAAATTCATCTACACATTAATTGCATGAACAATTGTTAGATAGATTATTGAAACCTCCATCTCTTCAAGTAGGTAGTCTGTATCTCAGGTTTCTGGTCATATATTCTGTGGCAATATAAACACGTCTACTTATGAATGGATTGGGTTATGTTAACGGGTCAAATGGGTAGTATTAAAGCAGCTAAAAAGAACTTGGAAAAATCTTGGACTCGAAGTTATCGTAATTATATTTGATACTAATCAAGAGGTGTAGCAATATTGAGTCACATACTCACATTGATGCTGGTCATATAGCTAAATGAACTTGGAAAAATCTTGGGCTCAGAAGTTCTATTGAAACTACATGAGTCCATCTGCATCAGACTTCCACTTTCGGTTGTTAATTGGCATTTAGAGTTCTTCCACTTTTGTATTTGATTCACAGATCAGTCTAAAAACAATTGACCAAATTGACCTCCTAAAAGAGCAGCAAAAGGTTTTGTCAGAGGAGATGGCAATTCATTTAAGTGCTCTCAAGCGATTGTCACCTGGTGCTTCAAGAGACTCTGAGAGAGAATTTATCAGTGTAATTTATAACTTAAAGTCTTAAATCTTTCATCAGATGCAGATATCGTTGATATACTGATCATAACGCTTTATTTTAACCTACAGGTGGAGATCGCCCGATTGAATGAACAAATCAAACTGAAGAATGATCAAATCAAACAACTAGAAGACAACATTTCCAGTTCTGTTGTATCATCTTGTCGCAAGATTGATGAAGACGAACACACACGAGTAAGTGCTACTACTAGAGGTGGAAGTTTTCACCCGTTCATGTATAAATGAATTGATTTGGGTTTTTGTCTTACCTCAAACGGGTCAGATAGGTTTTAAGCTGCCCAAAGTCTATTTTTAATGCCTAGTACTTTCTAAAACATTACTTTCAAGTGTTCAAATTACTATTGTAATAATAATGTTTTTGTTCACCACCTCTAGCTACTACCTTTAAATGTATGTTTTTTCCATCCTAAGCTGAAATTCATATCTTACGCAGTCTGTTTCTGAGCTAGAAGCACAGCTAAGTGAGAAGTCCTTTGAGCTTGAGGTATGTTTCCTTGGAAAATACACACACACACACAAGAAAAATTAGCTACATCATGGCCAACATAATAATTTTTGCACCCTAAGGGTGTTTTGGTAATTTCTTGAAAGATGTAGTTTACAAAACGTTGTGATTTAATCGGGACCTATTATTCTGTGTATTTTGCCAGGTCAAAGCAGGTGATAATAGAGTACTTCAAGAAGAGCTTAACAAAAAGGTTAGCATCCCATGCTAGTATGATCATTTTTCCTTGATGCATTATGATTTTTCTTGCTTACGATTTTATGTTACATCCAGATCGGTGAATGCAAAGGACTACAAGAAACAATTAACTCCTTGAAACAACAGCTTTCCAATGCACGAAGTGAATTTGATGCAGAAAAAGATGCCAGAATAGCGTTGCTCCGTCAATCTCAGGTTCATTCTCGTACTTCTGCCTTCATTTCGGGTTTAGTTACAGTTAGCAAAATGGGTTGGTCTGTTGGGCTGAGTGATGGGTTAATGGATATTGTTTTGGTACCGGTTTAAACAAGGGGTGTTCAACTGTTCATAGTTCATACTTCACAGGGGCGCAACTAGATTGAGCCGTAATCTGAAATTGAGAATAATGGAATAGAGGAGCCATACAATCTAAACCGGTTTGGTCTCAGTCTGTTCACCTACTACTAGGAGTTTAAATTTATTAAGTACGAACTGACGTTATTTCGAGTTTGAAAAAATCAGCTCGGTTCTGAATCGATTTCTTTCAGCTTGTTTTCATTCCAACAGTTTTCTAAAATTTTACCTGTAAAGAGATAAATCTAACCGAATTGACCCTCAAATATGTCTATGTTGAACCAACACATTTTTCATGAAGAGAAACCTTAAGAAACATATTTGAATCATCAAAGCAGCATGCAAACTAATGTGCCATTGCATTAATATAGGCACATGAGATTGAAAGGCTCAAAGAGAAGGTGACTGAGTTGACCGAGTCAAACGAACAATTAGAAGCTCGGAACAAAAAGCTAGCTGAAGAAAGCTCATACGCCAAAGGCTTAGCCTCAGCCGCTGCAGTTGAGCTGAAAGCACTGTCTGAAGAAGTTGCAAAACTAATGAACCACAACGAGAAGCTATCTGCTGAGCTGGCGTCACACAAGACCTCCCCGAGCAACCATCGTAGGCCCATTAAAAACGGACGTAAAGACAACAATTCTCATTTCAAACAAAAAGAACCTAGTTCTACGCAATCAGAATTGAAGAGAGAACTCGCGTTAAGCAGAGAAAGAGAAATGGCTTACGAAGCCATGCTTTCTGAAAAAGAACAAACAGAATCTGATTTACAAAGAACCGTTGAGGAGTCGAAACAGAGAGAGGCGTATCTTGAAAACGAGCTCGCAAACATGTGGGTTCTTATTGCAAAGCTAAGGAAGTCGCAGGGAAACAACACTGACGTGTCGGAGTCGAGCCACGGGGTCGATGGGTTTGATATTTACGGTCAGACAAAGGACTTTGTATAATTTCGGGAGGTTTGTTTTTGCAAGTAAATGAATAGAAATAGATGGTAGTGTTTGGGGTTAGGAACTGGGATTGTGTGTTGTGTAAAGCGGTGTGTTTTTATTTGTTGTAGGAGCTCTAAGCCCCCTATTATTAGGTAACATGTATTTAAACAGAGTTTGTGAGACGTTTTCGCTCTACATATGTTAATGGTCTGGTTCGGCTGGTTGTGCCAAACCGCTAACTACGATTTGAAAAAAGAGAGACCTACCCAGCCAGTTTGAGTTGCAAACCCTAAGCAATGAAACCGCTAAATCTGGACTGTGTTTATACCAAACTGGCTGACATTCTGCGATTTTGTCGGTCCAGTTGGTTTCGATGGTGTATGAACCCTATTTACAGATACCAGTCATGGCGTGTAGGGAATGTGCCTATACTGATCGGGATCAGATATATATGGTATCGAATCTTTGGTTGAATGGCTATGATATTATGCATGTATTCAGGACACATGAAATTGGCATTAAAAAGACCTCTTTAAGTTAGTTTGTCAATCATACACTTAAACCGGATCATACACCTTATAACAACTATAAACCCACAAACGGTTGGTTTATGTTAATGCGGTTGCCTCAATTGTGACGATGAACCAACCGTTCGTGGGAATATGATGCGGCGCAGCATCATAAACCTAAAACTGAGGTGGTTCGCCATCTAAGCACTATTCAGCTTGCGAGGCTTGAATGATTTTACCTAGGCCTGGCAATCTCTAAACAAACCCTTAGATTTGGGTAAGGGTGCAAATGAGCCGAGCAGCTCACGAGCTACTCGAGATCGGCTCGATAAAAAGATCGAAACGAGCCGAGCCTTATCGAGCCCGAGCTGAGCTTGAGCCTAAAACAAAGCTCGTTTACTTATCGAGCCTGACATATGAAGCTCGTTAGGCTCGACGAGCCTTATCGAGCCATAGTATAATATTAACTAGTAGGGTATGGCGAAATTACCATTTCGCTCTTAGTTCACACTTAAAATTACCAGTGTGCCATCCCTTGCATCCTATTGGACCGACATGTTAGTAATTAGTATATATATACAATTTTATTAATATTTTATACTATTTACCCCATGTTTAAAGTTGTTTAATAAATGAGCCGGGCCGAGCTTTTGACTTATCGAGCTATCGAGCCTATGATTTATATTATTTAATTTAATTTAATATATTAACCAATAAACATTAAACGAGCCGATCCCAATCCGAGCTCGAGCTTGAGAAACTACCAACGAGCCGAGCTCGAGCTTTAAAAACAAAGCTCGAATCGAGCCGAGCTCAAACTCGAGCTCTTATAAGTTAATCGAACTCGAGCCTAGTCAAGCTCGGGCTCGGCTCGTTTGCACCCCTAGATTTGGGGTCATCTTGGGTTATTTTGGGTTAGGTATTATTTTGAAGGGGGTTTAAATGGGTAAACTGAAAACATCTTGTATAATTTGACGGGTCACAAAAAAGTAGAGGATGGGTTAATAATGCCCTAACCAACTACAACCCAACTCCACTAGCAATCAGTTTTGCGAAAAAGGAATTATCTGCAATTCATCTTCATCTTGTTTCTCAGATTAGGCATCAATACATTTGTCGATTATGATTCCTGACAAGGTATATTCACTAGACTACTTTCTCATCAATCTTTTTGTTCTTCTTGTTCGATTCTCATCAGTAATGTGATTATATGATTATATGTTTATAGCTACATCTTGAATCATGTTTATTAGTTATGAATTTGGGGATGATTGACATGAAGTAGCTTATGTTTTTGCCCGATTCAGTATGCACGCCACTTGTTCGATAAAATGTCTATGTGAGATGTTTGTTATCTTGAATCAATAGAATCTCCAGATTTGTAGTTTGTTACTATTAGATGATGTTAAAGTAGTTTGATCATTAGGGCTTATGGATGAAGCATATTGATTAACCATTAGTGTAACTTATATGTTGTTTTTTATGCTGTGATTCTGATTTAAAATGGCATACATCAAGTGAATAAGTTTTATAATTTTAATTGTGTAGTTTCATTACAAACTAACAAGGTTTATAATAACTTGCTTGAGAATATTTTCGTTTTTTTTTTAATTTTATAAATTTTTTTTAGTTTTTTAATATTTAAAATACATCTTTTTAATTTTTTCCAACCCATCATGATCCGAAGCCATCTTTTTTATTTCATAAGTGCGTCTGTTTTATGATATGATAATATACAGAGTGTGTCGAAAGTGTTTTATATGTGTGTTTATATGTTAATTCGTTTTTTATAACACAGAACCAAGAATAACTAATTTGGCAGAAGAAGAAGAAGATTTCCAGTAACCTATAAGAAATCTTATTAATATTAAAAAAAGGATTGACAAAGTGAATAAAGATGCTGCTAAAAAGTTAGAGGCTGATGTTGAAAAGATGAAGAATAAGTTGAAGAAACAAAAACAAAATGTTGAGCCAAGGTCAGAATCAGATGACGATTTCGAGAGGCTAAACAAAAAAGTAAAAATGGATGAACCTAAAAATGTGAAGAAGATAAAGGAAAGGGAATTTGTAGAATACATGGATAAAAAGTTAAGACTGAGATGCTCTCCTGCTGAATTTATTGATAGCATCAAGAAGTACACAGATGAATAAAAGGAAGATGTGAGGAAAATGGGATTTGAATCTGTGTTAGACATTAACATTGATTCAATATCCACAGGCTTGGCTTACTGGTTACTAGTCAATTATGACGAGAGAAGAAACATACTGAACGCAGGTAATTGGAAAATCAAGATCACACCATTAATGGTGCATGAAGCTTTAGGCATACCAATAGGGAAGAAGCCAGTGCTAGAGAAAAATAGGGCAAGGAAGGGTTCTGACTCTACAATAGATGAGTTCAAGAATCAATTCGAGAAAAAGAAAGTTAGCATTTCAATGATAACACCGGTGATTAGGCAACAACAAAAGGGTGGCCGGCTATTTAAGCTGAATTTTCTAGTGTTGTGGAACACGGTTTTTGGGGAGATCACAAAGTCAACAACAATCAATCAAAGTTTTTTGCATGGTGTTGAAGATGAGTCTGATATTATTAATATGGATTGGTGCTCGTACCTAATAGAATGTCTTAAAAGAACAAGAGCAGGATGGAAAGAAGACCAGTATAACGGCCCAATTGCAATGCTAAGTGTAAGTATATAAATGTACATGTATTTACTTTTAAACGCACTTGCATTTCTTGAAATATGTATAGACGCACCAATATATTCTTTTAAACACATTGATATTTTTTAACATATATATGATGTTTTATAACATGCAGGTTATCTACACACATGAATACAACAAAAGACATCTCTCTGAATTGAAAATTAGCACACCAGCAATTTCTTACATAACATCTAGTTCATTGGCTACAATGGAAACTTATTTATACGAAAACGGCCCATTAACTAATGTGGAAGAAGATAAAGAGGATGCTGCAAAAAAGTTAGAGGCTGATGTTGAAAAGATGAAGCATAAGTTAAAAAAACAAAAACAAAATGTTGAGCCAAGGTCAGAATCAGATGACAATTTTGAAAGGCTAAACAAAAAAGTAAAAATGGATGAACCTAAAAATGTGAAGAAGATAAAGGAAAGGGAATTTGTAGAATACAGGGATAAAAAGTTAAGACTGAGATGCTCTCCTGCTGAATTTATTGACAATATCAAGGATTACACAAATAAACAAAAGGAAGATGTGAGGAAAATGGGATTTGGATCTGTGTTAGACATTAACATTGATTCAATATCCACAGGTTTGGCTTACTGGTTACTAGTTAATTATGACGAGGGAAGAAACATACTGAACGCAGGTAATTGGAAAATCAAGATCACACCATCAATGGTACATGAAGCTTTAGGCATACCAATGGGCAAGAAGCCAGTGCTAGAGAAAAATAGGGCAAGGAAGGGTTCTGACTCTACAATAGATGAGTTCAAGAATCAATTCGAGAAAAAAAAAGTTAGCATTTCAATGATAACACCGGTAATTAGGCAACAACAAAAGGGTGGCCGGCTATTTAAGCTGAATTTTCTAGTGCTATGGAACACAGTTTTTGGGGAGATCACAAAGTCAACAACAATCAATCAAAGCTTTTTGCATGGTGTTGAAGATGAGGTTGATATTATTAATATGGATTGGTGCTCATACCTAATAGAATGTCTTAAAAGAACAAGAGCAGGATGGAAAGAAGACCAGTATAACGGCCCAATTGCAATGTTGAGTGTAAGTATATAAACGCACGTGTATTTACTTTTAAACGCACTTGCATTTCTTGAAATATGTATAGACACACCAATATATTCTTTTAAATGCATTGATATTTTTTTAACATACACGTGATGTTTTATAACATGCAGGTTATCTACACACATGAATACAACAAAAGACATCTATCTCAATTGAAAATTAGCACACCAGCAATTTCTTACATAACATCTGGTTCATTGGCTACAATGGAAACTTATTTATACGAAAACGGCCCATTGACTGATGTGGAAGAAGATAAAGAAGATGATGTGGGAGATAGTGAAGAAGACGAAGAAAGTGACGAAATACACAGGGATCAAAATGTGAAAGAAGTTGTGGATGTGCTGGTAGGAATGCAAGGAAAAGGGGCAGCTGATAAAACAACTATGGACGGGGATGGTTACAGTCTGAATATGGGAATGACTCCACAAAGAAGGATCCAAGTTGATGATGATGATGATCAAGACTATGAAAATGCAAATCGGAGAGATTTTGGAATGAGTACGCAAACTCAACAAATGTTTGAATATTGCAACACTCAACCAGAACTGAGTTATAATCCGGAGATTAGACAGACAGAGTATGATGCAACAATGAAAGCAAAGAAGGTACAAACTTAAAATACATTGTGAAATTTAAAAGCACATGAAAATGATTTCAGACGCACATGTGTGAAAAGTTTAAACGCACTGTGTAGGTATGTTGAAACGCACGTTTTAGTTTACTTAAACGCACATGTTGTGTTATACTGAAAATTTAAACGCACATATGATTTAACTATGTATTTCTCTTCTGTTGTCTCAGATTTGGGTTAAAACCATGGATAAGAACATAAAGAAGTATCAAGCAATACAAAAGGAGATGAAAGAAATGGTTGAGCAAGCAAGAAAGAAGTATTACTGGGTGCCTGAAATAATGGAGAGGTGTACAAAGTGGGATGAAGTGAATAACTAACAATCGAAAAGCAATGTTGAATTTGTGTTGAACAAAATGTGGTGGACATAGAAGAAAATGTAGTACGCCTTGAAGTTGAACAAAATGTTAAGTCTGAAAGTGTGCCCGAGCGATACAACATGGAATACATACACTTCTAATGGTGCATGGTGGGGTTTGATTCGGTTCGGTTATTAGCCTTGACCGAAACAGAAACCGAATTTATCGGTTAATCAATCTTATTAACCAGACGGTTAATTGGTTTAGTTTTATTTGGTTAAATTAATATTTTAAGTTTGGTTTATTTAATTGGTTAATAACCCAAACCAAACTTTAGATAAAATTATTGCTTATAAGTACATGATATAAATATATAAACGCTAAAAATATATGAATATATGAACTATTCAGTTTATCCAGCCATAGTGGTGGAGTAGCCTTTGTTCATTTTATGTGATCAAGGGTTCGATCCCCATTCTTAACATTTATAGTTTGGATATTTTGCCAAGTGATGGTTGAGCCTACTCTCTTCGGAGAGGTCAGGTTCGATTATGATCCCCCCCCCCCCCCCCCCCCCCCCCCCGGTTTTTTACTACCGTGCATTTACTCCAGAGAGGCTTGCCTCTTGTGGATGGTGCAACATCTGTCAAGTGACAGGTGGCGAGAATTTTGCCGGGTGGAACCCTTAACCTCGCGTCGGTGTGGACCCGATTAAGACAACATAGTCTGGCCGTTGTAGAGTGACTAGGGGATCCTTTTCTGGGGGGTTGTGATGATCTCTACCACAACATAGAAAAATCACCTTAAAAAAATGAACTATTCAGTTTCCTTTCGATTAATTTTGGTTAACTAAGGGTAAAAAACGATATTAAGTTAATTTGGTTTTTGGTTAATTCAATTTTCGGTTCGGTTTCGTCAACTTTTTGGTCAATTTCGATTAATGGTTTAGTTATTATTCACCCCTAGATATTGTTAATCACGTAAGACATTAATATTTTTAATTAAAAGAATTGCAATAGTAAATTATCTATACTACATTATAAAGGAGGAGGCATGGGCAAATATGTTCAAATTGTCCAAAGTTAAGATGATAATACACTAATGGTTTATTTACAATTTTCTAAATTTTACTATTTTTCTTCCCTAAATGCCTATGGGTAACTCTATTTCATTAAATTATTAAAAATTCACAATCAAGTTATCCTTCATTATTTTTGTATCTACATTGAATTACTATATCTTCCTATGGGTAAACTTTATTTCATTAAATTATAAAAAATTCACAATCAAGTTATCCTTCATTATTTTTGTATCTACCTTTGTGATTCACCCTTGTTTATACTCCCAACCCACTTGAAAAATGCTTAGTTAATAATTATTGTATGTACATGTCTTATGATCAATTATATGTAAATTAATGAGAAGCACACGGAAATTGTAGGTTACTATACAAAAGTCCGGTTGGGTTCACATCTTCTTTCACTACAATATGCTTGCTTTTACTCATGACCCTATGATTTAAATATGTTAGTATGAGTTGCTTGTTCTAGCACTTGAAAATATGACTCCAACTGATGGCAAACAAAGCAAACAAGATGTTAGCGATGTTGATGCTTTTGATTCTCTCATCATCTATAAGGTCCCTCAATTTTTAGGTAGTTAAACAGAAAACAACATAATTTTTTTTTTATCCTTATGATAGTGTTGGGCTAAAACTTTAAAACCTACCTACATGCTTTGAGTTTTGAGTTTTGAATGTTGTATATTTTTAATTTGATTTATTGACACTGTTATATTTAGATGTTACATTTACAAGTCGTATTTTACGGTTTTACCCAAATGGGTTCAAAAGGGAATAACTTCCTCAAATTCCTCATAACGTATACATATTTATACCCAAAGTTATATTTTTAATACTCCAAAAAGAAATATTATTCATGGCAATATTATGTGTTTGTTTACAATCATATAATCTAACTCCTTTAGCAATGCATTTGAAGTACACTTTGGTGATCTTCATTTTGCATTAGCAATATTGCGAGTAGAGAAGGACATGCTATCTCCTCGAAAGGCGAAACGAGACTCAGTTAAAATACATGCAAAATACTTATGTCTTATGCATATCATGTTCCTATCGCGTATTGTCGACTCCGCCACAACGCACGGGTTACCCCACTAGTAAACATTAAAATACGCCCATCATAAAGGACTATTCTTGTTATTTCAACTTATATAAAAAAACGTATATTTATTTGCTAATATATGATGCAGTTTTTTTAAGTATTAAAAAACTGTTTGGTCAATACCATTACAGTGTAGCGGTAGAGACATTGGTGGGTAATGAATAATGATAGAAGACCCAGGGGATTCTGGGTTCGATTCTTGAGCCAGACTGGGTTTACCGGTAATTTCATCGTCGTGTATACAGGTGTGTGAGTTATCTGGTTTTCTCAGGAATTGGTGTTTGACAACTCAGGTACTCTCAAAATATTTGAATTTGTCGAAATGGTGCCCCAAAAGTGCTCAGGTTTGATTTGTTCGTCGTTAAAAAAAACCCTATAAATAAAGCAAACTAAAACACTCGTCAATCGTCAATGTGTCACAGCGCAAAACTGCAAAAGCCAACATTCCCCTGTAAAAAACGTCCCAACAAAAAGACTTTATTAAAATCCCACCTTTTAATGTCTTTTTTATGCATTTAATTAATTAATTCCTCTAAACCCCTGTGTTTTTATATTATTATTATTATACCAGTCCATTTCTAGTCTCTTCACGTCGCCGGAAAATCCAACACCATCACCAGAGTAATCACACTTCAACCTATCACACAATCTTATTATTATTATTATTATTATTATTATTATTATTATTATTATTATTATTATTATTATTATTATTATTATTCACTCAATACGGTAGCCGGTCACCTCTCTCTCTCTCTCTCTCTCTCTCTCTCTCTCTCTATAACCACCGGCAGATCAGATCAATCAATCAATCATTCTAAGGTATATGTGTTATTGTAGATCCAATTTTTTATTTCAACATTTCTAGGTCATACTGTTCCTGATTAAACACGCAGTTACATGATTTCATACACACTATACACTTAATTGTTTGATTATAGCAAATTAGGATGCTGCTGATATAGACGATTGAGTTGCTGGATCACGAATCTGTTACATGCTACCTTAACTAGTGATATCTCGAGATCGTAACGGTTTTTTTAAAAGTATTAGTGTATTACATATGGATTTGATGTACACATGCATTATCAATCACGAATCTGCTCATCTTATTATATATGTTTTCAGCTTGTATTTTGTTAAAACAGTATTAGTATAAGAGATTGAGAGTTGATATTTGATATTTAATGCACAAGTAGGTGTCATAATATTATTTATGCACTTGTATTTAATGAATGTGATAGAAACATATTTATATTGCTCATACGTAACAAAACATGATGGCTTTAATAATTTTGTTTGGTTGTGCTTGAAGTATGCAAGTTTGAGGGATGATTATTTTGTTACTGTAGTTAAAAAAAATTGTAGGTCATAATGTTCCCGATTTTTTACACTTGCTTATTTGATTGTATGAAATTATGATGCCGATAGAGACGATTGAGTTGTTGTCTATGTTTTAAAAAGCGCGCTTGAGGCGCGCTTAAGCGCAAAGCGCACCTAGGCGCAAATCCGTGCGCCTTATGTAACCCTAGGCGAGCAGTGTGCGAAAAGCGCAAGAAAAAAAAGCGAGAAAAGCGCGCTTTTTGTACACAAGATGTTTTTGTGCTTAAAATTGTTATACATGTAGCTAAAAGGGTTATACATTTTAGTTAAATCGTATATATACCTTATTTGTATCTATATTTTGAGTAAATAATGCTAAAAACCTATAGCATATATAAAAAAAATTATATAATTGTCTTGCGCCTCCCGTACGAAAAGCCCAACGCTTTTGCGCTTTGCGCCTCTGTTTTAGACCTCGTCGCTTTTGTGCGCTTCGCGCTTTTTAAAACCAAGGTTGTTGTTGTTGTTGTTGTTCTCTGAATCTATTATAGGCTACCTGAAATAATGAATACGCTCAACATCGTTTATAAGTGTTAAGAGTGTTAGAGTATGAATTCGATATACACATGACCTAGAAATCGTTTATAAGTCTTTGTTAATTACTTGTATATATGTTGTCAGCTCGTAACTGGCTAAACCGGTAATAATATTAGAGTTGATATTTAATGCACTGTAGGTCCGTCTCAGAGAATTATACAAACAGCAATGTGAGGGTTTCTATCTCACAGTGAAACTCGTGTATTTAATGACTATGACAGAAACAAAGTTATGTTGGTCATATGAAATATGGTGGCTTTAATAATTTTGTTTGGTTTTCCTTGAAGGATGCGAGTTTGAGGGAGGATTGCTAACAGAGATGGTAGGGTTCAAGGCTAAATTTCGATTAGCATTGATTGTTGTTCTTTCAATCGGGATTGCTCTTGTTGCTATTTATGATTTGTTGAAGCCAATTTCAAATGGTTGTACCATGACATACATGTACCCAACCTACATTCCAATAGCAGCAACAAAAAGTTTGTCTTCTTCAAAGTATGGATTGTATTTGTATCATGAAGGGTGGAAACAAATTGATTTTGATGAGCATCTTAAACAACTTAACGGGGTTCCTGTTCTTTTTATTCCTGGCAATGGAGGTAGCTACAAGCAGGTGAATTTTGAGTTTATTCCGATATTTAATTTAGCTTTGTTACCTTTTCTTTTCTGCCCCACCATTACTTGTAAATTTGTAATGATTTGTATTTGGACTTTGATCAGAGTTGTTCATTTTCTAAGGGCTCGTTTTTCTAGTTTGTGAGTTTGATACCATATCCACCAAGATGTTGCTTATTACGAAGCATGCTTTTTGAGTTTGTGAATTGGGGCATTTTTAAGTTTTAACTGCAAAAACTAAGTCTAACATTTTTCAGTTGTTTAGGATATATATTAATCATTGAACCACCTATCCCGAAGATATCTGATAACACGTTTTTGTCCTGAACTATTTCTCACAGGTAAGGTCCTTAGCAGCAGAATCTGACAGGGCTTATGAAGGTGGCCCACCTGAACCTATGTTGTACCAAGAAGCTTCCTTAATGTTGGAGGAAGGATTGGAGATAGATGAAGCGAATATTCCTATACTCAACCAATATGCACGAAGGCTTGACTGGTTTGCAGTTGACCTTGAAGGCGAACATTCTGCAATGGATGGTCAAGTACTCAAAGAACACACAGAATATGTAGTATATGCCATTAACAGGGTATCAACTATATTATCTTTGCAAAAAAACACCTATAATAGCACTTGGAGACTGAATTTATTTGTTAGAGTTGAAACAACAGCATTCTAGTAAGTTTCAAGTATTTGCGTCTGCTTGTAGATCCTGGATCAATATAAAGAATTTCAAGATGCTCGAGTAAAAGAAGGTGCTGTTGAATCTAGTAGTCTGCCCAGTAGCGTCATATTGGTTGGCCATTCTATGGGTGGTTTTGTTGCTAGAGCTGCTGTTGTGCACCCTAATTTGAGAAAATCAGCTGTGGAAACTATTCTTACACTATCTGCTCCACATCAGTGAGTTCTCTTGGTCTATACCTTGTCCTGTATCTAATGATGTGATAAATGTACTGTAAATCTGTAATTTTTTGTATTTTTATATTTTTATATTTTTATATTTCAGGTCACCTCCTTTGGCTCTGCAACCATCATTAGGTCGCTATTATGAATACATAAATCAGGAATGGAGAAAGGGTTATGAGGTTCAAACCTCTAGAACAGGAGCTCACTCTTCCAGCCCTCAACTATCTAGAGTGATTGTTATCTCCATTTCTGGTGATGGTAATGATTATCAGGTGATTATTCGTTTTTTTATATTCTTTTATCTATTTTAGTATTCATGATATTAGTTCTGAGCTCCGTTGTAAACATCCGTTGTAGGACAGCAATATTGCCCCCTAAATGACAATAAGATTTTAGTTTATGTATGTGAGCATGCTATATTATATCTTTGCTTTAAGCATGGTACATAGTCGCAGTTGCTATAAAAGCTTATAATATTCAATACTTAAGTAGGACAACAATTTTGGCCCGTAAATGACAATAAATGGCATCCAAACGCTTTAAAACTCACTTGATGATTGAGTAGGGCATTGGACCTATTATATCACTATGTCAAGCTTCTTCCACTGCCGCTCTCTTTTGTTTACTACCAGCATTGCTCATTTTGAGTTCCTTTGGTCTGTATACCCTAAATTTTTGGGTCAAGCATACAAAAGCTATATCACTACAGACGGTAGTGCAATACTGCATGCCTTTAGGTGTGTAGAATTGAAAACATGTGTGAAAGATGTTGGACAGCACTTAGACATGTGGAGAACCTGGTAAAATACACGTAAATGCATGGAGAAATGGTTTAAATCTTCACACATTGCAGCTAGAGGAATTTGTTAGATTCCATTTTTTATAATCTTCACACTGTTTAGTGTTTGGTACGACTTTTTTTTTTTTTTCCAAAATCCACATTATTATATTCTACATGCTTATAAGTGTGGAGATCTTTATCATATCTATATGGTTATAATAAGTTTTCATTAGTTTCTAACTTCTTAAAAACTTGAAATATTTTCATGCATTTACCAATGCGTTAAAAATTCAAAACTTTACGCATTTACACTACCTGTGAAGATTTCATGTTTTTGTTGTGGTGTATGACCTCCAGACTTGCAGCATGTTTGACTCCTTAGCCTTTTCAATGTAGATAAGGTCAAAATTGGAATCTCTTGATGGTATTGTCCCAACTACACATGGTTTTATGATCAGTAGCATGGGGGTGAAGAATGTATGGCTATCAATGGAACACCAGATTATCTTATGGTGTAATCAACTCGTTGTGCAAGTGAGTCTTTCTTTTCCTTTGTAATTTTTAAAGTTTGTATACCATTAAATGGGCCTGATCTGCTACATAATTTTCAGGTTTCACATACTCTTCTTAGTTTGGTAGACCCTGAAACAGGTCACCCGACTTCTGGGCCAAGGAAAAGACTAGCAATATTTACAAAAATGCTTCAAAGTGGAATGCCAGGAAGTTTGTTGGGGCAATCGGATTATCATCAGCAATCGCCACGTCTTCCTTTACAGGAAGGGAGAAAATCGTCTGGTATATTTTACTTCTATTTCCTTAATAAACAGAAAACGAATTTCTTTCTGTCATGTATAGTTTATGACTCGCTTATGCTGGAAACCGTCATTATCAATTTACGATGGTTTACCATGGGGTGCAAACTTTGAATATTGGCTTAGAGCTTTCCCAGACTTTTGTGATTTAGGATTTTTTAAATCACAGTAGAATAGCCTTCCTACATAGGTAATTTTTCAACTCTTAAGCAATTTTTCTCAAATAGTGAACTAAAATTAGAATGGAACTAAAGTTTGAGATTTTTGGGTGTCTTAACTGTAAGTCTGTAACACATGTCCCCTCATACTAACAAATATTTCTCATACTAGCTAATATTGTTTGCTTTGCCCAACGGGAGCCCAAGACTTTGTTTTTGGTTACTTGAGCGGCAACTTCCCAACTCCCGTTTTAAATTTTAATAATATACCCTCTTTAGGCACGATTAATTGGGGCTCTCTTATTGTCCATAGCTAAAACGCTCAAAACATGATAGTGGTATTTAAGGCTAGTCACTCTTTATAACCCAACATGTTCCAAATCCACAACCCATGTGGGACCGGCCTAAAGTGATACCCCCCCCCCCTTTTCATCCGGTGCCAAATTAGAGACTCATCCTCCCATTATCCTAAACGGCACAAGGATGTGAGGTAGCCTAACTTGTCACAATAGGGACTCACTGTCCTCGATAAGGTTTGCCCCACCATCCCGAACAACACAAAGAGTGGCTTTAATACTATTTCTTCCCTTGGTTTTAAAATGCGCGCATCACATGATGTGTTCTGATGCGGCGCCTTATGCAGTTGACCAATATCTAAGCATATTAGACTATCGATTGAACCAATCTCACTAGAGTTGATGAGAATATCTTATTTCTATAGTGTTTAAAGGTTGACAAGTTAAAACATTAGCCATAAAAATTCTTTTTAATAAAGAACGCCTCACATACGTGATGCGTGCGCTTCGCGCATCAACTTTTGGGAGCAAAATGCATCGGATCGCCACTCTTTTTAGAACTGAGTTTCTTCCTACGTTGATTTTTTTTTTTTTTGGTTCGTGCAATTCACTAGCTGGGTGTCCAACACGAGCACAATTTAAACACGCTCATGTGGCA
This sequence comes from Ambrosia trifida, assembly GCA_028751855.1. NCBI lineage: Eukaryota > Viridiplantae > Streptophyta > Magnoliopsida > Asterales > Asteraceae > Ambrosia > Ambrosia trifida. The sequence goes on from CM054125.1 coordinate 138,667,014, forward strand.
TTGTTGAACATGTATATGATGGATGCCACAGGCCCGCAAATAATGTATCTGAGTAGTGGGAGAAACTTAACATTTGAGTGTCAACTCTTTTGAAGATCTTAGATGATATGAAACCAAAAATCAAACGCTATTTAGAAAATGAGTTTTTTGAACATAATCTTGAACATAGAAATAAAAACAAACTTAACTTTGGTCAAATTTGCCCACACGTTGTGGTGGTATCTTGACTTCGGACATTCCTTACGCATACACCCTTAGGTCGCATTGTCCTCAATGAGGTTTGCCTTGGTATCATTAACATTAGTGGCTAGGAGTTATTATAAAACCCGACTCCTTATACCAACCAATAATGTCCGCTTCGCCCTAACTTTTCAAGAGGTGATGATACTACTCTCACATTAGTGGCTCTGATATCATTATTGTAAAACCTCACTCCTTATACCAACCAATGTTGACGCCATCCTTCTACGTTCTATTACACAATAAATCGCAAATAAACCTATGCTAATTTACAGAACATCACAATAAAGATACATAAATAATATAATAGTTGACTAATATTATCATCGTAGTCCCATAAAAATGATACTGTTGCTGAAATATAGAGATGAAAACACAATTTCTTCTTCTTTTTGATGGGTAACACAACTCAATCTAGAGAAACTTGTCAACTTGGGCTAATATGTAAAAATTAGTGAAACGCGTAAAACTGGCAGTCATATCATCATCATCATTGTTAATCATATCAGATCCGAAATTATAGGGATTTTTATATTTATTGTAATTGATTTATGTTTCCTTTATTATGTCTTGTGTTGTCCTATATAAGGACCCCCTATTGTACTCAATAATATAACATAATACAATGCAAAGTTTGATTTGGTATCAGAGCCAAATCTGCTCCTTCTAAATTTACGGCTGCCATCCAGCCAGAAACCCTAACAGCAGCAGCGCTGCCTACTGCAGCCGCCACCACCTTCACCAAAAATAAACCCATGGCAGCCATTACAACCTTAACAAACCAGGAGAAAACCATTCACAACTCTCATAAATTCGCCTTTAACCTAAAGCCTACCAACTATGGTCACTGGAGATCAATGATAGAACCCTTCTTGGTCTCTCACAACTTGTTCGGCTATGTGGATGGAACCATCCCATGCCCACAACAGCAGGTTACAACAGGATCCACTACAACTGCTAATCCAAGTTATCTCCCATGGATTGCGAATGATGCCCACGTTCGATTACTGATTACATCAACCGTCTCTGAAGAATCCTTCCAGCATGTCCAAGGTAAAACATCTCGTGAGATTTGGCTTTCATTAGAACGTGCCTACGCACCAGTTACATCCTCTCACGAGCTTACTCTAAAAAGTCAACTCCTTAGAATCACCATGAAAGGTGATGAGAAACCTGCTGAATACCTAAGCAGAGCCCAAGAATACGCCACTGCTCTAGCTAACATTGGCGAACCCATGAAAGATAAGGATATAGTCATGCTTACACTCTCAGGGCTCCGTGAAGAATACAATGGTCTTAAGGCAAACTTACTAGCGCGGTCTCCACCTGTTAGCTTCAATGAACTTCATGGCCTACTCAGCGATCATGATTACATGATTGCAAAAATCCATGGTGTGCCCGCTACAACCTCAAACCCGCAGGCCTTTTTGGCCACTGCTGCAGCCACAACAGCCTCCACGGCAGTCCCACCTCCCAACATTAATACCATCCAGCAGCAACTCAGCAGCCTTCAACTTATGGCTGCACAGTTTGGGTACCAACTTAATCCTATGGGGGCCTCTAGTTCACAACCTCAAGCGTTTTTTGCACCAAGATCCAGCAACTCTAACCGCGGCAGCCGTGGTTCTCGAGGATCTTCACGCGGGCAGCCGCGCAACAACTCCAACAATCGCTCTCGTGACAACACTGGTACAAGACAATTTGCTTGGGCCTCTACTCAAAACATGGTTTATGGTCACTGCAATCGCTGTGGCATTGGTCACCTATCCTCTCAGTGCCCAAACCAGTCCAATCAAGCTCGCGTGACTCCACAGGCCAACTATGCTGCTCACTCGGACGTTGCATCCCAAGCTGGCTTTACTTGGCTGTCTGACACCGGAACAAATGATCATTCTGCTCCAGACTTATCTAGTCTCGACAACGCTGAGCCTTATTATGGTAATGACTCTCTCCTTGTTGGTAATGGTAATTCCCTACCTATTTTGCACATTGGCTCCACCAAACTCTACTCCCCTCACAAAACCTTTAACCTAAATAATATTCTTCATGTTCCTGCACTTAAAAAGAATTTATTATCTGTCCAAAAGTTTTGTACTGATAATGCTGTCTTTTTTGAATTTCACTCTTCTTATTTTGTTGTGAAGGACGAGTCTACACGCACCACCCTCCTAACGGGTCCAAGTGAACAGGGCTTATACCACATCCGCCTTCCTCGTTTTCAGTCTCTTCCAAAAGTCGCTTTCACTGCTGTCAGGGCTTCCTCCACAACTTGGCATCAACGTCTTGGACATCCCCATGCTCAAGTTTTTCAATCTATTGTTTCACATTGTTCTTACCTATTTCAAATAAACTTTCAAAATCATTATGTACCTCTTGTCTGCAGGGCAAGTCTTCAAAACTTTCTTTAACAAAATCAAATTTTCATAGCACTAATGTTTTGGATTTGGTTTATTGTGACGTTTGGGGTCCTGCGCCCACTTTATCTATTGATGGTTGTCGTTTCTTTCTCTTATGTGTTGATCATCATACTGGGTATATGTGGTTTTATCCATTGGTGCATAAATCTGATGTCTTTTCTGCCTTAACTAATTTCATAAAAATGTCAGAAAGACAATTTAATACTAAACTGAAAAGCATTCAATCTTACTGGGGTGGCGAGTTTCGAAATCTCACACATTTTTGTAATAATCTTGGAATCATTCACCGACGTTCGTGCCCTCACACAAGTGAACAAAACGGCACAGTCGAGCGTCGCCACCATCATGTTGTGGAAACTGGACTCACTCTTTTAGCCCAATCTCATCTTCCTCAACGCTTTTGGCAATTTGCCTTCGAGACGGCCGTCTACTTAATCAATCGACTCCCTTCTCGTGTCTCATCCAACAAGTCCCCTTTTGAACACATTTTTAAACGTAAACCTGATTACTCCTTTTTACGTGTCTTTGGGTGTCAATGTTTTCCCTATCTTCGTCCATATAATCATCACAAGATGGATTTTCGGTCTACTCCTTTTGTATTTCTTGGTTATAGCCCTGTTCACCATGGTTACCGGTGCTTTGACCCAACCTCAAAACGAATATATATTGCCCGCCATGTTCGCTTCAACGAACATATATTCCCCTTTCACAATCCAACACCCGTGCCACCTTCCTCACCAACCGAGCCTCCCTACATCTCCATTTTTCCGAACCTCCCACCCGACCTTCCTATTGAACCTCCCACATCACCCTCCATACCTCACGGCCCACCCCCTCCAACAGACCCTACACCTCCAAACCAACCCGACCATTCACCCTCTCCTACAAACTCACCTGTTGATACTGTACCCCAAACACACACACCGCCCTCAACCAACCCACAACCCAATCCACCTTCTCGGCCTCGACCACCCAACCTACGACCCAATCCCAAACAAACCACTCCTTACAATCCTGCAGCTTACACTGCCACTACTAACCCTACCTTACCCACCGAACCCACCTCATTTACCATTGCCAACAAATCTTCGGAGTGGCGTCATGTTATGGCTGAAGAGTTGGAGGCACTTTATAAGAATGGGACATGGTCTCTTGTTCCACCTGTCAAAAATACTAATATTGTTGATTGCAAGTGGGTTTATAGGTTGAAAACAGATCCAAATGGAAAGATTGCCCGCTACAAAGCACGTCTTGTTGCTAAAGGCTTTCACCAACAACCCGGAGTTGACTATCATGAGACCTTCAGCCCGGTTGTCAAACCGGCAACTATTCGTACCATCTTATCACTGGCAGTTACACACAAGTGGCCACTTCGACAACTAGATGTTCAGAACGCCTTCCTACATGGCAATCTCCAGGAAACAGTCTACATGAAACAACCTCCCGGGTTTGTTGATCCTACCAAACCGAATCATGTATGCTTACTACGCAAGTCTCTTTATGGGCTTAAACAAGCTCCTCGTGCATGGTTCACTCGGCTTTCTACGGCGTTGCAACGAATTGGTTTTTCTGGATCCCGAACTGACCCATCATTATTTATTCTAAACTCCAATGGTACTATTGTCTATGTTCTCGTTTACGTAGATGACATCATCATTACTGGAAATCATCCGGGGGCAGTCAACGATGTTATAGCTCGTCTGAGCTCTCTTTTTGCGGTCAAGGACCTTGGTCGTCTACATTATTTCTTGGGTATCGAAGTGGTTCATCATAATTCTGATCTAATTCTCTCACAGCGTAAGTACATAATGGACATTCTTCATCGAGCTGGACTAACAGACTGCAAGCCAGTCACCTCTCCTATGAGTACTTCTCATGTGCTACTTCCGGATGATAGTCCACTTCTTGATGACCCTTCTCGATACCGGCAGACAGTAGGGGCTCTTCAGTATGTCACGTTATCTCGTCCGGACATTGCCTTTGCTGTGAACAAGGTGTGTCAGTTCATGCAAGCTCCAACTAAAAACCATTGGGTTGCGGTAAAACGCATACTTTGTTATCTTAAAGGCACTTCTAATTTTGGCTTATTGTTTCGCCATGGTTCGGGGTCCCGGCTTCAGGCTTTTTCTGACTCTCACTGGCATCAAGATGTTATTCAGGCTTACTCTGATTCTGATTGGGCTGGTTGTCCTATCGACCGTCGATCCACCGGGGGGTATGCTATCCACTTGGGCTCAAATCTTATTTCGTGGGCTGCCCGAAAACAACGGATTGTCTCTCGTTCTTCCACAGAATCAGAATACAAGGCAATTGCTGACACTGTAGCCGAGCTTATTTGGTTAAGGTCTCTTCTTCAAGAACTTGGGTTGGTTAATCACTCACCAACACTTTGGTGTGATAATCTCGGGGCAACTTATCTCTCTGCAAATCCGGTCTTTCATGCGCGCACAAAGCACGTCGAAGTAGATTATCACTTTGTTCGTGAACAGGTCACTCAAGGAAAGCTGAATGTCAAGTTTATCTCCACCAATGACCAAATTGCTGATGCCCTATTGTACTCAATAATATAACATAATACAATACAAAGTTTGATTATCATCATCATCATCATCATCATCATCATCATCATCATCATCATCATCATCATCATACTTAGATAATACCACCAATAGCAAAAGCTAAGGTAGGGTCTGAGGAGGGTAATTATGATTTAGCTAAAATATATGATTGTCAATAGAAATTGTAAATGAGTTTTTCCTAGACATTTTTTTAATATGCAACATTACTTGAAATGTTGACAAAAGGCTCATTTAATCTGGGAGGAGGGAGTACTTTCATGTTTCCAATTAATGTGATACACTGATACTTGCACATTTATATTATAGAAGTATAAAAGATCACCTGTATGGCTATTCAGGATCTGTGAAAAAAACTATTACTGCATGTCCCAGTAAAATTCATTGGAGTGATGAGGGACTTGAAAGGGATCTTTACATCAAGACACCAACGGTAACTATTTTAGCAATGGATGGCAGAAGACGTTGGTTGGACATAAAAGAGCTGGTTAGTCATACGTTGCATATTTTAATGATTGTAACGATGTTTGGACCCATGTCAATCTATTGAGCATGAATCGGCCTTCAATTGGAAATTGATAAATTTGATGATGCCACTATCTAATTAATGGACATAGGTACACTTCTAATTATTGAGTAATTACTCGAAATCTTATAAATATACCCCTTTTGCCAAAAATTAATTACCAAAACTTACCAGTATTCCTTTTTTAATTTTTAGTTAATGTTTCCCTTCCCCCTTTTATGTGTATATAACAGAAACTGAAATATTTCCTTATACAGGTTATGCCATTTTTAAGTTCTCTTCACTACCTTCAAAATGAGCTCAAGTTGACACATTATTGATGTTTATTGTTCGCTATTATCTCATCATACAAAGACAAACATAGATTCTTAAACTAATTAATATTTTTGTATTTTTATTTTTAAATATAGTTGTAACATACACCCCTTATATTGTAATGTTAACTAGTTACATCACTTATGCCTATTCAATTATACAATTTTATCAGACATTTTATGAACAATTGTTCTAATAATATTTTTGTATTACTACATGAATAATTATATTAGGCTCCATGTGATGCAGAGGTGATTAGGCCAGTTTTTAGTATGTTTCATCAGGGCAGATATTCTATTATAGGGATACTATACTGAGCTAAATTCGGTAGTTGGGAACGACATTTTTCCTTTAACATATGATGGTAGCTAAAAATCTCAAGTTACTTTAAATATATGCTTTAGTGATGTTGCCTTTTTATAATATATTTCTTACAAATATGAAAGTTCTAATTATCAGGGGTCAAATGGAAGAACCAACTTTGTTCTTGTTACAAATCTTCTTCCCTGCTATGGGGTTAGACTTCATCTTTGGCCCGAAAAAGGAACTTCTATGTCAAATTCGCCTCTTAGCAAAAGGGTTGTAGAAGTGACATCAAAACTTGTTCAGGTTCCTTCAGGACCAGCACCAAGGCAGGTACTAAAACCCTTGCATAACATTAACTTTTAATCTTTTAATCCCTTTTGCAGCACTCCTACATACATTAAATATGACTCATTTTCATTTTCAATTATATAGCATATTGATGTTAGAGGTGGCATATGTAACCATTTACTTATGAATAACTAGGCCACACTTCATCTAAAACAAGTCAAATACACGTATTAGCTAAACAGGGTGAACACTTCAAAGAAGTGGAAAGTCACCAAAATTCTAATTTTAATGCATAAAACCTCCTGATTCGTTTTTACGAAAGACTTAGATTATTACTGTAGCTATATTAGATTTGTAAATTGTAATAATAATTATTTATAAATAAAACCTAAAAATGGACAAAAAAGTTGGCAGTTCAACCCAGCCCCGTACCACCCTTTTAACCCGCACAAAAAATAACCTGTTTTGACCCATTACCCAACCCGTCCAATTCGCTAATTTCACCACATCTACATATTATATTCATCTGATTTAGGCAGTTGCTATGCGTTTCTGATGAAAAATCCAAAGATTTTATGTTATCCATGATGTAATTATAATTCTTGATGAGCTATTGAAATTGATTATTTATTTACATTTACTGTCATGTCTGTAGATTGAACCCGGGAGTCAAACAGAACAACCACCACCATCAGCTTTATTTTGGTTGGACTCCAAGGATATGCATGGTTTCAGATTTCTTACAATCTCAGTTGCACCAAGCCCAGTAATGCCTCCTTATCTATTATTTATTAAATTTATCATGTATATTATATCATGAGTTGATGTTATAATAAACTAGTTCTAGAACTGAACTGAATCACATTTCCATGTTATTCCCATCGGTAACTACCTTCTTTCTTTCAGCCCTGTCCGTTGATATGTTCTTTTGTTCTGTAAAGCACAACAATTAAGATGGCTTTTAATTTGCCATTCATTCAAAATTCCTTCAACTTTTAATTTAGGGATGAAAGCTTAAATGTTGAGATGTTGCGAATGCATAAATAGAGCTATGAAAGGTCAATGCACTTGATTTGATGATCAAAATGGAAAAGTGCAGTTCCCATGGCATTTACAAGTTGCAACATTGAGTCTCCTATACTAAATTCTGTAATCATTGTTTCATTCCTACTGACTACTGTAAAATGAATGACATACATTGTTTTCGCTTATATGGCACACACTTGGATATCATGCCCAATTAGGCTAGGATGTTAGAATAATACTTTGTTATAATGGTCTCAGTATGTCAATACTTTAATAGACAGAGATTATAAGCATGCGTGTAATTTCTTTAAAATTTAGCAACTGACAGCTATTGTATACACCCAGACTGTTTCAGGGAGACCTCCTCCCGCAGCTTCAATGGCAGTTGGGCAGTTTTTCAACCCGGAGGAAGGGCGTAAAGAGTTTTCTCCTAAATCGTTGCTTCTTTCTGTGCTTTCTCAGAAGGTTAGTACTTTTCTGGGAGTATCTACTATACTTGAATACATTGATGAATGATGATTTCAATTTGGCCTTTATACCTTTTTGGCGGCAATTCATATCAGGTCCATATGATTAATCATAACAAAACCCTAACTAACCTAGCAAGCCCGTGAGCTAACACTAATAAACCCTAGTCTGATAATACTATCTAATACGTATAACCTATTATCTAGACGTGTCAAACGGGTTGGCGGGTTGCCGGGTTATATGGATTGCTTGAATCGGTGGGCTAAACAGGTTGTAAAGAGGTTAATTTTTAATTCTAATATTAAACGGTTTGACCTATTGAGAATGGGCTGGTCAGGACATCTCGACGTTATTAAATGGGTTAGCCATGTCTACCATTTTATTTTGTGTTGGTTTTTGTATCGTGTTGGGAATTGCGCTCCCTCTTTTTTTCCATCTTGTAAACGCACCTACGACAGTCTCTTATGAATTTAAATCCATTCCTCATTTCTTCATGATTCTTAGAGGTGGGAACCACTGTTATTAACATGTTGCAGGACATATTCATTAAGGAGGATCATCCTATTGTCATGAATATTACATTTAGTATCAACTTAGGGCTTTTGCCAGCTACAGTTTCTCTAGAAACTACAGGTTGTGGGATAAAGAAGTCTGGACTTCCTGTTGAAGAAGCTGGAGACATGAATAGTGGAAGTAAGATTTTTTATTTTTTTATTTTATTATTATTATTATTATTATTATTATTATTATTATTATTATTATTATTATTATTATTATTTTGCTTCATTTTTTGCACTTACAGTGAATTATTCTCATTGCTGATATGTCTGGAAACCTTCCAGGCTTACCATTTGTTGCTATAGATTATAGGAGGCTATGTAGATCCATTTACTTTTGAACGAGTCAATCTGAGTTGTGTAATTCCCCAAATGGGTCAAATAAAAGAATTAGCTAAAAGGTAAATGGGTTGAGCAAGTTCAAATCTGCCTTACCTTTTCCTTAAAGCGTAGAACCTCATAAAAGTTATTTCACTCAAACATTCAAATTATAATTGTTATAATAGTGTTTGGTAATTACAAATTAATGCGTTAATCATTTATAAGAATGGAGGTCCTGCGCAGACGTGTTTTAACCTGTACTAAAAATGACCTGTTTCAACGCATATGCCCTTTGCTTGATGATTAATTAGATTGCAGGTATACCGTGTCAACATTTTCATCACTATATTCGTCTTCTTATAACTTAAGCATACTTAACTATGCCAAACGGACGATTATATTAATATTTATCTATACCTATACGGCTATACCTTATTTTTGACATTACTGATCGTACAATTAGATTTCCATTTACATGAGTTGGTTTTAAATTGATTTTATTTGTGGCAAAATCCCCAGTTAATCTCGATTCTTTCCTAAGAGGTTAGCAATAAACAATAGGCCTAATTGCATTATAAGGTAGCCACATCTGGTCCCATGTCTATCTTGGGTAACCAACTTCATAAGAAAATGAAATTTCAGCAACAGTTCAACATCCACCAACCAAAGTAGAAAAAAAGATAAAAGTCCCTTGTCTTAAATAGAAAGTTTTGAAAGATAGTTACTTTGTCTTGGTAAAAATGTTGGATACCCAAAGTAGAAATTGGACCAAAGTTGGTTATAGGATTTATGCATTTACCCAATAAATATTAAAACCTTTGGATCAATCTAGAGTCTTTTTGTGAAAAGTTTCTTCTTAAACCTTTTTGGTCATTACTCTTTCTCATAAATTTGTATTAATGATTGCTCCTTTTTTTTATCTTGTAGGACTTTGCAAGCTCAGATGTTTTCCACCAGTTGCCCTTGCGTGGGACCCTGCATCTGGTCTTAACATTTTTCCTAATTTATATTCTCGTACAATAGAAGTTGACTCATCACCTGCAGTTTGGAGCTCAACACAGGGATCTGAGCAGACCAATGTTTTGTTACTGGTAGATTTAATATGTATACCATTAGTTTATTAAATTCACATAAATTTACAAATTCTAATCTAAAGGTGATCCATATGCAGGTTGATCCACATTGTTCATATAAAACTAGTGCTGCTGTTTCTCTAACTGCTTCTGGCCGGAGATTTATGCTTTTATATAACTCCCAGGTCTCTTTTATAACTCCATTCTTAAATGTTACTTGTATATTGGAATTACTTATGCAACTGCCAAAAACTACTTTTAAAAGTATCATTTGCAGGATCCTTTACTTTTGGTTTTCCTCCACAAATATCTACTAGTAATTAATAACACATAGTGCAATTTGATGCTGTTTCTTAGAGGTGGCAAATTTCAACGCATTTACTTGTAACTGGATTGTTTTAAGTTATTTATATCTCAAACAGATCAAACTGATTAAACAGTTTGAAAGTCGTCTGAAGTAAATCGCTTTACTCCTTTATTTAGATTGTTATTGAAGTATTGTATTATTGTAACCATTCTGATGTATTAATTATAAATAAAACACTATAAGAGAAAAAAAAAAAAAAAAAAACAGAAGTTTTCGGGCCAACTGCTTACTGAAAACCCTCTTTAAACTCATTACCCAACCAACCCATCTTGCTAACTCTATTTTTTTTCACACTGAGTGCAAGGGAAGGAAATAAAATAGTAAGACAAATATCCTGTTTTGTGTTATCCTTGAATCTAGATGTTATGGAATTACTGTATGCTATGAAGTTACCTATTTATAGTTTTCTTCATGTGTTATTTTGTGACACGTGTATTTATTTAGCATCTTACTTTAAATTGAATTTTGTTATGCAGATCGTTGGTTTCTTATTTTCTGTAGTATTCTTTGCCCTAATGAGGCAAGCAAATGCATGGGAGCTTGGTTTTCATGTTCCTTCATTACTATCTGCAATAGAATCAAATCTGAGAATGCCACTGCCGTTTCTTCCCCTTGCTATTTCACCCATTCTGATTGCCTTGTTTTATTCCTATCTATTTTCAAAGCCATTATCTTCAGTTGGTAGTTTCTTTGCTGTCTCAATGATTTGCTATCTAATAGCAAACGCGGGTGTAATTATTTTAGTAATGACCACACTAATCCTCTCCCATTTGATTGCCAGAATACACGTCTTCTTCAAAACAAGGTCAGTTTCATCTCTCTCTCTCTCTCTCTCTCTTAATATTTATGAACTTCGAAATATTTTATAAAACTTTGGTTTGGTTTATGAAAGATGTGTTTAAAAGCTTTGTTCATATTTTCATTGTCGTCAAAAGGAGTGCATTAATAGCGTGTGTCCGTGTGACCATGTGTGCATTGGCGTTAAGTGTAAAATAGTTTCCCATATTCTTTTTCTATATCTATATGTTATAAGCGTTAATCGTTAATAAAGTAGAAAGCGATGTCTTCGTTCTCAAGTTTTCACACTATTTTAATACGACTTAAATCTAATTTTTAGCTTAAAACTGACTTATGATGTGGTATGCATTAAAGCAAAAACATAAGTGTTCTTTTTAACTTTTATATATGGTTGTCTGACCCGTTAGAGATAGAACATAACCCAAATCAACACATTGTATGGATATTTTTGCAGGTGGAGATGGTGGATACTTGATCTCTCCACTAGTTTTTTCTCATTTAAGGTAATTATTAGTTGTTATTTGGTTTTTAGTGTTCCAAATATTACTTCTAGCTTTCTTTGAACTTTTGCCCTTTTTCCTTTTCATTTAGTCTTCCCACATCTGGATATAATCTAAAAAGTATTTATTTCATTGTGTGACAGGTCTCTAGGGTCATAAATGCCAATCCGTCATTGGCCACGTCACTTCTTGCTATTGTTTTGGTCTGTTTTGTACATCCAGCTTTAGGTCTCCTTATTCTGCTGTGCTCACATGTGCTATGCTGTCACCATGCATTGTGCAGGTAAAATTCCGCTTTTGCCTTTCTTGACTGCCAAGGTTTAATGGATCCATGAATAAACTAGCTGGTCGACAAATGGGTGGGTTGGAAACCTAAAGTGGGTATTTTTTTGTACGAGTCAAAACGGGTTGGGTCCCCGGAGACTTTCTACTTGTTTTAACCAGTTACCCAACCCGGCCGACCCCCCCCCCCCCCCCCCCCCCATCCTGCTACCTCTAGTGGTAATTATCTTACAACTAATATTTCTTTTTTCTGTATTACAGCTTTTTTACAGCATCCAGTGAGGCCCGGGCCGAAGATTTATTCGGGTTTGGAAATGGGAAGAAATCATCAGAGGAGGGATTACCTGTGGACGACCACAGTTCCAGCTCCCCGGACTCTACAAGAAGCTATGGTGACGCACAACTAGAGATATTTCACCACTGCCATGGCTTGCTAATTCTCCATCTTCTTTATATGCTCATGTTTCTTCCTTCACTCGTTGCTTGGTTGGAGGTATAATCCATAGTTCCCTCATTGTTAGTGGTCGCAAAATGGGTGGGGCGCGTACTGTCAAAACATGTTCAAGTCAAAATAGATAATTTTTTTTACATTTTATATAAACAATTAGTGTGTCAAGTATTAAAAGGTATATTATTTTTTCGTACTGGTTTGATTGACCCAAAACACTTTTTGTCCAATTTGTTTCTTACCTTTTTACAAATAACTACTGTGAAATTTGATTAGAAACTATATACTATAATGACCAATTTTCTAACACTTTGTGCGCCTAACTAGACCTTTTATTCTTATGAATAATTATTATGTCAAATCCGATTAAAAGTTAATATTTGAAAATAAAATATGTTGTTGATAAATAATCTTTTTATCTGCAGAGGCTAAGCGTGAGCCACAACTTCCCATGGCTCTTGGATTCCATGTTGTGCATAGGTATCATTCTTCACGGTATCTGTGACTCGAAACCCGAGTTTAACGTCTTCTTTCAGATACCCGGAATGAGAGGATATGAAATTAGACAAGGGTTTGTGTACATGATTGCCGGGTATTGTTGTTATCTTTGGGGTTTAGATTTAGCTCCTTACAAAGCTTTCTATGCAATGGCTGCCATAGGAGTGGTATCATGTATTTTCAGAATTATGGAAAGAAGAAATAGAAGCAGTAGAAAACATTCTCATCGACACTGAAAATTGGTTTGTTGTACAATTTATATTTAGTAGCGTTTACAGTTGCGAGTTGTGCTATGGATTTGATTGGCTACGGTCCCAGAATTTTGATGATTGCTATACTTTTTTGGGTATGTTTTTGGTGTCTTTCGACGTAGATCTGTTCAGTTTCTTTGGTCTTTAAGTATAGAGTTTTTGTGTTGGTGATTGTAGGGTTATAAATGTTCATAACTTCATATGTATCTTCAATAAAGACTTGAAATGATAATATAATTGTCATATATAATAAATGAAAATATCTTACATCTGTTACAATGATGCAACTAAATACAACATGAACAAACACAATGTTTCTGTTATAATATGACTATAACTAGCATATAATTAATGATGTAGCTTAAGAACTTAAGAGATAACTGTAAGAAGACATAGTAAAGTTGTATATTATAGAATGTTTTTACTCTTTACATTGAGTCGATTTTTAAACTACAAAAAATCCATCACTTATTGATTTGAAAAGTGTAATAGTTTCATTAAAAAGTGTATGATTTTATATAACTAGTAATGTTAACCGCACGTTAGAGCAGGCCCGGCTCAAGCCCAAGTATTTTGAGGCTTGAGCTTTGGGCCCCCAAATCTATAGGGCCCCCATTTTTGTTAAGTTTATATATGATATAGGCTAGATTTGGGCTAAGATTGTCTTATGGATTATGAAGATACATAGCTTCTTCCTTCCCTCAATCCCATTCCCTCATAGAACACCAACAGTTGGTTAGTTACGTGCAAGGTTTTTGTAAATGAAACATGGTTTTATTGACTGCAGAGACTAGATTTCAAGTGTAATCTTGGTTTTTAATTTTGGAAATAATTGTTGTCAAGTAGATCATTTTGTTGGTATATTTATATATACAATAAAAAGGGCCCCGGATTTTCGTTCCGCTTTAGGCCTCTAAATGGCTTGAGCCGGCCCTGCGTTAGAGTACGGTGGGAATTTGATTATCGGTAATTTGATTATCGGTATTTTGTATAGCAAACGAAAGAGAAAATATAAAACCATGGGAAAAAGAACATCGAGACTTCAACATACGATCCAATATATATATTACTCAAGTTAATATTGTGTTTTAACTTGCATCTTTGTTTCCTATACTGTTCTATAGTTAATGTTGTGCAAACCATACATAAGAAGGTTAAAATACCACTTCTGGAAAGTGATATTTTACTATGAAAACATATACATGCTATTTGATTATCGTAAGTAAGTATATAAGGCAGTCAAGTCAACACTCTTTTTTTCACGTGTAAATCCAAGCTGACCCTTTCTCATACGTGCTACATCATGATCAGCCATTCCATTTGTGCTTTCAGCAAGTAGGCAACACGAGTCTAATACTATACTTCGCGCGCTACACCATGTTGCCACACTGAAGCTTCACATTGTGACTGATTTGCGTGAGATTTTCACAAGGGTGACCACCTTTTCTCACGTCCCTCTCAAGACCACGTGACGCTTAGTGATGTGGCGTGAAACCATGTGATATGTGAAAACTATCTTCCATACCATCACAACTAACGTGACTTTTAAGTGACATTTTTTCACATGTGAATACTATTTGAAACGCCTACTAGTCTAAATAGAAACTTAAACTTTTCTTACAAAAAAAATATTATTATATTAAAACACAATTTGTAGCTACAATAAACTTTGTTATTTTCGCGTTTTGGCCTCTAGCTTTTTGTTAGGTCTTACCCTTGGACATTCTTATATTAACATTTTTCATAAAAACCAAAAAGAGTGATTTTTAATAATATTTAACATTAAGCTTCTATTTCACCCCTTATACCAATATACGTATCTAAAGTGTTTAGTTTTTATTTTATTTCTTCTTCTATCATACGTGTTTAACAAATTTATTTCTGTTTCAAATATATTTTGTTCATTATTTTTTTAACGTCGCATACACATATGTGTTAAGAAGAGGGTTGCATTCAAAGTAAAGTATTTTTTGTATTGTAAGCTATAACGAGTGTCGATACCAACGACAACACAAACCGGTACCAATCTAACAACGTACCAATATCGATATTATCAAAACCGATAGAGGTGTTCGTTTTATGGTTTTCGATTGATTTAAAACACATGCAGGTAACCTTTCAGTCACATCAAGACTTTATTTATTTATTTTTTGCTTCCCCTTTGATTTTTTATACCAAGTAACAGTACCATACAAATAGCTAAACAAACCGAACCAAACCGATACTTCACATTCGAGTTTTTTGCTGAAATGGGGTTTTTTCCAACAATGTTTGTGCCTTTGGTAGATGTCAGAAAGTTGTTTTGGAATTTGGAAGTCCCGCAATCTAAGATTGCGGGAGAGGGACGTCTTGTTGCAGACGTGGACGAGGATGGATATTATACATAGATGTTTGGCTTGAGGAGGTGGCATGTGGTTGGTAGCAATATTGGAGACAACACTTCCGCAATCTAAGATTGCAGAAGTCTTCATTTGTTTTTTTGGCTGCAATGATATTATGTATAGATGTTATGAATGAAGTGTAAAAATAGAACGTTACAAATCGACCAGGAATCCGACATCTATACATACATTACCACTTTAAATCATTTACCCTATTAATTAATATGGCATCTCTAAACCCCGGTCCTTGCAATAATCCACTTCTTTGGGCTCAACCACAACATTGTACTGCGAAGCTGTTTGAAGGAAATGGCGAAACGGGTTTTAAATTGGATTGTAGACGGGGTGACCAACCATTTTGGGGGTAAATGGTGGTCCCTCAGGAATCCATTGACGTAATCCAAATTGTCTTAGGACCCTACTGGCTTGGTGGTATTCCACCACCTGAAACCACACAATAAAGCAATCCGAACGCCAACAATCACTCCCCTCTGTGCAACTTTGCGGCAATATCCCTATGCATTGTGCATAGGGTCTCCAAATGAACTGTTGCAAAAAATTTTAATAAGAAACACTATTAGTCTCATAATGTATTTTACTTGTAACACATCATAAACGGTCTCATACCTGTTCCGCATGTAAATTTTGTAGTTGTGACCGTATCTGTCTTAACGACCGCGAGACAACCTCCTTTAATCCGTGCTTACCTTTCCAGCTGTAAAAAAATAAAAATAAAACGAGTTAGTTTATTTAACAAATAATTATTTTATATAATATAAGGGTAATGCAGAAAATACATACATAGCACCGTAAGGTTTTCCAGGGATCAACTTGGTTGAACACTTGGGGGATAGTACGTTGATTCGTGTCCAGGCCCACAACTGGAGTATAATCATAGGTCCTCCAATTGTTTTATTAGTGGAGACTACGGCTTTACACATATTTCTATACAAACAAGCCAATGCAGCACTCCCCCAACTATATTGACCACATCTTTCTAATGATTCAAGGTGCCTTAAAAATGTCAATGATGTCAAACCATTAGAAGAGTCAGCAAACAATGTGTTACCCACAATAATCAAGACCACACAACGTGCTTGTTGTGTAACATGTTGTGTAATCTGATTCATATCTGCCCCTTCGGGCAATACTTCTTTTAGTTTTTTCTAAAAGGTATCTTGTTTTAATAGAATTTCCAGTCAACATTCCCTCCTCCGCCTCTATGCCCAACAAACCCCCAACTAGCTACAATCGATCTTGGGATGACCATTTTTCCTCTGGTCCTGCCAATGGTGGACCGTTGACTCGCAATCCCAAGAGCACATTCACGTCCTCTAAAGTCACCGTCGTTTCACCAAACGATAGGTGAAACGTATGAGTCTCTGGATGCCATCTTTCTACCAACGCGGTTATCAAACCACGGTCATAAAGTAGGTATCCAACATTAAGAACCCCACCAAAGCCAGCCATTCTAACCATCTCTTCAACATTGGGGTTTAACGGATTTTTCGAATGGCAGTAAATAATGCCTGGTCGCCCCGCCTAATATCAAGCTCTGTGGCATGGCCAACATCATCTTCGAATAGATAAGCCGAACGATGTTTTGGCTGCAGCCATAGAAGCTCATTGTTTCTTGGACCCGGGTGTAAATGTGCCATAGTTTTTTTTTTTTTTTTTTTTTTTTTTTAAGATGATGCTTGTGCTTGTGAATTTTATTGCTTTGTGTATGTTCAAAATAGTTATGCTTTCACTAAACATGTATGTTGATATATATTGCAAGCAAATGCATGCAGATTGTAAGTTTGATTTGATGTTGGCTTGGTTACTATGCATACTATTTGCAATCAGAGAATCAATTCTCTTCTACTCACACAACCTACTAAAGTCATATTAATTACAAGACATGCACTCAACCAATCTCACAACTTTGGCTGCAAAAATACTATTCAACCTGCTCTCATGCAATCTCAGATTGTGAGAGTTCATATTTTATTACACATGCAGCAACATGGAGCCAAAACACCCTCTGCAAAATAACAGCCGACTCCCACTTCATCATCCAGCTCAGCAACCATCTCCTCAAGCCAAAGTGTGCCTCCAGTTCCATGTCTGCCTTCGAGTCCACGTCTGCAGCTTCTTGTACCTCTCCCGCAATCTTGCGGGACTTCCATCTTCCAAATAAGCTTTCTAACATCTAACAAAGGCACACACAAAAAAAAAAAAAAAAAAAAAAAAAAAAACCATCTTCACATTCACTACTAAAAAAAGTTCCAAAAGTCCAACACTTGTAGCCTAGTTGGTTGAGGGCCTAAAGTTTTCTATGGGAGGCTTGGGTTCAATTCTCACTAGCTACATTTGGAGGACATTGGTGGATGGGAAATGGGGGATGACCCGGCCATTGGCTTGGGTTCGAGTCCTGATCCCGACCGGTTTTACCGACTATTTCACCGTCGTGCCTTCGGGCGGGTGAGTGGTCGGGTTTTCCCGGGAATTGGTGGCAATTGGTGGCCTGGGTACTCTTGAGTACCTGATTCGTCAAAAGGGTGCCCGAGAGTGCTCGGAATTGATTCGTTGGCCGTTCAAAAAAAAAAAAAAAAAAAAGTTCCAAAACCCAAAAACCTGGTCTAGCAACTGGCTTCATTCACTCTGTCCCATCAAGTGCCACAAACACTTCACACATTCATTCACAAACAACCATGAAACACAAAATCACCATCACCCATCTCCATTCCCTGTCATCACTCCAAACCCTCTTCAACCACAACCACACCCAACACCGAACCATCACAAAAGTCCGACTCAAATGGGTCAAAAACAAATCACTAGACAACATCATCGACATCCACACCGACCTCAAAGCCGCCTCCATCCTCAAAGACTTCATCATCCACCGTCCATCCTCTTCCCAATTCATCACCTCCAAATCAATCTCAGCCACACAAAAGCTCCTCGGCCTTACAATCCCAACCCTCCGTTTCCTCCGCCGTTACCCCACTTTATTCCAAGAATACCCCCACCCTACCTACCCTTCCCTCCCCTGTTTCCGATTAACAAACATTGCGTATAATTTACATAAATTGGAACAAAGGGTTTATGATTTAGACGAACCCAATATTGTTGAAAGGCTTTGTAAGGTTTTGATGATGTGTAGAAACAGAGAGCTGCCGCTTCAGTCTGTGCATTTGTTGAGATGGGATTTAGGGCTTCCGTATGATTATGATAAGGTTTTGGTTGAAAAGTATTCGGATCTGTTTCGGGTTGTGAAATGCTCAAATGGGTTGTCTTCAAGTTTGAAACTTGTTAAGTGGGTTGATGAGTTTGCTGTTTCTGAGCTGCAAAAGAGTAGCAATAATAATAATAATAATATTAATAATATTAATAATAATGATTGTTATAGGAGGTTTGTAAGAGGGGAAAGTGGATTAGTGTTTCCATTAAGTTTTCCAAGAGGGTATGGAGGGCAAAAGAAGGTGAAGAGTTGGATGGATGAGTTTCAAAAGCTGCCGTATGTGTCGCCGTATGAGGATTCGAGTGGGATTGATCCGGGGAGCGAGTTGATGGAGAAGAGGATTGTGGGTGTGTTACATGAGTTATTGAGTTTGACGGTTTATAAGAAGACGAAGAGGAATTATTTGAGGAATTTGACGGACGAGTATAATATGCCGTTTAGGTTTACGCGCATATTTACTAGGTATCCGGGGATTTTTTATCTTTCGTTGAAGTGTAAGACGACGTCTGTGGCGTTGAAGGAAGGGTATAGGAGAGGGAAGTTGGTGAATCCGTGTCGGCTTGCGAGGTATAGAGGGAAGTTTCATCATGTTATGAGGACTGGCTTGGTTTATAGGAATAAAGGGTTGGAGATGTTGCCTGAGTTGGATAAGTTGGTTGAGGATGATGCGGTTGGGATCGATGCGCAAGATTCTTCAGGGGATGATGAGGTTGAATCGAGTGGCGAATGGGTTGATAATGAAGATGAGGACGAAGATGAAGAGTTTGATGATGTTTCTGATCGTGATTAGCTGGCGAGTCGTCGAATGATGTTAGAAGATTGAGAGGTAACTCATTCTAAATCGAATTTTGTAACAATAGTTATATTATTTTTGTTTTGAGTTAGAATTATGGTGATATAGATGCTTGTCATCTTTGATTTTAGGCAATAATTTGTTTTAACCATTAAAAGGGTAGATAGATAAAATGGTTGGTATTCTAGTCTATAGTTGATGCAAAACTGCAAGGTTGTAATATTTGATCATATTAATATTAGCTAGTGAAACCTTTGTCATTTATGATTGTTCCAATCTAGTGCTTGAGAAAGTTAAACATATAGATATAAAATAGTTAGGGAATTTGATAAACATAACCCTTAAAACTATATAGTAAACTTGGTTTAAAAAGAGTGACTTCATATGGGGCATTTTAAAAATACTTGTATGCTTTGAAGTGTAGCGATCTTAGGAAGTGGGTTGAGGCGGTAGCTTTTTTTTTCTTTTTCTGAGGCGTCGTTTCTATTGCTTCTTGTATTGTATTAGTATCGCGACTCGCAAGATTTTGTATCATTGTTCAGAGAGCCATTTTGTTAGTAATGGTCCGTTGGTGGCCAATATGTTAAAAGATGGGACCATCAACATGCATTTCGTTAGTTGAGAGTGGTGCCGGCCAATTGCTGATAGTTAGGATTATTTAAATCTAAGTACCCAAAATAAAAATAATAACCAAGAGAAGAGGAGAGGGAGACATGTGGTGGGTTTGAGTGTGTTTTTTTGTAAAGAGAAATTAGAAACCCTAATAAAGGGGCACGCTCTAATTTCAGATAGAAAATCTTGCTCTGATTTAGGGCATGTTTGGATAAACTTATTTGAGTCAAAAAGAACTTTTTGTTAAAAGGACTTATTAACTTATGACTTTTTAAAAAGGAGTTTTTAGAAAAGTGTTTGGATTAGCTTATGTGGTGGGGAAAAACAATAAGTTGATAAGTTATTTTGTAAAAAAGTGTTTGGTTTAACTTATTTAGGTAAAATGACCATAAAGGGTATAAGGAGGGAAGGTATAAGAATATAAGAAGGGCATGTAGGTAAATAACCATCAATAAGTTATAAGGAGATTCAAAAAGTCACTCCTCCCTTGCTTTTCCAAAACAATTTATCATAGGCAAACAAAAAGTTAAAACAAAAGGTCTTTTTCCTTTTGCCAAACATTTTTCTTAATTTATTAACTTTTTGAAAAAGTTATAAGTTATAAGGAGGTGGAAATAAGGAGAGTCAAACATGCTCTTAGCAGGCACATGAAAAAGTGGCATGCTTTCTGTGTTGATTTTGTACTTTGTAATTCACAATAATAAGAAGCAATGATTAGTTCAGTTAAAATTGTAAGGTAAATTCATTATATGAAGGATTAACGAAGCATCAATCGGATCTATCATAACACTTTTGTTACACAACCAGTGTCCAGTAGATAAGTGTACAAACGGGATAGTATTTGTACCTTATGCTTGAAATCTACACGGTTATGTAACCACCTAGCCAACTATCGTTTTAATGACACACACATACATTCAATATCTGGATATTTAGCTTACCCAGCTACTGTTTTACGGATACACGCATGTCTTATGGGCACTTATACGTAATGCATGGAAGTGCGCAAACAAAACTCAAATATACCTTTAGGAGTCCAAACATCATTTGGTGAATTTCAGTAGTTAGGGGTTGTTTGGTTGATTAAGTGTTGAATCATTAAGATGTTTGAATGGTTAAGAGGCTCTGAATGGTTAAGAGCTGAATCATTCAGCATCCCTTATTAGCTTAATGGTTCAGCACTTAATCATTCCATTCAGATGCTGAAACAAACAGTCTGAATGCTGAATGATTCAGATCTGAATGGTTAAGAGGCTGATTAAGAGGCTACCAAACAGCCCCTTAGTTTTGCTTATTATATAAGATCAAGTGGTAATATAAATGGAAATTTGCTTTCAAAAGTGATGAAAATGACCTTCACAAGCTCTAAGCTGATCTCATAAACTGGGACAAATATTATCGACTCTCAATCAGAACTTGATGTCCATTGATTAGGAAATTAGTAGGGTGACCATTCAAACTCATGCGCGTAAATATCTTCTCAATCTTAGATTCGAAATTCAGTGAGTTGAATCAAACAAGACATATCGATCGACTTGGTAGATCAAACAAGACGACATAGATAGACTATTCTTGTTTTTATTTCCAAGCTTTCTTTGGACCACATACCAATTGTGAGAACTCAAGCTACACTTTTGGATTGTAAATGTGAGCTCTTTAATCATATTCCACTATTGTTTTCATGTTTAGGATAATTTCTTCCATATAATTTGAGTATTATTATAAAAGTAGTTTATAAAGACATGAGCTCACATACTGTTTCAGAGGGTATGGTTATAATTTAATGTTCAGAAGGTTAAATGGTCTCCAACTTATGACGTATCACAGTATTCACGATTTATAATGGGTGTAATTGCATCATTTTGAGCGAGCTTTGTCAATTTAAGTTATCCTGACGGGTAAAACAAGCTTTGAGAGCTCTAGGCTGCTTAATTGAATGAGCATGCATGATCCTTGAGAGTGTACTTCAAGCAAGCATGACGTCCTTTAAAGTATTGCGACTCCCAAATCTAATTTTAACTTGGTAATGAACATAATTAGGGTATACTTGTGCCTTAGTTTCTTAGTAAGTCACACTTTTAAACAAAATCGGTTTGAACTTAAAGTGAGCTACACCGTTACGATACATTTTTAAAAAACCTACACACAATAACCACCCTCATATGTGTCTATATAACTTAACATGCATCATTATGTATAAATACCAAATTAGACATTAACTGTGTAGTATGTCGGTTTGAACTTAAAGTGACCTACCCTAGAGCGAGTACTCGGCCTAATCGGAGGAGTACTCGGGGTCAATCGGGCTATGCGGGGAGTACTTGGAGAGTTGGAGTACTCGGCCAACTCGGCTATACTCGACGACCTACCCTATGTTTTAAAAAGCGCGCTTGAGGCGCGCTTAAGCGCAAAGCGCACCTAGGCGCAAATCTGTGCGCCTTATGTAACCCTAGGCGAGCAGTGTACGAAAAGCGCAAGAAAAGCGCAAAAAGCGCACGAAAAGCGCACAAAGCGCAAGAAAAAAAAGCGAGAAAAGCGCGCTTTTTGTACACATGCTGTTTTTGTGCTTAAAAGTGTTATACATGTAGCTAAAAAGGTTGTACATTTTAGTTAAATCATATATATACCTTATTTGCATCTATATTTTGAGGTAAATAATGCTAAAAACCTATAGCATATATAAAAAAAATTATATAATTGTCTTGCGCTTCGCGTACGAAAAGCCCACTGCTTTTGCGATTTGCGCTTTGCGCCTCGGTTTTAGACCTTGTCGCTTTTGTGCGCTTCGCGCTTTTTAAAACCAAGGACCTACCTTGGAGCGAGTACTCGAGGAGTAATCGGTCAACTCGGCCTTGTTTTGCAACACTGGGAATTTGATAAACATAACCATTAAAACTTTAGTAAACTTGGTTTTAAAATAGTGTCTTAGGCGGGCATGGGGCAATGTGTAAATAACTTGTATGCTATGTTTTAAAAAGCGCGCTTGAGGCGTGCTTAAGCGCAAAGCGCACCTAGGCGCAAATCTGTGCGCCTTATGTAACCCTAGGCGAGCAGTGTACGAAAAGCGCAAGAAAAGCGCAAAAAGCGCACGAAAAGCGCACAAAGCGCAAGAAAAAAAAGCGAGAAAAGCGCGCTTTTTGTACACATGTTGTTTTTGTGCTTAAAAGTGTTATACATGTAGCTAAAAAGGTTGTACATTTTAGTTAAATCATATATATACCTTATTTGCATCTATATTTTGAGGTAAATAATGCTAAAAACCTATAGCATATATAAAAAAAATTATATAATTGTCTTGCGCTTCGCGTACGAAAAGCCCACTGCTTTTGCGATTTGCGCTTTGCGCCTCGGTTTTAGACCTTGTCGCTTTTGTGCGCTTCGCGCTTTTTAAAACCAAGCTTGTATGTTTTGATGTGAGCAATTATAGGAAGTGGGTTGAGGCGGTAAGTTTTTCTTGAGGCGTCGTTTCTATTGCTTCTTGTATTGCGTCGTAGATTTGTATCATCGATCAGAAAGCAACGTGTTTGGGCAGTCTAGCTAAGGAACCAATATAAGAGGAGAGGGAGAGATTGTGCCTTGTGGACCTTGTGAGATCTATATCATCCTTGATTCTTTTGTTTTCAATTTGGAGTTGTAAAAATAAAAGGAGTATTGGATTTAAATAATGCTAACTATCATCAATTGGGTGCCATGAGTCCTAACTAACAAAATATGTGTTGACAATCCCACCTTTTAACATATTGGCCATCAACAGAGTATAACTAAAAAAATTGTTTCATTTACATAATCAATTAACATTTTGTTAGTAATGGTCCGTTGGTGGCCAATATGGTAAAAGATGGGTCCGTCAACATGCATTTCGTTAGTTGAGAGTGGTGCCGGCCAATTGTTGATAGTTAGGATTATTTAAATCTAAGTACCCAAAATAAAAATAATAACCAAGAGAAGAGGAGAGGGAGACATGTGGTGGGTTTGAGTGTTTGTTTGTAAAGAGAAATTAGAAACCATAATAAAGGGGCAGGCTCTAATTTCAGACAGAAAATCTTGCTCTG
Source organism: Ambrosia trifida (assembly GCA_028751855.1). Taxonomy (NCBI): domain Eukaryota; kingdom Viridiplantae; phylum Streptophyta; class Magnoliopsida; order Asterales; family Asteraceae; genus Ambrosia; species Ambrosia trifida. Next base: position 138,691,338 of record CM054125.1, read on the forward strand.
GTTTAGCAGGCACATGAAAAGGTGGCATGCTTTCTGTATTGATTTTGTACTTTGTAATTCACAATAATAAGAAGCAATGATTAGTTCAGTTAAATTTTCAAGGTAAATTCATTATATGAAGGATTAACGAAGCATCTTTTTTTTGAACGGCCAACGAATCAATTCCGAGCACTCTCGGGCACCCTTTTGGCGAATCAGGTACTCGAGAGTACCCGGGCCACCAATTGCCACCAATTCCCGGGAAAACCCGACCACTCACCCGCTCGAAGGCACGACGGTGAAATAGTCGGTAAAACCGGTTAGGATCAGGACTTGAACCCAAGCCAAGGCCGGGTCATCCCTCATTTCCCATCCATCAATGTCCTCCAAATGTAGCCAGCGGGAATTGAACCCAAGCATCCCATAGGAAACTTTAAGCCCTCAACCAACTGGGCTACAAGTGTTGGACGATTAACGAAGCATCTATCAATCGGATTTATCATAACACTTTTGTTACACAACCAGTAGACAGTGGCGAAGCTTGGTTCGCCAATCGGCGGGGGCCGGACTCAATTTTTTTCGATCGGTAGTGGGAAATCGGCGGGGGCCGGACTCAACCCGGACTAAATTTACATACGAAAATCGCAAATTTCCACTACTGCGCCAAAAAACAGGGGGGGCCAGGGCCACCCCTGGCCCTCTCAATGCTTCGCCCCTGCCAGTAGATAAGTGTACAAACGGGATATTATTTGCACCTTATGCTCGAAATCTACACGGTTATGTAACCACCTAGCCAACTATCGTTTTAATGACCCAAACATACATTCAATATCTGGATATTTTGCTTACCCAGCTACTGTTTTACGGATACACGCATGTCTTATGGGCACTTATACGTAATGCATGGAAGTGCGCAAACAAAACTCAAATATACCTTTAGGACTCCAAACATCATTTGGTGAATTTCACTAGTTAGGGGTTGTTTGGTTGATTAAGTGTTGAATCATTAAGATGTTTTAATGGTTAAGATGCTCTGAATGGTTAAGAGCTGAATCATTCAGCATCCCTTATTAGCTTAATGGTTCAGCACTTAATCATTCCATTCAGATGCCGAAACAAACAGTCTGAATGCTGAATGATTCAGATCTGAATGGTTAAGAGGCTGATTAAGAGGCTACCAAACAGCCCCTTAGTTTTGCTTATTATATAAGATCAAGTGGTAATATAAATGGAAATTTGCTTTCAAAAGTGATGAAAATGACCTTCACAAGCTCTAAGCTGATCTCATAAACTGGGACAAATATTATCGACTCTCAATCAGAACTTGATGTCCATTGATTAGGAAATTAGTAGGGTGACCATTCAAACTCATGCGCGCAAATATCTTCTCAATCTTAGATTCGAAATTCGGTGAGTTGAATCAAACAAGACATATCGATCGACTTGGTAGATCAAACAAGACATAATAGATCGACTATTCTTATTTTTATTTTAAAGCTTTCTTTGGGCCACATACCAATTGTGAGAACTCAAGCTACACTTTTGGATTGTAAATGTGAGCTCTTTTAATCATATTCCACTATTGTTTTCATGTTTGGGATAATTTCTTCCATATAATTTGAGTATTATTATAAAAGTAGTTTATAAAGACATGGGCTCACATACTGTTTCAGAGGGTATGGTTATAATTTTAATGTTCACAAGGTTAAATGGTCTCCAACTTATGACGTATCACAGTATTCACGATTTATAATGGGTGTAATTGCATCATTTTAAGCGAGCTTTGTCAGTTTAAGTTATCCTGACGGGTAAAACAAGCTTCGAGAGCTCTAGGCTGCTTAATTGAATGAGCATGCATGATCCTTGAGAGTGTACTTCAAGCAAGCATGACGTCCTTTAAAGTATTGCGACTCCCAAATCTAATTTTAACTTGGTAATGAACATAATTAGGGTATACTTGTGCCTTCGTTTCTTAGTAAGTCACATTTTAAACAAAATCGATCTGAACTTAAAGTGAGTTACACCATTACGATACATTTTAAAATTACCTACACACAATAACCACCCTCATATGTGTGTGTATAACTTAACATGCATCATTATATATAAATACCAAATTAAACATTAACTGTGTAGTATGTCAGTATTTTAGTCCTTACTTTTGAATACGGATTTGGTTCCAACCTTTTGTTGCATTGTAATGTGTTAAGTTCCTAACATGAGGAAACACTAAAAACGAGTGTTAATTGTGAAGTGATCATTTCATCATTTTTCTAATTTTTCATGAGAAAATGAATTTTATATAAAATAAAAATAAACAAATCAATCCTTCCCTTTCTCCTTTCATCTTTGTCAAATATTAGTCGAAGCAATTCTCTCACATCAAACATGGGCAACGTTTCTAGCTTTATTAAAATACCATAAAGATTCATTATACAAATCACCTTTACAAAACTAGGGTCATCATATTAAGGAAAAAGAAAAGAATGTTAATATTATAACCCATCTTATCATGTAATTTTCATTCGTCTAGTCACAACTGAAAGAGTGTTCGCACAATATGACAAGAAACACAAGAGTATCCATACTTCAATCATTTCGATTATTAACTTCAATTCAATAGAAAACACCTATAAAAATCGTACCATCTAAATTTAAGGAGATATAATTTAAAAAGAAAGATATACATAAAATTACCCAACCTCACTCTTGTGGTGAAGTGGGATGGAAAATGAGAGTTAGAGCTTGAGGCTGAAAGGTCTCAAGTTTGAATCTGAACCTACCCGGGTTTTATGGCGGGCGAGTTTTCCCTATTCAGAAACTTGCAAACTTAGGCTATCCAACGCTATTGGCAAACCCAAATGTATGAGGAGTTTTCACCTAAAAAGCAGGCATTCCCGGGTAGTCGGGCATTAATTTCGTTGTTTTAACCTAAAATTACCCAAAGGTGAGTCACAAATTAATATTATCACTTTCAAATAATCATTACTCAGATGAAATCAAATCTTAAACATTCAAATACCCACAACAATTATTTCAGAAATCTTAAGTATAAAAACTTCATCTCTTGTTTGTTACAAAACTCATCATCATCATCATCATCATCATCATCATCATCATCATCGTCATCATCGTCTTCACATACCTCAGTAACTCCAATCATCAAAACCCTAACTAATCCAAACCACACCATCACCGCTTCAACATTATTATAACATACTATTATTTTAAATGATAGTATCCTATAACTGACACTTTACAACATTTAACAATCACTCAATGGGAGCCAGCAGAAAGCTACAAATAGAGATCGATAGGGTTTTAAAGAAAGTCCAGGAAGGCGTCGATGTTTTCGATAGTATCTGGAACAAGGTATTTATTATTATTATTATTATTATTATTATTATTATTATTATTATTATTATTATTATTATTATTATTATTATTATTATTATTTGTTAAACGAGTAAGTTAATGTGTAACGAGTTAACGATCGGTGGTTATGATAATAATAATAATATAATATTGTTGATTAGGTTTATGATACGGATAATGCGAATCAGAAGGAGAAGTTTGAGTCTGATTTGAAGAAGGAGATCAAGAAGCTTCAGAGGTATAGAGATCAGATTAAGACATGGATACAGTCTAGTGAGATCAAGGATAAGAAGGTTAGTTTAGTTTAGATAATCTATATTATTATTATAGATTATTATTATTATATTGTTAGTTGCTAGTGGAGTTTGGTTGTTTTAGCTTACTATTATTGCTTATTAATAGTTTAATACTTTCATAGATGCTTATTATGAATGCTGTTTGTATAAGTTACAGAAGTAATAATTATTGTTTGCTTTAGTGTTGTGGTATTGATGATAGTAGTGAAATTTGCGGCATTATGTCACGGGGTTATGTTTTGATCCCAGTGCAGGGATAAGCCAATCCATCCTGCTTAGATTAGGGTCTCATTGGTTTCGTCCTGCCTAGGACTCATCAGGAGAGTGGCAACGGCTCTCGACCAGTGGTGCGTTCCTTGGATAGACATGACTAGAAACGTACACCGCCTTATTTTGATGGGGCCGTCCCTGATGAAGTTTCGGATTGGCTAGTGAGCCCAGGCGTTTAAGTACATCTCATAGCAAAACGACCTTCGAACATTTGGCACGTAACAGTTAGCTAGGTGTTGTTCTGTTTGTAAATGCTTTTCTTAGGTGTTCATATTTCTGTCATTCTGGCAGAGTTGTTTTGTCTTTGGAGTTCTATCACAATTCTGTGTTTAGTAATTAGGTTATATACTATGATTCTAAGATAATCATTTGTTTTTCAAATGTGTATTTTTTTTTTGTTGACAGCAGAATTTTTGTTCTGAAAATGTTGACATAGGTTAGTGCCTCTTATGAGCAGGCTTTGATGGATGCACGGAAGCTCATTGAAAAAGAAATGGAACGTTTTAAGATATGTGAAAAGGAAACAAAGACGAAAGCATTCTCTAAGGAAGGCCTCGGACAACAGCCTAAAACAGTAGGCATTGCTATACTTCATTATGTTGTTTATGAATCTGAGTTGCGCATTTGTGGACATCACCCTTTTCTACATATTTTAATAAACTGTAGATTAACGGTTTTAAGTCTGTTTTAGTGAGGCTTGTTTGTTGATTGTCTGTTGTAGGATCCAAAGGAGAAAGCCAAGTCAGAGACTAGAGATTGGCTGAACAATACGGTAAGAAACCATTGTTTTAGCGTGTGGCATTGCCTCTTGCTCTTGTTACTTGATAGCTGTTGTACCTATTATTATTTTTATTAATATGTTTATGTTTTGCATGATAGCGTCTTCAAATTCACTAGTATTTTGATTATTTATAATGTATCTATAAATCAGTTGGATATTGTACTTGGGTATACTTTTTTGTTAGGTGTCGGAGCTGGAATCCCAAATTGATACTTTTGAAGCTGAGATGGAGGGGCTATCTGTTAAAAAGGGGAAAACAAGGCCACCAAGATTGGTAAGATAAACTAGAAGTTCAACGCCTTTCAACTATATGTTACTATATCATGATTTGATAATCAAGTTTCACAGACCCATCTAGAGTCATCAATCACTCGGCACAAGGCTCACATAATGAAGTTAGAGTTGATATTGAGACTGCTGGATAATGATGAGTTGAGTCCTGAGCAAGTTAATGATATTAAGGATTTTTTGGACGACTATGTGGAACGCAATCAGGTTTTTCTCTTAGAATTTTTTTCATTAAACTTCGAGTCTTGCTTGTGTGTCAATACTAAGGACTGTTCTCATCTCTTCTACAGGAAGATTTTGATGAATTTGAAGATGTGGACATGCTATACAGCACCTTACCATTGGACAAGGTAGAGTCACTCGAAGATCTAGTTACCAGCGGTCCACCTGGTCTTGTTAAGGTAAACTGAAAACATATTGTATTGTTCGGTTATTTTTGAAATTTTCATAAGTATAACTACTTTCATCTCTCTGTCTATGATATTATACAATATTTAAGTCTCCAATCAACAATGGGTATGTAAAATTGCAATAGTAACACAGTAATTCTTTTTTCATTTAGTTTTCTTTGTTGAAAATACCAACTGTCAGCATGTCATGAAGAGTAGGCCAAGATCATAGGTTTATAAGAGTAATTTATGTTTTGGCAGGGTGTTGGGGCTACTGGTGCTGGTTTAAGCATAAAATCTGCCTTGTCTACATCTTCAGTTCAGTCGCCGGTATGCAACAGCTCTACTTAGAAACATGAATGAACTGAATGTAGTTTCTAAGTTTCAGTATTATATATGCAATTTATAGCTTATACAACCTATACGGTAATTTTGTTAATATGTGAAATTTGTTCTTTAAACAAGTTGACTTTTATTCTATTCTTATTTCTTCTTTTGTTATTTATCTGTTTTTAGTAGTTCTGATATGCAAACATGGTCTTGGTTTTTTTTTCCTTCCCCTTTTAGGCCACAGCTACATCATCTGTTCAACAGGGAGATACAGTCCAGGAACCAGCTAATGATGCGGGCCCTAAGAACACTTCTATTTCATCGGCTTCTCCAACATCAGCAGGAATCCATGCAATCTCTGTAGGTTCAAGTTCTGTTGAGGGAATTCTGGACAATTCAACCTCTTCCGTTTCTTCCCCATCAATAAACAATGCCCCCAAGGGGGAAGAGATTGGTCGAAAACCATCTCCAGCCCTTCCCGAAGCAGGGTTAAAGAATATTGGTAGAACTGGCGTGACCAGTATACCCTCGATCTCTATCCCAGTTACCTCTGGTGGTACGGTTTCTAGCAGTGGATCACTTGGTGTTTCTTCAGAAACGCCACGGAGGGCTATGTTAGGTGCTGATGAGAGACTTGGCAGTAGTGGAATTGTGTCACCGTTGGTTTCTTCTATTAGCAGTAGAATGATATTGCCGCCAGGTGGCAAGACCAGTGATGCGGTTACTGGTGGTGACAATGGCAGTAATGTTGAGGCAGGAGGTGTTACAAGCAGGGTGTTTACAGCTTCTGGAGTTCCTGGTATACAATGGAGGCCAGGAAGTCCCTTCCAAAGTCAACATGAAGGGGTATGTTGTTAATCTTTCTCTCTCACTACACACACACACATATCTCAAATATGTATCAAGAGTATACCTAATACCCTAGTTTTTCTGTTTTTAAGTGAGTCACACTTAGTTTTGGATAGGTTTTGCGAAAGAATAATAAAAATAATTGAAACAAACAAGTTGCATAGTTGTGGATATAGTTCTAGCTGATGGGGTAAAATAGCTAAATATTTGAAAGCAAATAAACAAATTGATTGACATAAACATATTTAGCCATCATACCTTTTGTGTTTGGAAAATTGAATAGTCTTGTCAGTGGTTTTAGATTATATCATCAATTAGCAATCACAAAAGCCTTAACATCAGAAAAAAGAAGTTTCATATAAGATTACTAAAGAAGTAAAGAGTAATTTAGTTCTAAAATTTTGATACATATAATTGTTAGATATAAATGTTTTTTCTAGCTATGAACCTTAGATATTTTTATGCTACGTATTTTGACAGATTCATAGAAGACCTGAAATTGTACCAGATCAAAGGGAGAATTATTTGCAACGGTTGCAACAGGTACAACAGGGTCAGGGCACCCTACTTGGCATGCCTTCCCTTACTGGTGGAAATCTTAAACAATTTACTACACAGCAAAACCCACTTCTTAAACAGGTATGTCTTTTGTCTTGAATCTCTTGATCATTATTATCTTATTATTAATGTGTTTGGATGTTATGCTATCTATTTTATATGTAAGTGAAATGTCTTACAGTTCACTTTGTTTATGATTACAGCTCAACTCTCAAAGTCCTGCTGCATCACCTCAAGGTGCAGGTTTTATTGCTGCCACATCAGAACAGCAAAAACCTAGTCCAATCCATTCACAGGCTGGTCAGCACACACTCATGCCAACTGGTTTGAAAGATACTGGTATGTTTAAATGATTAAATAACAGCCTTGGACTTTTGTGTTTTAAACGTAGCGGTTTAAAGTTTGTATTTGCCTTAAAATGTATTAATTTTTGTAAATAACAATCTGTACTCTCAAGTAGAAGCTGGCCATGTGAAAGCTGACGAACCTCAGCAACATCAAAATCTATCGGATGATTCTGTCACAAGTAATGTGGTTGAAAAAAATTCTGCCAGTGAGGATGATTCAAAGGTGTCACACACAGCAGATACTCAGGTATATTTTCTAGGCTTTGTATTTTACCTTTGATAACCGTTTGTTGCCAGCAGGCTATCCAGAAGTGATCATTTAGATAATCAAAAGCAAGTTCTAGCGTTCTGCTTGTCCAAACATTAAAAGCTGATTATTTTTACAAGTCAACATTTGTAATTTATCAATTGCTTTTGCAACTGTATCTGTAGGCTGGAGTATCTGGCTCAGTGACTGAGGCAGAGAAAGTTACCCGGGATGTTGATCTCTCTCCTGGTCAACCGTTACAGCCTGGTCAAACCGCTAGCCTTGGGGTCATTGGTAGAAGAAGTATATCTGACCTTGGTGCAGTTGGTGACAGCCCCAATGGCTTAAGTTCAACCATGGGTCCCATTTATGATCAGCAATCCATCTTGCAGTTGCTGGAGTCTTCCTTTTACAAGCTTCCACAACCCAAAGATTCTGAACGGGCGAAGACTTACATTCCAGTACGACGATTTTGTATTCCTTATGCTATACTCCTTTTAGTCAAACCTTTTAATTTGGGTTTATTTAATAGTTACCTGTAAAACAGGTAAAATATAGGCTAAATGAATGGGTCAAATGAGCTGAGCAGGTCAGATCGGTTGAAACTTGAAAGATGTCCCAAGTGTAGCTTTAATGCATAAAACCTCCTAAATCGTGTTATACAGAAATTAGATTATTGTGGAAATAGTATAATATTTGTAATCATATATGACACTAATATATAATATGTAAAAGTGCATTAATTCTCAATTAAAAAGTTTAAAGAAACGTTGACAAAAAAAGTTTTGGCAAACTGTATTTGGAATGATTTTGTTAATTTTTTATTGATTGTTTTTTAAATGATACAGTTTGGTAATCATATACGAGTATCTGACATGCTAATTCTCAATTAAAAGTTTAAAGAACTGTGACAAAAGTGCTACGGGTCAATCCAACCTGCCGAGTACCAAAATCTACCTATTTTGACATGTTACCCAACATTTTGCAACCTCTACATCTAGTACACATGTTGTGAATTTCTTTCTTTATTTATTTTTCAATTTGTTATACTTTTCTGGATTACAGAGGCACCCTGCTGTGACCCCTCAAAGCTATCCCCAAGTGCAGGCTCCGATTGTTAGCAATCCAGCCTTTTGGGAACGCCTCGGATCTGATAGCGCTGGGACCGATACTCTGTTTTTTGCATTTTACCATCAGCAGGTCTTTTGACATCTTAGTTATTCTCCTGTACTTCCTATGTTACAGTACTACACATATATTGAATCTTGCTCTATAATGTGTTTTTTTATACAGAACACATATCAACAATATTTAGCTGCAAAAGAACTGAAGAAACAATCATGGAGATACCATAAAAAGTTCAGCACATGGTTTCAACGACATGAAGAGCCCAAGATTGCCACCGATGATTATGAACAGGGAACTTATGTCTACTTCGATTTTCATATGGGCAATGATGAGATGCAGCAAGGCTGGTATGATCACTTAAAACCTTGCTTTTCATGTATTGTTTATCTTACTGTATTTAAAGGTGGCAAAATGGACAGGGAGGGGGCGGGGTTAACCACTTGACCCGAAACACTTTGTCCCGATTTTTTTTTTTCTGTAAACATGGTTTGTGTACCGATAGTACATTTTGGGCTAATTTCAAACCATTTTGTTGTGGCTGTTCGTGTTGGTTTGCGGTCCTATAACCGAGCCTAAACACCACCCAATTAGTTAATCTTGACACTTATAAGACGGGTTGGTCAGGCCAATGGGGAGCAGATTTAATATATCATTTATTGATTTATTATTTACAAACGAGTTAAAAAGAGGCGGGTCAGGTCAGGTCAGGTCAACCCGAAGCTGACTTGTTTTGAGTTACATGTGTCATACGTCAACCCATTTACCACCCCAACCTTAGCCCGTTTTTTTCTTGATGGGATTTGTCTCCCTTATAGTTTGTTGATAATTTCTTTGATTTGTTCTGATTGTTTTGCTGACGGTTGGTTTAAATTGATTTGCAGGTGCCAAAGAATAAAAAATGATTTCAAATTCGAGTACAGTTTTCTTGAAGATGAACTCGTTGTTTAAACACACTTATGGCCCCTTTTAATGTTTTGCCATATTTTCAAGTTCTGCACAGTTGCATTGCTGCCTACATGGTCAGATTTCTTTCTAGTTTCATTAAATATGGAAGAGATATATAAATAAGTAGTTATACATGATGTCAACCACATCTGTTTTCAAACCTTCTTAAACCAAAAAATGACTTAAAAAAATACAAAATATCGTAACATAGTACTAAATTACAGGAAATGAGAAACGAAGGATGTGCTCGAAAATGGTTTTTAAGTTATGAGAGAATTTTGTTAAAATGTTTATTTAACAAAACCTGTGAGCATATAAAGTTTCTCTGATTAACACCATAATATATTTTCTGGTTATGTTTCAAATTTATGTTGAAATGTTCAGTATCTATCTTAAATAAATGGATTGACTTGTAATTGTGTCATTTAAATTATGAAGTCACAATAAAGCCAAATATAGGGGATGAAGGGAGATGAACCCACTGACATTTATGTCTTCTTTTTTTTTTTTTTTTTTTCTTACTAAACCCACTCATTTCAACCCGAGTCATTTCGCTTAGAACTCAATTAGGCCCGGCCGCCCGGACCCAACTGATATTTAAAATGACCCATTTTGACATGTTAAGTCTCTTTGGAAAGTCGGGTCGAGTTAGCTTTTTTTTTTTTTTTTAATTAAAAAAAAAAACTAACTCGACCTGACTTTCCAAAGAGACTTAAGCTGTGAAAATCTGTAATGCTTGCGGTTTGTCTCAAGGACGTAGCATTGCGAACACCATTTCAAGGGGGGGGGGGGGGGGGGGGGGGGGGGGGGGGGGGGCTTTGTTCATCCTTTCGGTTCCTAGTGATGCTAAAAAACGTAAGAGGCGGACCTACTCAAATCATATAAAACGTGGAAACCTAAATTAACACATGAATTTTAAATAAATTTTATTAAAAATTTTGCATTTCCTAAAAACGAGAAAATGAACATGGCTGCTTGAATCTTTGTACTTTTTTGTAACCTTTAATGTCTCCCATTTTTGAAATCTCGCATGTGCATTTGATATGATGATGTGTGTAAAGATGGTCTCAATAGTCAAATATGAAGCACAAGAAGCCAAAATTTGCTTCTTTAGCAGTTGTACTGTTTGCAGCATGTGTGTAAATATGCTATGATGATGAATGTATTCTTTAATTGAACATGAGAAATCTTGCAAAGGGAAGTTGTTTCCAACTTTCTATTAATTTGAAAATGGTCTATTGTAGCAAACAAATATGTGTACTATTGAAATTATGGTTGCAAAACTCGGTTTGGGCTTGTACTCGGCCGACTAGGGAGTTGAGAGTACTCGGCCTATACGGGGAGTATTCGGCCAACTCGGCTATACTCGGTGACCTAACGAGGAGCGAGTACTCGGCGATTTGAAAGCCCTGGAGGCCGACTTGTACAACCTTGATTTAAATAACATATTATAAGAGCACATATACTAAATAATATTATCCTTTATATCAACAACTTGATAACGTGTTTTTAAATATGAATCCGACCCATTTTAGCATATATAAATAAAGTAAATTATAAGTTGAAAAATCATGAAAATAAAATGCATAATCAAAATTTTGTATATTTGAAAAATGTATATAAAGTTCGCAGGAAATCATGTTTTCCCATAACGCATGTGAGGTGGCACTCTTCCGAAAATTTCAAACCCAATATAAGACCTTCTGTAGTGGTCTTGCCCCATAGCGCCCCCTCCTTAAATATTATTGGCTGCAAGAATTGGCACACCAATCAAAGAATTTGGAGCGTTATCATCTTAGCGCTAAACACACATTTTAGGATTTTTTTTGGGATTTTTAGCGCCCCATAGCGTCCCCGTAGTGGTGTTTGGGGCGCTATGGGTGGATTAATGCTCCAATTGGCGCCCCACTACACATGGTCTAAACGAACATATGCGTTGTGGGTGAAGTTTGTTGTGGAGAGGTTTTGAAGGTGATGGCATCGCTCACATTTTCAATGGAAGTGTTTTGGGGCATATGTGGTGTCTAGGTGGAGAGAGTGGAAAGAGAGTAATAAGTTTCATTTCATTCGGAAATTAAGACGTTTTAAACTAGTTTCTTTTTTAGAGAGAGGTATGGATAAAGGTAGAACGAAGAAGATATGAGTGATGATGCCATTGTTAATGTTCTTACCAATGACATGTACATACGTATTTAGCTTCATAGCTTAGGTGTATGAGCTTAAGCATTAACGGAAATATGGTTTAGAGACTTGGATACAAATCCATGTCCGCCTTTTTCCGTCTTTACCCCATCAAATAAATTAAGAACAGGTTGTAAGATTATCTTCAATCAATGGTTTTTAGTTCAACAAATGCCGACACAGATTCCATTTTGGAAAAGAGTGGAGAACCGAGCTACAAAATAGTGAAAGAGCGACTCCCTGGTCCGTGTAGGGAGAATGTCGGTTTTGTGAGAGGGGAGGATAGAGAAGGCTAGTGGTTCGTGGGGCAATCAATGGTTAGCTTTGGTGTGGCATTGTTTGTGCCTTTGTCGTGTTGCTAAAGCTGTGAGAATAAGGTCGTTCTTTTTCTTTTTAAAACTGTTGTATCTAAAGTCCTCAGCATCGATTTCCGCTTTTTGTTTTCATTTTGAGATATAATTTAGTTTTTTCATAAATATATTATTATTATTTTATATAGAATAAATCAATATAAGTTTAGACACGTGTCATTTACTGAAGTCATCTATTTTCTTGGTCTTCTCGCTCTTTTCTCCTACTTAATTATGGATGCTTATCCTTTAAAGATATTATTTCTCTTACTTAATAAATGATACATATCTTTTCATTAAATATATTGTTTTTATCTTACTTATTTATGGATACTTATTTTTTTAATTAAAGATAATTATTATATTATTATCCAAATAAATTTAATATAAAATTAATTATTAATACTTTAATTAAATAAACATATATTCTTTTTACTTAAAAACTTCATCAAGTTTAAATTTATATGAGCTAAAATATAAAAAATGAAAAATATTTAAGATATTTGTTTTTATAAGTGATATCTACAAAATTTCAAATACATGATGTGGTTGGATGGTAAATAATATTAAAAATATAATATGTTAAATAAAAAATAGGTGGTATTAGAAAATCAAAGTTAATTCCCATTAAAAAAAAAAGAGTTTTAAAAATTAACTTGACAAAATTTATAACTATTATGTAATGTTCATTTTTTAGATACAATCTTGACGACTATATATGTTATAAAATTGCATTATATGTTTTCTTAAACATATTTTTTTATTAATTATATAAATTACATTTATCAACTGTATAATACACAGTATTAACTTAGTATATAATAATACCTCGTAATCATAAGTGTGCAATTTTATTCCCTTTTTTTTCTCAATAAATTTTATTGTTAAATAAAATCTTTCAACATTATTGTAAAATACGTGATGTATGCAATTTATCAAGGAAGTGACCCTATACTTTAAGACCCCCAACATGGACAAACCCATCATAAGGGCACCGGGGTCAAGCGATCCCACACTTGTTTTCATATGTTACGTATGCTATCGGAAATCAATTGACCCATAGTTTTCGGTAACGCCTATATGTTTAAATTGAACGATGATAAATGGTTGAAGTTGTAACCTCATTTATAACTACACTTTATCTTTGTCAAACTTTCTTTTAGGGCTTCTAAAAATAATTTATATGTTTCACACGCCACCATCTCATTTTTGCACCCTAACTTGATTTTAAAGGACTTTTAGGCATCTCATTTATCCTAAGTTAGCATTCTTTTCAAATGGTTTTAAAAACATTATTTTTAAAGGTAAAGAACACATATTTCACTCTTGTTTTGAGGAAAAAAAACACATTTTTAATAGGATTAAAATTTATTTAACTAGTAATCTTTTGTAAAGGGTTTTAACGTTTTGTTTCATTATACTTCTATTTTTTTTTTTTTTCTATTTTTTTTTTTGGCCTTAAAAATATAATTCATTAAAACAAAATACGAAATTTGAAGGTAAACGGACACAAATATTGTATCTTACTCCAAAAGAAAAAAGAAATGGAAATGATGCATGAGATACCATTCGGATAAGAGTTATAACTACTTAAATAGTTGTATGTTAGCTAAATAATAATCTATACATATAATATTTAGGAGCATTTTGGGACACTTGGCAATCATTTACCACCCTAGCATTTAATGGTCATCCCTCATGGTACAATGTGGTAATTTATAAAATTTTCTTTTTTTTTAAATCAAAAATGCCGTAAATATATAAAGCAAATTAAAACACGCTTATAACCTAACCCCAATTTCTTTGCAATCGCCGTTCAACCAAAACCCTAATCATAGACGATCGGCGATCGTCCATATCAGAGCTTCTCTTCCCGTCTTCTTCATCTCATCTTCAAGGTATTCTTTCTTCTATTCTTCCTGATTTGTTTGTCGATTAAGTTTTTTTTTGTATGTGTTTTGTCTGATTTCAATTATTTACCTTATAACATTATTGTTTTCTGATTCGATTGGTATTCTACTTCATATTGTTTTTATCGTCCATTCGGATTTGAAATCCTGTTTACATACTACACTGCTTTTAATTAATCTATTGTTTTAGGGTTTTGATTTAGGGTTTTGGTTTAGGTTTTAATTAATCCTGTTTACATACTGATGATTATTATGGAAAATATGTTTTTGGTCTCTATTTAGTTTTCATGTTTTAGCTTTATGATTCGATTGATGTTTTATAGAAACCTTAGAACCGATTGTTATGATTTAGTTTTTGATTAGTGGTTTATGTTTTAGGTATCGATTCATGGTTTAAGAAATACTTTATTGGTTTGGTACTATTTAAGCGTTCAACTTAGAATGATTTTCCATTTATGTTATAGGTTTGTATTAAGTTTGAATGTTTTAGGTTTGTATTTAGTAAAAATGGTTCAATTGATTTAGTCTTCAATTTATGTTATAAGGAACCTAGGAATGTTTCAGGTTTCGATTTGTAGTATGTCTGAAATACGGATTACAAATATTATCCCTAATTGCTAAGCGGAACATTATTCGTAGTAATATGTTTTAGGTTTGCATTTAGTAAAAATTGTTCAATTGATTTAGTCTTCAATTTATGTTATAAGGAATCTAGGAATGTTTCAGGTTTCGATTTGTAGTATGTCAGAAATACGGATTACAAATATTATCCCTAATTGCTAAGCTGGACATTATTCGTAGTAATATGTTTTAGGTTTGCATTTAGTAAAAATGGTTCAATTGATTTAGTCTTCAATTTATGTTATAAGGAACCTAGGAATGGATTGTTATCATACATTGTTTGGATTAGGTTTGCATTTAGTAAAAATTGTTCAATTGATTTAGTCTTCAATTTAGTCTTCAATTTATATTCTTTATGTTATACTCATATAAACATTACTTTGCTGATATGTATTTGCGATTATCTTTTGTGGTTGCTACAGGTGCATACACGTTCGGAATACAATGGTTTATGGATTTTGGATTGAGTCGGAGGGTAACAACCGTGTTTGTATTGTAAGATATCTGTTACATGCTAAAATGTATATAGTACAGTATGTTTATACTTTTCCTAATAATATTTTAATTTTTGTAATTCTTATCAGGCGTTACCAAAACTCTATCAAAAGTGGATCGAAGATTATGGTTATCCTACAGGTAACACCAAAATCCGTACCTTGGACTCTAAAGTCTATGATATTAAAGTGTTGAATATTGCTGGCAAGTGGTTCTTCTACAATGGTTGGAGAACAATGATTACTGAATTGAAGTACCCATCTGGGTGTAACTTTCTATTTCAGTATGAGGAAAATCTTCGCTCTTTCAGGATGATAACTTTCCATCAAGATGCAGTGTATGCAGCTGGTAACTTTTTTTACTGCAGATTGTCCAATCCTTATACCAGTGAGAAGCGTCTGGTATGTGTTTTTTTTAATCAAATAACATCATTATATTTTATTATACAATTTTTTGATAAAAAAAAAACTTATTTTAACCCCTGTCAACATTTTTTGTGTTTTTTCCAGCATGTTAGTTGTTACGTTGTTCATGGTTTAATGAACAGACAATTCCCGTTGGACCCCATTGCAGTTAGAGCTCCTCCACGTAAAAAGTTTCAGATACAGCTAGCAGTTGATGATGGTTTCTTTTATGTCACTAAAGGATGGCCTTTCATTAAGGAAACTTTTTCAATCACACCTGATCATCTCATTGTCTTCGAAATCATTGATGAGGTCTTCTCTGTTTTCTTAAATATAAATTCTAAATCTTTAGTTTTATATTTTTTGCTCGCTGTATACGTCATAAGGCTGATAAAATGTATATACTTCTTTTTGGTTTAACAGAGCACATACAATATGTCGATTTTTGAGAAAAACAAGCTTACTCTTCCTCCTGAACTTAAATGGGAAGCTGAAGTTAAGGAGGAGGATGATGATGAAGATATCATTGTCGTTTCTACTGATGATAGTGAGGAGGTTGTCGTTTCTGATGATTTCAGCGAGGAGGATGAAGAGGACACTGATATGGAGGAAGAGGACGATGATTCTGAGGAAGAGGACGATGTAGGTGTGCCAGTGGTGTTCGTTGTTGACAGGCACTATGTAAGTAATAATATTTATTTTTTAAATGTATTAACTTAGATGTATTTTAGTCCTGTTTACATACTACACTGATTTTAATTAATCGATTGTTTTAGGGTTTTGATTTAGGATTATGATTTAGGTTTTAATTAATTCTGTTTACATACTGATGATTATTATGGAAAATATGTTTTTGGTCTCTATTTAGCTTTCATGTTTTAGGTTTATGATCCGATTGATGTTTTATAGAAACCTTAGAATGGATTGTTATGATTTACTATTTGATTAGTGGTTTATGTTTTAGGTATACATTTATGGTTTAAGAAATACTTTATTGGTTTGTTACTATTTAAGCGTTCAACTTAGAATGATTATGCATTTATGTTATAGGTTTGTATTAAGCTTGAATGTTTTAGGTTTGCATTTAGTAAAAATGGTTCAATTGATTTAGTCTTCAATTTATGTTATAAGGAACCTAGGAATGTTTCAGGTTTTGATTTAGTCTTCAATTTATGTTATTGGTTTGTAGTATGTCCAACCATTGTTCAATTGATTTAGATGTATTTTAGTCCATCAGGTTTATTATAAGTCTTTATATGTTAGTGCAGCCATATTAGTGGTTTATAAGTTGACGACCTCCTAATATGTGTCAACTGTTGTTACTTAGTATTATGTAGATCTTAGATGTTAGGCTTATAACAAATATGGGTCAACTGTTGTTGGTTATTAAGATGTTAAAAATGGGTGAAGTGGTCTAAATGTTAGATTTTACTTTATGGACAAATTAACCACACCTGTTGTTACTTATGTAGACTTCTCAAACAAATATCGGTCAACTGATTTATTTGTTAGATGTCAAGTGATTTAGATTCATTTTAGTTTCAGCTACACACATAGGTCAAATCTGGTCAAATCATCAGATTACACAAATTGGTTACCAGTTGGTCTAAAATATATATTTCATTCAAATGGGTCATCTGTGGTCATCGTTCTCAACTGCACCAATTTAGTTGTTTATTTAGACTTTGTTGACCTTATGAGGTCAAACTGCACTCAAATGGTCTTTACTTGTGATATGGGTCAAATGCCATTTACTATGTAAGTGCAATCATTTATTTTTTAAATCTATTAACTTAAATGCATGTTAGTCGAACAGTTTTATTATACGCCTTTAGATGTTATTGCAGCCATAGTAGTGGTTTATAAGTTGATGACCTCCTAATATGGGTCAAGTGTTGTTACTTAGACTTATTTAGATGTTAATTGTTAGTCTGTTGTCAATTATGGAAAAACTGTTGTTGCTTATTTAGATGTCCACTTATGTCATATCCAAATGAGATGACAAGCTATATTTATATATTATTATTGTATAACTTTCTATTATTTGTTATTTGCGTAGCGTATGAAGACCCCTTGGGCAAGGGAAAACGGGTTGTGCAAGAAGAGGGCTTTGACCATTCGTGATGGTGAGGGTTTTAGTTGGGGAGTGTCTGTTGGGAGGGAAGGTGAACCTGGAAAGTACCGTTACAACATAAGAGGTATGTCAACTTTCGTAGGTGATAAGAACTTTCAGCTTGGTGATCAAATGCATTTCCAGTTTTTCCAAAAGCAAGGTGTGTTCGAGTTCTTTAATGTTGTTAGCGGTAATGGTAGTTAGTTTGGTTAGTGGTGGTTGTTATGTGGTTTGAAGACAATACTTTTTGGTGGGTAACTTTTTTAAGTTAGAACATGATCTATCGTTGGTAGTCACAAACATTTCCACGTTTACTGCTCATGTGGTAAGTCGTGGTTTTTGGGTTTATATATATGTTGATAAACAATAAATTAGTAGGTTATGTATATTGTAATGTTTTTGGGTTGTTTAGCCAGTAAGTTAGCAATGCTTGGATAAGTTAGTAAATCTATTACCTAAGAATCTAAAATAACTGAATTTTCATCTTAAAATTTTACATTTTGATACAAAAAACTATATTTTGTAACATTGGTTGTCCAACTCTTTATAAGAAAAAGGTTTTTTTGAACATTAATTTTGTAAACTTTTGGTAGGTTTAGTTGTCATGTATGATTGTGCATATGATGTTTGGTTTGTCGTGATATATGTTTATGCTAATCCTATTTTGTTGTTTATTGAGTAATTATGAATTGTGTACTGTTTAGGTAGTAGTATTACAATTACAATCATATGGATTTTTATACAAAAAAAAAACTCATCATACATTTTTATATCGGAAAATTTTTTTAACAATCATGTGACATTTTATATTTTTTAAATTTGATAATTTTTATAAAAGTCAAATTTTAGCAACATTGACTTTTCCAAGTCAATCATATTAATGACAGTTTTCCTAAAATATTTTAATTTATTAATTGTTAATAAATATAAATTCCGTTTATATTAAGAAGTTTAAGTTATCTCAATCATTGTTAACAAAATAAATTTAAGATTATTACAATTAACTAACAATCAATATAATTGTATCATCAAAATATTTTTGGTACATTTCAATTATTTAAAACATAAGTTGAATGACTTTGTTTTAAAAAAATTTAAAACCAACCCTTTATAAACTAAAACCAGTTTTGTAACATAAGAGGTATTTAAATTCAATGTTTGGCTATTTTAATTAAATTGTATTACAGTTTTACAATTCTTTTAAATCGCTTAGTTTAAAAAACGAATAATAAACAATTTTTTTCCAAAAAATAAATTCTTGATGAATAAACGAACTTTACCTATAAAAATTGGACAAAGTTAAATGTAAATTACTTTTCTTTTATAAAGCCGTTAGTTAAAAAAATTTATAACAAACAATTTTATTAAAAATATAAAATGAATTATACAAAGTTTAAAATGTACCATACCAAAACGAAATTTAACTTAATAATGGAAACAGTTAAATGTAAATTAATTTTCTGGTCAACTGTTATATTAATGTTGTCATAATTTAGGAATCTTTAGTCAAAAAGTCATCATACATTCTATGACTAACTTTGAAACATTTTTATATCACCAAACCTTTTTAACAATAATTTACATTTTATATTTCTTAAATGTGTTATTGTTTATTTTTAAAGTAAACTTTTAGTAACGTTGACTTTTCCAACTGAATTATATTAATCACAATTTTCCAAAAATATTTTAAATTATGATCCTTAACTAAATAATCTAAACATGTAACAATGGTAATTATGATTTTCTTTTTTTAATCAATAAACGAAATTTAACTTAATAATGGAAAACTTAAATGTAAATTGATTTTCATTTCTAACTGTTACTTTTAAAAAAAATTTCACAAACAATTTTATTAAAAATTAAATTTTAATTATACACAGTTTCAAATGTACCATACCAAAAATCGTATGTATGTAAACAAAATTTAACAATATTAACTTTTAAGTTAATAATGTAAACATATAACAATGCTAATTATATTTTCATTATATAATTAACTTTAAACAAAATTTAACTTAATAATGGAAACACTTAAATGTAAATCAATTTCTGGTCAATTGTTATATTTATGTAGACATAATTTAGTAAGGTTTACTAAAAATAAAAAACTTTACATTTTTATTACATTTTTATGTTAAACCTCTATAAATACATATTAGATTGATCGTACCTAATACTTAGATACCATAGAGTTGTAGCATTATGGATCCAAACAACATTACTTTTTTGAATGACATCACTTGGCGCATGACTTAATATACCATCAAAGTTAGGGTGCTTAGGCTTTGGAAGCGAGAAAATCGAAAAAACCTGGAGAAATTCTTTCTCTTGATATGGTTCTTATGGATGAACAGGTTATGTTTTTAACATATTTTTTTTTAATTTGTTTTTTCCTACACATTTGTTTGTTGCGAAAATTGGTTGTTAATAAATTTTTTTTTTCTTTTAAAACAGGGGTCGAAAATGCAAGCTATTGTATGGAGTAGATATATGAAGAAGCATGAAAAATTCTTACATGAAAATGAAACCTATTATATTTATAACTCACAACTTGCTGAAAACAAATCTACTAAACATTTTTCTAAAGAAGATATGCTCTCATTTACTTTTGAAACTAATATTTCAAAGTGTAGTAAGTTTGATGGAAGCGAATACGGTTTTAATTTTTCATCTTTTGAGTCAATTAAAGGTGGAAATCTGTCTACAGAACAAAGAATTGGTTTGTTTTTATTATACTAACGAAATGTATTTTAATCCTTTTCTATATTGATTATGTATTCGTATAAAACTGTTTTAACTTTTTTTTAAGATTTCATTGGCTATGTTGAAGAATGGACTCCACCAGAACCAACAGAAACTAAAGCTGGTTTGAAAAGCAAGATGAACCTTGTCTTGATCGATCTAGAGTATGTATTTCATATCTGCTACGAATATGTTGGTATAAAACCCTTTATAATTTTCCTTTTAACATACATTCTGTTTATATGTAGTGGCATGAAAATGACCTGTTCTTTGTGGGAAGATTATAGTCATGAGATGTTTGAATACATCAAGCAGAATGAAGATGAAGTTCATGTAGTCCTTATTGTTCAATTTGGAAGCTTTAGCAATTATAAAGGTATGTTATATATTACTTTTTTTTTAGAAATTCCGATTAGATATTTTTGTATACCGGTATTTGTTTTACCTGTTTTAATATTTTTTTTTCAAAGGCAATGTAAGTGTTCAAAATGCTTTCTTTATCACTCGCCTTTTTATTAATGAAGACATTCGTTCTTTCAAGAAAAGGTAGAATAGTTATATTTTTTTGTGTTTTATTTATATGTTTTCAGTTGTTTAAAGATATATAAATATATATTTTTTTTTAATTACAGTTATATTGAAAAGTTTATCTCCAGCGAATCATGTTCTACTCAACGATCCCTGGGATCGTCTGGTAGTATGAATATGTCTGATGAATTTTTGAATAAAACAACTTTTAGCAGTATTCGTGAGCTTCCATTGATAACAGAGGTTCGTATAAAATTAATTTTTTTTTCCTAATAACTTTCTTTCCAAATACATTTCAAGGTTATTCGTGACATTTTTAATTTTGGTTTTGTAGGTTAACAAACAAGTAATTGTTGTTGGAACAATCAAGGGGGTGGATCCTAACGAAGATTGGTATTACCTTGGTTGCGAGTTCTGCAACCACAAGGTTGAGCCAACTTTGAGTTTACCAGATGATGAAGAGGTGAAGGACGTAACTTCATTTAAACAAGTTTTGATTTGCACGAATAAAGGTTGTCCCAAACAGATTGTCTCTGGTGATCCAGTGTAAGAATTCTATTTTCTATACATAAGTTATAATTGTATGATATTATTTATTTATTTTTTATGTTTTAGTATTCATGTTTACGTTTAGTAATTTTTTTACATATAGATCTGATTTTTTAGTTTTGGTGTTTTAGGTATAGGATTCCAATAAGGGTACAGGATTGTACTGGAATTACATCCCTTACATTGTTTGATCGAGAAGCAAAAAAAATGTTGGGCATGTTAGCGATGCAGCTTCTTGAGAAAAGCAAACAGGTAACCTATTTTTTTGAGCTTTAAACAATATATGTAATTCTACTTTGTATTACTTATATGATGTATGATCTACGTTTCTATTGAAGAGAAAGTAATTCCTGTTGAGTTTTATGAAATTGAAGAGAAGAAATTTGCTTTCAAAATTAAAGTAGGGCAATTTAATATTGATAAGCATGTTGATGGTTATGGTATACGGAAGCTTACAAATGATTCGGAAATTGTAGCTTCTCTTGAAGAACGGTTCCTTGACATTCAGGTTATGATTATGATTTAAATATTTTCGTTATAATTACTGTTATGAATCGTTATTATTTTTGTTGTTATTTAGTTATTGTTTAAACCCTTTTTACGTTAATCGGTTCTTTATTACATTTTTTTTTAGATCGAACAACCTCTGCTTGAAAATATCGATGTAGGTGACTCTTCAACACAGAATACGGTGTCTTTGAAGGTTAGTAGTTTACTTGGTCAATCATGTGTTCAGATTACATTTTAATGTAGTTTATTCTAACAATTTATGCATGGCTTTTAATATTGTAGGATTCTGTTGGAGATAACACTACTCCAGAATCATCTTCTAGAGTTAGTTTGATTCGTGATGAAGCTGAGATAAAGCGTAGCTTGGACAAAGTTTACGAAATGGAAGATGATGCAAGTCAGTCAACAACTAAAGTCCTCAAGTCTGAAAAGTTGATTTCCCGTAACAAATCACCTGAGAACACGGTCTTGATTCCTAAGGTTAAAAAATAGGATCAATTACCCGTTTTTTTGAACAATGGTTTATTGTCAGGATTTTTATTTCCTGTGTGTTGACATTTTGGTTTCATTTGTGTTTGCTTTGATTTTGAGACAATTTTCATCTACATAAATTGCGTGTTTACATTTGATGTTTGTTTATTATATTGGTAAAAATTCTGCATGGTTGAATTGTTTTTTAGGATTTAACATTATTGTTGATAGTTTATAAGAGACCCTGTACTCTTATATGGCTAGCTTTATGGTGCTTTATCAAGAGTAAAAATCAGGACTGGCGTGAAGTTACTTATACTTGATGCGGATGACAAGGTGAAGAATAAAACAAAAATGTTTTGTATAAAGAAATATTTTAATGATATTTGATTAGAATATGTATCATTTTCTTTTACATTTTAATAAAATATTTCATCTTATAATAAGATTACAATCAACTTCCAAAGGGAACAATTCCAAATAAGCGTATGTTTCTCAAAGACCATCAATAAAATCCAAGGACAGTCTTTATCGAAGGTTGTATTATATTTAAGAGACCCAGTATTGTCACATGGTCAACTTTATGTCGCATTGTCAACAGTTAAAAGCAAGGCAGGCGTCAAGTTACTTATACTTGATGCTGATGGGAAAGTCAAGACTAAAACAAAAAAATCTTGTGTATAAAGAAAAATATTTTGATATTTGAATAGAATGTGTATTTATTTGTTTTAAATCTTAATAAAATATTTCTGCTACATTTTTTTATATGTTTTACCCCTCAATATAATTGTACGTTGGTGAGCCGCGTGTAACGCGAACAAAGATCTAGTAACAAATAAATAAAAACATATAACTTCTAAAAGAATTAACCATCTCCATTAAATTTTTACATGACGGTCTAAGATGGAAGATTACTACTAAGCCCTTACCCTAACTAGAAAGAAGAAGAGGAATTGACAGAGGAAGAGGACAAAAGAGACATTCTCATCTCCAACACTTTCTTGTGAGAATTAGAATGTTTATGGGTCACAAAAGTTGGGCTCTTAGCGGGCCTATATTCGGGCAGCAGCCTGCCCGACTTGTACCTTACCCCACATGCATTACACAACGTTTTCGGTCCACGTGGCCCTGCCCGCCATTGAGGAGTTCTCTGTGAGAGACAATGTGTGCATTTCCTTCCTTGCCCCTGCCCGCTGCCCCCTTCCTCCTGCCCGAAACTACTGCTATAGGGACTTGTACATTTTTTGGGTAAAATAAGCTCACTCTCGGCTAACCAACGTGTTATTGTTGGGCTTCTTTTTCTCTTGCTTCTTGCCTTGCATGGTACAACTAGTTTAAGCGTGGAATGGGTTTCTTTCACTTTAGGCTGTGCTGTTGTGTTTGTACCTTGTGCATTGAAAGTTGTACTCTGAGGTTTTGGTTTTGGTTCTGGTGGCATGCAATAATTTACACTACTAGATAAACAATCCTCCACAAAAACTGATAGCCATTCCATGTTAATGTCGTCTTCTTCCTGCATTTTAAAATGTGTACAACATTAAATGCATGAGGTACAACTAACAAGTCACAAGTGTGAATTTTGGTTGTAATGAATAGTACCCGGACCCATGATTTATTTAGAGGGTGTTTGGGATTGAGTTTCAAAACAACTTATTGACTTATTGGCTTTTTCAAAAAGTCAATAAGTCAATAAGCTGTTTGTGTAACCCAAAAACACTTTCTGTTTTGACTTTTGGCTTTTAAGGGTGGAAAAACTGTTTTTGAAAAGTTAGAAATCCTGACTTTTGGCTTTTAGCTTTTGACTTTTGAAAAAAAATTACAAATATACCACCCATACAACCAATATTCACAATAAATTAAGCGAAACACTTAAAAAATAACAATTTATTGACTTTTTGACGTTTCTCATCCCAAAAGTTAATCCAAACACTTTTTTTAAAACTCCTTTTCAAAAAGTCATAAGCCAATAAGCATTTCTGAACAAAAGCACTTTTACATTTCCAAACTCAATCCCAAACACCCTCTTAGTGCTCGAATGTCTTTTAACTGGACGGTCCATATTTTTTATTCTTTTTTTTTCCACGAGGGTCGAGTTTTTTTATGCTCGACAATAACAACCATACCCAGTAAATCTCACTCACAGTCAAACTATAGGGAAGGGTGAGATACTGAGACGTAGACAAGCCTTACCTCGCGAGGCTGCTTCTAGGAGACCACAACTCTAAAGTTTTTTTTTTTTTTTTTTTTTTCGTTGCTCAAATGTCTCTTAGTTAGACATCCGGATTTTTGGTTTGTGTTTGTAACCGGTAAAACCAGTGGCGAAGGTTTGTAGGGGCGGGGAGGGGCGGCCGTCCCCCCCGGATTTTTGCGCAGAAGTTCCGATTATATAGTATCCATATAGAAAATTTTGAAAATATAGGGTTTCGACCCCCCGAAACTAGTTTTCGACCCCCCGAAACCAGTGACTTCCGAACCCCGGTGACTTCCGACCCCCGAACCTTCGGGTCAAGCTTCGCCACTGGGTAAAACTAAAAGTTAAAATGTGGTTTTTTAAGGTAATATGACCATGAAAAGGTTAGAAATCATGCTCATTTTTTTCACATTTGTTTTTTAAGTGAGACATGTATAGGTTATAATCTTTTATAAGTTAGTTCAAACATCTCAAGGTCACTCAAAAAACCGTAAAATACGTTACATAAAATAAAGAAAACTGCGAAGGTGTAACCGCAAACTCAAGTTGCGGTTTATGCTCACGTTGACAAACCGCAACCTCAACTTGCGGGTTTCTACCACCTTTTTGTCCAACTTCAGGTTGTAGTTACACCAAAAGCCAAAATCAAAATGTCTAACACAAACCAAATGCAAAAAAAAAAAAAAAAAAAAAATCGTAATGTAACACCAAAAAATGATAAAAAAATCTGTATATAGTAGGTCCATCCATGGTAATGAAGGTACATTTGAAGAGAGAGAGAGAGAGGGTAGTACCATGGAGTGACCGGAGAGGAGGTTATCAAGGCTGCAATGAAGGTGTTGCTCCGGCGGATAGGTGGCCGGAAGACCACCGGAAAGAGGGATATTCTGGCAGAAATTCATAGAGGATTTGAAAGTAGAGTTAGAGAGTTGTATAAACTAAAGAAACTAGAGCAAGAATATTATTTATGGAGTAAAAATGGAGTAAAGTGAATTATTTTCTTTTATTGTTTTCCTTTTTGTGTCGGCAAATAAGAAAAAAAAATGTTTTCAACTTTTTTTTTTTTTTTTTTTAATATTTAAGTTGAAAACCATTACAAATTTACACTAGAATGAGAGATAAATGAGCAAAAAGTCGTGTCTCAGCCTCCTTTTGAACTTTAGAATAGCAAAGCCGACCCTACCGAAAACAAAGCTTTGGTTGTTCGACGTCGAGAAATTGTTGTGCACGACGTGTTGCACTTTGTCTAGGAAATCAATAGCTTCGGGAGCAAGGGACTCACATTGTATCAAAAAAAAAAAACAAAGAGAATGAAGATATGTTGATTCCCTGCATAAGCTTTAGCATGCTTAGCAATTTTTCGTAATTCTGTCTTCAACACAGTCTGGCTAGCCACGAACAGGTTGTTCCTAAGCCCAACAAGAAGGGACACTCTGATAAGGCCCACACGAGAGTTTTTCTCACCTGCCCAATCAAACACGAGAACGTCTGTTGATAGTAGACTGATCTCCCTTCAAACGTGTCTGTCGATGATTTAATGTATCATTATAGCAATATACAAAATCTAAAAATGTGTTTAATTATAAGATATATAACCATCTTCCTCACGAACATTAAAAAAAAATATAAACTTGGCCAAATTTTCTACGTTTGTACACTCTAAAACATTTTTGTTTTATAGAAAAATACAGTAGAACAAATACATGAATAACTTCAATTTTTAAAATATTTTTATACGTACTATAACAAATAATTTAAAGAGAAAAGAACTCAAAATAATTCATCTTAAATGCACCATTTTTAAACCCCAAAAATCATATAGGCACTCATTATACCTTACACTTTTCACCCAGGGTAACAAGTTAACCGTTTAACTGGACTGTAACTAGTTAGCCAATATAACTTAAGCGAATAATTGGACCCAATGGATAACCGATGGTTCAGTTTATAGTTTGGACATAACCGAAAAGTTTTGTTTGATATTTTGTTTTCATGGGTTTTCTACTATTTTAAATTTTGTCATGTTGGTATCAAATATTCGATATATATTTTTAAATAATTTTTAAAACATCGTAATGCGAACCTTTTTCCCAAGAATTAGTCTGTCTATTGATAAAAAAAAAACTTCCGTTTAAATTTACCTATGTGTTTCGCAATGACAATAAATAAGAGTCAAGGACAATCCCTGTCTAAAGTTGATTGTATTTGGAAACTCTTGTTTTTACACATGGACAATTGTATGTTGTGTTATCAAGAGTCGAAACGGACTAAAGATACTAATATTGGACAAAGATGGTAGCGTTACGCACCAAAATTAAATGTTGTCTACAAAGAAATATTTAGAGGTTTGTGAATAACCTTATGAGATGTTAAATTGCCTCTTTTTTTTATATAGGGTTTATCAATGTTTCTTTAAACGTCTTAACAAAGAAATTTGTTTTTATTATTATTTTTATGTTTTATTAAACTATATTTAATCCTTTTGCATGTTCATATTCATTTAGCTTCCATTAGAAGAATTATCTTATTATTCGTTTGATTTCAATCTTTGTTTATAAATCTTGTTAAATCACATTTTAATTGGTGCATCCATTATTGCGTCGCATTAAAAGCCTTATATCGGAATAACATGCAACCAACATCCATATCAATTTGTTTACCTTTTTTTTTTAACGGCAAATTTTTATTACACATTTATTTCACATCATCTTGCATTTGCAAGGATTTGAACACACAACCTTACATTTGTAAGGGGGACACCATACCACTAGACTAAGAGGTCATGTGTTCAATTTGTTTACTTAATATTCAATACATAAAACAACTTGCATACTACAATGTTGATAGAATTTTTTCGTTTTACGTTTAGATCAACCGTGTAACACACGGGTCTCTGACCTAGTATAACTTAAGCGAATAATCGGACCGAATGGATAACCGATGGTTCAATTTTCAGTTTTGGAAATAATCGAAAGTTTTGTTTGATATTTTTGTCTTCATGGGTTCTCTGCTATTTTAATTTTTGTCATGTTGGTATCAAATATTCGATATATATTTTTAAACAATTATTCATGGTTTCCCTTTATCTGAAGGAAAGTGTGTTTTTTTTTTAATCGAATAAGCATTTACTTTAAAAGTATTTAAAAGTCTCCTTCAAAAAAATATTAACTTTTATCTAGTTTAAATTCTCTGATTCTACTTTAAATCTACAGAGTTGTACACCGTGAGAATTGGACCCTCAACGTAAGTAACGTACACTTTGAGAATTGAGCACACCTGTAACACTCTAAGCATATCTCATATCTCCTGTGGACAGGAAAGATCTTGGTTTATAAGTAATGTCATGTCTTATAAATCACCAACGCGTTTTGGGTTTAGTTGATTGTGGAGCACATGAAAACTCTATAGTTAAGCGTGCTCATGTGGGAGTAGTACTAGGATGGGTGACTTCCTGGGAAGTTTTTACTCGGGCAACCAAAAACAAATCAGTGAGCTTCTAGTGGGCAAAACGGACAATATTGGATGATATTAGAGGCGGGGTGTTGGGTTCGAGCTTTTTCATACAAAGACCATTTATGCCCGTGAGCCTGAACAAGCCCAAAAAATTTTTATATTAATATTATGTTATATGTTGTATAACTACTATTTAACATTGGCGAGTCGAGCTCGATCCAAGCTTTGGCTCGTTTAAGCTATCAAAGCGAGCTCGAGCCGAGCTTCTAGCTACTTTAAATTGTTTTATAATTATTTCGAGTTAAGTCGAACCGTGCTCGAGCTTCATAAAAACATAAGAGCATGGCTCATTTACATGGGGGGGGGGGGGGGGGGGGGGGGGGGGGGGGCTTACACTTTCCATGCCCACTCCCTGAGGTCTAATAGGTGAGGTCAAACGTACCAATTAATATGTTGAACACAACAATGTGATTGATTTATTAGGGGGATCGAGAGTAGATTCAGTGAATCAATAGAAGATGGAGTATGTTTGGTGCAACTTGTTAGAATATCCACCAGGATTTCGTAGAATATTGTTTTGTGTGAGAAGTGTAAGAAGGATTAAGAACTGACATGTAGGCATCATGTTTTTATTTTTATTTTTGAATGATGTATTGGGTTGTTTCGGCTTGAAAAACACTTAACACGACAATATATAAAAACTCAAAACACAATCCAATGTATTATAGTCATTAAATTTAAATTACAGATAAAACACCCTAGTAATTACTTAAAACTCCCAGCTTAAAACACCTTAGTAATTACTTAAAACACTCTGTTTAAAATACATTGTTTTCAGTTATTAATTTGTTATGTTTGGTGTTTTTCTAAGCAAAACAAATCAAAACATCATGAATACGTCAAAAAATATGCATACATATCAATTTTTAATCCTTCCTACACTTTTCATACAAACCAATATTCCTATAGGAACCCTGCCATGTCCACCATTTAAATAAATTTTAACAAATTTTTCCCAAAACATCACAAAGTACTATTGCACAACAGAAAGTTACCACTCGCATATTGTCTTGGTTTCGGCAAACATATGATTATTTAAAAATAGGAAAAGGTGAAAAGAAGCGATCTTTATTCTAAATCCATATGAATAACAATAGATGATCGGTAAATTGTCTTAAAAGTTGTACCTCACAGAATTACTATTTTTAGCCTTGGAAAAAGGAATGAAATGCAAGAGATTTTAATTAGTGTCTTTAAACTAAAAAGAAAAGCTTATGAGTTGATAAGTTCATCAAAAGATGAATGTCATTATTACAGGTTTGGGTTGAATAATAACCGAAATTGGCTTGTTTAATAAATATGTTGAATAAAAAAAATACCCTTCTAATATTTGACAAATTTCTCTTTTATTTTGCTGGTCATGAACAAACATAATTCTATACATGTGTAAGTTTTTATTAGCATTTACTAGCCTCTTATTTCATCTATATACAAGTGTCTATATGTATGTATAATTTCATTTTGAAGGTGTATCCCCGCTCGTTGGTTTTTGAGATACTGGGTTTGTGACCGGGCAGGCGATGCGGAAAGCCGAGTCCAAGAAGATTGAGAAGCATGCCAAAGCTTGTGAGGATAATCAACATGTTTTTGTCCCATTAGCCTTTGATACTTTTGGGACGTTGGCACCGGAAGCCATCCGGTTCCTTGCCAGAGTTCAACGGGTCGTTCATAGCAATTGTTCAACCCCCCAGGGGCAAGGATTTGTCTTTAGTAGGTTTAGTTTTGCTATTCAAAAAGGGGGTGGCGGCGCAGCTTGTTGCCCGTCTACCAGTCATTATGTAAAATTCTATTCTCAATGTAAAAATGAAACAGTCTGATTTTGAAGGTGAATCCGACCGACAATTTTAAGTTTTGTTATCGACATTTAAGTGGTTCAAGTCTATTTTCAATTTTTTACAAATGCTTTGAATGTGAGCTTGCCCAGATTTTGATATATTGTTTCAAATCATCAAAAACCCAACCAGGACCAACTCAAGACCGGTACAAAATTAGACATTTACTTTTTATTTCAATTAGTGTGTGTGGTGGTGGCGCTATACCGGCGATATGGCCCCCATAGCGTCGGGGAACACCGCCCCCCAAGCGCTATGAGGGCATTATGCTTGTGAGTGTTATGGTGGTAACGAGCGTTTTCAACATTGGGAGGAGTGATGATTCAGGGCCGGCCCTTAAGGGGTGCGGGGAGGACTCCCGGCTCGGGCCCAATTTATCGGGGGCACATTGATCCTCCGGCAATCTAAGTTTTCTTAACCATGATGTCCTTAATTCGATGGATTTTTGTATGTTTGAGCCCCAAAATTGTTAATCAAGTATAAATCAAAGTGAAGGGTAATTTATATAAAACGGAAAATAAAGAAATGTTGAGAGATGTTAAAAATTAAAGAAGAAAATGAAATAATTTGAGAAAAAAATTACAGGTTTATTAATGAGTGTAGGTGATGCGGATCCACGAACAAAGTAACAAACCTAGGATGAAAACCTAGCGGCGATGATACTTGGCCAACCAAGTTACCAAAGTCGGGACTTAAGATCTCGGTCAACCGAGATTAAAGGAACACTAATACGTTTCTTTGAATAAAAACTTTAATAATAATTCACCATTCAACCAAAAGAGTTTTACAAGCTTAAATAGAAAAACTAGAAAACAATTAATAAGGAAAAGATAAACATGGAATGAAAGATAAACATAAATCCCGACACTTAAGGTCTAAGATATAGAAACTAATTATGAATTAAATTTACCCTCTTTCAATGGTTGAATGGGCTTGCATAATTTGGACCGGTTCTAGCTACTTTTGATACCGGGTTCGAAGTCGTCTTCCGCTTGGCCTGTTATACTTGGATCCGTATCAGTAGGACTAGAGAGGATGTAAAAGATGAAATGAAGAAGGTTCACACTGTAACACCCCAACCGATGGCAGAATCATCGAGGTGTCACGTAGTGACGATTGTTCAAAAGCACATGGTACTAAAATGTAAATATTATTGTATAATTTAAATTGTCTTACATGGATGAAATGGGAAAAATACAAAAGTCTGAACAAAACATGCAATTTGAAATAAATTATTAAAAGCAAGCACTAAAATCCAATGCTATGGAACTAAGATCAAACTGCACCTGAAACATGTACAAAATAAGTTTTGTCAACATATGAAATGTTGGTGAGCATTCCTAGTTTTAATATATAGTAAGTTAGAAAATGTTATACAATTCAAGTGCAAAGCTACAGTGCATTTATGTAAACTATGTATAATACAAATGAGCGAAATCAATCCTGTGACTGTAGAAATGTACTAAAATGAAAGGCGGTGTACTTATCCAATAAATGGATAATAACTTAACAATGACCATGGATTCTCCGATGAAAAAGGGGGAGAATCAACCTAGGCAGGTTGTCAATCCAATAGCGCTATCCAATGTTAAGGTCGGCTTGTACAATGCTAATGATTCCACTAAGTACAAATGTATTCTACATGTAATGTCTAAGCATAAAGCACGTTTGTAAGAAAATGCACATAGTACTAGAATTGTATTGTAAAAATGTGAACTTGTATGTGTATTATGTATAAGTGTACATGTAACACCCCAAAAATGAATAAAGACAAAAAGGGGATAGGAAATACTCACTTTCGCCAAATGACTAGATGACTAAGCGAGCGTGAAAATGCGAGCAATCCAAAGACTCAACAACGAAACTAGTCCAATTTAGAAGAAAAGAAACCGAATAGGAAAAATATCAAGCTTCCAATTCGCCAATTACAAGAGCTTATAGTCAAAGCTTCAAATGTAGAAGTAATATAATATAGAAGAAAGGTATGAGGGGGAGTTTAATCGAATTGAAACAATCGATTTAGAGGTGCAAAGTGTAATGGATCATAGGTGGGTTTTTATACTAGTTTTGGATTCAATTAGGCTTTAAAATTGGTCAACACAATAAAGTAAGGTTTAAGATAAATTGACTATTTGACTAGGATTTTGACTGAGACTTTGACTAGGACTTTTGACTGAGACTTTGACTATTTGACTGTCTTAGCAGACCGCGAGGGCTAAAAAAATAATTTTTCTAATTTAATAAATTTTAAGTTTTAGACTTGTTTCCTTCTGTTTCTAAGTTGTTTTAGGACCGAAAATTAAGGGCTTTGAGTATCAAGGTCTGAAACATACGTGCTCGGGTGCAGATGTGAGTATAAAACGTGCATACTTTTACTTAAAAAAATTATAAGTTTTATTAAATTGTGAATTTTGGTCCTATTAAAATACGAGGGTTAAAAATGAAAAATTTGAAATAGTTGAGGAACCAATTATACACATTTATGAAAAGTGAAGGGTGCAGGTTGTCACACACACCTAGTTGTTTTTGCTTTTTATCGGTTGGTTTTGACTTCCTTTTTAACTTTTATTTTTGTTATTAAACAAAAAAAAATTTAATTGCCAAACTTTCACCCATTTATATTTTCATTATTTGTGGGATTCAAACTCCCAACCTCCCCCAAGAGGATTTGTTCCCTCTACCGTGTGAAATAAAATTTGATCCATCACTTTGATATTACTTTAATCTTAGCTTAAAAAATAGTTTACATTATTTATTTCGTTAATGCCTAAAGGTAAGGCTAAGGGGCACAATTTTTCAACTCGCCATGGGCACCTGTATTTTCTGGGCCGGCCTTGTGATGATTGTTGGGGCATGTGTCTTGACCGTTAAACGGTTATGAATAAAAAAAAAAAAAAGTCGGGGCTCAACTTATATACATATATACACCAACACAAACTCATCCACAACCATCACAATATTTACAGAACACAGACACACAAACCAAACCAAAACACCATTTTCACTCTTCACACTCACAATCAAACACAAAGATGAATCCTTTCAGTCGAGGTGGTTTCAGGTTCGGTTCTCAATCGACTGGCGAGCCTAACCAACCCATAGCTCCGGGTTCGATTTCAAACCAAGAGGGTTTTATGAACCTGTTAAACCAACCCATGGGTTGGAACCCGAACATGTATAACTTCAACATGGGAGGTGGTTTCGGCTAATCACAAGTGTTTGGGTCTTCTCAGATGTTCGGGTCATCAAATGCTTGGCAAGAGTCACTCTCGGTTCCGGAGACACAGGAGCCGGTGCCGGAGCAAGAGCCCGAGCGACCAACCGGGCGACAAAGACGGTCGCACAAAAAGAAAGAGACCGAACCCCGCGCCAAAACAACCGTACAACCATGGGATGGCGAGGAGTTGTTCGTGTTAGCCCGAGCGTTGGTTGACATTTCGGAGGATCCAATTGTTTGTAAGATACATATTTTTCGTTATGTTATATTTTTTTTACATATATTTTTTTAAACACGCACTTATATATTTTTTTGGTTTGGTTTGTTTTTAGCGAACTATCAATCCAAATGGGAGTTTTGGAAAAGAGTCCGAACAATATTTTTTGGTCTAGTTGGTAAGGGAGAAAACTACCGGCCCGAGGATTCCATATCGGGCAAGTGGACCGATATCAACAGCAAACGCACCCACTTTCAAGCTGCACGGTTGGAAATCTGGCCCAATCGACGAAAATATTTTGGAGGCGGCTTTGTAAGAATACCAACAATACCATGGGAATTTTCAATACTTGGGGGTTTGAGGGCTGCTGAAAGACTGCTCCAAATGGTCCAACGTCCGCCCAACGGTTGGAACTTCTTCATCTAGGGCCAGAAATACGAGGCCTTCAAAGAAGTCGAAGACCTCTGACTCGGTTGATCCCGAAACGCCTACGTCTGACGCGCGTTTCATCGACCTAAACGCCGAAGAAAATGTGTATTTTGCAGGGGAGGAACGGGCAGATGAGATACCCCGTCCGCCCGGTCGAAAGGCTGCTCGAGCCGTCCGGGCGGAGTCTGCGTAAGGGGTGAACGAGTTAATCCCGGCGTTTTCTAAGATGAACCAACGCCTCCAAGACATACGCGACATCGGGGCTTAACATACCAAGAAAACCGAGAGGTGGTTGAGCTTATGAAGGATCGACAATTTCAACGCGACTTTGAGTTTTAGATGAAGTCGCACGACCACCTAACAGGCAAAGCCTTGGAAATGTGTTTGAAACAAAAAGCCAAAATCGAGAAAAAAATATGATCTATCAGTATTTGTATTGTTTTTAGTATTTGTAATTTTTTTTATTTAATGAAATATTATTAGGTATTTAATATTATTGTTTAAATAAGAAAACAATAATTAAGCAATGATTACCCAATCATTTATAAAGCCCTATGAAACCCCTTCCAACTACACTATCTTTTCCTATAGCGCCCCATAAAGCCCATTCTATTACAGTACTTTATAATATTTTATTTCTCATAAAGCCTCAAGGAGCCTGATAACACTCCTCTACTACACATGCCTTATAATAATGCTTGACATGAAACAACTGGTCATTAGCAAATAGTGTGATATATGATACTCGATATTGTCACACATTGATAACCAATGATCGCTAAATTGAGAAATGACAAAGAGAATGTTTGTGAATTGAGATAAATTGTGTTATGATTACAATTTATTAATTGTGTTATGATTACGTTTTGTTCAAAAGTATTTATATTATCTAGGAATTTACATAGACTACCCTAGACTATAATCATTTACATTGTGGACTCTGCAAAGTGTCTAGTACGCTACTCATAAAATTATATGACAAATCGTATTGTTGTATTAGACTGAAGGGAGTAGAGGAGCTTGTGTTAGGGGCATCAGTTGACACGTATCTGCCATGTAAGCCGTGTGAGTGTAAACCTAGGAGAGCCTAGGATGATATTACTGTTGTTTCTTGGATCATATCACAATTATAAAACCAACGATTGATCAGACTAAAAACACTTTTTTGTTGTATTATTATTGAAACTTGAGAATGATTTTATTGAAGCAAACACATACTTAAATAGTAAACAAATACAACGGAAATAAACTACTTATCTAGGGCTGTACACGAGCCGAGTCGAGCCGAGCCAGGCCCAGCTCGAGCTCGAGCTCGAACCTAAACCGAGCCAGCTCGGCTCGGCTCGTTTTTTTGATCGAGCTGAAATGTCGAGCTCGAGCTCGGCTCGTAAATGTTCGAGCCGAGCTCGAGCTGGCTCGAGCCAGCTCGATATATTTTTTTTTATTTTTTTTTATTTTTTTACAAATATTTATTAAATAAAAAACAATAAAATTAAATAAAATTACATATAATCATGTATATTTTTTTTATTTTTCTAAATTACACAAGCCTAAGTCGAGCAATATGTCGAGCCATCGAGCCGAGCCACGAGTCGAGCCATCGAGCCGAGCCACGAGCTGAACACCCCTGGCTCGAGCTCGGCTCGATTACAAAACGAGCCAGCTCGGCTCGGCTCGAAAACAAAACGAGCCTCTTCGAGCCGAGCTTTTTTCGAGCTTTTTTCGAACGAGTTTCGAGCGAGCCTCGAGTCGCGAGCTTTTTGTACACCCCTATACTTATCCTAGAAAAATGGAAACAAACCAACAAAAACGGTATACTCCCAAAGAAATCATTAGACTAGCAAAAGACTTATTCAAAAGAAATAAACAAACAAACTAAACCGACTAATTAGAATTACTTGTTTCACACTGAGCTACCCAACTCAACCCTTAAAATGTAGGGGGTGAAGGGGCTTGGGCTTAGGGCATGAGTTGACATATGGCCTTCACTTCACTCCATTTAAAAAAAAAAAAAAACAACCACTTATAGGCCTCCACCTCCCTCCAACAAAGCCCCCACGCCCGGGTGAATTCCCATGCTGTTGGGGCAACACCGACACTCATTCACCCTTAGGGGTAGTGTAGCCGGCGTGAGTGGGGTTCTCACGCCCAAACCCCTGCCTCACTCCCCACACTCTTAGTCGAGTGTCTACATGGGAAAATATACATAAAAACCAGAATTAGATAAACATATATGTATTTCAAAATAGAAAAAAATTGTTTCGAGTGGTTTAATTACGTAAAAGTTGTCTCAAACACATGTTTTAAATCCACTGAAAAACATAAAATAAATACTGATATTATTCGTTCAGTATCGATTCGGTTCATTACGGTACCGGTTTATACCGGAATAACACTAAATTACATTAAGTTACTACTGATTTGTGCATCATGCATTAAAAGTTGTAACTTAGTTCAACTTTATGATGTAAAAATACTTTATACTTTATGTATGTACTGATGTACATAGTTTCCCATAAAGAACCGCTTTTTGTACTTGAATGAATTACTTCATTTTTGTAGTTTTACTACGCAAACAACTAACAAAGCAGGATGTACAAGTCTTAATGCAGATCAGAGTAGACCATACGTCCATACCTGTGCAATAATAAGCGAGTGTACAGAGAGACCACATTGAAAGGATGCAGATGAGGTCTCCATTGGCACCTTCAACTGTTACTTTCAGCAATAATTATTGGTATTGATGTAAAAAAAGAGAAAAAACAAAAAACAAATGAAAATTAAATACACAAATAAATTCCTGTTCTTGATGTCAGACCTCATATGATGTGTAGGCCAATCTTGTTTGTAGCACCAGAAAGAATAATCATGCTGTAATAACTTGTAGCTTATGCATTTAAAAGTGTAAAATATTGATGTGGTATAGAACGGGTCATGGTAACTACACACCCCTCCAATTAATTACACACCCACTTATATGGGGTGTATGACATTCAGTGGCGAAGCTTGACCCGAAGGTTCGGGGGGTCGGAAGTCACTAGTTTCGGGAGTCGAAAACCAGTTTCGGGGGGTCGAAACCCTATATTTCCAAAATTTTCTATACGAATACTATATAATCGGTACTTCTACGCAAAAATTCGGGGGGGGGGGGGGCGGGCCGCCCCCGCCGGCCCCTACTAAGCTTCGCTAGTGATGACATCATATGCCTCATATGGTTCAACTTTAAACATTAATTGTAGTCAACCTTGGAATCTATGATGGTCAAAAGGGTCTATAAGGGCCGTATGACATCATACGCCCCATATGGTTCAACTTTACACATTAAATGTAGTCAACCTTTGAATTGGTGGTCAAAAGTGTAAGATTTGGTTCAGGTTATGATGGTAATAAATCAAAGAAAATGGAGATTAAACACAGTCGAATGTAATCGTTTTATTCAATAGCCAAATGCTTACAAAAGTAGCAGAATGATTACAAGGAATTTTCGACTAGTTTTTGTGATAATAAAACTGGAAAACAGATCTGATTAAATACTAATAAAATGCAACAGAATGCAGCAGATATCTCGGTCCACTCTGTTCCTTTATTTGCGGTACACCAACGTTCACATTTTTTAACGTTCACCTCCTGTGAACTCGGTCAACAATAAACCAACAAAAAGAGGGTCTATATGGAGCGTATGACATCTTACGCCCCATATGCTTGTCTATATGCCTCCTATGATCTCATACGAGGCATATAGAAGTACAAAACACAAGTTTCATTGTCAAACATGTAACCTCGTACCTCTATACACCTCCTATGGTACCATACGCGGCGTATAGACCCGTTTTGGCTTGTTTCGTAGACAGAAACTCGTGTTTCATAGGAGGTGACATCGTACTCATATGTGGAGTACGTAGCCATACGTTCCATATGGATGTAGTATTTGATTGCATGAACACCCGTGTTTCTCGATAGGGAGCTTGATTCCCCCCCCCCCCCAATCCCAACCCGAAGGAGCCGCCTCAGCCTCCTCGATGCGTTTACTGAGCTCTTAGGTTGCCTGCTCGGACACAACGACATATCCGATACACTGCTCGTCGGGTCTCCCACGTCGAGCAGTTATGTGGGTGGCTGGTTGAACGGGAGATGGACCGGATGTGGCAAGAGGGTGTCCGCCTGTTGCTAGATTTACCACCGCTAGCACAAGATTCGGATGAGGATGACGCGGGTGAGGGTTAGGATGGTTGTTTGGAGATTTATTTAATTTTTATGGTATGTTGTTTTAGTTTGTTTTGTTATGTACGAACTCGAATCATATCATTAATGGATGTTTTATATTTTGGTTGTGTATTGTTATTTTTTAGTATGTTTGGTTTGATTTGATTTGGTTTGTTGCTTAAAATTTTGTTAAACTTGTTAAAATTGTTAATAATGAACAACAAACATCTAAAATGACTTATTATTTACTAAGTTAAACATTACAAAATGGATAACTATCGATTATAAGTTGGAAAATTGTTAACAAAAAATAATCCGTATAAGTTGTTTGTAAAATGTTAAAAAAAAACATGTGTATGTCGTTAAAAAAATAATTCGTAACGTTTAGTATAACTCGTAACATGTCAATGCCGGAAAAAAACAACCTACCGCGTGTCTATAACGAATGTTTAAAATTTTTAAAAAATAAACGTGTCAACAAAGGAAAACCATAGCTTCTCCAAAAAAAACCCAGACATAGCCATATGGGGCGTATTATATCATACGGGGCATATAGGGTGACTGATATGACACCCAATGATTGCTGATACAAAATTCAATAAAGTGACCATCATATGTGGCGTGTATAGACCCTTCAGGAGTGTGCAGATACTTTGGGCCTCGGCACTCTTTCGATCAAATACTTTGATACCGTTAGGCCCAAGGTCCTTTTTGTTTGAGAGCACCCTTTAGACTAATGCGATTTGGCCTTGGCACTCTTGCGATCGCCAACCGAACCATTGTGTTTTGGGTGCAAAAAACAAAATGCTTGTTATGTTTTTTTACTTTAAAGAAAGTAAAAACAAAATAAATAAAAATAATTAGAAAAAAAATTGAAAGGGGCCCAACCACAAACCTTTGCGTGCTTGTCCGTCGCCATGGACATCCATCCATCCTTCGGCGACAGACCATTGCGTCTGTGGCCATCTGTTACACCCCCTTGTGTCTACTCTAAAAATAACTTTGTTTTCAAGTATCATAAAATATCAAGAGTAAAAGAAGCCTATATATATATTCATATCAGTTTATTAACATGTGGCTTTGAGTTTATACATATATGAACAGAAATGTAGAATCATAGCCTACATAAACATACATAGATACTAACGTAACGCCTATATACAGTTAGGCACTTACCTCGGCCATTAATTTATATAAATACACTTATGTTCAGGTCGAATCACTGAACATGTACAGATGTTAATCAAGGAGATGGCCCTCCCAAATACTGAAGCCACTCTTCTGGAGTCCCCTTTCTCATTTTCAGCATCTTTATCGCAGTGTTTGTTAAGGGTATCGCGATTATATCATAGTCTTTCGGAGCCTACAACACCACCATTTAATTGATAAACACTTTATTATTGCATAAAAGGGTAGTCAACTTTGGTTTGACTTTGATTTCTGGTAACCAACTTTTTTAAGACCGGAAAATGATCAGAAT
This sequence comes from Ambrosia trifida, assembly GCA_028751855.1. Classification (NCBI taxonomy): domain Eukaryota; kingdom Viridiplantae; phylum Streptophyta; class Magnoliopsida; order Asterales; family Asteraceae; genus Ambrosia; species Ambrosia trifida. The sequence continues at coordinate 138,731,076 of CM054125.1, forward strand.
TTGTGATTCCAGATCAAACGTCGTTGGTTGTCCTTACAAAGGACGTTCATCCTTCCCGAAGGATGCTCACAAACCGAAGAGGTGGACCCCACTACTAAAAATCAATTTTATTTAATAAAACTTTAGGTAAAATGTAAAGTATTTTAAGGAACATGGTGATACTTACAAAAAATCAACATGGTTAACTTACTTACACGTCACTACCATGTCATGAATTTTGGTCTCGGACGCCTTAATTGATATATTTGAAAGTTGGGCGATTTTTTCTTGCCTAAAAAAGTTGTTACTTGAAATGAAAACCAGACTAGAGTGTGTTGAGTTTTTACTCGATGAAAATTATTATAAAGGTTTGGGAGTTTGGTACATTGGTTGGTTTAAGTTGCAGTGTTTGATAGTTAAGTGAGTTCAAAAATCTAACTAACTAGTCCTGATTAAGGAAACTTAAGAATACCTTCGGGGCCTTATGCAGCTTCATGTTTGCTTCCTCAGGAGTTTTTTGACCTTTCTTTGAGTTGCAACTTAAACAAGCAGTAACCTGTTAAATAAGAACAATCACCATTGCACTTGTTAGAAAAAAACATTTTAAAGAAAGAAAATTAAGATAAACACAATATAAATGTGTTGCATCCATGATCCATAGTAGTTAAAAGTGCACAAGTGTTATGACCATAATTGTCAAAAGTGCACAAGGCACATGCAAGGCAGATGCAAGGCGAGGGCAGCAAAGCGCATTTTTTCATCTTTAAAAAAACTAGAAATTATTTTTTTTATCTTCCATGCCTATTATGTATTGTCTCAACGTGTGCTTTTCTTGCACCTTGTGCAAAGGCGACATGCAAGTCGTTTGCACCTTGGGACTTTGACTGCTATGGTTATAATTTGTACCCATATAGTGGAACTATTACTCTGACCTAATATTTCTATATTGCTCTCTTCATATCAAACCAGTCTTAAAATACAATTGTTTCTGATACTAATTGATAAAAACATCTCCAGAATAAGATAGCTTTGATTCGTAAGAGCCAATAGTATGTAGGGTGCAAATGTGACAAATCTTTTGTCGTACCAGATTTTCCCATTCCCATTCGCCACCACGTGATATAGGTAAAACATGGTCAATAGTTAAGTTTGCGGTTGAAGAGCAATACCTGTAGATATAAGAAACAACATGTCATAATGTCATACTACAGAAATCAGTACATTCAAACATAGTATCTACTTTTAGCTTAGCACAATCCATGTTCACGCTTTTCACCATTACTTATACTGTAGGATCAGCGCGTCGATATATGCAACTACGCTTGAGGCTCGAGTCATATCAGTCACTACATCAGCATGGATAATCCAATCTCATATTCTCACTTCTCTCAACAGCTTACAAGTATTTTAGCAAAATTTACTAAAGATTTAAACATCTATGATTTAGCAGAGTACTTACTGACAAGAAAATTTGTCACGGGCCAGTATATTCTTCCGGCTAAGTGTACTGATGATTTTTCTCCTCTTTACAACTTGAAGCAAATGAGGAACCTGGCAGAACAGATAAATGAAGCATTCAAACATTCCTCGATTCAGATAGATAAATGTGTTTACCAGAAGATCTAATAATACGATAGTTAGCATTTAGCAAAGAATTACCCTTAAAACAGCAGGTATATAGAATGATCCATTGACAGAGTTCACAGTCTGATCATAATATTCCAGAACATCAGCCTGTACATCATACATTAAAACACTCTAAAAAAATAACATCCATGAACTGCAGATCAAAAGTCTCAACTTGAGTAGATATACAAGCACATTCTAAACTGAAATAATGATTATAATCAATTGATTTCTTAATTCAAAATCGTTACAAGTTTCCACATGTCTAACCTTTTCCATGAACTCCAAACAAATGGCACGTTTCCAGCAGACAACATTTATAGGCCTAGAACAATAATCACAATCAGTTCCATTTACAGCCATCAATATCCATCACAACTCAGATCAAAAGTATTTCTAACAAATATAGCTAACCAAGGGCAGCAACTCGAAGAACACATAGATACAAGTCAAATAGGGGGAAATCACCAAAATAGATATTTCGACTCACTTTTTTTACAAACACTGAAATAAACATTGACTTTCAAACATTTTAAAAACAACCAACCAATTAGGCAACCAACGGCAAATAATCACCGGCAAACTAAATGATAAAAAGTACCACAGGTCCACAAAAACCGCCAATCAAATCAATACACATGTAAAAGACCGACTAAAATTTATCCGCCGGCTAAGGCTTAGCTGCGCACACATTTACATGTGTTTCCCTTCGATTGGTTTATCAGTAGTCCTCAATGTACTTTATGAAAGTTTCCATGCCAGGCTAATTCCTATCCGTCTTAGCCGTCATTGTTTTAGGCTCAATTTCCATGTCTATTTTGTTAATTATCAAAACATGTCTAGTTTGGTGATTTTCCTCATTAAACAGTTACACATATCAACATCCCTAATTAAGCATCAACAATGCATCAATACATATATAAACAGCTAACTAACAACAAATCTGCAGTAACACCTCATTAATCTCAACTAAAACTACTTATTATCACGTAACTTAATATAATAATATGCAAATTATAAAAACCACATACCTGTACGATATATCCAACACTAAACCTCTAAAACAAGATAAATCATCACTCTCGTAATCACTATCTCCAAGCAGCTCTTCATAAATCGCTTCCTGATCAACAACCGCATCTGTATCCTTTCCTTTCACATTCCTCGACCTACTTCCAGTTCCAGACATCGACGCAAACACTCTAACACTTCGAGACGTACAATTACGGTTACAGCTACTTAACCTCGTGATCTTCCGTTTATCTACTGTTTTTAGTCCTCTGCAACCTCCGATCACGTCTTTTGGATCAAAACCTAGCGACATTTCATCAACGGTGTAGATCGGCAACAGGCGTCGGATAACGGTGAATTCAGCCATTGATGGATGTGTTGTTGAATGTGTTTGATCGATTGGATGAAGGTTTTGTAAATTTGTGAGCAAAAGTTTTAGATTTAGATGAATTTGTGAGTGATTGAGTTGTGGAAGTTTTGGTTATGCAATATTTGTAAGGAAAAATCTGTTACCACATATTATTTTCCCTCTTCTCTAGCATGTGCGAATATCTTTTGTGTAAAGATATTGAAATTACTATTGTGTCCCTTGACGGTTGTAAATGAACCGGTGATTGATTAGTTTGACTCCCGCTCTACTAACGGAACGCGGACCAACCCCCCGGTCTGAATAGATATTTTCTTTTATGTTGAGGGTTTTTTTTTTTTTTTTTTTTTTTTTGGAACGGTGTTTTTAACTGTGTGACAGATATTATTACACCCGTTTCTTGGCAGGCCCTAATCACCCACGCGTCCAGACTATGTTGTTTGAACTGGATCCACGCTGGTACGGTGGGGACTACGGCGTTCGCCCGAAAACCGTACTGCCTCCACACGAATTTTCTCGCTGGAATAACAGCCGGATGAAAACCGGGTCAGCTCATATTCGAACTTGCATCAACTATCGGACCACAAGCTCTTATCTTCATTGCCTTGTGTACTCCAGGATTCGAAAATGTGACCAGGCCCTCCTCCCTTCATCGCATGACCAACTGGGCTATGCCAGAAGGTCGAGATCGGTATCATACTAGTACCAAACAATATTGTATCGAAAAGTATCAATGCTGAAATCGAGTTAAAATATAAAATGAATATGAGATCATAATATCGATTATAGCGGTATGGTACAAGAAGTGTAAAATGCCGAAACTAACTTGTATCTAAACCGAAAACCCATTCGGTACCGGTATCGATAAGTTCATTAAATTTATTTGTGTTATACACATCAACTTCCGGTCGGCCCAATGGGCTGAAGCTAAAGGCTAACCTCAATCAAAGTATGAAACACCTAGAGATGGAAAATTAGGACACCAAAATCAAAGGAAAGAGTGAACAACCAGAACTTTTTACGTATCTAGCTAAAAATACTAAATTTGAATGAAGTTTCTTGAGTGTTACATGACATGTTTTGCTGCCCAAATTTAGGAATTCACCTTAGGCTTCCATAAAAGTTTAGCTGCCCCTAATCATCTCTAATTCTAACACATTTCAAATTATGTAACCCAAATACAACACATGTAATGTAACCCATTGATCTAAGCCGATCAAACGGGTGGCAAACAAGTTGGTGGGTTGAAAAGGTCGTAATCAAACTGTAAACAGATCATAAACATGTTGGGGTTGTACATCGGTTAAACATATTGTAAATAGCTTGGCTGATTAAACGAATTTTTTTTTTTACATTTTTAAAGGAATATTCTAAACACTACTCGTTTATTTAAATGGGCTAGAGATGATAATTCGAAACCTGATTATCTTGTGTGTAGTGTCAAGAAAATAAGAAAATGTCACTCATTACGGTCATTTAAATAACATAAATGTGTTTAACCAAACATATCACTCAAAACTATACTTGTATACATCCAAAACTGTCGAATTAACAGAAAATTACCAAGAAATGTTTTAAAATAAGGTTAAGCGTAATATATGAATCTTTTGTTGTATATAGTAAAGGTTAAGCGTTTCATTAATGTTTTCCGTAATAGTTTCATAGAAGTTGGTTCGATCTTGATCTTTTGAGTATGTCATATTTTTCTAATAAGACAATAAAAATAGAACACAACAAGAACCTAATAGAAAATTTGTTGATCTGATTTTAGTTTAAATAAGTTCCTGTCAGATTCAGGCTGAACTTGCCAGTAATTTAGCTATATGTATTGAGTTTGGGTTTGCCTTGACGGGTTTGCTGGAGAACCCTTTTAACCCATTTATTTATTAAATTACCTTTTAACTGTTTTTTTTTTTTTTTTGTCGTAACTTAAAATTAATGGGTAGTTTATTCCAACTTTTTAAAAATTAAAAGAGAAATGAACAACTTTTATAATTCAAAAGCATTTCATTTATATACAAGTGTCATATGTGTTATAAATTTGAAGTTGTAAATAAAATAAAATAATTTGGGTTAAATGGTTGTGTTCATTGTCAACCAACAAATATTCGTGTAGTGCTCGAGTGCTTGTGTGTGACATAATTTTCGGATTCATGTCATGTTCTAGGTCACATGTGTGACACGATTTAAGAGCCCTGGTCAGATGGGTTTTCCATTCAGACGTTCCGGCCAAACACCCATTGATATCCTCGCTCTGACCGAATCAGACGTTCACGTCTGACTGACCTCATTCAGACTCAAACAAACAGGCCCTTGGTATAATAACAAAATAATAACGAATCGTGAACCAATCAGACACGGGTAATATACATAAATAAATTCTAACTATCACACAATTAATGGATTAACAAAGTTACAATTACCTTCACCAAAAATAAATTCTTAGCTTGTCAAATATCACATCTATCTATCTATATATATAAAAGAAAACGTATATGCTGACGTGGCGTGCAATGGAGGCCTCAACATTCCCTTGAGGGTGCCACGTGGCATCATAATGGAGAGTTTTTGGTGTTTTTGAATTATTTCTTTTTTTTAATTAAATTGAGTTATTTTAGTAAAAAAGAATTTAAAAATAAATTTAAAATTTTCTCTCTCATATTTCCTCCCATATTTTTTAAACGTTTATATCTTTTATATACGTGATTTTTTAAAGAAAAAAATTACACCAAATTAACGAACGTTTTATTATCTTTCCAACGAGTACCATAGTGCTATACAAAAAACGGAGAAAAAATCGACTATTTTTTGTGGGGTTTCGTTCATATATGAAAAAAACACACAAAGTGTTCATGTTATCACGTAAAATTAGATTTTGTGGGGGAATATGAGTTATTACTGATTAGAATACTATGAACATGCAATGATTGAGAGATTTTGTGGTTAATTAACTTGAGTCATTTGCAATAGGTTATCACGTAAAATTAGATTTTTCAACCCCGGGACCCTCCCGGGGTAATTAGCTAGTATAGTATAAAACAAAAATGTATCAAACAATGAAACGAAATACAAATAGTCAAATACTCATGTCTAGAAATATGTCTAAAAACCCTTAACAAACGTTTAATCAAGTCTACATTCACATTGTTGGGATTTCAAATAGAATATTGGGGTTGGGAATTCAAGTATTATAAGAGTAAAAAAAAGACGTAAAATATTGGGAGGAAATTAGTCGATAAAAAAAAAAAAGTCTACATTCACACAAATCCCCCGTTAACGCGAACAATCTGACCGTTAACCCACTCTCCAGCATCACTCGCCAAGAACCCGACCAACGGAGCAACATCCTCCGGCAACCCTAACCGCCCCATCGGAATCGCCTCAACCAATCTATTCACCATCTCCTCAGTTTTCCCCTCATAAAACAACTCCGTCGCGACGGCCCCAGGAGCGACACAATTCGCGGTAATCCTCGTCCCTTTCAACTCCTTCGCCAAAATCTTCACCATAGCTTCAACCGCAGCTTTAGACGCCGTATACGCCCCATACCCGGGCCTCAAAGCCGCCACCAACGACGTCGTTATACATATAATCCTCCCTCCACCACCTTGTTTCAACCTAGTTGCCGCCTCCTTGCAACACAAATACGCGCCTCTAGTATTAACCGCAAACATCCTATCGAATTCGTCGATACTAGAGTTCGAGATTGAGGTGTAGGTAGCGTCCATAACACCAGCAGAGTTTACGAGTACATACAACGGATAATCGAATGCGGATTGAGCTGTATCGAATAGGTGTTTGACCTGATTAGCGTCAGAAACATCGGCTTTGACTGATATTGCGGATTGCGATTGCGATTTGGTATTGATTTCCGAGACTAATAGATCGGCTTGAGTGGAGTTTGAAGTGTAATTGATTACGAGCTTTGCGCCAAGGGATGCGAGGTGGAGAGAGATGGCTTTGCCTATACCGCGAGAGCCGCCGGTGACGATGGCGACACGGTTTTGGAGTGGGAATTGGGTGGTTTGTGGTGGTGACATGGTGGTTGTTACGTTGGCCATGAAGATAGGTTTGGACGTTTTGTTGTAGTTGTAAGATTACGCAGGAGGTAAGTTTATTAATATTAATAGATGCGTCCATGATGAAGGTTCGTCATTGCTTAAGTCACCATGCAATCATGCATGACTATTGGTGAGTGGTTTGACCTTTGACTTTCATATCTTGAGAGTTGGTATACATGTGTAAGTTGTAATATAATATGTGAGGTTACTCGGTTAGACTAGACCATGCGGTGGTTGGATCGTCTTGGGGTCGGCTTGGTGTAGCTTACGGCGGCTACACCACCCCCTGTAGCAGCATTGTCGTAACCGTCTTCCACAAGACGTTGGAGCCGGGCCTAACTTGATCAAAGTGGAACGTTTGTGGTAGGCCAACGGTCATAATTTTGACTGTTTGAGAAAAAAATAGAGATTTTCCAATAGAGTTAAGTGCCAAATTCGTCCCTGAGGTTTGGGCCAGTTTGCCACTTCAGTACAAAAGTTTTTTTTTTTTGCAATTCCTTCCCTGAGGTTTGGATTTTTTTTTTTTGCCAAATTCATCCTTTTCATTAACCCAGTTAAAAAAGCTCGTTAATGTCAGGGGTAGTGTTGTCTTTTTACCTCAGGGACGAATTTGGCATTTAACTCTTAATTTAAAATCATTGTTAATTAAATAATTTATTATGAATTTATAAAGGTTAAAATAAGTTACATTGATAAAAAAAATAATTAATAAAACTTTTTCCAAAATTAAAATTTAGTTTTATAAAGTTTATTAGTTTATAAGTCTAAAACAATTTTTGTAGAATTTTTATAAACCGTTTGGTGATATTTCTAGAATTTTTTATTTATTTATAAATAAACTTGTAATATTTATTATATATATATTAAATAAAAGAAATTTCTGAAAATAAAAATTATATAATAAAATTTATTAATTATATATCATAAAATAAATTTTGTAGAATTTATAAGTCATATTAGGTATTTTAAATATATTATAGAATTATTAATCAAAATATATAAAGAAAACATGGAAAATTGATAACTAAAAAAAATGTTGTTGGGGAGGATCGAACCTGGGTCTGACCCGGTTTGGAGGTTTTAAATCACAAGTCCAGACCAGTTGGTCCAAACCCTGAGAACAAGATGGTTTCAGATTTAATTGGTTATATGGTATGTTTAAATAACAGAAACATAGGGCTTTTAAACTCTATCAAAAATCGATCATAAGGGACCACACATAATCAAGATTAAATGTTACCGAATGATAGTGCAAATCTAAGCACAAGTCGTGACCCCAAAGCTTCAAATTCGAAGAGTTCCAGTGACAGAAAGGTGAATATGATAGAGGGGTTTTCTTAGTCGCAAGTTTCAGATGTTGGGTGCATGTTTAATCGGGTTATAATAGCATATATACAATCAGATATAACAAGTTTATTTATAAATAAATAAAAAATTCTAGAAATATCACCAAACGGTTTATAAAAATTCTACAAAAATTGTTTTAGACTTATAAACTAATAAACTTTATAAAACTAAATTTTAATTTTGGAAAAAGTTTTATTAATTTTTTTATCAATTTAACTTATTTTAACCATTATAAATTCATAATAAATTATTTAATTAACAATTATTTTAAATTAAGAGTTAAATGCCAAATTCGTCCCTGAGGTAAAGTTGAATTTTAAATGCCAAATTCGTCCCTGAGGTAAAAAGACAACACTACCCCTGACATTAACGAGCTTTTTTAACTAGGTTAGTGAAAAGGACGAATTTGGCAAAAAAAATCCAAACCTCAGGGAAGGAATTGCAAAAAAAAAAAACTTTTGTACTGGAGTGGCAAACTGGCCCAAACCTCAGGGACGAAATTGGCATTTAACTCTTTCCAATATAAATAAACCTTCACTTTTCATTTTTTACATGATATCACACTTTCTAAAAAAATTCCCACAATATTTTTAACAACACTCACTCATCATGGATCCATACCAAAATAATTCGAACCCAAACCCGAATCAAAGCCTGTTATGGAATCAAAACTCGAACCCAAATCCGTTCACGACACAAGGATATATGATACCAATCGATCCAAATTGGTCGACATTTTCGGGTTTCCAACAATTCCCGACGCTTTCAAACAATTTACCCAAATGCATCAAATCACCAATTCTTTCACTCAAATGAACCAAATGCAAATTCTTTCACTTTTTCACCAACTATTGCAAAGCCCGTTTTTTGTGTGTGTAATTTTAGGTTTAATAATATTAAGAGTTAAATGCCAATTTCATCCCTGAGGTTTGGTCAAGTTTGTCACGTCAGTACAAAAAAGTTCTTTTTTGCAATACAGCCCTTGAGGTTTGGATTTTCTTGCTATTTTTGTCATTTACACTAACTCAGTTAAAAATTGACGTTAAGTCAGGGACAGTTTTGTTCTTTTGCCTGCAATTTAATATTTTAATAAAAAAATTGATAAAAACCCTCCACCTCTCTCTCTCTCTCTCTCTTTCTCTCTCTCTCTCTCTCTCTCTCTCTCTCTCTCTCTCTCTCTCTCTCTCTCTCTCTAGGTTTACCTAGGCTGACTCCCACCGTGTTGGCAACCACAGCCTGAAAACCGTACACCTTTCCTTATTCCCACAGTGGCGGATGCTTTTTGTTGGTGTTGTGATGTTAGGCCTTGAATCGGTGGGTTTGGTTTAAGGTAACAAAGCTTTTTTGGGTTTTACGATAATAAACCCTTGACAGCGGCGGTGGTGTTGCCTCTAGTTTTCAGCAGAGTTTTGTGGATGGTGGTTACTACAGGTGTGTAATTTTTATTTTCTTGAAGCAACGATGGGTTTTTTTGGACCTGCCACTGGTAACGGTTTGCCTTCGGAGGTGTGTTTGTGGGGTTTTGCCGCCAGGTTAGGGTGATGGCTAGGGTTTCACTTTCCGAATCAGTCACCCTCTTATAAAGTAGTGACGTCGGTTATTTGGTTGGGGAACTATGGTTTTCTTCGAGGCTATGATGAGTCAGTAAATCTAAGTGTAAAGTTGATATGGATATCGCTCTAGAGTTTTTGGTTACGAACACATTAACAAGCGCGTGACGCACACACGATGTTCACATTTTAATTCGGTAAATATGCATTATAATAGTTTGTGTAGGTAACATTGGTTAAAGGAATGTGTCTGTATTTTAGAGTTTTTTTTTTATTACGGACACATTAAAAGCACAAAACGCATACACGTTGTTCACGCTAGTTTAGTGAAAATCACGAAAACTAATCGAGACAATCAACGAAATAATCTTTACTTTTTCGAAATTACCAATATCACGACTTGTGTCTTTTGACTCAGTAGATTTCAATGTGACGCAACATCCTCTGGCACAACAAATTCAATAGATTTCTTTCGCTAGAGTATCAACGAAATGAAAAAAAAAACATGATTTTTTAAAAATTAAAACGTGGCATGGTGATGGTGTAGGAGAGATATAAAAGTTGTATATGAGATTAGGGATGAGCATACGCTGATAACAAAAAAGCCTGAAATCAGACCGATAATATTTGAAACCGAATCAACCAATCGGTTACGATTAAGATATAGCAAAAACCAAATCATTTGGTTACAATTACACTTTCCCTCAATGTTTTAAAACCGGTTTTTTAACAATACCGGATTAGACCTAAAAAATGGGGTTATATCGGGTGGTTTAATCGGATTGACTAGTTAACCCTACAATTTTATAAATACAACTTTAAATAAAAAATAATCTAATAGTATATGATTTCATAGTAAAAAAATAATAATAATTTAAAAGTGAATCCTTAATTAAAAAAAATCCCAAAGTACTCAATTTTGAACAAAGCTGTTTTTATTTAAAAGGTTATAACTGGTTTATGTCATTAGAGTGTTGAATCATAAAAACAACAAGTTCATGATCGCTTAAAAGATAAAATTCATTATCATCGTCATCCTCATCAATAAAAGTATAACTATTTTTATTTTCCACATTCTTTAATAAGAAGTTTTATTTAACAATAATCAAAATATACTAAAATTATGTAAGTAACATATATACCAAGTAGCCTTGTCTTTGAAAAACCATTTCATATTCTTTCTCACTTAACATGACATGTATATCATCATTATGGGCCGATAAAGTCCAAAATTTAACCTTGTACCGGTACCGGTATAACGGCATAAACCGGCATACCGGAATTTACCGGCGGTTCAAATCCTTTACCGTTTCCCCATATTACCGATCTGATTTGTGCCGGCCAGGACACCGATAAGCGGTATAACCGGTTCAACCGGCCGGTATAAACCGGTTTTTAAAACACTGGTTTCCCTTAAATGAAATAACCGAAAGCCAACCGATAGATAGATATTTATATGTTTTTCATGTATATCACTGTATTTGAAACATATCTATATCTATATCTATATCTATATTATAAAGTATTTGACAAGGACTTCTTAAATTTTAAGAGGTACAAATTAATTTGCTTATGGTACAACATACAATGCACATAATAACTAAATTTTAGGGACAAATTGGTCTTTAAAACACCATATTTAATCTAAATGAATTCAAGAGTCAATAGATGTTTAAGATACTCAGGACATTTATTTCTACAATTACTTTAAACATATGAAATATAAAAAAATAATTTATAATACTACATGTTTTGTTATAATCTTTTATATAGAATTAGATACTTTATAAAACTTTGAATAATTTGACATCATATGGGAGCTTACGATGCTAAACAACGTAAAGTTACACTATTTATAGAATAACGTGCTTTTATATTTTTTAAAAAAACTTTTATTTGACATAGGTCAAACTTATTGTTTTTTATAATATTATCTTGTGTTTAGAAGAAAGAAAAATAAGAAGTTCCTTAATTGGTTCTATTTTTATATACGTTTACAAGTCATCTAAGCATAGGCGAACAAGCCATTACAGTTTTTTTAGTTTGTTATTTCCTTTTTTTATGAGGATTTGTTACGGTTTCGACTTACTTAGCTTTTCCTACGATAATTTTTAACTTTTTTAGTATGGCGAGTTTAACAGCCCCGCCGCAACGCGCAGGTTTCTCACTAGTTTTTCATGTATATATATATGTATTTGAAATATATTTTATGTATTTCCTAGGTATTTCATGTATTTTTCATGTATTTTCATGTATTTGTATTCTTTAAAAAAGGTTTAAAACATTTGACTAACTATTTTAACTTTATAATTTTGCACACGTTTTATTTTTGGTAATTAACCAAACATAACCGAACCCATGCCCGACATATCAACCGAATTAACCAAACCGACTTAACCTATCGGTTTCGGTTATGGTTTTTTCCTAAAACCGAACTTCAGTTATCGATTTCGATTATGTGTAAAATCCAAACCAAACTTTTCTCACCCTATAGGAGATTTTCTTAATTTATTGCATGAGATTTTAATCGCAATTCTAATCCACTAGTGATTACTGATTACTGATTTGTGAGACGCTCATGTGAATGGTGAAAATTATTGGAAATACAAAATAAGAAGAAGTTTAAGGACTACTTTCGTAATTGAAAATGTTAAGTTTATTTTGTTAATATCCTTCATCAAAAAGGATATTTTCATGAGTTTCTATTTAATTTATATTAATCTAAATTCTAAAAATAAAAAGTCACTATTAAAAAGTGCATTCTTATGGTCTTTAATTTAGCATACAATATTAGTGTATACACATCACAACCCCCCAAAAAAAAAAAAAAAACCTTCCCGAATAAGATTAATAGTAAATAATTTGTTACTACAATACATCAATACTATAAAACCGAAAAAAAAAACAAAAAGAAAAAAGAAAACTAACCATGATACTAAAAACTTCCAATGGCTCTACCGGTCGTAAGTCGTAGGCTACAAACATCTTAGAACCATGTGTATTGAAGCGTGAAATTAGGCGTTTTTCCTCTCCACCACGCCCCATAATGCCTCGCATACCGCCTCCGGGGGCGTTATGGATAAAAAATGGGCATGAGCGTTCTTTTTTTCACACTGGATTTTGGCGTGGATTTTCCTTTTATTCATGCAGCCAACTAAAAGTCCCCAAAGTGGATAATGGGGCGTTGTGATACATGACCACTACATGTGATCTTATTCGCCTATGGAAATTCAAAATTAGATCCTCCGGCAGCAGAATCAGCCGTACCGGAGCTAGGATTGATAGCAACCCACAACAAAGAGAGGGTGATGGCGATGAGCCCCGACCACACAAACACAATTGTGGGCGTTTTCCGTCTCCTCCCCATCAACCCTTTAAAAAACGGGTACAAATGAGCCAACACCCAAAAACTAAAAAACGCACCACCAACAAACTTCCCCCATTGCGGCGCCACACTATAAATCGTCCGCGAGAACGCAACCACCATCGCGAGTACATTAACCATCGCGATAACAATAGGAGGAATCATGAGCGACGTCCATTTCACTAAATAAAGCTCCGCGTATATATCATCGCCTTCTTCAACCGCTTTTGATGTCAAAGTAAACGAAATATCGATTCCCGCAATCACCTGTTGAAAACAACAGCAAAAATGATTTTTCACTAACTTTGAATACAAAAATATTGCAAGTAATTACAATAAATATAATTATACATTTTTAGGTTTATTATTCTATTATGTGTAGGGCTGGCAATAGGTAACCTGTATAAGACACGATAAGACCTGTTAACTAAAAAGTACACTATGTGATTTTTTACTTTTTTTTTTAATACTTAGAATTAAGAGGCAAAGATCCTTCATTTCCCCTTTTTGGTACATAAAACATAAAACTGTGTTATAAACATGAGATATAAATGAGTTAAACGAGTCGTGTTCATGTTTAGAACTTGATTTGTTCGCGTCATCAGAGACCTGTTAAACCTGTTAAGACACGATTTACCAGCCCTAATTATGTGTGAGCTTTTAAGTTTTAACTTGTGTTTGTCACCTTTAGAAGTCCTTGAAGGACGGCAGCTAAATGCGAACTCGTACCCGAAATCAACCAAAACTGCTCGTTTCGCCACCAGTCTTCCAACGACACCTCCGACCACCGAACTTCCAACACCGCGAGTCCGATCAAGCATAATGTCATCAACAATAGGTATATAAGGAATGTAGCATTGACATTCTTGACAATGAAGTGGCCCGACAACAATGAGAGTGCAGGGAGAAAACAATACACAATGAGAAAGAGAGATGTGAAGGGATAGATGCCGACGTTGAGGTACGCTAAACGCTGTAGCCATTTGAGGCGTTTCGATGCTAAAAAGGCGTTGTTTCGTGAGAAGAAGATTTCGACTGAGCCAGTGGCCCAACGAAGGACTTGGTGGAGTCTATCGGTTAGGTTGATTGGTGCTGAGCCGCGAAAAGCGTCTCGTTTTGTTAGGCAGTAGATTGATCGCCACCCACGGTTGTGCATTCGGTACCCGGTTACCACGTCTTCGGTTACTGATCCGTATATCCAACCAACTCGGTCACCCCATTCTGTTTTGTCCTCGTACCTGTGTTTAAACCAACACAAAGTGTAAACATATATATTGGATTAATCATCGTTCCAATAACCAATGTATAGGTGAATCATCATGACCCATGATTGATTTGGGTAAGCTAGTTAATTGGTCAACTTGGGTCGAATCAAATTGGTCAACGGATTTAAAACAGGTAACTATTTTAAAAAGTGTTCCAAATGGTTTAGCACAACCCATGACCATTGTGTGTCTTTACTGCCTACTTATTGTATAATCAGCATGGCCGCCACCTCCATTGCCGCCTTCGTCTTAGCCACCATCGTCGCTACCTCCACCACCCCAACACCACCTCATAGTCATCCGCACTGCCACTGCAACCACCTCCACCGTCACCATTAAATACCATGAAAAATAGAGCGGGTGAACCTATTTTGGTATCTTTTTAGTCAACTAATTTTAACTCGACTTTATTTTGACCCGAACAAATTGATACTTTTTTTAAAAACAACTCTTGTTGACCCGAACTTGTTTGCTTCGAACCATATCGATCTGAATCGTCAGTCCATGGGCGAAGGATAGTTACCCCCCCCCCCCCCCCCCCCCAACCGTTTTTTTCTCCATAGTGTATATTTATACGTTTTCGTACAAAAATTTTATATTTTTGAGTCTAGCCCCCACCGTTTTAAGAGTCCCGTGACTTTCGGGCTACCAAAAAAAAAAAAAAAAAAATTCAAGCTTCACCAGTACTCGTCACATGAACCCACAAGACCATCTAGTTTAACAGGCTTATACAAATGCTTGTTAGTATACGAAGTTATTAGTTCTAATATTTTTTTTAATTATCGCATTTGCTTAGTGTTCATAACTTATTTTCTTTTGTTTGAAAATTGAGTTTATGTTGTCATGGGTCACTATGTGAATCACCTAATGGCCTATTTACAAACCACCCATTCCTAATGTTCATTACCAACACGAAATTACGGATACAGCTTCGGCAACTGCACTGACATCAAGCGGTTCACGAGCTTTCCTAAGGACACCGGGAGGTCGACCATACTGGACCGCCGGGTGGTCAGCAATCGGTCGGCCTTGAAACTCGGCTACAGGTATCGAATTCGACAAAGGTATCGAGTTTCCAAACCGTCTTGGTAGTTCTTTAACATCAAGGTCTGGATCAAAGTCACTAGCCTTCAATGCTGGTGTCTCTGCAACCGATTCGGTACCATCACCGCCCTTTTTTCCGGACGCCAACAAGCCGAGATTCGGTGGATCAAACCCATACAATGCGAAACGTCTAAACATACATCCTGTTCCCACGTAAAACGGGCCTTGTATCCCGTCAAGTGCACGCATGTTTCCGTCAAAGAAGACTGTGTTATGATTGGCGTAACGGTCAGAAGGATCGATTCCTTCAAACCGTTGCGGGAATTGAATGTAGCAGATGTCTTCACCGCCGCCGTCCATCATGAAGCAAATCCCTTCTCGAACTGCCATGCAATTGTTTACATAATGATCACAATCTAAGTTCAAGATAAACGGTCCGTTTGATAGGACTGCGGAGGAACGTACAAGTGCGTTCATCGCCCCGGCTTTCTTGTTATGGTCATAGCCGGGACGTTTCTCTCGTGACATGTATACAAACATTGGTAATCTTATATCGACATCTGAGTAGTCGACAAGACCTTCCCCTGACCCGTGTAATGGGTTAGGAGACGGAGGTTTCAACATTACTTGTAAGATGCCTGCGTGGTCTCCTTTGGCATGATCACGGATAGGGTTAGACCATGTACCGGGCCAATGGGTGCCGTCGGCCATCCACGTGGCCCGCTTGACCTTTATTGGCTCGGTCAGGTCAACACCACTTTCTCGAACGGTCTTCATCATCTTCATCTCCTCCCTCGCGTTAAAAGCGTCCGATCTTCTCCTTATTGTATCCGGCAAGTTATTAATCCTCACCTTGAACTCCTCATACTCTCGCTTCACTTTCCTTCGATCTTTAACGAAATCCGTCCTTCTCTTGTTCTTGGTCGGATCGCCTTTTAATGAGAAATAAGCATCTGGATTCCGTGGCTCGATGTCGTGTTTTCGGCAAAACGGAACCCATATATCGGCTAAGCCGCAAGCCTCCGCCATTGCCTCAAAGGTCAGAAGCGCACCACCATCATCGGATATGTAGCAAGCAAGCTTCTCAACCGGGTAATCCACCGCCAAAATAGAGAGGATGGTGTTGGCGGTGACCAGCGGTGGCTCTTTCTCTGGGTCAGCGGTCGATACAAAGAAATCAAGACCAGGGAGGTCAGAACGACCCTCGGGGTTTTTCGTTTTATCCGGTGTGTCGAACTTATCATGAAGAAGCTGGAGGTCTGTAGACCGATTCACCGGACAAACTTTTGGGATTTGATCAAGGATCCAAGAAAACGCGAACCAGATCTCACATACGACCGACATGAACCATAACCACACCGCATCGTCATTCACATGCGTAACTCGCCATGTCAAAAAGAAACACAACACAATAAAACGAACCACTATCAATAATCTGTACGGACTGATGATGCTCGTTGGAATCGGTATTCTCCGGGTGAGCGGCCGCCATGGTTTATCAGCTGGATCTCCAAAACCATCACCGTGGCCGCTCTTCCCACCACCACCATCATCCGATGGCCAGTATGCGTTTCCAACCCCATAAGTACCCGAGATCTCCCCATTTTTGTTCCTCTTCATCGAATCGCCACCACCATCATTCGTTTTATGCGTTTTATACGGTTCTTTGCATCCTGGACACAACCCAGTCTCGTTCTGTGCATCTAAAAAACAATCTCTACAAATCTTAAACCTGTAAAAACAACACAAAAAACACGTCATTAAACTGCTTTTAACACATGACCCCCCCCCCCCCCCCCCCCCCCCAAAAAAAAAAAAAAAAAAAAAAAAAAAAAAAAACATACCTGCATTCGCAAGGAAAAATATCAACGCCTATCTCATCCTTCATGGGCTTGCCATCACAAGCCGGCATGGAACACGATGAGCCCTTAGATCCCCCCATTTGCGGGTGGGTCACTTCCGAATCAGTCACTTTATCTATGATATGGGAGCGTGTCACGCTATTGTAACCTCCGGTAAAAAGTGAATTAGAAACATATTGTTCTTCGGCTTTTGCAGCCACTGATGTCTCAGGTTGATTCTCCGCGATTTTAACCGTGTAATTTGTGTAATCCCCTGATGCCTCACCGGACTTATCAACCTCGTCTTTTGACGAGACATACCGCCCACTTGCAGTCCGCCGTGCAAATTTTACAGATTGGCCCGAGGACGTGCCACCACTTCCGCCAGTGCCCTTCACCGCCTTCTTAGATGGTTGGGAACTTGACATTCCCTTACCACCTAGTTTGATCAAATCGATCCGGTTTTGTCGATTATCGTTATAGTTTTGTGAATTAATCCTAAAAAACAACTGGTTATTGTTGCTTTCTATATATAGTAACTTGACAGAAACTTTTTATGAACAAAATGAAGGGCTGAAAACATTTGTCAACAGTAATCTAAACCAAGTAACCGTTATTTTTAAAAGTTGACATAATATTTTATACATAACATGTAATATAAAATGTACACATACTTAAAGATTTGGATTGTGCAAGCGCTGCACGCCTCTCCATTCAGATTCAGGACCTATGGTCACTGGTTTGAGCAATGCGGCTTGACCGATGCATAGATACGAGTACTTGCCATATGGACTGTGGCTTGAGCCAGGGCTGAAAATGTACAACTCTTTAAAGCCTTCTCTGCCCACCATCACCGAGTTCCTTTTACCCTGCAAGGCATAATGCTTATGAGTTTTTATACTATTTTCAGAACCAGCCCGGACCAGGCGTTCAAACCAGGAACTGCCTCCATTTGATCCAGCCGCCAGCCGGTTGTCACCAACCGGTTGGGCTGGCGACCAGATCAGCGGTAGGACTGCATTTTTAAGGTTTTTTTACCTTCCAATATCTCCTAATTCATTTACTACTTCGCGCTCCGTATATATTTTTTTTTCAAGCTTCGATTTTTGTTAACATTGCAAATCAACATAGATGGATAAAGTTCCATATGTTATTTGCGGCATAGTTATCAAAGGCGCGGCGGCCTAGGCGCGAGACGCAAAAAAAAAAAAAGCGAGGGTTTGAGATAAAAAAGAGCGAACAAAGAAAATAGAGTAAAAATATATTAAAATAATACTATTTTCCATCTGGTTAGTATCAAAAGTTTTAAAATATTGATGTATTAGTGTATAGAAGTAGTATTCCTTATATACAAGTAGTAGTCCTTATATACAAGTAGAAATCTAGCTGGAATCTACCCATAATTTAACGAATTTGGCTAAAAACTCTCCGGAATTCGGAAATCTATCTGAAATCTGCGCCTAAACCATCACCTGGAGAATTAAAGCGCAATTTCATCAACTCAAAGCGCAAATGCATCGCCTCGCATAAAAAATGGGCCAAGGCGCAAGAGGCGATGGCTTTTAACAACTATGATTTGCGGCACGGTCTAGTTTTTGGAACCAAACAAGCAGTTCAATTCGTTTTACGGTCCAATTATGAAAACATGCTTTTAGTATCACTAAGTTGTTATTACTATTGCTTTGTGATTTGTACTTGTTATATTAGGTACAAAAAAGCTAGGTATGATATAAGAGAATTACCCTGTCCATGATGGTAACATTCCTAGGAGCACTAGTGTAGATCATGCTCATTTTCTCAGTTAAATGCTTATAGTTATCCTCTTCTTCACCTTCAATCTCGTCATCTTCTTGCGCGTTTCCATCGCTCGAACTATTTTTCTGGCCTCCAAGTCCCCAACCCGATAAAAGTTGTTTAAACCAACCCGAATCGCTTCTGTCAATATCCGGAGGTACAATACTGAAGTTTGAGAAAATTGGTGGCTTAACAAAGTAATTAGAGCTCTCAAGCCCGATTGCATAGGTTGCTTCGGGCGTGCTTATCGCTAAGTGACCGATGATCGAGCCCATTAGTTGGATTGGTGATGATCTTGAGTTGGTAATCACAACCTCTGAGCTTATGGCATCTTCTTGCAGAGTTATAATGTGTTTGAATTCAATTTTGTCTTCTGAATTGCTACTGATCAACTCTACCTATAATATAATCAAATCATATTTAGTTTAGAAGGAGCCTTTTACATAGTGCTTGGTAGATATATTGACGGTTACAACGACGATGAGTTAATCAGTTACATAACCGCCTTATGTATTACAGCCTTACAGGTAAAACAAAAGATAATAGTAATTATCACTTCCATACTTAAAATCGATTCTTTCCCTAGACAAGCACATAAAAATCCAATTCACACGGAACGGTGTAGGTTGTCCGAAAAAGGGGTGTAAACGAGAAGTAGAGGCTCGAGAGCTGCTCTGAGTCGGATCGGTAAAAGCTCGAACGAGCTTGAGCCTAATTTCGAGCATGAAATATGACTCGTTTAGTTATCGAGCCCGAGCTTGAGCTTTAAATACAAAGCTTATTTAAGCTCGCAAGCCTAAACGAGCCCAAACAAATGTAATATTTTTTATATGTATGCGATTTTGTCCATTCAAACATGTTCGCTTTTAACTAAAAACATTGGTGAGTCGAGTTCGAGCCGAACTTTTGCTCGTTTAAGCTATCGAAGCGAGCTCGAGCCGAGCTCTTAGGTTTTACTTTCGACCCGATCTCAAGTTCACGATAAAAAGCTACAACCAAGCAGAGCTCGAGCTCGAGCCTCATAAAAGCATGACAAGCAGAACTCAGGGCTCAGGCTCAGGCTCAGGCTCAGCTCGTTTACACCCCTATCCGAAAATTTTAAAGTTAGCCGAATGGAATTAATTCGGTTATTTACATATTTCTATCGGTAAATAACCGAATTAACCAACTTAACCGAACCAAAGAATTAACACGTCATTAACCGACTCATGCACACCCCTAAACATGCATCAACCTGAATAGACTCATCAGGACTCCCACCAACACTACGAAGACTCCACACATTCGGAGACCACAAAACCCCTCCATTACCGTTACCGTTACCGTTACCGTCACCGTCACCGTTACATTTAAAAGCTAACGAAACACCACCACGAACAACCGCACCACTACCATCATCCGCCTCCATTACCGACGTATGCAACAGCTCCAGTAACCCACCATGCCACATAGGCGCCTTGTATGACGTAATCAGTCCACTTGGCAGCATGAGAGTGGCCACACTGCCGTTGTCCAATCCCATCCTCACAACGCAGCTTTCGCCCAGGCGCGTGAACGACGCGCCATGGCCACTGAACTCTGTTTCGAGGTAGTCTACGTTGATTGGTGGGTATGGGAATGATGCGACACGTGGCAGGCGGAAGGGTCTTGTGTTGGGGTTGAGATTATTGTGGGGTTTGGTTGGGATAGTGTGGGTTGTTGAAGGTTGAAGATGGATGAAGTTTGTTGTTGAGAAGATGGAAGAAGTGTGAACCGTAGCCATTGTTTTCTATTTTTTTATTTTTTTTTTAGTTATTTATCTATGTTGTTTTTATATATATGTTGGAAAATCAAATCATACATCATGAGATATTTTAGTTTAGAAAAAAAAAAAAAAAAAAATCTTCTAAATATACATGTCTAAAATGATGATACATCTATCTATATAATAATTGAGGTCATCTAGGGTTGAATGAAGCCCTTAGAGAGTGTTTGAGCTATCCATATTCTATATAGAGCTCCAACTAACTCACTATAAATACTCTTTTCTAAACATAAATCTACACTACATTCTTCCATCATACTCTCTAACAAATCTTCCAACCAACATTCATCCTTCTTCTTCTTTTGCATTCTTGATTCTAGGTCATGTATTCTATTGAAACATACCATCGCACATCCATAATTTTTTTGCATTATTGATTATGTTCGATATATAAATGGTTAGTGTGTACTGGCCGAATCAATTGAGTGATTTTATATGCATTCTTGATTCTGTTCACACATGATAATTTTTTTATTCATTCTTTAATCTGGATTTATAAACGGTTGTTTGTCTTCGATTCGACAAGTTTTCCTCCCTGACCTTAAATTAAGGTTTGAAGAACCTTTAATATGTGTTTATTTTGTTTTATTCTTTTAGTCGATTTGTTAATCTAATGTTGAGAATGATTTGTAGGTACTCAGGGTACTGTGCTTGGAGAGGGGTGTTGGATCTTTCTGGTGATGTAAACTCGGAGATTTATGCAGGATTGCGAAAGGTTTATCAAGATCTCGGCAAGTGCCTGAACTTCGATTTAGGTAGTGGAACGCATGCCGTTTTTTATGACCTTTTGAACAAGAAGATCAACTGGATATGGTATGTCAATCAACCCGAGCCACAACTCAAGGTGATTGATCATCTTTTTAACTTAGAATCCTAACGTTTTTTAATGTTTATGAAATTATAAGTATTAACCTCCCTGCCTACTTATTGAATTTTTTAGGGGAGTTCGGTAACTATGAAAGTAAGCAACGATATGATCAAGAAGATGCAAGAGGAAGCAGAGAAAACATGGGTTCCTGAACTTGTAAGAGTAATAAAAGAGACCAAAGAACCATTTTTGAATGTCATATATGATTGTGATCCTCTGCACCGGATTGTTTGGGACCGTGTGGTGCTTATTGGAGACGCGGCTCACCCAACAACGCCACATGGTTTGAGGAGTACAAACATGTCCATTTTGGATGCAGCGGTTCTTGCAAAGATCTTCAACAAAAGTCAATTACGAAAATTTTGTTGATATTTACTCATGCCTTCAATTACCATTGATTATGCCATTATAATTATTATTATTATTAATATTGACTAATTATAGTTGACATTGACTCATGCCTTCAATTACCATTGATTATGCCATTATAATTATTATTATTAATTATTAATATTGACTAATTATAGTTGACATTGACTCATGCCTTCAATTACCATTGATTATGCCATTATAATTATTATTATTAATTATTAATATTGACTAATTATAGTTGACATTGACTCATGCCTTCAATTACCATTGATTATGCTATTATAATTATTATTATTATTAATTATTAATATTGACTAATTATAGTTGACATTGACTCATGCTTTCAATTACCATTGATTATGCCATTATAATTATTATTATTAATTATTAATATTGACTAATTATAGTTGACATTGACTCATGCCTTCAATTACCATTGATTATGCCATTATAATTATTATTATTAATTATTAATATTGACTAATTATAGTTGACATTGACTCATGCCTTCAATTACCATTGATTATGCTATTATAATTATTATTATTATTAATTATTAATATTGACTAATTATAGTTGACATTTACTCAATCCTTCAATTACCATTGATTAAATGTCATTATAATTATTATTATTAATTATTAATATTGACTAATAACATTAATAATTAATAATAGTTGACATTTACTCATGCCTTCAATTACTCATGCCTTCAATTACTCATGCCTTCAATTACCATTGATTATGCTATTATATTAATAATAATAATTATAATGGCATAATCAATGGTAATTGAAGGCATGAGTCAATGTCAACCATTGATTATGCCATTATAATTATTATTAAGATATTTTGAATAAATGGAATTAATCATTTTGCTGAAGGTATGCAAGGTTATGGACTTAAGTGGTGTAAATCTTTTAATATGTCTTTATACGATCTCTATCAATGAAGGTTAGATCTAAGCAATTAAATGTGATTAATATTACATAATTCTTCAAAGTTATATTTCAAACAATTTACCGCTGACAAAACCGACGCCCATTAACGTTTTAATTCTAACATTCTATACAACCCGTGAAGAAGCCTATCATATATGTGCTCTAATTTTGTTCAGTTTATCCCTTGATGTTATATGGTATAGTTTATATTTCATTAAAAGTTATAGTGTAGAACTTCTTGATAGAAGTCATTGTAACTGTTTAGTAGACTACTATGACTATCAACATTATATGCATTATTGAACACCGTTTAATTTTATTAATTATCATTTTTCTTTTGTCTTCACCTCATATTGATGATGAAAGCAACACCATTAACTCAGAAATGAGCATATAGTTATTGTATAAGTCATTATTGTTCGTTCGTTTATGCTTAGCACTCTTTTTTCAGCCTATGATCATGCTTGGAATCAAAGTTGGTGTGACTTTGTGCCTGGTACATTTGACTAATGGATGGAGCATTTATTAAAATTGAAATTCAATTCCACGGTGTTACATTAGAGTTGGAAAAAGCACTAGCAAACTTCCATGTGATGATTTTGACGTATCAAAGGAGGTTCAAGAACAAGTAAGAAGATGATTACTGTTTAACTATACATTTATTCCAGTTTACTCATATGGTCATGTTAAATTGATATTTCTAACCGATTAATATTGCCTAATACAATATTTTATTTATTTTATACAAAGTGAGTGAATATTGCCTAATTATAGTTGACATAATCAATGGTAATTGAAGGCATGAGTCAATGTCAACCATTGATTATGCCATTATAATTATTATTAAGACATTTTGAATAAATGGAATTGATATTTCTAACCGATTAATATTGCCTAATTATAGTTGACATTTACTCATGGCTTCAATTACCATTGATTATGCCATTATATTGATTATGCCATTATAATTATTATTAAGACATTTTGAATAAATGGAATTGATATTTCTAACCTATTTATAGATATGATATCAGACAGAATGTCTTTAAAAGACAAATAGCTCTAAACACAATAAATCCACCATTGTTATTCTGTTTGTTATCAAGCATTCGAGTTTGATCAAGGTAATTCGATATCCAAGTTTTATACTCACATTTAGTAATATTATACCTATAATATTCCATCTGTAATTAGTTATTGTAATATAAACGAGTTGACGTCAAACTTTGTTTCCTTCCAAGTGAAATTAAAAAAATATATATCTTTTGATTTCCTTATTAGAAGCCCTCGTCTTTCCTTATTAGTACCTTACGATTTGGAAAATTGATCAAACCTGTTTATGATTCTTTGATGATGATGATGCAATGATTATGTAGCCCTCGTCCTTTAGGGTATATAGTTTTGCTTTGTTGACTGTGTTTATCCGATTTTGAAATCCGACACTCCTTTGCCGTGTCGTTTTTTTTTTTTTTGCGATTTTATGTTTGTTTAGGGGTGATTTCAGTTGTCCTCCGTTGAAGCGTATTTTGATTGTCTGGTTTGATTTATTTGTTTGCAACATTCCTTCGCCATTTATGTTTTTTTTTTAAATTGATTTCAGATTATACAAACCAAACATAAGCTTCATTACGGTAATTGTTCACGTCATCTACTCTTTTCCCCTTTCCGCCTTTAACCGTTCCGACATATAACAGTACGCGTCTCCACCAGAAAATGTAACCCGTTTCGGCATAACCGGCATATAAATAAAAGCCTTTGGTTTATAAAAATATATGCACTATATGTGTTTATGTTTCTGTTTTTAAATATGTGTTATACACTTAATTGTTTTATATTATGCAATACTCAATAAACTGACATAGTTTGTTACATGTTCAACTATATTTACAGGAGTGTCACAATGGTGTATGGGTTTTGGTTACACATGGAAGATATTAATCGAGTTTATTTGGTAAGATATATAACATGGTTGTATTGTAGATGTTTTATACAACAATATGTTTTTTTACCATTCCTAAGTTTTGTGTACTTTGATTCAGGCGTTACCTCGTGATTATGGTAATTGGATCCAGAAATATAATTATCCTACCGGCACTACCAAGATCCGAACTTTGAACTCTGAGGTGTTTGAGGTTACGGTTACAAATATTAATGGAGATTGGTACTTTTTCAACGGTTGGCTAAAGATGATCAGAAAATGTAGGTTTCCACCTGATTGTAACTTTATATTCCAATATGAGGAAAGTCTTCTTTCATTCACGATGATTACTTTTCATCAAGATGCAATAACTGCCCCTAGAAAGTTTTTCTACTGCAGCTTGAAAGACCCATACACAACCGACAAACGTCTGGTAATTTTTTTTAGCAACATTCAAATACACTATACAAATATGTTTTATTAAAAAACATATATTAATGTTTGAGTTTTGTTAACAAAAAATTCAGCATATCAGTCCTTTCGTGGGTCATGGCTTATTAAATAGAATGACACCAGTAACTCCAATTGAAGTCACATCTGATCCGCGTGGACGCTTTGAAATAGAGATAGACTATGAAGATGATGCTTTTTATGTGACTAAAGGATGGCCTTTCATGAAGAAAGCTTTTAAAATAAAAAAGGAGCACATGATTGTTTTTGAAATCATTAACTGGGTATGATTATCTTTTAGAGCTAAAAGTTTAACCTTCAATTAATAATTATTTTTCTTGCATTATTTTAATGATTGTCAATTTTTGTGCGTGACTGAAACAGAGCACCTATAATATGTCGCTTTTTCTTAAGAACAAACTTACACTTCCTCCTTTGGAAGTGCAGCCAAATGTTACAATACTTTAAACTCGGGATTAAGAAGCAAACTTGACCTTAGGGACTTGAATCCGAGGACACGATATATACGATTACTAGATGCAACCTCTAGACTATAAAATAAGTAAAGGACGCGATATACCCAATAAACGTAGTAGCCGGAATACACTAATACTAAGGTGTGAGACAACCTAAAAACATGAAACTCTAAGAACCATACGCTCGAGCTTGTCCCCACGTGTAACCGTAATTAACAAAACCAACACTAATAATGTGTGTCGACATAGGGCCCAACCAGGAGAATATCAGGACGCGATACCAAGCAACTCATTATTATTTCGGCATTGCTATCCAGGTGAGTCTCGTGAACCATCCCCTTTTTTTCTGTTTTAAACTGTTTTGGGGTGAATACATGCTTCCAGTGGCTAACCAGTAGAATGTGATGAACCAGTGATGTGACAAGATGTGCTCCCGATAACCGAACTGTCACACTCATTAACCCAATGGGAGATTGGGCCGCCTAATATGTGGGTAGCGCTACTTGGGGAATCCCCCGCACGCAGTGGACCCGGAAGCCCGGGAAACCCTCCACTTAGTCAAGGACAATCGTTATCGAGAGTTGGGTTGTATTTGAAGGATCCAGTTTTTTCGCACGGCCAGTTGTATGTTGCACTATCAAGGGTCAGAAGTCGAGATGGACTGAAGATAGTTATACTGGATGAAGATGGTGAATTGACGAACAAAACATCCAACGTCGTGTACAAAGAAGTATTTCAAGCTTTATGAATAAGGTAAAAAATTTTGATGCATTTTTTTACTTATCATCTTTGAACTTATGTACATACAACTTCAATAATACAAGTTTTATTTGAATACTTTTGTTTTAATATTTAATTTACTACATTAACATTATTTTGATTTTTTTTTCATAGTAGTTGATTGTTTGTTTTGGAATTGCATGTTAATATTAGGTTGGATATATTGATTGGTTTTACGGGCACTCAACTTGAATAATACAACTCTTAGTTTAATATTATTTTTAATTTACTTTGGTTTGCACCGTGGGTCCCCACGGGGCTCTAACCTAGTGTCTTTTAAAAGAAGTTTTGGAAAATCCATCCAAGACTCGAGAGTTTGAATATGGAATAAAACTAAAAAAAAATATTATGGTGACAAAATTGCACTTTGTAATGTTAATACATGACTAAAATGATGATACATGTGTTTTAAAAAGAAGTTTTTGTTATGTATAAATTTACCTTTTTTTAATATATTGTGTCATTTAATACATACTCAAAAATTAATAAAGTCATTTGTTCTAATTTAAAAAAAAAGGGAAAATTGATCCATTCACCTGTGTTTTTTAACGGCTAATAAATCAAACCCGAGTACTTTTGGGGTACCCTTTCGACAAATTCAAGTACTTCAAGAGTACCCGAGTTGTCAAACATCAATTCTGGGGAAAACCCAGTAACCTACCCGTCCATAGGCATGACGATAAAATTACCAGTAAAACCCGTATGGCTCAAGAATCGAACCTAAGATCCCCCAAATCTTCTATCATTCACGACCAATATCTCTACCACTACATTACATATTGACGATCCATTCACATGTCATTGACTTAAAAACCCCATTTGACCAAAATGTCATCCTTCATCAACCATCTTCTTCCCCAAACCTATTTAGCAATGCACATCTTGTATCACACATCGAAACCTGGTGCTTTGATGGTGTTTGTTATTTACATTTTTTGGTTAAATGAAACTTTGGCATTTTCAGGTTTGATTTTGGTAGATGACGAGAATTTTGATAAGAATCCCTAGTTCAAGGGACAACGATATTAGATTGAGATCATACCTGAATTGAAGATCGGAGTGAGTTGTGTGAGTAGTTGTTTTTGGTTTCCAAAGGTGGTTCCAATTGTGGATGAACAATGGTGTGGGAGAGTGAATGAGTGATGGTGATTAGTAGCGTTCGGTAGTAACATAACAGATTAATAGGGGTAGTTTACGTAGGCAGCGACTGAGTTGGTCATTGTCACACCACGCCAATGACGGAAATACGTGGCGTAACGCTCGAAAGCATATCAAAGTCAATATTAACACAAATCATATTTAATTAGAAAAAGATAATTTTTATTAAGATGTCGAAAAAGTACATTGTTTCAAACATTTCATAAAACAACAAACATAAAGTTCCAACATAGGGTGTTTTCGTCTATGTCCCAACCCAAGGGTAAATATAGATGAACTCTCGACAAGTGTCCGACATCCCATATTCCACCGTACTAGCCGCATATCTATTCAGCACTTAGTTACCTGAAAGATATGTTTAAAAAGACGTCAATATATAAAATATTGGTGAGTTCACATGTTTTAGTTCCATAACAACAAAACATTTAACAACAACATGTGCGGAATAAACACAAGCAGTGACCTTTGTAAAGAGTAGCTAACTCCTACAAGCTATGACGAGCAATCCCTTGAGCCATAACTAAACCAAGACTAATAATGCCCCGCAAGCAGTAGTTGTTTCTCAAAAAATAACAACTTAGTTAAGAATATGTGCACCCCTAGCATACACAGTTGCATAATCGACGCTATCGATTAGGGGTGGGTCTTGTCAGGCACCAATAGTACTATCCAAATATTCATTCGGTTCTCGATTTCAACACACACACAACATACGAGTAAATGGTTACAATAGCGAGGAGTCACCCCGAGTGGTGTATAACAAACCCAAGTACTCATCATGCCACTTATCACATTTAACAGTTAAAAATATTTTGACATGTGAAAACATATGACAAAACATATCTTCCCCCAAAACAAAACAGTAAAAAGGGGTTGTGAAACTCACCTTAGTTTCCTTGCTTAGCTAGCAAATAAATCCCAAAGCTTTAATTACCAATAAAGGACACCTTAAAAGTCTATCATATATAAGCCTAGCTTATCTTTCCGATTAAAAGATTGTTTATTCAACTATCTAGACTCATGTGTACTAACCCGAGTCTTTAAGTGTTTAACTCGACGAACCGATCGTGACTCATCACAATTCATATGTTAACATACGATATAGAACCCAAGTTGCGCGCCTGTTACTATTCGTGTGTAAACCATGTTGGACTAATACCACGAAACGTATAACTCATCCCGAGTCGTAGCTAGTCTCATATTTCAGATAATTGTATTTGTCTTGTATAAATATTTTTGGAAAGATATACTTTGAGGATACATAAATACAGTTATTAAAATCGACCAATAACAAGACCGGATTTGGTAGGTGGTGATATGTGGCGGTAGCGGCGACGGTGGGTGGTGGTAGCGGCGGTGGCAACGGTGGAAGGTGGAGGTGGATGGCCGTGATGGTGGATAGGCGATGATGGTGAATAGAGATGGTGGTGGATGGTGGTTGGTGGTGGTGATGGTAGGTGGTGGTGTGTGGCAGTGGCGTGGTGGTGGGTGGCGACGGGGGTGTTGGGTGGTGGCGTCGGCAGTGGTGGATGGCGGCAATGGTGGAGATGGGTGGAGGTGGATGGCGGTGACGGTGGGTGGGTGACGATGGTGAGTAGTGGCGGTAGCGGGTGGAGGTGGCGGCAGTGGTGGGTGGTGGCGGTAGTGGTGGGTAAAGGAAATTATGGTAAGTGAAGGTGGCAAGTAGGAGAGGCGGCGGTGGGTGGGTGATGGTGGTGGGCGGCGGTGGGTGGTCGGGGTGGTGGGTGGGTGGGTGACGGTGGTTGGTGGTGGGTGGGTGAAAGTAGTCGGTGGCGGTGAGACGGTGGTAGGTGGTGGTGGCAACGGTGGTGGGTGGTGGTGACAACGGTGGTGGTGGGGTTATGGTAGTGTTAGCAAAGGGTGAATGTGGGATGGAATGAAAAAAAACATGGGGGTGTATGGAATGATTTTGAGGGAATGGAATGCCTTGTGAAATGGGTGATTTCATTGTTTTACCCAACCAAACACATTATTTTTCATAACCTCGTAATGGTCAATTTCATTCTCTCTTCCATTCGATCATACCAAATGCTTCCTTAAATTATATTGTGTGTTTATATATACACACATATATAATTCAATGTAATGACGAACATAACCTTGTTTCTCATTTAGTTTTTAACAAACATTAGTCTTACGGTGTGTTCCCGAGTTAACTTAAAGAGGGAAAAGAAAGGAAACGAATAGAAGGAAAGGAAGGAAGGGAAAGGAAAAGAAAGGATAAGTATCCTTTCCTTCCGTTTCCTTCCGATTTGGAAGGAAAACTAAACTAAAAGATTTTGCCTAGTTTTCCTTCCATTTTTAAACTAATTAAAGTTCATGTTTCATTAAAACAAAATACGAAAGTTACATCACAATAGAAGGTAGACGGGCAACATGTAACAACCGGCAAAAATTAAGGTAATCCCGTACTAATTAATTAAACGTGATTAACGTAATTAAACGTAATTATGTGTTGATTGTTTAACTGAGGCCTTAGAAATATAGCAATTCCCAAATAATGCATAGGAATGCATAAGTTTAATGGCAAAGCATGATAGGATCGTGCGCAAGCAAATCTATCCGGTATGGACACTGGCGATTACCCGGTAAAAATTAAATAAGCGAAACGAACCCCGGACACCCGGAATATATTACAAATGATATTTTCACAAAATATAATGAGTTTTGGAAATCCAAAGCCATACGTGAAAGCTTATTGTACAAATCTCCTGGTAACGAATAAAGTGCGCGTACCGCACCCGATACGCGCGTAACACGTAATTTCACCCGGCAAAAGCCGAAATAAATTATCACTAATTGAACTGGACTAAATTTAAGGAATATTAATGGTATTTTAATATTCGGATGACACGCGGTTAAAAACCCAAGAATACCCGGACGGTACCCGAACGAGAGTGACTTAAACATAATAATATTGGGTAATATTTAGCAAGGTGGACCCCACCCAAGACACCAAGGGGCCGGCCTAGGGGGCCCGCCCAAAAGGAAAAACTCTTAATTACCCACTTAAACTCTTCATCTCCTTTAATATCCAATTATTTGGACAATAATCATGAGGTTGCATGGATGTGCATTGGCTAAGAAAAACTAACTAATCACTCTCTCTCTCTCTCTAAACTCGGCCCAAACACCCCTTAATCCCCCAAAGATTTATTTTGTGATCTTACATAATCTACATGATCTTCCATAATCCTTCAAAGATTTCCATCCAATCCAAGCAAGATACTAGTGATCTTGGAAGATTTGAAAGAAGATAATATAACCCACTTGAGAGAATACTTGAATCAAATCACAAAAACTTCTTCTTCCTTCTTCCTTGTGGCCGTAAGTTTACACCCCTACATTAACATCTCTCTTTCAATTTTTACACTAACAAATCATCTCTAAATCATCATCCATCAAAACCCCTTTTGTGTGTTCAAGAGCTTGGAGCTTAACCCCTTTGGAAAAACACACTAAACCCCATCCAAATCCAAGGTTGTTGTCTTCCCTAGCCTTGAGCTAGTAGTAAGTTTTACCTTGTTTGATTCTTAAATGTTCATATTTTGTGCTTTTGGAAGCAAGTTGTACATTGATGGGTAATGAAATGGTTTTATAAAAATGATGTGTTTTGTTAGATTAAAAATGGAAGAATAATAATAACATAAATAAATCTTGGATTTATATTAATAAATGTAATATTTGAAGAAAACATGATAAAATGAACATACACTTGAGTTAATGGATGATTTGAGCATGAATGATGAGAAGGACTTGAATATGGTGGAAGATGATTTTAATCATCATAAGATGATAAGATAATGCCAAAAATACATTAAAATGGGTTAGAGCATCATAGGTGAAAAAGTTCCATATTCAAAGTCTACTCACTTGAATAAGTGAAAAGTTGATATTTTGGATAAAAATATGGAACAAACATGTTAATAGCATCTAGGATGGATTATAAGATTATTAAATGTGGAATGAAGTAAAAATAATCAAGCACTAAGAAAATGGTTCTTCAAAGTCCACTAAAATGGAAGAAAATGCCAACCATGAAAGATAAGATGAAAAATGCAACAAATATAAGTTGAAGGACTAACATTATAACTTGGAAAGTCGAGGGGCTAAAATATGTATTTTAGAAACTTTAGTCCCAAAAATGCACTAACAAAGAGTTCGGTGTCAAAAGCATAAATAATAACCTTTCCAAGTGTAGTTTTTGATAAACACGAGAAACTTACTTGTGTATAAATTAAAAGAGGCATTTTTATAAAAATGGAAGTTTTATAAAAATAAAAGGGTAAGTTAACATAAGGATTTTATAAAAATAAGATTTTATAAAATATTAGTAAAGACTTGGGAAGACTTGTACAAAAATGGATACTTTTATATAAATGGAATATAAAAGTATCGGAAACATTTTTGGGTTACAAGTCGAACAAGTTGGGCTAAACGTACAAAAGTATATTTTCCAAGAAATATACGTTCGGAATTGGAAGTATGAATAGTATTTCCATAGAACGCATATTGGAAGTAAATGTGAAAAACGCTAACTAACGGACTTAGTTACATGAACTAACGTAAACGGATAAACGGACATATGAGAAAATGCCATTACGACAAGATAAAATATACATATATATTTTAAGGAAATAAAATATATATAACAAAGGTGAAACGTGCGTAACACTTTCCTAAGTGTAGAATGAATATTCGTGGGGAAAGGAATACACAACGTAACGAATTAAAAACGCTAAACGACACATGAACTTAACAAGTAGTATCCACGCGATGGTATATGTACATATACTTGTTTTCGACGAAATTCTAGTATATCTATTTGAATGGGAAAATAGATATGCGAGAAGGAAAACCGAGACGAGTAGGTGAAATATATCTACGAACGTGTGAATACCGACAAGATCCTAGTACATTTATTTAAATGGGAAAATAAATGTACGGTGTGGTGAGTCTAGTCGGGCGTTAAGAATGTGTTACCGAACGACAAGAACTTAGCATATTTATTTGAATGGGAAAATAAATATGTGGCAAAGTGAGTCGGGTCGGATAATAAGAAATCACATTATATCGAGCGAAACGACCCTAAGTATAATTATTTAAATGGGAAAATAATTATACGTTGGGTAGAGTCGCGTCGAGAATAATAATGTACAAGTCACAAAGAATATTAATAAGAATAATATATGACTTGTAAGGAAAGGGTAATCCATCGCCAATGAACCTAGGATACGGAACTATTAAACGGGAATTGGGATAAAGACGTGGTCGGGAAGTTGGGTGTACAACTTGCCAAGGCACATACACCATAGGTGTAGTGACTTATACGCCTAGAACATTTGTAGGTGCGGGATCACAAACTTTGCTATTTTCTTCTTTGAGCCGAGCACAGTTACAGGTGAGTCTCACGGCCCCATTTCTAAACTATTTAACGTTTTTACGGGGGAAAGATATGTTGGGATTTGTTTGACGGGTTGGACACTTGAGTTGTGATCGCCACTCGGGGTTGAGACCTCCCCACTATAATCATTAATTCAGGAAAGTGAAACCAAAGAAATATTTGAATAGTACTATTGGTGCCTGACAAGGCCCACCCCTAATCGATAGCGTCGATTATGCATCGGCGTATGCCTGGGGTGCACGTATTCTGAAATCAAGTCGTAGGAATACCGAGTAACGACTTGGGGCGGGGGGCATTGTTAATTGTCTTGGTTTGGTTATAGGCTCAAGAAAAATTGTAGGACTTTGCAACTCCTATAAATGTCATAACAAGGATATTCCCACAAGATAAAGTTTTACTAAATACAAAACCTGTGAACTCACCAATATTTATATATTGACGATTTTTAAACATATCTTTCAGGTAATTGACTGATGAAGGTTAACGTGGCGAGCAGGGTCGGGGAAATCTCCAAGTCGGGCGTTGGATATCATGAAGGGGACTCGTCTCTCTATCCCAAGGATTTCGGGATATAGGGAGGAGCCTCCCCATTTATTTCAAAAACAATTTTTAGATTATGTATGAATAATTTGACATGATTTTCAACGTTGAATAAATACCTGTTGTTTAATTAATATTGTGGTTTGCATTAATCTTGGCTTAATCCTCTTGAACCGTCGCGCCACGTGTTTCCGCCATAGGCGTGGTGTGACACAACAAGCTGTGCCGCCACCCCTTTCTGAATTGCGAACCCTAATATACTAAAGACAAATCCTTGCCCCCTGGAGATGAACTATTGTTGTGAACGACCCGTTGGACCCTGGTCAAGAACACGCCATATTTTGTTTTCCTTTCTTTTCCTTCCTTTAATGAAACTTGGGAACACAATCAATTTTTTCTTTCTTTCCTTTTCTTTCTTTTCTCTCGTTTAGTTAACTCGGGAACACAACGTTTATACCCAACACTATTACAAAAAACACAATACAAAATTCAACTCGTTACTTGAAACCTTTTCCTTCCTTTCTTTTCTCTCGTTTAGTAACTCAGGAACATAGCGTTAGTTCCCAGATATATTAATTTTAAAAAAACCAAATGAACTATGTAATTAACTTATGTAACAAACAAATCCATAACTTAAAAAGTTGAATAAAATATTATTATTTTATTATTAATAATATATCTACAATTAGCTGTAAGTAATTGGTTGCGACACAT
Source organism: Ambrosia trifida (assembly GCA_028751855.1). Lineage (NCBI taxonomy): Eukaryota > Viridiplantae > Streptophyta > Magnoliopsida > Asterales > Asteraceae > Ambrosia > Ambrosia trifida. The sequence goes on from CM054125.1 coordinate 138,765,771, forward strand.
GTCATAAATTTTTTAGCCCAATATTCTTTTTTTTTTTCTACCAATCCTCTCATTCACCCTTTCGTGTTATATCTCTTATATTTGTAAATGTATATTATCACAAAATATCGTTCTTACATTTCTTAAATTTTTGTTACTAAGGGGCTGTTTGATAGCCTCTTAATGACCATTCAGAGGTTACCTCTTAATGATCCATAACCTCTGAATGATTAAGAGGTAACCTTAAGTCTGAATGGTTAAGAGGCAACCATTAAGATATTATCTCTTAACTATTCATACTTAAGATTACATATAAACCATTAAGAGGCTATGAACCATTCAGATGTAGCATCTTAATGACCATTCAGAGGCTACCAAATTAATGTCTTTCCTAATGCCATCTGGAAAAATACTTCATTGCTTAAGCTAACGCCTCTATCTGTTAACGGAGAAACATTCACAATAACATTAATCAAACATGACTCAAATTAATCAAACACAAAGGTTGATCAGAAAACAAAATGAACACGTATTAAACACTTGAATAAATGAATTTAAAAACGGAAAGACATACCCTCTTGAGTTTGAGCCTGCCAATCTACAACCGTTCGTAATGGCAAGACTGATATTTTCCTTTGATTGTAAGAATCTTCAAAAGTCCAAAACTTTTTCGACGTAAATGCTCTGGTTGCTAATGGAGCAGACAAAATATTGAGGTCATTGAAGAACATTGAGGTTATTGAAGAACAAAATAGATAAATTTTAATCTTATTGATAACGTATATTAGAATTATTTTACCTGATGCTCGAGTGCTTCGACCTAAACGTAAATGTGTGAGAACCATCTGTTACGATTTAAAAATTATTTGAGAGATTTATAAATTATTTGGGAGAAAGAGATGCACATGATACCTTTATATAGTTGTGTAATGGGGTATCGAATTTGAAATTTGAATTTGAATTTAGAACTCAAATTTAAAACTAACAATCATACAAAAGTCTGTTGTGTCAATTGACAATATTTAACTAATTTATTAACAACCAATGTCAGGCAAGTGGCATTATTTCCACTGTTCAGGCAAGTGGGATTTTTTTTATTATTTAATTTGACGTCAGTTTTTGCATCATACGTGCATTGGTGGCCAGTCTCTCCGGCTGACATATCAGTTTTATGACGCCACTCATGCTTCTCCTATTATGGAAAGTATAGATATAGATTTGTAAATGTATATTATCACAAAATATCGTTCTTACATTTCTTAAATTTTTGTTACTAACTACTTATTCATTTATTCAAGCAATTTAATATGCATACAACAACAATTCGTGGGCTCCTCTCAAATGTGTCTTTCTTCTTTGGAGGGCGATGAGTGGTAGTGTTGCGGCGAAAACAGAGCTTATTAAAAGGGGAGTTTTATTTTCGGATTCTTTGTGCGGTCGGTGCGGGTATCTGAAGGAGAATGTGGATCATGTTTTTGTTGGCTATTTATGGTCGGGGCCATATGATGGAATATTATGAGATGGATGAAAATTTAGTGGCCGAACAACATAACATCTCTTAAGGATATGATCGACGCGATTGTCTCAAATCCAGGCTCAAAGAAGTGGAAAAAGATGGTTACTCAATCGCGATTGCTACGGTATGGAGAATTTGGTATGCCAGGAACATGAAAGCGTTCGAAGGAAGATTCATCCCCTTTTATACGACGGTGGACCAGATCAGAGACGATTCGTTCATGTGGATTTCTCACCAGACCAAATTATCGGGTCCGAGTTGGGATAAATGGCTAGATTTTGATGTAGTTGATCTTGGGTAATTGTTTTTTTGGTGTTTTGGCGGATGTTTTTCCCGTATCTGACGGGCTCTTTATATATACGTATAAAGTGATAGCTATTCCAAAAAAAATAAAATAAAATAATAATAATAATAAAATATAATAATAATAATAATAAAATATAAAAAGTATCGGACAAAGACACCTGCCCAAGACCGCAAAGAGAGAGAGAACCACACCGATATCCGCAAGAATCACACAAACATATCGCAATATGTACGTTTTTCCATTTCAAATCCATTCATTCAAATCCCATTTTCCCCAAATTAATAATAATAATAATAATAATAATAATAATCGGTTTCTCCTTCTTCCATCTTCTATAAACTAACCACATCTTTTTATATTTTTTTTATTTCATAAACTTTTTTATATATACATAATATCTTCATCAGATAAGCTAAATAAAGATACACAAACAACAGTTTTTCTTCTTATAAACTTTACAACAACAATCTGTGCACCGATCGATCCACAATAGTTAGGTTTCTGTACGTGAATATCACCGATCAATCAAGCATTTGGCTCCGATCATCTTATTTTTGCACCTCCTGAGGTATAATCGATCTATTGTTTACATATATGTGTTTTTTTATGCATCTATACAGTAGATTGATTTGATTGTGTAACAGTGGTTTACTTTTGGATCTATATGTTATATGCTGTTGGATTATTAGATATTTGGTCTCAAAAGAATAATATTCGAAGCAAAATGTAGAATCTTTATAAATATCTATAGGTGCTTTTGCTGTATATGGTATCATTATGACACATGCTGCTTCCTGATTGAGTAACTTTTTCTAGTCTTATTCTGGCAATTTTTTTTTTTTTTTTTTTTTTTTTTTTTTTTTTTTTTTTTGTATTTATTCTGTGATGGTTTTGGATTCAGATTTTGAGATCATACTATTTTTACTTGCTACATTGTTTTTTTGAAAACTGTTTTGTCATTAAAGTTTTCTATTATTATTATTATTATTATTATTATTATTATTATTATTATTATTAATATGTTAGTTGAATGTTGTAGATAATTGGAGGCTTTAGATTGGTTACTAGGGGAGGGGATATGAGTTTGATATAAATTGCATGGGTGACGATGCCACAATTGAGAAGTGGAGCAAGGAGATCGAAACGGCTAGGTGATCAACCGATTGACCAAACTGAAAACATCACTGCTGCACCGACCAGGGCTAGAAGGAGGACAGGTGGTGGAAGGGGAAGAGGAGGTGATGGTGCGGGTGTAGGGAAAGGGATTGTGGGAGCGGCAACAGGAAGAGGGGCGGCTGGCGGTAGAGGTAGAGGTGTTAGATTGATTGATTTGGACCAGGAACCACCGTGTGAAGTTGTTCGTGAACCTGTGGGTCTTGGAGTTGGTGAGCTTGGTTTTAATAGAGTGGACGTGGTTGCGGATAAAGATATTGCCATGCAGGGTGGAAGCGGTGATAAGGCAATTGGAGTTGAAGAAGAAGGAAACACACCTGCCGTGCCAGAAAGGGTAAATAAATTATTTTTTCTCCAGCTTTTGGATAATCAGTTTTGTTACAACTTACACTCGTATTGTGAACTGATAATCTGACCGCTAAGTCATTAGATGGAAGCAGAGTATGTTTATACAACTACAAGCATTAAAAATGATTCTTTCGGTTTGAAGTCAATATATCAGATAATGAATTAGTATTCTTCATATAAAAAATTGTAAATTAATTTGTGTTGTTGTGTTCATGCAGGTACAAGTAGGTAATTCTCCTATATATAAGACTGATAGAAAGCTGGGGAAGGGTGGTTTTGGGCAGGTTTATGTTGGTAGGAGGGTAAGTGGGGGAACCGAAAGAACAGGGCCAAATGCAGTTGAGGTATGTCAAAACAATAATAGATGTTTTGCATTTATTTGTTCGTACCACCAAACGGTTGATCCTTTTGATATTCTATTTTCATAGGTAGCATTGAAGTTTGAGCATCGTAATAGTAAGGGTTGCACCTATGGTCCTCCTTATGAGTGGCAAGTTTATAGGTATCTAATAATTTGCCAATTTTAAAATATTTGTAGGAATTAAGTAATATCATATATGATCTCAATTTATGACATTATGATCTAATTTATTTCCGTTACCAAAGCTCGTTGAATGGATGTTATGGGATTCCATGGGTTCACTACAAGGGACGGCAAGGCGATTTCTACATTCTGGTGAGTTGACTTTGACATCATGAACCACTCATTTTGTAGTTTTATAATTGTGCATATATAATTTTTTTGCAAGGTTATGGACATGCTTGGACCTAGTCTTTGGGATGTTTGGAATTCTTTAGGCCAATCGTAAGCTGACCGTTTGTTTATATTTTGTGTTTTCCTGTCCACATGCATGATTTTTCACTGATAGTATTTTAATTTAATTTATTTTACAGGATGTCACCAAGTATAGTGGCTTGCATTGCTGTTGAGTCAATATCAATTCTTGAAAAGCTTCACTCAAAGGGGTAAGGCATTTCTAAACATTACAGCGACAAATTTATGAACACTTGTTGTTTCCCATTTCATTTGTCCCTTTTTATGTTAAGATTTGTACATGGAGACGTGAAGCCGGAAAATTTCTTACTTGGTCAACCAGGATCTGTAGATGAAAAGAAACTATACCTTGTTGATCTTGGTTTAGGTATGCTTTTCATGATTTTTTTTTCTATAAAATCTTGGTAGTGTCATTACTGCATTGTTTGTCGATCTTTCAGCATCAAAATGGAGAGAGTCAACATCTAGTCAGCATGTTGAATATGATCAACGGCCAGATATATTCAGGTTTATTTTCTTTGTGTGTATAAAATACTTAACGAGTGGTTCCTTTTTAATTAATTTTTTTATTAACAAATATTATTTGACAGAGGTACAATAAGATATGCAAGTGTACATGCACATTTAGGTCGAACAGGAAGTAGAAGGGATGACCTTGAGTCACTTGCATACACATTAATATTTCTCATTAAAGGAAGATTACCATGGCAAGGTTATCAGGTCAGTTTTGTCTTTTTTACTTTATTACTTTTGTTTTTCATTTTCTTTTTTAACTTGTCTGTTTGTAATTTCATGTTTTAGGGAGATAACAAGAGTTTTCTTGTTTGTAAAAAGAAGATGGCAACATCGCCTGAGATGATGTGTTGCTTTTGCCCTGCCCCATTTAAACATTTTCTTGAAGCAGTTACAAATTTGAAATTTGACGAGGAGCCTAATTATTCCAAGCTTATTTCTTTATTCGAGAGTCTTATTGAACCGGTTACATCATTAAGACCGATCAGAATTGACGGGGCACTTAAGGTTTTTGCATTGAAAAGATTTTATCATATTATATAGAGGATTTTGAATATAAACCTTATTTTAATGCAAATTTGTCTCATTAGGTTGGACAAAAACGAGGTAGATTGCTTATTAATTTGGAAGAAGATGAACAGCCAAAAAAGAAAGTACGATTAGGTAGTCCTGCTACACAATGGATTTCTGTTTATAATGCACGTCGGCCAATGAAGCAAAGGTGGGTTCTTTGATTATACTTTAGTGATATTTAAAAGATATGTTATCGTGTATGATATTAACATTTACATGAAAAATTTAAAAATTCGGTATAAGACTATAACTTTTCTTTAGATGGATAGTAAGATGCTAAACTTGTTCATTGCAATATGCCGCTTAATGTGTGATACTTTTCCTTCTAATCTCTTCCCTGTTATATCTATTTAAGACCAAATAAGGTTAACCTTATTACCCTTAATAGTAAGTGACTGAACTAATAAACATAACCCTAATAACTAATGCATTAATTTACATGGGATACAGTGAAAGATTGTTAGTTATTGACTCTCTTAAATAGCTTTTGTGTTGATCGATTAGGGTTCATTACGACTTTTTCTAGTTTTTTTCTCAATGGCAACCGAATAAATATTACCAATCGTTCCAAGTTTTTTTTAAATATGTTATTTTTTATTTGTTTCTCCAATATATATCATCCTTCGATTAAAGGCACCAAATATCTATATTCTTGTTTTATAATTAAACAATAAGGTCTTTAAGTGGAGATACTACCCAAGTTATGTCGAAGAATAATATTGACATTTGGTATTTCTGGTAAAACATTTTTTTGTTGTAGATATCACTACAATGTCACAGATGCAAGGCTTCGCCAGCATGTAGAAAAGGGTAACGAAGACGGTTTATACATAAGCTGTGTGGCATCAGCCTCAAATCTTTGGGCCTTAATTATGGATGCAGGAACTGGGTTTGGTTCGCAGGTTTATGAAGTTTCACCAGTTTTTCTTCACAAGGTTATTCAAATTTAATTGGATCTTCTATGTATTACATTTCACATTTTCCATATATAAGTATTAACAAGAATTTATTAATTGCTCGTCAGGAATGGATTATGGAACAGTGGGAGAAGAACTTTTACATCAGTTCAATAGCTGGTACAGCAAATGGAAATTCTTTGGTTGTTATGTCAAAAGGTTAGATATGCTTTTATTGTAGTATGTCAATTGGGCCAATTTAGGTTATATTTGACAAAGCAGGTGCATTTTAAATATATGCAAAAAGTGGAAGAGTTAAACAGTTTAAAGGTCTCTCAAAGTGTACTTTTTAGGTGTTTTAAAATCTTGTTATTTGCTTGATTTTAATATAGGAGGATAATATTAAATAGTTTTCAAAACCAAAATTTTGGGGGTTTTTTGGATGTGTATTTCGTAGATGATTATGTGATTGATTTGTCAGTGTAAGATAACTAGCTTTACTAAAATGGATAACAGAATATTGTGTTTGACTGTGCACAATGCACATGTTAAAATTGGTATAAATGTGATCATAAAATTTTTTTTTGAACGATAAACTTCACTAAAAAACGGCTAACCCCACCAAAACAGTGGACCGCCAAAAACAATATTTACAACATATACATCGGGTATCTACTCCAGACCTTCCAACTCATATCCTTAAATTTTGACCTGCTACGTAACCAAAGAAAAGACCAAGATTTTATACAGGCGATCATGTCACAAACCCGCGGCTTAACATCTTCAAAAACGGCCTTATTACGCGTCTGCCAAATAACCCAGCATATCAAATGTGATCATAAAATGTTTTAGTGTTTTGCATCTGACAATTAATATGTAAAACGACAAATTGACATTGTATGAAGCAAGTAGAGATACGGTCATATGGCTTGTGAAATGGAAATAGAAGCATATCAAATTAGGTTGAAAAGGGGAAAGTACTAATTTTATGTTACCGTTAGATAATCAGTATCGTTGCAGTTGGTATGAAACTAATAATTGAAAAGTAATTAGTTAATCAAAAGCAGAATCTGTTTTTATCCTAAAACTAAAAACACATTAGTGTGACTTCAAGTCACCGTTAGTTCTATGTTTTGACCTTTGACTCATCAACCGACCAGCAATTTCTTTGGATAATGGGCAATGCCCGGAATGTTTTTTTTTTTTTTTTTTCTACTAACGAAAAGAGATGACAAAACATTTACACTTTATCCCTAATCATGAAAAAACTGAAAGGTTCTTTTTCTACCTTTTGTATAATTATATTGTATGTGTTTTTCAGGAACACCTTATACTCAACAATCGTATAAAGTGAGTGAATCATTTCCATATAAATGGATCAGTAAAAAATGGAAAGAGGGATTTCATGTCACTTCAATGACTACAGCTGGCAGTCGTTGGGGTGTCGTGATGTCAAGAAACGCAGGATTTTCTGACCAGGTATTATTACGTGTTTTCTTTTTCCGAATCTATAGCAGATAGTTAAATTGGCAAATGAGGAAAGTACACTGTTAATGTATTGGTAATTAACAAATTTTAGGTTGTAGAACTCGATTTTCTTTACCCAAGTGAAGGAATACACCATAGATGGGAAAGTGGGTATAGGATAACATCTATGGCTGCTACACCTGATCAAGCAGCTTTTATTTTGAGTATCCCAAGGCGTAAAATAACGGACGAGACGCAAGAAACCTTGAGAACATCTGCCTTCCCGAGTACCCATGTGAAGGTAATTCTTATGATTTAAACAATATTTTAATTGTTAAAAAGGATGTGAGTTCCATGGCTAAAATGGTTTCAAAACGCCATCTTGAGGTGGCAATTTTGATCGATTTATATGAATGTGGTGATTTGGATTGTGTTGTATATCAAGTGGGTCAAATTAAAGATCAAGGTTAATTGGAAACGGTCTTCCAAATCAGTGTTAAATGCATACAACCTCGTCAATTGTTTTATTCGAAAATCTAGATAATTGTTTATGAAAATACTTAAAAAATGACAAAAACCGTTTGCAAGTCAACGCCTCTTGACCTGGTCTCACCCATTTTATCTCCCGCTAAAATGATCAGTTTCAACCTGAACCTTGCTGGGGTTTTTATTGTTTCTTATGATTTTTTTTTATGTTCATTTTGCAGGAAAAATGGTCAAAAAACCTTTATATTGCATCCATGTGTTATGGTCGAACCGTATGCTGACTGATGCTGGTAATAAATGCTGCATTGTGCTGAGAAACCCCAACAGGAATTGAATCCATTGGGAGTTTTACAAACTGGGTTCCGTGTGAGCGGAAAATTTTGGCGTTATATAAAAGATGGCCGTGCGCTGTTACTGTAAAATGATAATAGAGTTGATAAAGATAAGAAAGAAACCAAAAAAGAAAGAGAAAAAAAAAAGAGATATGCGTGTCAAATATGAGTTTTAAGTTAGGGTGCAGATCAATAAGAACATTTGGTTTGTGATCAGGTCTTGTTCCTAACTGTGTACCCTTTCAAGATTTTATCAATTGTCACAATTTTTTTTTATAAAAAATTGATTATTTGTTTTTTTTTTTTTAAAGTTTGGTGCAGACGAAAGAGTCAGTCTCGGCTCAGTTTTTCTTACCGAGCCTGAAACTGAACTCGTGTTTGAGTTGCCTTCAACTTTAGATAGCTTGCGACTCTACTAGTTTATCTCTACTTGTTTGTTTCCTTTTAACGCAAACATGGGAAGCTAACTCCGAATATCAGCCTGCCACTAATCCCAATAGTTAAGGAATTCGATTGGCTTATCACATCGATTCCTAGCTTTGTTTTAGGATTTCGTTCAGAGTTTGGCTTATTAGGGTACCGATGGCGGAGTATTAAAATCCTAATACTAATTCCATAAGCTAGCTAACATCGTATCAACTCTTCATCATTATCATCATACTCAGTTAATCCCACCTATAACAAGGCTAAGGTAGGGTCTGAGGAGGGTAAGATGTAGACAGTCTTACATCTACCCCTAAGAATAGAGAGGCTTCCAGTGAGACCCCCCGTTCAATGTGGTTTGGTATCAAGCCTTGGACATAAGGCATAAAACACTTAGCAATCGGGACAAATCCGATCAGTGCATGCACCCCTTTGTCTTTTGGCTATCAACGCCACCACATAATGCATGATTAACCGTCCGTCGTATCAACTCTTCCCATATAATAATATACCATGCCCAAACAAAGATATAGTATATTTGAAATACAGGAAGATTGCCATTTTCAGGCCTCGAAGACCAACAATGACAATTGAAGGCTTGTTTTGCTATTTATAGAGTGTGCACTAGGGATGAGCATTTCGGTATTAAATACCGAAAATATCGATACCGAACCTATCTTGATAATGAATATACCGATACCGGTTCATTTTCGGTATCAAGTTTGGCAAAAATCGGTATCGATATTTTCGGTACCGAGCTCATCCCTAATGCGTCGTAAGGAAAATCGGTTACAAGTTTTGGCAAAAACCGACATTAGTATTTTCGGTATCGATATTCGCCCCCATTGACAAACGCATTAAAAATGGCTAAGTAGTGATTTCCCTAATTGAAATCCTAAACATAAATATTGGCTAATCCTAATTTATTGTTAAACCCAAAATTTAAGTGGAAAAAAATAATCTTATATCAATCGATCATCAAAGTAATAAACTAAAATCCATTTATAGACAAACAATCTAAAGAAACAAATGTAAGAAATACTATTCATGGTGAAACGCAAAAAGTAAAAATCATTCATGGACCAACCAAATTATGAAACTCCGAATTATATGCTATTTTTATAGAAAAAACAAAGTATTTATAGAAAAAACAAGGTATGTATGAAAAATGTTAAAATTGCCATTCTCTCTTGATTTAAGCTTGCCGACATTTTATATAGAAAGCATAAACCATTTTTTTGTTATGTTATTTACTTTTTAAGTTTTGCCTTTTTTTTAATTTCATATTTTGATAATGTTATTGACTAAGGGGACTCTTTGACAACTTCTGAATGGTAAGTGTTGAACTCGTAATATGTCTAAACCATTAAGTGCTAAACCAGTAAGATGTTTAAACAATTCAGGATAAATATAATGCTTACCCATTAAGAGACAAATGCCTGACCGATTCAGATATCTGCTCGCGAAACAAACAATTTGAGTGAACTGTGTCTGACCGATTTAGACACATGTCCCATTAAGAGTTGAAACAAACAGCCCACGAGACTTCATCGAGTTACAAACCCCTATATTAAAATTTAAACATGTGCGAAAAATAAGAATACAAACTCCTTTTAAGTCAGGTGTAAATATGTATTTTACATTTTTATCAGGTGGCTGAAATAGTCGTATTAGTGTGTCATTTTATTTACATGTCACTAAACTATAATTTTCTTCTAAGTTGTAGTTTTTTTCTTCTTGTTTTTGTTTTGTAACTCCTAACAAGTGAATTTAGCGCACATTTTTGTTTTCAATTTTTTTTTTTAAGAAATCAAGGGCAAATTACATATGGATAGCAGGTAGACGGGCAACAAACTGCGCCGCCATGGGGTTGAAAAGTTGTTGTGGACCACACGCTGAACTCTAGCCAAGAACCGAACCGCCTCCGGCAGCAAGGATAATCTTTCAAATTAAAATTCAATAATCTAAGTTATACCTTGTGATTGTTTATAATCCATACTGATGATGTGTCATGTGATAAGTGATAATCTTTACTTTTATTTTCGTGCACAAGATCATAGTCTTTTCATAACAATTTATAGTGGGGATTAAAGTCGGGCAATTCATAAAGTAAAAGTCATGAGCAGAGGTATAAAAAAGTTTGGGCCCGATGAACCGGTTTATAGCTCGATTTAGTAGCTCAATAAAATTGGTTTAGGTTAGACTTTAGAGGTGCACAAATCGGGTTTTTTCAATACCCGGTTCCGGGTATTGGAAGAACCGGTTCCAGTTCCGGTTCCTAGCATAAAAAACTATACCCGGTATACCGGTTCCGGTTTTTCAATACCCGGTTTCGGGTATGGAACCGGTTCCGGGTATACCGGGTATTGAAAAAAAATGGGTACACTGGGTATTGAAAAAACCAGGCTATGCTGGATATTGAATTCTTTTTATACAATCACGTCGAAGGGTAGTGCGACTTAGATGATTATAATGCGGTTATAGAATTCTTTGGATAAGACGGATCAATCTTGGGTTGTCGAAGTGGTTAAATGGCAACCCTTCTTGAATCACGAAGTGACCCATTCCTTCCCGGACCGCCTCAACATCAAAATGCCAAATAGTCCCGTCGCTTGACATATACTTTTTTGGGTTATGAACTGGGTATTAGGAAAACCCGGTTCCGGGTATTAAAAAAACTGGGTACAAACCGGGTCCGGTTCCGGGTACGGTTTTTTACATAGAAATCTATAACCTATGCGTACCCGACGGGTAGGGTCGGTTCCGGTTCCGGGTAAGGTCGGTTTCGGTTTTTTAATACCCGGTTCCGGGTTTTTTTTCTGGTTCCGATCCCGGTTCCGGTTTTTTTGTGCACCTCTAGTTTAGGTCAACCAAGTTTGGGCCTTGACCCAACCTGGTAGTTTGGCGTGTGTTCTCGATTTTTGTGTTGAGAATCGGTTCCAATCCAAACTGATTTGGGTCTGCTTAAAAAACGATTTTGATTCTATTTTAAAATAACTAGTGAAGGGATAGGGAGCCTAATCTGAAAGGCGTCCCTATCCCCACTAACCCTGCGCCACGTCACGGCGCAGGAGCATACTCGCGCGAGGACAGCCAATCAACATCCTCGCGCGCTGGCACAGATGATAAGCAACAACTAATACCTGATACGCGCGTGCCATCACACGCGGAAGATTCCCTTGGCACGTCAAAGGAGGTACAAGGGATGACAAAAGGAAGATTCATAAGGATCTGTGTCAGAGCATACACCGACAGAAGAAGGACATGTGCAGATAGTACAAAAGGGGAACGGCTGCACTGTACACACTGTCGTGAACAGTGACCAGCAGGCATTACTTCGCCCACTGTCAGGCGTCAAATCAGCCAGCAGAGATAGCCTGGACACTGTAGCAAGTACGACGTTACTGTGCACCACCAGAAGGCGGACACGTGTCCAACTACAACAACGACCACACTGTAGGCTGACGTCATCAACAGTGCCTCGTCCTTTCCCGCCATTTCCAGAAAGACCATGGGCTTGGGCCCCGGTTGGGCCCAAGCCAATGGTGTCACTTGTGGGCCTCTCCATGCAGCCCACTACTAAGCCTATAAATAGCATCAGATACAACTCATGTGGGCATTCACAAATACAACCATCACTACTGTACTCATTACTTGTAATTCTCTCTTGTTAGTAATAACATTCCGGCACCCTTACAGTGGACGTAGGTCATTAACGACCGAACCACTTAAATCTCTTGTTCATATCATACACAATACATATCACACTCACCTTAGCGAACTCTCGGGTTGTCATAACGGTTTGGGTAAAGGATTAAACCTGTAGTTACATAAGTGTTAACCCCCCGGAGGTTAGTCTTAATCTCCGGTATACTTATTGTTTCTTCATTGGCGCCATCCAACGGTTAGAACAGCTATTTTAACCCATCTTTTAACCCACCCATGGCTGAACCCAACCCTAATACATCCGGCATGCACCAAACAGGAGACGAGGACCTCCGACAGCCGGATAACCAAACCACACCCAACACTGTCGTCAAACAGACGACGTCTAGGCTCGACGGGTCAGCCGTTGAAATCCGTGACGTCGAATCCGACGACGACAGTCAAGAGCTCTCCGAAGAGGATCCGGATCGTTGGCTCCTCCGTCAGAATGCCAAGAGTGCTGCAATCTACCAACGCAAGCTGTTGCAGCAAGCGAAAAAGAAAGGTAAGACGCTTGCTTTCGATACTCCGTCGAAAGCAAGGTACAAGAAGAAGGATACGGCTAACCACGGTGAGGGTCGTAGCGGGGAGCTCGGCGGAAACGTCAGAGCTCGGGGCTACGCCAAATCACGTGGAGAGCCAGATGGTTACGAATCGTCAAGCAGCGACTCCGATCACAGGGGGAAGAAACACACTCACACGTCGCAAGACAGTGAGATAGACGATGACTTGGTAAAACCGTTTCGACCGAAAGCTTTTGCTGAGAAGTCCAAATTCGTCGCTCGCATAGCGGCTGCAAAAGTACCAAGAAAGGCCAAACTCCCAAGCAGCATCGGTAGATACGATGGCCTGCGTGACCCAGATGACCATGTGCACGATTTCGAATGCGCAGGTGTATCTGTAGATTGGCCTGTTCAAGTGTGGTGTCACCTTTTCGCTCAAACCCTCACCGGTGCCGCCAGGGTATGGTTTGATAGCCTCCCAGCGGGAAGCGTGAAGGATTTCGACGACCTCACAGAAAAGTTCGGTAGCCACTTTTCGCACTTACGTAAGCATAAGAAAGACAAGGCGGACATCCTGCTATGCCGACGGTATGACAGGGAAACGATCGAAGATTACATAGTCCGTTTTAACAAAGAAGCACTGCAAATTGGATGCGGGGAGGAGCTCACACGGGCCGCGTTCATTCACAATGTGCGCAGTCCAGACCTCATGAAATGCCTCACCGGCAAAGATGGCATCCCAGAGTCCTGGGATGAGCTCATACGCTCAGCCAAGATATATGCCTCCTCCGAAAAATCTTTCAACCAACAACACGGCTTCCAGCCACAACACCATAATAATAATAATACTAGACACAAAAACAAATCCGTCTGGAACCGCATCACAGGCACCACCGACGAAGGAAAATATTCCCCGGCCGGTGATGCCCGCCAGATAATCAGCTCCAAACAAACGCGGGACCAACGCGGACACTCCAAGAAAAATCACGACTGGACCCCGTTAACAAAAACTCCATCTCAAGTTCTGAAAACCGAGCAGGTCACCCTGAAAGAGCCCAACCCCCTAGGGAAGCGCCGAAACGTGGACCGCAGCAAGTTCTGTGAGTACCATAACGACTACGGCCACCTCACGGACAACTGTTACAGTTTAAAAATGGAGATAGAGGCAGCGCTGAAATCAGGCCAGCTCGGCCACTTGGTCAAAAATGTTCACCGAGCTGGCAAAGGGCAAGGCAACGAAGAAACCCAAGGTGAAGGGTCGCGGAAGAAGATCCGGGACCTAAACACTCACGCCGCAACTCTAATCCCCCGCCACCAATGCAACATGACATGGCGGAGCAAGAACACCCAACATGGGAAGCGCACCCGGGTACAGCCACTAGACGACTCATGGAAGGAGGCTGACATCCTCATGCCAAGGGTCAGAGGGGGTGCCTCCTGCACAGCTCCATTGGTGATTACTGCCGTCTTCGGACATTACCGCACACGGTATATGTTTTTGGATGGCGGCAGCAGCACAGATATCATGTACGACCAATGTTTCCAACAGCTAGATGAAGAAGACAAGGCAAAGCTCATTCCGGTCAATGAGCCAATCTCTGGTTTCATCCAGGAAACCATCATGCCCCGCGGCATGCTCCCTTTGCCTGTAACATGGACGGATGGTACACACGAGCGCACAGAAATATGCGACTTCATGGTCCTACCTGCCACATCAAACCACGACATACTCCTAGGAAGAGAAGGCATTGCCCACTTCAACGCCAACGCCTCCACGGCGCATGCAATGGTTGGTTTTCCCACCAAAACAGGCGTTGCCTTCATCCGGGGGAACAAAGATTGCCATGTCGCGGAGACAGCCAAACCGCCAAAGATGGTCAAGACAGATGCCCGCACAGAGCCGGAAAAATGGGCGCTCAACCCCAAATTTCCGGAGCAAATGGTGACCATTGGCCATGTAATCTCCGAATCCATACGAAACCATTTGAAGCAACTTCTGATCAGCAATATAGACATTTTTGCATGGCAACCGGCAGATATGGTGGGTGTTCCGCGGGACATAGCGGAACACAAGCTTAACGTCTATCGTTCCGCAGAGCCAATTGTACAGAAGAAGAGGAGTATGGGCCCGGAGAAAACAAAGGCCATGAATGAACAAGTCACCGAGCTGCTTAATGCGGGCATCCTCCGCCCCATCAGATATCAAACTTGGGTGGCCAATCCTGTCATGGTCGCCAAAGCGAATGGAGGATGGCGCATGTGCGTCGATTACAAAGACATCAACAAAGCGTGCCCAAAAGACTGTTATCCCCTACCAGAGATCGATTTGAAGGTGGACTCCCTCGCCCCTTACAGATTCAAGTGTTTCCTGGACGCCTACAAAGGATATCACCAAATACAGATGGCGAAAGAAGATGAAGACAAAACAGCGTTCCGCACGGACGCGGGTATCTTCTGCTACACAAAGATGCCTTTCGGCCTGAAAAATGCGGGCGCCACATACCAACGCCTGATGGATACAGCGTTCGTAAAAGAAATCGGCGTACGGCTTGAAGTGTACGTCGATGACTTAGTGATCAAAAGCAGGGAAGAAACCGACATGCTACAAGACATCCAACAAACATTTCACCAGCTACGAAAGGTCCGCATGAAGCTAAACCCAAGCAAGTGCTCGTTTGGAATGGAAGAAGGAAAGAAATCAGAGAAGTAACCGTTCATAGCAACATTGCTAATCCTTATATACTCATCGCATTAATGACAGAGGGACCCACCGGGGGAGTGTAAACCGTCACAACTTTTCAAATTCCATTCACAAGATGGCGACACGTGTCCGCAACGAAAACGAGTGGCCTGGATGGAAGTGTATGACAGTTGTACACTACACAGGCGTCGGATGATCGACACGTGTCAACAGATCTCACAATATCAACCATTCAAGCGCGTGGCAACCCACGCGCCTGACAGACAACACGTGCCCTTCGACACGTGGCACAATCTCAACCATGAAGAAAAAATGTCAGACGCGTGAAGCCCCACGCTCCTAACACAGACGATATATTGATAACTGCAACCACGATGGGACGTGTATCAGTCTGTACAACCAGACAGTCGCTGACACATCAGCAACCACTAAACTTCCCTCAGAAGTAATTGATCATTCGAATTCCAGGCGCATTTATTCCAATTTATGAGAGACAAATTCAATGCTAATGATTTAGAATTTATCACAACTCCAGACCCGCATTAAATTACTCCAGCAGCAGTAAATTTCTCAGCGGAAAGTTGACGTAAACTTTCAAAAGACGTTCCCCGCCCAACCACTGCAACGTTGGGGCGGAGAACGTCCTTCCCAGCGGAAAGTTGACGTAAACTTTCGAAAGACGTTCCCCGCCCAACCACTGCAACGTTGGGGCGGAGAACGCCCTCCTCAGCGGAAAGTTGACGTAAACCTTCAAAAGACGTTCCCCGCTCAACCACTGCAACGTTGGGACGGAGAACGTCCTTCACGGCGCAAATTTGACGAAAAACGGAGAAATACGTTTCCCGCCTATATTTTCTCAAATCAGAATAATACCCCCAAGGCTACAATGCAAGCAGATGAGCTTTCATCCGCGACTTCTAGATTTCGAGTCTAGCACTCCACCTCCTCATCAGCGAGCAGGAGAAGCCCTAGACTAGGGGGACTTGAAGGGATAGGGAGCCTAATCTGAAAGGCGTCCCTATCCCCACTAACCCTGCGCCACGTCACGGCGCAGGAGCATACTCGCGCGAGGACAGCCAATCAACATCCTCGCGCGCTGGCACAGATGATAAGCAACAACTAATACCTGATACGCGCGTGCCATCACACGCGGAAGATTCCCTTGGCACGTCAAAGGAGGTACAAGGGATGACAAAAGGAAGATTCATAAGGATCTGTGTCAGAGCATACACCGACAGAAGAAGGACATGTGGCAGATAGTACAAAAGGGGAACGGCTGCACTGTACACACTGTCGTGAACAGTGACCAGCAGGCATTACTTCGCCCACTGTCAGGCGTCAAATCAGCCAGCAGAGATAGCCTGGACACTGTAGCAAGTACGACGTTACTGTGCACCACCAGAAGGCGGACACGTGTCCAACTACAACAACGACCACACTGTAGGCTGACGTCATCAACAGTGCCTCGTCCTTTCCCGCCATTTCCAGAAAGACCATGGGCTTGGGCCCCGGTTGGGCCCAAGCCAATGGTGTCACTTGTGGGCCTCTCCATGCAGCCCACTACTAAGCCTATAAATAGCATCAGATACAACTCATGTAGGCATTCACAAATACAACCATCACTACTGTACTCATTACTTGTAATTCTCTCTTGTTAGTAATAACATTCCGGCACCCTTACAGTGGACGTAGGTCATTAACGACCGAACCACTTAAATCTCTTGTTCATATCACACACAATACATATCACACTCACCTTAGCGAACTCTCGGGTTGTCATAACGGTTTGGGTAAAGGATTAAACCTGTAGTTACATAAGTATTAACCCCCCGGAGGTTAGTCTTAATCTCCGGTATACTTATTGTTTCTTCAACTAGCTTGTCGAGCCAATTATACCCGTTCGGTGTTGTGGTTGAATCACAACAATAAAAAATGTGTTCACACTTTTGAACACCCGAAAAAGCTCTTATAATTTCATCTACGTCCTAAAAAACTATCAACTACCGTGGTTCGAACTTTTAGCTATGAAAAGTAACCCCAAAATTTAGTGCAACTTTGATTAATGTGAAATGTCGAGCGGTCCAAAATAGGCTTGTTGCAAGTTTTGTGGTATTTATTTATTTTTATTTTATTTTTCAAAAGATTCAAACACAACTTTGAAAAACTATATGGCAGCCATCAAATATTGCTAGGCATTGACATAAGAACCCGTAAAGGTCAAACTACAATGTCAAATGAAGGACCATGTTGAAGCGGTATGGGAAGAAACAACACAATTCGTGATTTAAGAAAGTTTGACATTCAATCACTTCGACAACCAATGTTTGACTCGGCTTATCCAAAAGACTCTCCAATCGCGTTATCAACATGTAATTGCACACTTGCACTTAGACTTGATTGTTTTGAAATGTAGAAAAAAGAATGCTAAAAAAGAATTAATTATATGTTCAAAACTTACAAAGTGGTATAATTCATTGGACTACTAACTTTGTGTTACCGCTTATTGGGTTGATCTCGATACGTGGAAAATGATAAAGTGTACGGTTGCGTTTGAATCATTGTTATCAAAGGCGCTAGGCGCACTAAAGGAGCAAAAAATGCAAGGGTCTGAGAAAAAAGCGAACAAAGAAAAAACGTAAAAATATATTATGTATTAAAAAATAATACTATTCTTCAAATAAAATAAACAAAAGCTACTATGTAACATTTAATATCATCTAATTAGTATCAAAGGTTTTAAAATGTTAGTGTATTAGTGTATAAAAGTAGTTTTTCTTAGTTAATAGAAATCTGGTTGGAATCTAGCTATTATTTAGAGAATTTGGTTGAAAACTCATTGGAATTTGGGAATCTCGCCAGAATCTACGCCTAAACCATAACCTGGAGAATTAAGGCGCAATTGCCTCGACTTAAAGCTCAATTGCCTTGCTTCACCTGAAAAATGGGCATAGGCGCAAGAGGCGATATATGGCTTTATATATCTAAGGGTTATAAGGGTCTACAATTGAAACCTTTACCTTTTCGGTTGATAAATGTTAAGATATATGAGAATAAGTATAATGCGTTGTTTATAAGGATGGACAGGGCCGTTAGTGATACACACCCGTGATGGTTGTGATACACCGGCCAGCCAACTATGTGTTGGACAAAAATAATCACATTTGTGATGTATATTGCGATCGTGAATAAAAGTGTGTAGGGTGGTTAGTTTTTTTTGGATGAGGTGTAATGTTGTAATTTGTTGGTATTTTTGGGATTGGTGGGAATTTTTTTTTTTTTGAACGATCAACTAAAGTATTGCCGGGTACTCTATACGCGGCCCCCAATGGCCGAAAGGGGCCCCAGACGGCCTCTAGTCCGTACGGACAGAGCCCTTCAGCCCACCCGTCTCCTGTTCCAGGGAAAACCCGACCCACAAACCCGACCGAAGGCACGACGGTAGTGAATCGGTAAAACCTGGAGGGATCAGGAGTCGAACCCATGACCACAAGGGTCAAGGGTCTCTCCATCACTTCCCAACCACCTACCCCACCACAAGGGTGGGGGTATCCATCACATGCCTCCCGTGGGAATCGAACCCGGCTCCCCCCAAAGAAAGAACCGACCCTTTTACCACTAGGCCACATGATCAGGATTGTGTGATAATCTAAGTAGCACTGGGGCGGGTACGGGACCGGGGTAATGGGACAATACGGGAAACGACAAAACTCAAAAATCCAAGATATGAGTACAACAATAAAAATATAAAAAATATATATAATTAATAATCTAATCTATTAATAATTAATTTAATCTAATCTTTGAATAATTAACAATTTAATTTTATAAAAACATTTAATAACTTAATCTATTTAAAAAAATCCGTTAAAAAAGGACTAATACCCATTCATCTTCAAAATACAAAATTAATTAATTAATGCCATTGGGGTTGGTGGCCCAATGGTAGAAGCAAAGCTTCTAGGAACACCTAAGGGGAGGTCATGGGTTCAAGTCTCATAAGGAGTAGAAATTTGCCGTTCAAAAAAAAAAAAAAAAAAAATACAAAATTAATAATCTAATATACGCCTTTCCAAAAACATTAATTAAGAATTTAATATTATGCTTTAAAAAAGGAATTTAATATTATTACGGTCTCCAAGACCACACAACAACACTAACAATGGGGGCCTGTCCTTTTATTTTTTTTTCACCCATGTGCAATTAAAATTCTAACTCATTCAACAAGAAACGTTTAGGAAACGTCTCCCAAAACCAGAAACGGGCAGGAAACGTTTCCTAGCTGTCCCACACGCGTTTCCGTCCCCAACCCGTTAATGGGTACTGCACCAAAACTGTGTCCCCGTGTATTATAGGTGATAATTACCCCATATGTTTAGTGATGGATGTGATAAAAAGTGAAAAGTTAATGTGGCACAAGTAAGGCCGTTTATTTTTATCCGAAACTAGAAACCCGACCTGATTCTGAAGCCATCATGTTGTCAAATAATTTTTTAATTTGGATAATCTTTTTTAAGTAACATGAATTTTAATGATATTTTACAAAAGAAAAAAAAAAGGTTTTTCCATATTACATCTAAACCCGAAAACTGAACAACTCGACCCGAACAAACCTGGACCTGAATAACCCCAACCCGATCAACCCGAACTTTAAACGGTTTGGTTATCAGGTCACTTTTTCTTGACCAAAAACCCGAACCTGACCTGAAAACCCCAAAACCCGAAAAAATAACCCGAAGTATACCCCTAGACATAAGGTGATTAGGTGTGATAAAATGGTTTTAGTGATGGTGCGATGACCATCCCATCCCCTAATTGTTACATGTGCTAAATGTTTTGACACCATTGTTTAGTGTTTACAAGGGTTGCACGTGCTAAACGTTTAGACACCCTGTATCGTATTTATATGAGGTGGGTCGACTGATGACACGCACAGATAGGGAGAGTACACAAGGAGGGACACCATAATGCCCCATGATCAAGACTACGTACACATGCAATTGTCATCTGGACCACTTTCTTGTTGCACTCCAAATAACTATGTAGTAATGAACCTCGCCCCACTCATTTCCATAATTCCTTTTTCCTCATTTAACATCCATTAACTTGGAAGCATAATCCTTCAAAGAGATATATAAAAATAATAATGGTGTTTATATAACAGGGGTTGGCTTAATGCACTTCCATTTTTACTGGTTACACCCTTTTTTTAAAGAAAAGGCTTTCATTGGCGTTGAATGACTACTTGAGAAGTTTTAGCTCCGGAACTCCGACACTAATGAGACCATCTTACAATCTTACAATTTGTATCATGAGGTTGTATATATAAGTTAGTGCATGCGAATTGCGACCACTATACATCATAGGGTTGGTTGCTATTCGAAAATCAGGCCCCAAACACATACCAACAATCGGGTTGTAGTAGTAGTAAAAACATGAAAATAGTTAGTTCCACATTCCGTATTTTCTTTGAAAGCATAATTTAATCCCCATATAGACCCAAATAAATAAAAGATATGGATTAACCAAAGTAAAGGGCTGTTTGGTAGCCTCTTAATCAGCCTTTTAACCATTCAGTTCTGAATCATTCAGCATTCAGACTATTTGTTTCAGCATCTGAATGGAATGATTAAGTGCTGAACCATTAAGCTAATAAGGGATGCTGAATGATTCAGCTCTTAACCATTCAGAGCCTCTTAACCATTCAGACCATCTTAATGATTCAGCACTTAATCAACCAAAACAACCTAGTATATATACTTTTGGAACGTACGTCATGATATATAGTGATCAACATCATCATCATCATACGGATTCATACCAAATAGATTAAACAAAACTATTTAATTTACACCTCATCATGAGTGTAAGTGAGTTTATTTAACACTAGCTAGTATATATTATTCATTTCTTGGTCAATGAAACTACTATAGTAAGTTGTCTTGTTTTCTTGGTAACCAAATGTTCCATAACATGCTTCTCGTACTTCTTAAATAGCATGTCAATTATGGAATCCCCAAAATGAGCCTTCAACAATGGTTCCGTAATTGCTCTAATCACTTTTGCTGTGTTTTTCTTTGTTGCGTTTTTCCCTTGTTTGTGGTTGTGGTTGTAGTTGTGGCTAGGCCGATCTAAGTTTAAATCATTTGTGTAGTCAGTATCATGCGGATCCCAATTAACTTCATAAACATTTATGTTATTGAGAATAAATGAACCATCATCTTGAATGATCTTCCTAACTTCATCCTCACATGGTAGATAAAACGGGAGATTGAATGAGTTAATATCTGATTCTCGAACCATCTCCTGTAGTTTTCAAAAAAAAAAAATAATAATAAAAAAAAAACTCGATCAGTACAAGAAGCAATCTAATTAAACTAGAAGCTGTAAAGAGCATGCAGGGGCGGATCTATGGGCTCTTAGTCGGTTTGGAAAAATTGAAAAATTTAGTGGAAAATTTCTAAAAAATAGTGAAAATCAATGAAAATCTACGAAAGGAACCCTCTGGAAATCCGTCCTGGATACGCCACTGAGAGTATGCATGCATATTAATCATCATCCAAACAAAACATCATTATATTACCTCTTAGAACACAAAGACACATCATTATATTACCTCTTCAAGCAATTCAAGAAGTGATTTCGTGAGTAAATCCCATAAACTCCAACAATCATCACTAGTTGGATCAACTTTTCTCCGACCAGGTAATATTAAAACCATGTGTCCATCGCATACTATTTCCTCAGAGCGTAATTGTAAAAACTTTGTAAAGTCGCTATGAAATTGCTTTCCATATGCTTGGAACACTTTAAGAGAACTTGTTTTTGACATGTATATCTTTAATTTATTACTTTCAAGACCTTCAGGTACCTATCACACGTTCAAACAATATTGTACAAACTAAGTTTACCATCCATCCATCCAAAACAATGTCTTTAGGACCACAAAAATAAAATAACCTGAAACATTATCTTTATTGGTTAAGTTGGAGTCCTAGATATGTATAAACACATGTTTGAAAAAATTACACAATGTAACAAATATATTTTTAAGCATTTTGAATTAAAAAAAAGCGCCGATAGATTAAAAAAACAAAAACAAAATTGGTATGTTACTTATGTTAAATGTCGGTTAAATGTCGGTTACAACTTACAAGTATGTTACAGCAAAATTACAAAATTGGTAATTTTTTTTTTAAAAAAAATTAGTCAGCATTTTTTTGATTTTTTTTGCTCAAAACTCTTAAAAACATATTTGTTACATTGTGTAATTTTTTCAAAAAGAAAAAAGTTTTGTAACACGATTTTCTAGCTGATATAGTCATATTATATATAAGATAATGATAGAACGGGATAGTACAACACCTGAGAAAGCCATTGAATGCTATAAGAGGAGTGAACGAAGTGCAAACTTTTGTCTGGAAAAATTCTAGTATAAAAGGAACCCGGAACAGCTGAAACAAAACAAGGACCGATATTTTCTCCCTTGTCCTTGTTAAGATTTTCATAAAAGTCATGTAACACCATGAAAAGACTATTGAAATCATTTCCACACAGATCATTCAAGAACAATTGAAACTGTGGTGTCTTACGGTTAGCTTCTTGACACACCTTATGGACTATATTAACTATGTTAGATGCTACCAATAGTGTATTCATGCCCGAGGCACAGCCTAAATCTGCGAACTTGAAACAACCGTTGAAGAAGACATCATGATCATGATTAGCCATATTCTTGATTGTATGCTTTATAAATGGTAACGCTCTCCGTATCGCATGTTCCTGAAAAGAAATTAAGTTAATTACGCTAGAACACTTAAGAAACCATTGTTGAATCAAGATAGTTTACATATAGCGGCATCGAGATTAAAAGAGACCTGAAGAAAGGAATTGGTGGCATAACTTGAATCTCCATTGCCATCATTCATATGTTGGACATTTATTGTTGTCATCTTTATTGTTCTTTGCCTTAGTGATGGACCTTCATGCGTTATTTATATAGGACTTTGCATACGCCCTACATCCTATCTTTCTACTTGCCATCTTCAATTCTACAATGCTACACTTCCTCATAAAGTTAATTAAATTTTTGTTGCTTTAGTACCGATGTGGTTTACATACCGAATTACATACATATTATTTAACTGGGTTAGGATCAAATACACAGTGAAAGAAATATAGGAAGTCGTAGGAATGATACCAAACGGACTCCGGTTGAACTCATTCAAACGGCATTTGAACCGTCTTATCGAACCTACGGCATTAGTTTTTAGGTCTTCGTTTTTTGGGGTTTTAGCTTGTGGTTTTTGAATATGCTTTATATCATTGTGTCTTTTATGTAGCATTGTGTATTTTTTTTATTTTCATCATTGTGTCTTTTTTCTTCAGCATTATGCTATATTTTTTGGCACTGTGTTATATTTTGTGGCTCATTGTGTCATATTTCATGATCTGTTATGTTTTTTGTATCATTCTCACACTTCTCATTTTGTTACACTGAATAACTTGACTCTTATTTAACTTACATATATACGTACTGTTTTGTTTTCAATATGTTTCTGATTTATTATACACACAATACAATATGCGTTGTTATGCAAGTAAAACATTCTAATTAATTATGTAATTTTCAAAATTTTTGTTTATTAACATTCAGTAATTTACTTATTTATTCGGTTGATACCAATAATAACACTTTAACTTAGTTGAGTAAGTTTTATTTTGGTGTCACTAAGAGTTAAGAAATAATATTGTATATCTATATTAAGTTTACTAGTTTTTATCCCGGGAGCGTCCCGGGTTGAAATAGTTAATATGACATAATAAAATATATTATTATTATTTTAAACAAATCTTTGTCCTAAGTTATTATATTCAAATATAAAAAAACGAATCTCTGTGCCGGGGTATAAATCTAGTGCCATTACAAATGAATTCGGAAGTTTGTAATATATCATTCTAAAAAGAACTAACATGAAATAAGAAAAAAAGTTAATTATTGAAATATCGAACGCATTAGTCTAAGGGTTATGTGATGCGTTAAAAAAATCATGGGTATATGATCGGTTATATAGTTCGGGTATTTGGGTATGTTGTTTCAGGTAATCGGGTCGCGTATCACCTAATCCCAGACCCGACCCAAACCCATAATTTTTTTAAACTAATCCCAAACCCGACACAATACCTGTCGGGTTACAAAAAATAGTCATTTTTTTCTCCGTTTTTTATATAGCACTATGGTACTCGTTGGAAAGATATTAAACGCTCGTTAATTTGGTGTAATTTTTTTCTTTAAAAAATCTCGTATATAAAAGATATTAACGTTTAAAAGTTATGGGAGGAAACATGAGAGAAAAAATAATAAAGTTTTAATATTTAGATTTAGTAGATTAGGTATTTAATAGATTAGGTTAAAGATTATAATAGATTAGGTTAAATCATATTTATTCCTTTTTTTAATTGGTTTACACTTGCCACATCACATCCTATGTGGCATCTCTTAAATGAGAGATTGCATAAAAGTATGACATGTATGATCAGTGGCGAAGGTTTGTTGGGGCGGGGAGGGGCGACCGACCCCCCCCCCCCCGAATTTTCGCTCAGAAGTGCCGATTATATAGTATCCGTATAGAAATTTTTAGGTATATATGTTTTCGACCCCCGGTTCTTTTGAAAAAAAAAAGGTATATACGGTTTCGACCCCCCGTTTTTTTGAAAAAAAAAAATAAGTATACGGTTTCGACCCCGGTTGGCCCATTTTAAGAGGTAAAACCCAAGTGTTTGATTTAGCCCATTTATTTTTCTTGATGATTTTTCTTTAGAAAAACCCAACTTCAAAGCCCACTTGAAAAACCTAAACCCAAAAAAACTTTTAACAAAAAAAACCTTGTCCCTTCTAAGCTCCTCTGTTGTCTATTCATCTGTGTCGAAAAATAACCCCTCGTCCCTTCTCAGCAGTCAGCACTTTGTTGTAATTTGTAATTTTTCTTCATTGAAAAATCAATCAAAGTTCATTGTGTATTTGTCTCCATCTGACCATCCAGGTACTGTATTTTATTTTCATAAATCATATTGAATATAAATTATATAATATTTGCAAATGTTTTGTTGAGTCATGATTGTGTTGTGTTGTCTGTTGAATGTTGATGTTGTCACGTTGATACAAATGGCGATTTGGCGATGGTTTTTTTTCTTAATTTAATGTTTATGTTATTATTGGATTATACGATCGGGAAGAAGAAAAGCATAACACATTTTTTTAAAGGAGTGAATGAGGAACAAGTAGAGGGAACAAATAATGAAAATATAAGTAAATAGCATGGTGATTTACATATAAAGAGAAATGACTGAAAACTTTGATTCAGAGTCCATAATTGAAGAATTCAAAAATCTTAAAAGTCGTTGGGCTGAACTATAATTCTTCATCCAGGTACCCACGCTTTGTCTCATTTTTAATGTTTTAGTGTATTTGTTCAATTTTTTGTTAAACGATACTTAGAACTTTGATATTATTGTATTTAATGTTTGACTCAACCCGAATCGAATCGCCGACCCGAACATATAATCCGACCCGAACATATAATAGAATAAAAATTTAGGTCTCGTCTCGTGACTGGTTATTTCCGACCCCCCGGACCAATTTTTCAAGCTTCGCCACTGTGTATGATTAATGCATTTACAATATATATATAGATATAGATATAGATAGATTCTTGAATCATATACAGCAAGATAAATAAATGATAATGATTTCTCCAACCAAACAAACAGTATTGCAACGTGTTTCTAGTAATACAATGACAAGGTAAATGAATAAAGGTGTAAACTCGTCCATACAACCACAACTTTATTTAATTTAGCACGTTTTAATATATGTGTACAAGAATAGACATCGTTGACAAAAACATTTCATAAATAGACATATCAGCTTTCCAAAATTAAACGGTCCAATAAAAGTGCGACGCGTAACCTTAGCCGGCTATTTATACAGTTCTTTTCGGCACTTGGTTTAGGGTTAGGCTGAAGGGTATGGAGACGCCCCCAACCTTCCGTCCCTCACTTTTTGCCCCGTCCCCCAACCCCACACCGCCCCCTGCCCCGTCCCACTTATGCCCCGTCCCCCACATCCCTAGAAGAACGAAAAGGATTGACCAATGAGAGTTTTTTTTTTTTTTTTTTTTTTTGAAATGCATGTTTGTTTCTCCAATGAGATTTTTTCTGTTTCTTTTTTTCTTTTTTTTTTAAATGCTTGAGACATGGGAGTGTTGGTGTCTCCACACCCCACTCATGTCTCAAAATGCTTGAGACATCAAAATGGTGAGGTGGCATCCAAGATGGCATGGAGACATGACCTTTTTCATGTCTCCACACCCCATAGTCTTATGGAGTCCACCACAAGGCACTCTCGTTTCAACACCTATTTTGACGGCTAAGCTGGCTTAACCAATACTGTACTTCATAATATTGTTTAGCAGGCTAATTAAGTCGGTACTTTATACTAATATTGTTCAGTAGGGGCAACTTTTACTGACACGTTTCTTGTTACGACTCGTGTGGTTTAGAAGGAATCATTAGATTATAAGGAGTGGTGGGGGGAAAGAGGGTGATGAAGCGCCATGTGGTACTTGTGTGACCCTTGAGGGGGGGGGGGGGGGGGGGGGGGGAAATAATTGTGGAGAGTGGAAAGGGGGGGGGAGTGACATGTGGAATTTATTTTTCCTTTTTTTTTGTTTTTAAATTTAAAACATAACAATAATAAATAATTTTAATTAATAAAAACCTAGAAAAATACAAAAATTAAAAACCTAGAAAAATAAAAAACATAAAAAAACCGAAAAAAAATTAGAAAATAACAAATCAGTTAATATTATATTTTTCCATAATATCACGCTTCATTTGAAGCGTCATCTCTAACTCCAGCCTTTGAAGATGCTCGGTGTTCATGGCGAGAAATTTCATATCCTCACGTTTTTCGCGCTGCTCTTTGATAGACAATTTTCGCTCTTTCATAGTCAACTTTTTTTCAAACGCTTCGCGAATATTTTTTTTCTCCTCGAGCATTTTTTCTTGAATCGTATTGAACTGAATCATGGTGGCATTTAAATCTTGCAAGTCAGCGCTGTAGGCGCCGGTTGATCCAGAACCCGAACCCGAGGCAGTAGATTTTTGCGCCCTCTTTTTTGACTTATCTCGACCGGGTGGGCGACTCAATTCCTCTTCAAACTCGTCTTCATCCAAATTAACGGCTTCTACGTTTTCAGGACCAGTTTGACGGTTTCTTGACGAATTTGTTTTCGACCTTTTTGCGGAGTTGCTTGCAGTGGGGACGTACGCCCATTTTGAATGGTTCTTGGCGATTTCCCAACAATGAAGAAACTTGAATTCGAGACCGGCTTCGTTACGAAACGCTAAAAGCGACCGGGTTAGGCTGTCGGTGTCCGTTTGACCGCTTTTTGGATTGTTTCTTGCGTAATAATAATGCGGTTGAAACGAGTTCATTGCCCTGTTTGTCCACTTGGACGAGAGGATATCGTTTGCTCGATAGAACTCTCGTCCCATCAACCCATGGAACGCGTTGTTTATGTCGATCCAAAAGTCGTTTTTATGGCGACTAGTTCCTACAAAAAAAAAAAAAATATTAGCAATATTAGAAAAAAAAATCATGTTAAAAAAATTTATTAGAAATCATGTTAAAAAAATTATTAGAAATACCTTGCTCTTTTTCCGACTTGCTTATCCACGCTTTCGTTAAAGCAAGCTCTTCATCGGGTGTCCACTTAAGTGGTTGGCGGTTAGCGGCGGCTAATGCTTTCTCCTCCGCCGTCTTCCTCCTGTGACTTCTTCTTGCAGGGGGGTTTTAACCCGAAGATGATCCCGCAACATTTTGGGGTTGTGTTTCGGGTACGGTTTGCGTTAAAGGAAGTTGTGAAGGAACGGGAGAATCATTGAATGGGAAATTAGGATAAATTTGCCCACTAATGAAACCCGCATAACCCGCGTAGTCGGGACAAGGTGAAGGAATGGGTGGACGGTTTGGGATCGGGCGAACCGGTGGTGTTTTCGGGTTTGGGACGTACGCGTATGGGTTGTTCGGGTCGAAGCCTCGGTTGTATGGGTTCATTTTTGGTTGAGGAAGTGTATATAATTTGGATGAAAAGTGTATAAAATTTGGTTGAAAAGTGTATAAAATTTGGTTAAAGTGGGTGTTTTGTAGTGAAATGAGGGTAATTTATATATATATATATTTTTTGACCGTTAATAATATTACCGTTATAATTTATTTTTTTTTTAAAGTGACCGTTTGAAATTAAATGGCCCAATAAGAAGCTGTCACGTGTCCCACTCTTCTCCCCCACGCCGGTGCTTTCCCTCCCGCCCCTACCGGCGGCGGTGTTCCCGCCCCTCTCCCGCCCCCACTCCGCTTAGTCTTAGCCGGCAAGGGTACCACACTTCTGAAAATCCTAAAATTCAGTGCCCAATTGTATCGGCTAAAAAATCGGCAGGATCTAGATATTAATTTCAATTGTAATGTTTTTTATTTTTTTTTTATTTTAGCAGTAACGTTTTCCAAACATCGTAAAAAAAAAAAAAAAACAAAATTTCCACTATTTTTCGATTACGCGTGTGAAGTTGAGTAGCAACGGATGCGGCACATAGCTTCAAGCTAGGCCCGCCCCTGCGGATAAGGGTTACGTATCGCAATGTGATAGGCTGGCCTAGTTTGGAAAAACTTAAAGGTTTTATATCTTCTTTGGAAGACTTTTGTTCAACTACGTGTATTTTCATAATTATCCTCAAAGCATGTGTACCACATATTTCAGTCGATCATGCTGAATCAGTAAGTGCTAAATCAGTAAAATGTCTGAGCCAGTAAGTGCTGAACCAGTAATGGTTGTTTTGTTGTATGTCTGAATGAGTGTGTAAAATGACTATTTTATCCATGTAATAATAATACCTCGATAGCTTAGAAAAACCCACTGAAGAAACAAAAGTCTAACCTGGATCCAATGGTTAAGCTCGTCTCTACAGATGCGATCCTTCGCTATTCAACTGGCTATGAGATTGGGGGTACCTGCAAACACACACTACACCGATGTGGGGCGACCGCCTTGAAACCCGAAGGAATCTACTTAGCAGACACAAAAACGTAATCGGCCTTGGTGTGTTTTTCAGGGAATTTCTGAATGCCTTGTCCAAGGAGACCAAGTGCTCCTTAAATAGGTTCCACACGGGCCTCAACATCTACCCTTAACTCACCCAAAGGGCCAAGGCCCAAGTTAAGGGCTTGCCTCCACATCGGCCCAAAGTTAGGCCCCATAAGATGGAGTAAGACACGTGTTATATCAAAGAGGGAGATCGTACCGTCTTGGTGACGTGGCGTCCCGTGAGTGGTCTCAGGTCTGCCTCGACGTGATCGGCTGCCGAGTGGGTCCTTGTCCCCCCCTGCAGCCCTCCGAGTTAGTGGAGAACCTTGCTGAGGTGGTCCCATGCATTCTGGTTGGTGGACGCGTGCAGGGCATGTACTGTTTGTCTCCTGCGGGTCCTTCTGGAGACAGGTGTCACCCTCTGAGAAGTAGATTGTGCAACATGCTCCCTGCCACACGTCCTCACGTCTTGATTGGTTCGTACATGATTGTACTGTCCTCTGGTTTGGTTCCACGTGTCCGTCGCTGCTTTGTCTTGTTGTACTTTAGGCGGACACGTTAAGGCGGTCACTCGTTCCGCGCATTGCTCCGCACCCGCATAGTGTTACCCGTTTAGATCCTTCCCGGTGTTACGTTTGGGCCTCGTGCGCCTGTTTCGGCCTTTGGGCTCGGTTTTTGGGGTAGGGCCCATGTGGATTTGGGTCCCTACCCCTTCAAGTCCCCCTAGTCCAGTGCCTCTCTTGGTTGCGCGAAGCGGAAGCGTGAGTGGTGGTGGACTCATTTGTGGAAGGTTTTGTTGCGGGGTTCTGAGTTGGCGGGTTGTTACGTGTTACGTCAGGCGGAGTTGATCGTTCGACGTTATGCGGGTCGTAACGTTTTACGTCAGCGGGTTGGTGCCCTGGATGTTTCCGCATTTATATTTGTGAATTTAATTCGAATGATTTGGAGGGAAAATCGAGAAGTCATCATCATCTGCAGTGTCTTTGTCAGTTGAAGTGACTGTCTGTCAGTCTGCCGCGTCTGTTCAGCCGTCATGGCAGTTACTGCAGAAGACTTTGGGTGTGACCTGTGTCAGGCGCGTGTAGCCGACGCGCAGCACGTGACGGTTTTTTCGCATGAATATGCCACGTGTCGACTGTTGGTGATTTCTTTTCTCTCTCCTGGCTCAGCCCCATTAATGCCTTGGGTATAAATAGCAACCGTTGGGTTCATTTTGTCACTTTACTTGTGGCAACCGTCAAGCTTTCTTCTCTCCTTCTTCTCCGGTGACCTTTTTCTTCCAACTGCTTTTCTTTTCCTCTTCCATATTTATTTCAGATGGCTGAGGCTGATGTTAGGGGCAAGAAGGATCCCGTCAGTATGGCTGACGCTCGGATAAAATGGAAAAGGGACTCCTTTGAGCAGTTCCTTGCCCTGTATGAGATTCCGGCGAGTTGGGAGCCTGCCCTACCGTCGGAGGGGGAAACTGTTCTGGACGCGGGTCCAGGGAGAATGGCGCTGTACGCCGCTCATTTTCAGTTGGCTGGCTTCCGTCTTCCGGCCTGTCGATTTGTTTGTGATCTGCTGTTGCAGTATGGGGTGTACCTCACACAAGTGACACCCCTAGGGATGGCCCGGATGGTTCACTTCGAGTTCGTGTGTCGGTCGCAGGGTGTGGAGCCGACATTTGATATGTTCAATGCTTTTTATCGGCTGACTCGCGGGGGGCCACAATGGTTTTCGTTTACCCAACGCAGCAGGATCAAGCCTGTGGGAAACGAGCCGCCCCGCAGCATGCATGACTGGAAGTGGAAGTTCTTCTTCATAAAACAAGGTGTCGTTCCTGCTCCGCTTCAATGGCTGGCTGTGTCCGGGAAAGCGAGGTTGCAGGATTTTCCAGTGACGAACTATGAAGACTTCGATTGGTATGACAAGCTGACGCAGCAAGTTACCTCCATTGAGATGGCGCATGTGAAGCCGGAGGCCTTATTGATGGCAGGCCTCAGCCGTGTGGGGGGAAGGACCGACGCGAATCCTCGTTTTTATGTGAATGGCGAAGGTACTTGACCTTTTTCTTTGTAGTAGTTGTTAGTTTTGTACTCGTTGTTGATGATAATTGGTCCGCTTTTCACGTTTGCAGAGAAGAGCTGCTTCTATTCGATTGTCCCTGGCGTTGTTGGAGAGTTCCGCTGGGAGCCCCTTCGTGCGGGGGAAGAGCCATATGTGGAGCAGACGCGGGAGAATTTCCTTCCCGTGAACGTGAAAGATTTCCCTGGCCATGTGCTGATACCAGGTTACGTTCCTGTCAACCCCCGCCCGCTAAACGCGATTTCAGTTAGCGGGACTAATATTATGTTTATCTCGGACGATGAGTCTGAGGACGAATCCTTCTCTTTGACTCATCGCGCTCGGGATCGTGCAGGTCTTGGCGGTGGGGATGGTTCTTCTCAGAACCCTCCCGCTCATGGCGGGTCAAAGAGTAAGGATGACTACGTGGAGGTGTTTGAGACGCCGCCCGTGACCGGACGTACCCGGGTTGATCCTGGCCGTGGAGGACATGGCGCGGGGAAGAAGCTGAAGGATGTGATGTCTATGATGGACTCATCGAAGCGGAAGGTGCCTGAAGGCGATTCGTCTGCCTCCTCTTTGAAGGTTAGACTCGGAGTGTCCTCGAAGCGCCCAAGATTGGCATCCAAGATCGTCAAGGATGTTCGACCAGGTTAGCTGTCTTGCCTTAGTTTCGTATTTCTTGTTGTGCCTTTGCAACTGCTTATTGTGTTCTGTGCTGCTCATAGGTGCAACTCTCCTTTTCCCTGGGGGCCCAGGGTGTCTGACGCGCGCGGTGCTGGCCCGATGGACACTGAGCCCGTCGGGGCCGCCACGCAAGGAGAGGGTCTTATTCCGACCGAACAGGCGGATGATATCGAAATGCCCTTGGCGGAGGACGATGCTGCCGCTGCAAATGTGCAAAGGGAAGCCGAAGCTCGTGAAGCGGAGCGATTGCAGGCAGCGGCGTTTGAGGAGTTGCGCAAAAGGGAGCAGGAGAAAGGGAAAGGTGTGGACACCGGTGTCTCCGGTGAAGGTTTTGCAACAGGCCCTACCTCACCAGGTGGTGGTGAGCATTCTCAGGGCCCGGGTTTTGAAGACGATGTGATTGACGATGTTGGTCAGGAGAAGGTAACTGCTGGTGGCGGTGGCATAAAGCCGGGTGAAGGTGATGCCCAAAAAGGTGACAACCCGGGCGTTACCGCCGCCGGGTTCAGGTTGGACATGGCCACTGGCCCCGTATACCGGCCGGAGTGGTCAGTTCGTGAAGATGGCCGGTTCTTTCAAGTGGCAACGTGCGAGTCTTGGCTGTCTGGCTCTATCCCGCCTGCTGAGCGGGCTTATGCCATGAAACGGGACCGCATAGCCCTTCTGCAGGACGGGGCCGCTGGTCTTGCTATGGCGGCCTCAACCATGAACGAAATCCGGCGTAGTGTTCAAGAGTTGATGGACGCTCAGGAGGAGCTTGCAGCACGTAAAGCTGCCTTTAAGAACATTCGTGAGAAACATAACAAGGAATGTGTAGCTCAGTCCAAGGCTTTGAACGACGCTCTTGCTTAAGTGAAAATTGTTGAGGGTCGACATGCCAAGGCCGCGCAAGAGTGGAAGGCGTCTTGTGAAACAACTAACCAAACCATCGCTAGGGAAAGAGATCGTGTGCGGTCCCTTGAAGGCGAAGTTGAGAGGCTTAAAGCTGTTCTGGCGGATAAGGACCGAGAGCTTGAGGGTGAGCGATCCAAAGTTGCTTCCGCCAACTCTGATTTGGCCAAGAAGGAGGATGAAGCGCTCTTGCGCGCATCGCAGGTATCCCGTCTTGAAAATGATGTCACCTTGTTGCAGCGTGAGGTGGATGTTCTGCGGGATGAGAAACTCGCCTTGGCCGCGGACGCCAAGAACTTTGCTGATGCGCGAGCTCAAGCTTTAGAGGCCTTGCGGGTTGCACAGGAGAATCAAATGAAGGCGGAGGGCGACACTCAATGGTTGATGACCACTGGGGTGCAAGGGGTATGTCCTTTCCTTGCGTTAGCTTGATGTAGCTTCAGTTTGTCCTTACTAATCACCCTTTACTTTTCTCGTAGATATTTGCTCGTGTTTGGGAGGAGCCTGCGTTGGTGCAATCAGTTGCCTGCCTCCTTGAAAAGTCGAAGCAGTTTGGTGCTGCCCTTGGTTTTAAACAAGGGTTTGACTTTTGTCTCGACGGCCACCCTTTTGATGACAATCCCTTCCGCAACATAGATGCTGAAGCAGAGTATGACAAGGAAGTGGCGGCGTATGATGAGCTCACCTTTCCTGTTATGGGTGTTGTGGCGGAGTGTGCGCAGCTCCCGAACGGTGTGCAAGTTCTGCGGGAGGCCTTCGAGGAGGCTGAAAAGGAGCGTCAAGAGGAGGACGATAAGGAAGAGACGGAAGAGGCGGCCAGGGGGGCCGCAGCTCTGAGAGGTGAAGGGACTTCTGCCGCCCCTCCTCGTGACGAAGGTGACGACGACTTCATTGACAATGTCGACTTTGATGGTGAAGATTAAAATCTGATGTTGAAGTAGTTTATCTTCATTTTTTATGTTGAAACGATTTGTCTTTACTTTCTGTTCGTTTGCGCCTTAGCGTGCCTGGTTGTGGACACTTGTCTTTTAACTACTGTTGCATTTGGTTTGTGTCTCTTGCTCTTCTTTTGCCATTATTACCTGTAATAAATTCTGCAGTCTTGATGTGAGCCGTCAGTCATTAATGACTTGCTGACGGCGCGGCAGGGCACCTGAAGTGACACAAGTCACTATTTCCAAAGCATATGATTACTCCCATTAATTGCCCTTCATAATTACCCCTAAGGCTTGGGTTATAAAAGGGGATTAGTGGGAGTTGTCTTGCTTAACCATCCACTTTTCTTCTCTCTCTAAGTTCTTATGGATTCCGATCAGCCTAGGACGAAAACCCTTGTGGACTGTTACGATCACTCTGCCGCCGTTGATTCCCTGTTGGAACTCCGGCGACGTGTTCCTCCAGCTCCCCTCCCGGTGAATGTGGAGGAGCCTTCGCCATTCCGTGCAGCAGATCCGGAATGGAGGATGAAGATTCTAGCTGAATGCTGTGGGGAAGTGGTGGCTCAAGTTCCTCCGGTGGCTCCTGTTGCCGTTGGTGGAGTGCGACCGATCATTATTGCTTGCCCAGCAGTTGGAGTCTTTAAGCCTACTCCCAAAGTTCGTCTTCGCCGGAGTGATGGTGCTTGGGTGCATATGATCGTCATAGATTAGTTGCCTTATTTCATGGTGTAAGGTGGTGTTAATATGTGTGCACCCATCAAAGAAAACCCTCTTTTTGTAGTATATAGGGGTTTAATTTTGTGTATGCATTCACAACTTGTATTATCGTTATGAAATGCGTAATGAAGTGTTAATGTATTTTTTTGTTTTGTCACATAGTGATATCAAGATTTAGTGACTGTAGTTAACGGCTTAGGTAGCTCGTTAGGTGTTGTGACAACGATGCGTTTCCTCGGTGGTCTGTCGCCTGGGCTTGGTTAATTTTGGCCTTGCCCCCTTGGTCAGCTGGCTTGCTTAAGGAAGCGCCGCCCGCCGGCCAAGGTGACGCATCCGCTGTAAAAGCCGCGGTGCGTCTCTTTAGCTGCTTAGTTCGCGGGGTTACCTAAGATGGTGTATTCCGCGGGCCAAGGTGACGCATCCGCTGTAAAAGCCACGGTGCGCCTCTTTAGCTGCTTAGCTCGCGGGGTTACCTAAGATGGTGTATTCCGCGGGCCAAGGCGACGCGTTCGCTGTGAACACAACGATGCGCCTCGTTGATTGTTTAGTCTGCTTAGCCTGCGGAGTGACCTAAGATGGTTCTGTCCGCTGGCCAAGGTGACGCGTTTGTTGTGAACACAACGACGCGTCTCTTTGATTGTTTAGTCTGATTAGCCTGCGAAGTGACCTAAGACGGTGCTGTCCGCTGGCCAAGGTGACGCGTTTGTTGTGAACACAACGACGTGTCTCTTTGGTTGCTTAGTCTGCGGAATCGCTTGAGGCAGCGGTGCCCGCAGACCAAGGTGGCGCAATAGCTGCGAAAGCCATGGTGTGCGTTGCACCCTGGTATGCGCCGTGCTATGTAATATGTTACGCATGGTGTAAAGTCATATAACATCATATACTTCATTGATAGATAAGTCATAAAGACATGGAACTTCTAGTACATTAAACTTTTGAAATGATAAGTCGTAAAGACATAAAAGTAAACATCTTGAAAAGATCCTGGGCCTATTTTGATTACATATAACAAGCCCTAAGCTGTGCGGCATTCCAGGTCCTCGGGATTGGGGTGCCATCGAGGCGTTCTAGCGCATAGGCGCCCTTCCCCAGTACCTCTTGCACTCTGTATGGGCCTTCCCAAGTTGGTGCCAGCTTGCCCGCTGGTTCTGCTGCGGAAGCTTCGTTGTGACGGAAGACGAAGTCCCCCACGTTGAAAGTTACCTTTTTAACTCGCGCGTTATAGTAACGCTCAAGCTGTCTCTTGTACTTGACCTCTTTGAATGCAGCTAGTTCTCGATGTTCTTCAAGAAGGTCTAAATTTAGGCGAAGCTCTGAGTCATTTTTGTTGCTTTCGGCGAGGAGGATACGCGCTGATGGGCAACCGATTTCCGCTGGGATCACAGCTTCTGTTCCGTACGTTAAACTAAATGGGGTTTCCCCATTGCTTGTCTTTGTTAGCGTACGGTGGGCCCATAGGACATTGGGTACCTCATCCACCCATCCTGACCGCTTTGTGTTCAGCCTTGCCTTGATTCCTTCCACAATGCTCCTGTTTGCTCGCTCGACTTGGCCATTGGCTTGCGGGTGGGCTACGGAAGTGAACGTTTGACCTACCCCCATATCTGCTAGCCAACTTTGTAAGCCCCCGTCTGTGAATTGGAGGCCGTTGTCGCTGACGATATCCATTGGGAGGCCGAAACGGCATATGATGAATTCCCAAATGAAGCGTTTGACTGCACGAGCGTCAATGTATACCAACGGTTTGGCCTCCACCCATTTCGTGAAGTAATCGATTGCCACTATGAGGTATCTGATGTTCCCAGGCGCTGTGGGGAAGGGTCCCACAATGTCGATTGCCCACTTTTGAAATGGCCATGTTGAGGTGACGGGCACTAAATCGTTCTTGGGACGTAGCGTGCTGGGTGCGTGGCGTTGGCACGCGTGGCACTTGCGGAGTATTTTGACTGCATCTACGTGCATGCCAGGCCAATAATATCCCGCGTTCATTAGTTTAGCCACTACCATGCGCGGTCCTGCATGCAGGCCGCAGATTCCCTCGTGTATTTCCTTGACCAGGAATGTGGCTTCCTCGGTGTTGACACATCTCAGCAGGGGTCCCAAGTACGATCGTCTGTAAAGTGTGCCCTCAACCAGCTGGTAGTGCATCGCTTTATGTTGGATCTTTCTCGCCTCTTGTTTGTCATCAGGGAGTGTTCCGTTGGCGAGATAGCGAACTATGGGTGCCATCCATGAAGGTGCGCCTGTTTGTATGACATGTACTTGGTGAGTGGAGACAGATGGGGTGTCTAGGACCTCTACCCGTACTTCTTTTGCCAAGTGTTCGAAGACAGTGGCCGCCATTTTGCTCAAAGCATCTGCGGGTTTGTTTTCGCTTCTGTTAATGTGGAAGATTTTGCAGTACGCGAAACGTTGCATGAGCTTCTTTGTCTCTTCCAAGTACAGGGCCATTTTGCTGTCTCGGGCCTCGTATTTCCCGTCCACTTGTGCCGCCACCAACATGGAGTCTACATGTGCTTCTACAAAGCGGGCTCCCATCTTGTCTGCCAAACGCAGGCCAGCGAGTAACGCTTCGTACTCCGCCTCATTGTTTGTGCTTTCAAAGTTTAAGCGGATAGCGTACGTAAACTCTGAGCCGTCTGGACTGATTAAGCGCAGGCCGGCCCCCGCGCCGTCGTCGCTTTATGCGCCGTCAGTGTACAGCAACCATTTGTCTGTTGCGATTGTCGCAGGCGGCGGGTCTTGCTCTATCAGGCATTCTTCAATTTTGTCCGTGGGGACCTCCGTAGTGAAGTCTGCTAGGACTTGCCCCTTGATGGCTGGCCGCGGCTTGTAATAGATGTCATGCTCCCCTAGCTCTATGGCCCATTTGGCTAATCTTCCCGAAAGCTCGGGTTTCTTCAGGACGTCATTTATGCGGTACCCTGTCAGTACGTTGATCGGATGCCCTTGAAAGTATCGTCTCAGCCGCCGTGAGGCGTGTACCAAGGCCAGTACCAACTTCTCCATTGTGGAGTAGCGGGTTTCTGCGTCTAATAGTGTTCGGCTTACATAGTAAATTGGCGTCTGGACACCCTTTCGATCCACTAGTAGGACTGCTCCGACCACTTTATCAGAGACCGCCAGGTATAACGTGAGCGGCTCTTTAGGGAGCGGCGCTGTCAATGTTGGTAAATTCATGAGACACTGTTTCATGTCCTGGAATGCTTTTTCTGCTTCCGCTGTCCACCGAAAGTTTGTCTTCTTCAGGAAGTTCCTGAGTGTGCTGACAAAGGGAAAAGACCTTGAGGCGTAGTTGGATAGGAAGCGGTTCAAGGCCACGAGGCGACCCATCAGGGTTTGCACCTCCTTTACGGACGCTGGCGATGGCATTCGTTCTATCGCTTGCACTTTCTCTGGGTTTGCGCGGAAACCGTCCTTTGTGACGATGACACCCAGGAATTTACCCTCTTCCATGCCGAAGGAGCACTTGCTAGGATTTAGCTTCATGCGGACAACTCTTAGTTGTTCGAATATTTTCTGGATGTCTTGTAGCATTTGGTCTTCCTCTACGCTTTTGATGACAAGGTCGTCCACGTATACTTCCAAGTTGACGCCTATCTGCTTTGTGAACACCGAGTCCATGAGGCGTTGGTACGTTGCCCCCGCGTTTTTTAGCCCAAACGGCATTTTTGTGTAGCAAAACGTCCCCATGTCGGTTCTGAACGCCGTTTTGTCTTCGTCAGCTTTAGCCATCTGGATTTGGTGGTATCCCTTGTAAGCGTCGAGGAAGCATTTGAAACGGAATGGCGCTAGCGAGTCGACCTTCAAGTCTATTTCTGGCAATGGGTAGCAATCTTTCGGGCATGCCTTGTTTAGGTCCTTGTAGTCCACGCACATTCGCCACCCGCCATTAGCTTTGCCAACCATGACAGGGTTTGCTACCCAGGTCTGGTACTTGACTGGACGGAGGATACCTGCGTTCAGTAGCTCGGTCACTTGCTCGTTCATTGCTTTAGTTTTTTCTGGCCCCATGCTTCGTTTTTTCTGTACCACTGGCTCTATTGATTTGTATGTGGACAGTCTGTGTTCTGCGACGTCACGCGGCACGCCCACCATGTCTGCTGGTTGCCAAGCAAAGATATCCATGTTCTTGATGAGTAGCTGCTTTAAGTGAACCCGCACCGCGTCTGAGAGTGCGGGGCCGATCGTGACCGTTTGTTCAGGGAAGCGGGGATTGAGCGCCCATTTCTCTGGCTCCGTCTGCACCTGCTGTCTGGCGGATTTTGGTGGCTTTGCCGCCTCGGCGGCGTGGCATTGTCGATTCCCGCGGATGAATGCTACGCCATTCCTGGTCGGAAATCCCACCATTTGATGCGGTGTAGAGGCGTTACTGTTGAATTTAGCCAAACCTTCCCTTCCGATGAGTATGTCGTGTGAGGAAGCGACTGGAAGGACCATGAATTCACATTCTTCGGTTCGCGATAGGTTCCCGTCTGACCATGTCACCGGGAACGTGATTACCCCTCGCGGCATGATTGTCTCATGTATGAATCCTGATATAGGCTCCGCGACTGGTATGAGGCGCTTCTTGTCTGCCTCGTCCAACTGATTGAAACATTGTTCGTACATGATATCCGCGCTACTGCCCGGGTCTGGGAACATGTATGGGGTGCGGTAGTGGCCAAATACCCCTGTGATGATTAATGGTGACGTGGATGAGGCACCCCCTTTGACGGCGGGTAGAATGACTGGTTGCTCTTTCCAGGCGTCATTTGATGTGTCCATCAGTGGGCGTTTGTTTCGGCGATGGCTTGCCGCCCCCTTATTTGTCATTTGGCAGGCGTGTCCGGTCACGCGGTTGATCGTGTGGGTTTGTAGGTTTCGGATGCGCTTGTTCGATCCCTCACCCTTGTCTTCGTAATCTTTACCGCGGCCATTGCGTTGTACGTTTTTCACTAGGTGTCCCAATTGGCCTGACTTCAGGGCTGCCTCTATCTCCATTCTGAGGCTGTAGCAGTTGTCTGTGTTATGCCCGAAGTCGTTGTGGTATTCGCAGCGCTTGCTCGTGTCCACATTCTTCCGCTTTCCTAGTGGCCGCGGTTCTTTGAAGTTGTGTTGTTCCGTCGCGAGCACCTGCGATGGAGTTTTTGTTAATGGAGTCCAATCCGTGTTCTTCCTCGACCCGCCTCGGTTGTCGCGGCCGTGTTTGCCGTTGATTATATTGCGGGCGTCTTGCTGCGCAGAATACTTGCCCTCCTCGGTGGACCCAGTAATGCGTGACCAAACGGATTGTTTTCCTTTGTCTCGACGGCCGTTATTGTGCCCCTGGTTGTACGGATTTTGTCGTGCGTGGCGGAAGGATTTCTCTGAGGACGCGTATATCTTTGCTGCTTTAATTACGTCGTCCCATGACTCTGGAATCCCGTCCTTTCCCGTGAGGCACTTCATGAGGTCGTCATTGTTGACTCCGTGAATGAACGCTGCCCGCGTCAGTTCCTTGCCGCATCCTATTTGCATCGCTTCCCGCGTGTAGCGGGTGATATAATCTTCGACTGTCTCGTTGTCCCTTCTTGCGCAGAGCAGGATGTGCGCTTTGTCCTTTTTATGTCGTCTCTGGTGAGAGAAATGAAGGGAAAACTTTCACAGCAAGTCGTCGAAGTTCTGGATGCTACCCACGGGCAGGTTATCAAACCACACCCTAGCCGCGGACGTTAGTGTCTGTGCGAAGAGGTGGCACCAAACTTGCATGGGCCAGTTCTGGCTGTGCGCTGCGGTCCTGAAATCATGTACGTGATCGTCTGGATCGCGTATGCCGTCATATTTTGGCTAAGTCTTTCGGCCGATATGGTTTGACCAGATCATCGTCGCCCTCCGCGTGTGAGCTGGACCCGTAGCCGTCCTCTTCGTCCGTGATAGCGCGGCCCTGGCTGTGGGAACTCTTCCCGCGGCCTCCGCTGCGACTACCATGGGTGTTGTTTTTCATCGATTTGCTGTTTGCTTTGTTTTTAGCTGCTGCTCCCGAGGTCTTGTTATTATTATCGAAGTTGAGTGTTTTTTGTACTCTTTGCTGTGCTTGTTTCATTACCCTTTGTTGGTAACCTGCAGTGACCTCTGCCTGTTGTTTGAAGAGCCATTCGTCTGGGTCTTCCTCAGCATTGTCTTCGTCGTCTTCCTCACCGTCCTCAATGTCGACAGCTTGCTGGTTGACGACGGGGCCTGGGTTGGTCATTCTGACAGCTCGATGTGCGACCTTGGTTACAGTAGCTGGAGTTCTTTCATCTGTGTTGACGTCGTCATCATCTTCAATGATGGGCTCGTCAGGGTTTCTCCGAGGGGCTTCCTCGTTTGCCATGTTGTCTAGCTAAAGGATTAAAAGGTTGTTGCTCTAGCCGGTACGGATGGCGCCAATGAAGAAACAAAAGTCTAACCTGGATCCAATGGTTAAGCTCGTCTCTACAGATGCGATCCTTAGCTATTCAACTGGCTATGAGATTGGGGGTACCTGCAAACACACACTACACCGATGTGGGGCGACCGCCTCGAAACCCGAAGGAATCTACTTAGCAGACACAAAAACGTAATCGGCCTTGGTGTGTTTTTCAGGGAATTTCTGAATGCCTTGTCCAAGGAGACCAAGTGCTCCTTAAATAGGTTCCACACGGGCCTCAACATCTACCCTTAACTCACCCAAAGGGCCAAGGCCCAAGTTAAGGGCTTGCCTCCACATCGGCCCAAGGTTAGGCCCCATAAGATGGAGTAAGACACGTGTTATATCAAAGAGGGAGATCGTACCGTCTTGGTGACGTGGCGTCCCGTGAGTGGTCTCAGGTCTGCCTCGACGTGATCGGCTGTCGAGTGGGTCCTTGTCCCCCCTGCAGCCCTCCGAGTTAGTGGAGAACCTTGCTGAGGTGGTCCCATGCATTCTGGTTGGTGGACGCGTGCAGGGCATGTACTGTTTGTCTCCTGCGGGTCCTTCTGGAGACAGGTGTCACCCTCTGAGAAGTAGATTGTGCAACATGCTCCCTGCCACACGTCCTCACGTCTTGATTGGTTCGTACATGATTGTACTATCCTCTGGTTTGGTTCCACGTGTCCGTCGCTGCTTTGTCTTGTTGTACTTTAGGCGGACACGTTAAGGCGGTCACTCGTTCCGCGCATTGCTCCGCACCCGCATAGTGATACCCGTTTAGATCCTTCCCGGTGTTACGTTTGGGCCTCGTGGGCCTGTTTCGGCCTTTGGGCTCGGTTTTTGGGGTAGGGCCCATGTGGATTTGGGTCCCTACCCCTTCACCCACTTAATTAATAAAAATCCTACTAAAAACTTTATTATTATTATTATTATTATTATTATTATTATTATTAAAACCATCAAACCCAAATATAATATCCCAAACCACCTACCCTTCCCCTTCCCCTTCCCCTTCCCCTTGTTCTGTAACACACACAGACACACACACACAAAGAGAGAGAGAGAGAGAGAGAGAGAGAGAGAGAGAGAGAGAGAGAGAGAGAGAGAGAGAGGGGGGTGTCACACCACGCCAATGGCGGAAACACGTGGCGCGACGCTCGAAAGCATATCTAAGTCAAGATTAACACAAACTATATTTAATTAGAAAAGATCATTATATTAAGATGTCGAGAAGGAGTACCTGGTTTCAAACATTACATAAAACCACAAACATTAAGTTTCAAAGTGGGGTGTTTCCGTTTATGTCCCAACCCGATGGTAACAATAGATGAAACCCCCAACCAGTGTCCGACATCTCAAATTCCATCGTACTAGCCGCATACCTGTTCAGCACTTAGTTACCTGAAAGATATGTTTAAAAAGACGTCAATATATAAAATATTGGTGAGTTCACAGGTTTTAGTTTCGTAATAACAACATTTTTACATCCTGTGCAGATCCAGCACAATTTGTGGCCCTTGTAAGGAGTAGCTAGCTCCTACAAACTATGATGATGAGCAATCCCCTGAGTCCCATAACCAAACCAAGACTAATAAATATGCCCCGCTCCAAGTCGTTTCTCGGA
Organism: Ambrosia trifida; assembly: GCA_028751855.1. Taxonomy (NCBI): domain Eukaryota; kingdom Viridiplantae; phylum Streptophyta; class Magnoliopsida; order Asterales; family Asteraceae; genus Ambrosia; species Ambrosia trifida. The sequence goes on from CM054125.1 coordinate 138,808,903, forward strand.
ACCCAACGACTTATGTTCAGAATACGTGCACCCCTGGCATACGCCGATGCATAATCGACGCTATCGATTAGGGGTGGGCCTTGTCAGGCACCAATAGTACTATCCAAATATTCCTTCAGTTTCATTTACCTGAATTAATGGTTACAGTAGCGTGGACTTAACCCCGAGTGGCGAACAAAAACTCAAGTACTCATCATGCCACCCATCACATTTTAACATTTGAAAACATTTCAACATATGATAACTTTTGGCAAACATATCTTTCCCCCAGTTAAAACAGTAAAATGGGGCCGTGAAACTCACCTTAATTTCCAAGCTTAGCTAGCAAATAAAGCCCAAAGCTTTAACCGACTTCCTCGTGCCCTATTTACCAATAAAGGACACCTTAAAGTCTATCATATATAAGCCTAGCTTATTTTCCGGTTAAAAGATAGTTTATTCAACTATCTTGACTCGTGTGTACTAACCCGAGTCTTTAAGCGTTTTAACTCGACATACCGATCGTGACTTATCATAATTCATGTGTTCACGTACGACACAGTACCCAAGTTGCGCACCCGTTACTATTCGTGTGTAAACCATATTGGACTACTACTATGAAACGCACAACTTATCCCGAGTAATAGCTTGTCTCGTAAATCGGATAAGTGTAGTTGCCTTGTATAATTATTTTTGGACAATATACTTTGAAGAAACATAAGTATAATTATTGAAATTGACTAATAACATTTGTTATTTCGCTTCCCAAAATCCGATTGTTTTAAGTGTTTTCGAAGCATTACTTTCAAATAATTTTTCCCAAATAAGTTAAGCGTCTACGTATTTCAAATCCGTATTTTTGACAACGTTTTGGTTACCAAAAACGATTGAAGTTGACACAATTGACGCTCGACAAAACTATATATTTGTTTTGCAAATATTGTTCGGGATCGACTATTATTGTTTCCAATAATCTTCGTCAAAACGTCACGACTTTGTATAGAATTAGTCTTGTCAAACACTTGAAAATAGTTGATAAGGACGCACCACAATAACGCCTTTGCGCTTTGGATTTTATAAAAATTTCGGCAGAGCTTCCTCTGTTTTCATATAAACCAGACGACACAAGTCGTCTACAATTTTTCCCAAAACCAATTACAAACACAAGGCGACGTATTTATCCGCATTTCTAATCCACGAGACTTTATACGTTTCGGCAATTTTATAAATTATACTATATATACAAATATATACGTATAGTCAAACAATGTAGTCCAACAACGCAAGTCACGACTAATATAGAAATATTATCTTACAATACCTTTCATTAATATTTTTATCGGTTCGTTTTCGCGAGTTAAAACTATTTTTGGCCGTATTGTTATATTTATAAATTATAAATATATTTCTAATATATCAACAAAATATTACCACATAAGTATACCGATATTACGCGCGCGTCTCGATCTACGAGTTGACTGGTGCTGACCCGTTGACCTCGTTTGACCATCATTGACTGAGTTGACTTGGTTGACTACTCGACCGAGTTAACCAGATCAGACCGAGTTGGCTCGGTTTGACCGGATCTGGCCCAAGACTTGAACCGTACCACCAAAACAAACCCGAACCAAGCCTGAATCAAAACTGACCTGACTCGGACCCTCGAGACTCAACCTGAAAGCCACCACTTTCGGCCATAACCGGACCACCCAAGACAACCCGGCAAACATATTCTTGACCCGAGTCCCGAATCACAGCAGCCACCATCACCGACCACCGAACCACCTGTAGTCCTCCTCCTGGACACCACCACTGTGTCCCGTCTGTTGAACCATCACAATCGGACCAAACCTTCTCCAAAACAAACCATCGGCATCGTCATCTGAACCACTCCCATCACAACCGACCTAAAACCCACCGCATACTACCTCTGTGTTGCTGCTTATGCTCGTTTTTCGGGCCTAAGACCTGTGCCGCCGCCACCGCACCATCGTCATCCACACCTGACCCAACCCTCGTGTCACCTACCACCAGACCACGACCAGGTGTCTTCCATCTTGAAACCTCCAAACCTCCTACCCAACCAAACAAAAACGAACGCCGGGATCCACCTAGAACCACCACGATCGGACCACCCTCAGCTTTTTTTTATGGCATAACACCTTACGCCGCCACCACCAAGATGTGGTGGTGGCCGGCCGTTTCCAGAACAGAGGACGAGAGATCGAGGGAGAGGGTGTGTGTAGAGAGAGAGAGAGAGAAGTTTAGAGAGAGAGTAGAGAGAGAGAAGAGGGTTGGCGGCAGATGGAAATGAAGAAGAAAGACATGGATGAGATCTTTTATACCTAGGGTTTGTGTTAGGTAGGGTACACCGCGAATCGAACCCGTTTTAACGTCTTAAGGCTCGGTTTGTATTTAGGGTTAATAACTTATCACGAAAACTAGTCGGTTTTGTTCGAAATCATGAACAACACTAAACCGAGCAATTTCTTTATTATTTTCGTCGTCCGACGCGTGTTTTTGAAACACGCGTTTAAATCGCGTTAATCGATTCGGTCATGCTATTCTTCATTTAGACGACCTGTTTACTTTCGAAACTAAATAAATGAAAGTATTTATAATAAATAATTATTCCGAAAGTTCGATAACGGTTAAAACCACACGTTTTGACGTTCGAATCCCACGTCAGTTCCTCTCTGCGTTCTCCAAAACGCAGCGTGTTTGGCCGTTTACCGCGCCAATTTCACATTCGATCGCATCAATAGTAAATACGTGTTGTATTTACATTTATTAGCCTTATGTTAGTCCACTTTGACAAATTTTTACTGATGTCAATTCGTTACGTTAAATACGCGAAGTCTTTATTTAAAGGCATCAAGGCTTCAACGAACTTTAAGAAGGACATCGTAGGACTCATATCGGCTCAACTAACCATAATTAACCTTAAACCATGTTAATTACTTCGAAAACATGATAAGAATCACGTTAATCGCTGTACGAAATTTGCCGGTTGTCACAGGGGGGGAAGGGGGGAGAAGGAAAAAAAAGGAAAGAAGTGGCAGAAAGGTAGAGAGGGAGCACGGCGGAGCATGTCGGAGCACGGCAGCGTCAGGCATCGATCAACCAGGTTTGTAACGGTTTTTTCACAGGGAGGGTATATGGGTCTTATTTTCCATTCAACATCATACCATTGTCGATCTGAATGGTGCCATTCAGAGGTTGCGTTTTGGCAACCAAACACCTTAACCTTTGACCGAATCAGAGGTTACCTCTGAATAGAACCATTCAGAGGTGAACCAAACAACCCCTAACCCGTAAACAACCATCTATATCTTATTGATTTCAATTTTGAATACCTGAATTTAAATACTTATTGTTGGAAATTTGTATGTGAATGTGAGTTTAGTTTGTCCCACATTGGTTGGGAGATGAAAATTGGATAAGTTTATAAGGTGAAACCAAATGAAAAAGATTAAATTCTCTGTGTTACATTACACTTGGACACCTACCCGCGCGCGCAGGGGAAAGGTGCAAAATGGGTTCTGGTTTGGGAAAAATTTTTAAACCAACGCGACGCCCGCACGACCTTGTCTTCTGTAACTTAAAAAAAGCTTCCAGAAAGTCTCTTGCTTTTTAGCGACTCCTTGTCTTCAGCTGCAATGAATAGGAGTAATTATATCCCGGAAGCTTTTTGGGATAGATAAATCTAATATAAAATGATGAAATATGTGTTATGATGTAACATAGAAATTAATGTACTATAATATGTCACACCTCGACCCGGGAGGGCCTGGACGAATTCGCAGATTGATATAACACCTTACGTAATGCAAGCAAACAACGTAAGCAATATAAAATAACCATTCTTTTATAATTATTTGTTTACATTTCAACTTAAATCAATAATACATTTCCAATAATATATCTATCTAATCTCCAATCTCACAAGGTTCGAATAATATCTATGGTTTCTTATTCGTCCGTCTGATTCGTCCGTCGGTGTGACTCTGAGTCGTACCGTATATTCCTTGTATCTCTAGAGCAGGTACCTGAACACATGCTTAAAATAGTTTTGGTCAACAATAATGTTAGTGAGTTCTTGTGTTTAATTAAATAGGCGACCAAAGTTTAGTTTATCAAATGGTTTTAGTAATCAAAAAAGTTTACTGGTTTTGGTTATGGTGTTACAGTAATATAAGCTGGCCACTCAACCCTACATCTAGCGTCATGCCTAGATGTAACAGTAGAAACTATACCGGTTATTGTTATAGGCTCTAACATATGCTCTGCAACATAGGTTCCTGTTAAAAGGATTCACATAAGTGATTTCGTGTCTTCAATTTAATTACAATTGGTCAAATAATATTGCATAATATTTAAATATATTGCATAAGAAGTTTTGCAGGTTTGCTAATGTGGATGCTAACTAGGATGGCTTTGCTGATGTTGATGCTGACTAGGATGGCTTTGCTGAGGTGGATGCTCACTAGGATGGAGTCCAATTGATGATTGGAGCTGTTGGGCTAATACAAGAAGCTTGAGTCTTATTTGGGCTTTAACAAGATAATGGGCTTATCATAACAATAAAAAAGATGTTTTATTTGGCCCATCATATCAGTATTTAGTATCACTTCAGCCCAGACTTAGTCAGATGTGTTTTCTCGTGTTCTCTATCGGACATTGATCTTTGTTTGTTAAGAATCAATGGCTGAGATCTATCATCACACGGATCGACCTAATGAGAGTATAAATACTCTCAATACTCTCATTCTCTCTTAACTTGTACTGTATTCTGTTCATCTTCTTTTGTGTTCTCTGTAAACTCTCTCAAAGTCTTTCTCTGGTGTTCAAGTCTAGGGTTTAGATCTTTCAAGTTAAACGTCTTGTTAAGTTACATCTTGTGTGTTGCTCGAACCTTGTGCTTGAAAGCCTTTCAAATCACATCCCCGTGTTTCCGCCTTGGCGGGGTGTGACAAATTGGTATCAGAGCAGAAGGTTATAGCGAACTAAGATTCTTTTTGAGTCAACTATAACTAAAACATTTTCGAAACGTTTTCACAAAGTACAACATTACCTAGCGTTGCACCTCTCAAGTTCCAAGATGCTCCACGACTACACAGGGGTATAGTATTTCATTTACTGACATTCATATTCATTCATATACATATGCATTACAGGATCATGGCCATTATGGTTGACCTCACCTTGCTATCCGCCTCCGAGGAGGACTACCTCGTTGACATCACCCATGAAGAGGACCCTCATCATGTCGCTCCCGCACATCCCGACCCCATCCTCTACGAGGCGCCCGACTACCCACACGACAGTGCAGGCTTTATTATGGACGACTCCGACGAGGATGTAGACCCCGCTCGCCGATCACCATGTCTCCGATGATGACGCCCCTATCCGAACTTTATACGTATTTTATTCCAGCGATCATTTACTAACTGAAACTAACTTCAAAAAACTATCGGAATTAACTTTTTGTTAGTATGGAATCGTTTGAGAAAAAATACATTCAAAATTGAGACTATCTGTAAGCATTTCCAGAATTGGGATTAATCCCGATCATTAACTCAAAATTAGAATTATTAAAAAAATCAATTTCCCTACATATTATCATCTTTTAACGCATAGATAATCATATGAGAAAGTATACGATACAAAGAATATTAACATAAGAAGTGTAAGAAGCAACCAAATCTTGCCACCTGTCAACTATGGTTAAGTTTAATTAACCTAATCCGGGTTGATTAAAAGGGTAAATTAGTCATCTACGTTCATTCAATCACGTTCCAATTAACGTTTCAATTAATACTATCGAAATCATTTAATCAGTTTCAATTCATCCTTCGAACGAACATCTAATCAGGTAAGGATTCAATCAAACACAATTTTAAATTTCGATTTTTCAAACGATGCTCTGTTTTTTTTTATCGAACCAGTGTCTGATTATCATATTTTTTTTGAAGATTAGATTGTTTGAAATTTCAAAGTCATTCAAGCTGTGTATGTTTTTTTTTCAGAATTAAGTTGGGAGTGTTTTTATCTGTGGAAGTAAACACAGTAAACATTAGGGTTAACAGATGTTGAAGATGATGATAATAGAGTGCGTTTGAATTTTTGTAAAACTGTTATAAGGTGCGTCTATTTTTGGATGGTTTTGTTTTCTATTGTTCTAATTAGTGCGTCTAGAGTTTTTATTTAGTGCGTCTATACATATGTGTTTGAATTATTATTCATGTGCTTTTACAGATCAATTATTGGAAGCAAACAAAAAACAGTAGTTCTCGTGAATGATTATTTGTCACCTTGTTATTATTGTTTTGTTTATATATTTTTTGATGTGTGCATAATGAATTCTCAATACAATATTCAATCACAGATTTTTTTTCCAGTAATGGCTTCTTCATCTTCATCATCAAAATCTGAAATGATCAAAAGGATGCAAGAGCAAATTGCCAAAGATTATGCTCTCGAGGGTCATTTGGCGGATAACCTAAACAGGATAAATGATGGCATGAGTAAGAGAGATGAGATTTCCAAGCTTCTTATTCGTATGCCCGATTCGAGTGTTCATGAACTGGCGGTTATGTTCATGATTGATGCAAAGAAAGGCGATCTTAATCTTGTTGAACAACTTACAAAATGCATAGCTCTTTTGAGGTGTTCTATTCAATTTAAAATTCAGTTCTTAAAGTCTATGTAATCTCAAGATCATGAGGAACTGATTATGTAATTTGTTTTTGTAGTTGTTATTTACCTGTTTTATGATGTGTGTTGTAGTTAAGTGCGTTTGAATTAATAAAACAAATCAAAGTAATCTATTTATTTTTTTTAAAGTGCGTCCAAGTGCAAACTCAATTGCAGATTAGTGCGTTCAAACATAACTTCAGATTAAATCAGTTTTAACTACAAATCCAAAATCATTTACAGATTAGTGCGTCCAAAATAACATATTTAGAATCAAAATCAGTAACTAAGATGTTTTAAAAGCATTCAAAACAATGTTTATATGGCAGCCACCCTTTTCTTTAATTTTGCCATGGCATTTTCTAACATCTTTTTCCTTGCTTTTTCTGGCCTTTTTGCAAACTTCCTTGCCTCTTCAATTATTTCATCCCTGAGCATGTTGTGAGGTGAGAGTATAATCTTTGCCACGTACTTGAACCGCAATGCATCCAATTGTGTTTGTTGAAAATCCGATTCACTTGCAAATCCACAGTTCCAAAATGCATGCCCTTTGAAGGTTTCGAGGTGTCGCATTGCGAATATGCCACAGTCTACATGGTTTTTAGCAGTCTTCCGTGTCATTTCTCTTCTTATAATTTTACCTGTTACAAGTTTCTCAATCGCCGGTATTGTAGGACATGATTTCTTCCACAACCGGTATAAAGTGTGTCTCTACAAACATTTTTTTAACAAAGCCATTAGGTCATTTAGATCCCTAGGTTAGTATCATAATTTTTTTTTTCTTTTTTTTATGTCTTAAATAGAAACATACCAATATTTCGGGAACGCCTTTATATCTTATTGCATTGTCCTCTCCCTCTTTAGAGTTGTCAAGCAACTCTGATATCCCATTCCTCATATCAAAAGATAAGACATAGAAATGCCTGTCCATCAACACCGGTTGCAGAATCATGTCGAATTTGTATAAAGATTTTGCCTCAATCTTCCTGAAGATATCCTGAAGATTGCTAAGGTAAACCTTTTCTCTTTGTTCCCATTGAACATCTTCTTTATAGAAGTTTGAAGGCTGAAAAACAAAACAAAACAAAAAAAATAAGTAAAAAATAATAAGTGCGTCCAAACATATATATGAGTGTGTTTGAATTTTTCAAATATTAATAAACATTTGATGAGTGCGTCCATATATATATATTAGTGCGTTTGAATTTTATTTTACATTTTTTCAAATGTAGTGCGTCTGAATGTTAATAGAGTGCGTCTAAGTCAAAATTTTTTCATACCATCATGTTGGAACAAAGAAACAGCCTTCGTATAGACCCTTCCTTCTTTTTCTTTATATTCTCCTTTTCTCATAGTTTGGGATATCGGTCCATACATCTACTGCATTTGTACAAAGCCATAACCCAGGATGGAAACTTTCAAAGATCACTTTCATGATCTCATTTCCACCTTGATCCCAGTAACAGATTTTCTAAAGTATCAATATGTTTAAGAGAATCAGTAATCAGTGAATAATAATTTATAAACCAAATGAAAAAACACACTTACGTTTTTCTCTCTAATTGGTGCAAACATGTATTGTGTTATCCTCACTTCATCTTCTATTAATTTTTCAATGGTGCACACTTACTTCCTTGTGTATGGTGATCTCAATGCCCATGAAGGGTTTATGTCCCTAACTAGATTTTCATAACCAACAGCTGCTTTCCCTTTATCTTTCTTTTGTGCTTCTTTTGCTTCCTTTTCTGGTGTTTTTTTCTTTCTCAGCATGCTTCTCTTTTGGTGTTGCTTGTTCATCCTCAGCTTCATGCACAGTTGGTTCTATTGTTTGAATTTGAATAAATGTTGCGTCTGTTATCTCTTGTGATTCTAATGACACAACAACATCATGCAGTTTTTCTGTCTCCAAATCTCTCTCAGCTTCTTTGTTCGCTTCCTCATTCACATCTCTTACCTTACACACCCCTAGTTCAACTGTTTCTAGCACGCCAAGTGCTGTATCAGTTATTTCATCTTCTTCAGTTACATTTTCCAGGTTTGCATGACCAGCCTGATCATCCATTACCAAGGCAGTCCCATCCTGATTCACATCAACATTTTGGTTTTCTGCTTCAACATTTACTTTGACAACTTCATTATCATTTTCCAACTCAGCTTCAGGCTCCACTATATTTACTGTCTCAACATTCTCAGCATCAACGTCTTTACCTTTTTTGTTCAATTCGTCCCGCTTGTCGCACAACTTCATCAACTCTGGTACCCACAAATACTTGTTTCATGCCTCTGTAACCATTTCTTCCATCTCCTTTTGAATTGCTTCATATTTTTTTTATGTTTCTCTCCATGGTTTTCATCCAAACCTGTGGAAAATATTAGTGCGTCCAAAATATATATTAGTGCGTCTGAAAAAATCATTAGTGCGTCTGAAGTGTTGTTCGGTTTTTACAAATATACTGATAATAAATACATGAGTGCGTTTAAAGTATATACCTTCTTGGCTTTCATTGCTGAGTTTAAAGGTGAAAAAACATTTGTTGAGTTTGTGTACTCATTTCATAATTTCTCCAATCTTCAGTGTCATCAGCATCATCAACTTGGACTCGTCTCGGTGGACTCGGTCCCATATTGAGATTGTAATCATCACTATCCAAAGCTGCTGCTGTTTTATCACCATCCTTTTCACCTTGCCTTTCAATCAAGGTTTCCATGATATTACTTACCAAATTTTCAGTTTCTTCAGCATCTGCATTATCGTCATCCTCTTCTTCGTCATCAGCCTCATTCTCTTCTTCCTCACCCTTATTAGCATCACCCTGATCATCTCCATCATCTTCTTCAATGTCAGTCAATGGCCCGTTGTTATAAAGATGATTTTCCATCTTTGCAAGCGAACTAGTAGTTATGTAAGTAATTGCCGGTATGCTGATTTGTATGTCAGAAGGATGTATTTTGTTGTATTCATGTGTGTAGATAACCTGCTTATTTCAAAACAGTTTAATTGTGTTAGTAAACATAAATGCGTTTAAATAAAAAGTAAGTGCGTGCAAAACTGTCAATCAAATAAAATCAAATGTGTTTAAGAGATACTGTTAGGGCGTTTGAAGTCTTACACTCAGCATTACAATTGGACCATTATACTGGTCTTCTTTCCATCTTGCCTTTGTTCTTCTCAGACATTCGATTAGGTAGGAGCACCAATCCAAATTTAGAATTTCAGACTCATCATCCACATCATGCAGAAAGCTTTGATTTATTGTGGTTGACTTTGTGATCTCCCCGAAAACTATGTTCCATAACACTAGAAAATTCAATTTAAACAGTCTTCCACCCTTTGGTTGTTGTCTAACAACTGGTGTTACCATCCCAACACTGACTTTCTTTTTCTCAAACTGACTCTTAAACTCATCTATTGTAGTGTCCGAACCTTTCCTTACCATATCTTTCTCGAGAACCGGTTTCTTCCCCATTGGTATCCCAAAAGCTTCATGCACCAATGAAGGTGTGATCTTGGTTTTCCAATTTCCTGCATTTAGTTCGTTCTTTCTCTCGTCATAGTTTATTAACAACCAGTATCCCAAGCCTGTTGATATGTGTTCAATCTTAATGTCCAACACAGATCCAAACCCCATCTTTCTAACTTCTTCCTTTTGTTCATCAGTGTAGTCTTTGATGCTTTCAATGAAATCAGCAGGAGAGCATCTTATTTTTAACTTTTTTTCCCATGTATTGCACAAACTCTCTTTCCTGTATTTTCTTCACCTTCTTCTTAGGTTCATCTATTTTCACTTTTTTCTATGGCCTCTGAAAATCTTCATCAGATGATTCTGATGAAGATTCAACAGCTTGTTTTTGTTTCTTCTACTGTTGTCTCATCTTTTCAATATCAACTTCCAAATTCTTAGCAGCTTCTTTGTTTACCTTTTCAAACCTTTCTTTAATTTTAATTAAATTTTTCAGTGGTTGATATTCGAAATCATCATCATCTGATGTTACAATTGGCTCTGCATAAACAATTAACATATTAGTGATTTAAACGCACGAATAAAATAATACAAACGCACCAATTAATTCTAACACAACATTTTCAGACGCACTAATAAAATAATACAGACGCACTAATCAAACCTAAATAAACATACAAACGCACTCATATTTTAAAACTAAATATACAGACGCACTCATGCTAAACACACAGATGAACGCATTAAACATAAATAAAACTAAACATACAAATGAACTCATACTAAACATACAAACGCATTCATATCGTTTTTGAGATGCACTCATGTGTAAACATTCAGACTCACTCACAATAAACATACAGACTCACTCATCAAACCTAAATAAAACTAAATATACAAACGCACTCAAACAAAAAATACAGACGCACTCACACATAACATACAGACTGTAAAGGTGTATGTAATATAAAAACTGATTGTAATTAAGCAAGTAATATCAACATGCAAATAACCTAGGTGTGTCTCATCAAAATTTAAGTGCTATTTGTTTGTTGAATCAACTATACCTTTACTCTGTTTTGACTTTGGTTTGGTATGTTTAGCTTCTCTTCTTCTTTCGACTTCTTTGTCTGATTCCATTAATTTTTTTTTATCAAAACGAGAATAAAAAATGATAGGAAAAAGTGAAAATCTAATCATAAAACGCACCTGATTGTCGTTTTGAAGACATTATACTCTGTTTTTTGTTGTTCTTCGTCACTCTGGGTTTTTGATTCGTGTTTGTGCGTGTTTTTGTTTGATTTGGAGGTGTAATAAACCCTAATTAAATGATGGTTTGATGATTTTGTTTATAAATTTTAGTAATAACAGTCGTGGTGTTTGAATTGGCGGTTCTAATTCGTAATTTTTAAAACGCGTTTAATTTTCTTATGACTAATTTACCCATGGTTTGATTTAAATGCCTATGGTTAGATGATCTGATCAGTTTAAAATCTAATGGTCCAGGTTGCTTCTTATGTTAAGAGACTTTGTACAATATCTCTTCCCCAATCATATATATCTTAGTGATTTCAAACTCTAATACTTAGTGCATTCATATATTGTAATTGACAATATTTATTGAAATTGAGCAGAAATCTTTTCTAAATTTTTATATACTAATTTATGGCATTACTACAAAATTGCATGCATATGGCACATATAAAATCGAACAAAAGTTGCTATAGACACATTTTGCTATAGCTTAGTAGGACATGGATCATGATTTTATAAAAAAATATTAATAAAAATAATAAACACACAATCTTTATACATTTGAGAAATTGTAGTACCTGTACCATGTACAAATCCAAAGAAAATAACATAAATTATAACAAACACAATGTTGACGGTTGTGACTAAGGCACGTGTTCAACACGCTTCCCATAAAATAGATTTCACGCCTCTACTAAAGACAACGCGTCTGTACTACCGAAGATGGCTCACGTGCCCGAGGTTACACCAGATAAGTTGTAGTGTTAGAACGGGTGTGATAAAAGAAGGAGAAAAAATAGTCGAATCGAGTAGAAAAGAAACTTATCTCTTTAAGTAACCAACATATGGGTCTTCAAGTTATTTTTTCTCCACAAACTCCTCAGTTATGCATGTATTTTCTAGTCTTTAAAATAAGGCGCATAGCCTATTATGTATACATATGCCAAGGTAGTAAAAAGTCTTATATAATTAAAGACATAAGTTTTGAGTCATAAAACTCTAATCAAGTCTCATAAAAGAACCTCTACTCAAAAGTTTGTATTCAATTCACCACATAAAGAGTCATATCAATAATTATAATTTCACTAAATTATAATTAAATCTTCATTCACCTTTCAATTTTCTAACAAGTATTCCGTAGAAAAGCCAGTGAATATTTACAAAAATTAATAACATCTGTAGCATAACCAAGAAAACATATATTTTAAAATAACTAAATATAATTATGTAGCAAAATCAAGAAAGTAAATATTTATATATAAATTAATAGCAAAATCCAGGAAACAAATATTTTAAAACTAGTTTAATCGATAAGAAAAAAAATAAGAATACTAATCAAAAGAACTATAATAAACCTGTAACAAAATGCAGAAAGTAAATTTATAGAAAAATAATTAGAAGATCTTTAATAAAATCCGTCAATCAGAATTAAAGTATATAGTTGGCAAGAAAAAAAAACATGGCATTAGTTTACACCCACTAAGTGATATGGAATTGTGGTTATGATTTAGCAAGAAAAAGGAGTAGCATAACCAAGAAAACATATATTTTAAAATAACTAAATATAATTATGTAGCAAAATCAAGAAAGTAAATATTTATATATAAATTAATAGCAAAATCCAGGAAACAAATATTTTAAAACTAGTTTAATCGATAAGAAAAAAAATAAGAATACTAATCAAAAGAACTGTAATAAATCTGTAACAAAATGTAGAAAGTAAATTTATAGAAAAATAATTAGAAGATCTTTAATAAAATCTGCCAATCAGAATTAAAGTAAATAGTTGGCAAGAAAAAGAACATGGAATTAATTTACACCCACTAAGTGATATGGAATTGTGGTTATGAATTAGCAAGAAAAAGGAGTAGCATAACCAAGAAAACATATATTTTAAAATAACTAAATATACTTATGTAGCAAAATCAAGAAAGTAAATATTTATATATAAATTAATAGCAAAATCCAGGAAATAAATATTTTAAAACTAGTTTAATTGATAAGAAAAAAAAATGAAAATACTAATCAAAAGAACTGTAATAAATCTGTAACAAAATGTAGAAAGTAAATTTATAGAAAAATAATTAGAAGATCTTTAATAAAATCCGCCAATCAGAATTAAAGTAAATAGTTGGCAAGAAAAAGAATAGGGCATTAGTTTACACCCACTAAGTGATATGGAATTGTGGTTATGAATTAGCAAGAAAAAGGAGAAATTATGGTATGAGAGTAGCGATGTCAATGGACAATAACCTGTACGAGGTTACGTTGTATTATGTTAAAGCCTAAAAAAGGGTTTATTTCTATTTTGTATACTCGTGTCGGCGGCTCACACTTTATAGTTTATACTGCTTTCTTTGCACATCTATATATACTAGTAAGGTGCCCGCACGATGTGGCGGGGGAAACAACATTTGTTAGTTACTTTAGGGGTGTGCATGTTGCGAGTTGGTTCGATTTTCAGCCATAATTATAACCAAAACCAAAAATTTCGGTTAAAATATTTCAAAAACAGATCGGTTTCAACATTTCGGTTTTGGTTAATGAACTATGAACGTTCAATCGTTTCATCCATTAATGATCAAAAAATTAACTTGGGCAAAAAAACATCATCGGTTTTGATCATTTCGGCTTTGCGCCTTAGTTTTAGACCTCGTCTCTTTTGTGGGCTTCACAAAGGGACGTAATAACTAAAAGAAGTATAGTCTTTATGAAAAAAATCTCAACAAAACATCACAAAAAAAGTTATTATAAAATACAAGGTCGATAATAAATCATGAAAATTCAGTATCATAGAAAAGTTATTACAAAAATAAAAACTAAAAAACCATCTTTGCAACGTGTAGCTTATTGTAGAGTCATCTGTCTCTAGTTGGGAACCTTACGGTGACACAAGGATATCCAAAGCCTAGAACCGCATAAAAGATTATTAGTCTTTCAAAAAGAAAAAAACAAATGTATAAAAGAACTAATGAAGTGTTATTGCTTTGCATTATCCTTGAACTTATTAATTTTTTTTTTTACAACAACAGTTGTTGGCAAGAAAAAGGAGAGGACATTAGTTTACACCCACTAAGTAATATGGAATTGTGGTTATGAATTGGCAAGAAAAAGAAGAAATTGTGGTGTGAGAGTAGCGATCTCAATGGACAATGACCTGTACAAGGGTACGTTGTATTATGTTAAAGCCTAAAAAAGGTTTATTTCTATTTTTGTATACTCATGTCGGCAGCTCACACTTTATAGTTTATACTACTTTCTTTGCACATAGTAAGGTGCCCGCGTGATGCGGCAGGAGAAACAACACTTGTTAGTTACTTTAGGGGTGTGCATGATACGGTTTGGTTTGATTTCCAGCCATAATTATAACCAAAATCAAAAATTTTAGTTAACATATTTCAAAAACAAATCGGTTTCAACATTTCAGTTTTGGTTAATGAATTATGAACGTTCAATCGTTTCATCGATTAATGATCAAAAAACTAACTTGGGCAAAAAAACCTCATCGGTTTCAATCATTTCGGCTTTGCACCTTAGTTTTAGACCTCGTCTCTTTTGTGGGCTTCGTGCATTCTAATACCAAGGTCGTAGTAATTATGCATACATTCACTTGTTCAAGTTTTTACACTATTCTAAACACTAAAGTCAGAGCCGGTCCTGAGTAATGGAATTCAAACCGAGATTATTCTCATTGATTTCAATGGTATAAATACACAAAACATTATCTCCTAACTATGGCAATAGATAATTACAATAATTACAAATAAATGGCTTCTATATATATAGTCTATTACACCCTCGCAGTCGAAGCGGGAGGTGACCAGATGCTGAGACTGAAACGGAAGTCTTCAAATAAGACGCGCGGTAAACCTTTAGTAAATATGTCAGCTATCTGGAAGGGACATGTAAAATGCAGACATGTCCTTGTTGAACATGTTCCCGTACAAAATGAATATCCAACTCGACGTGCTTCGTGCGCTGATGTTGTACGGGATTCCCTGAAAGATATATGGCGCTGACATTATCACAATACACCATGGTTGCACGGGTAACGGGAACTGAAAGTTCATGTAGTAAGTTACGTAACCAGCAGATTTCAGCTACAACATTAGCAACATCCCGGTATTCTGCTTCAGCACTAGAACGAAAGACCGTGGGTTGACGTTTGGAAGACCAAGAAATTAAGTTGTCTCCGAAATATATGCAATAACCACTAGTGGACCGACGGGTGTCTGGGTAGCCCGCCCAGTCGGCGTCTGTATAGGAGACCAGTGACGCAGCGACAGACGAAGTCAGGTGCAAACCATAAGTAATCGTACCTTTAATGTACCTTATTATACGCTTGAGAACGTTCCAGTGAGCCACATAGGGAGCATGCATATGCATACAAACTTGATGAACTGCATATGTGATGTCAGGCCGTGTACATGTAAGATACTGTAGGGCACCCGCGAGACTCCGGTATAATGTTGGGTCATGAAATAGTTCATCCGAAGTAGCATCCAGTTTGGAATTTGTGTCAACTGGGGTCGCAACCGAGTTGCAAGCCTGCATACCTGCACGGTCTATTATATCAGAAGCATAAGACTGTTAAGAGAGAAACATGGTGTTATTCTGTCGTTTGACCGAAACACCTAGAAAATAACTTATAGGACCCAAATCCTTCATGGCAAATTATGTAGCAAGATTCGCCAGAAGGCGTGCACGAAGACTGTCAGAAGAAGTGACTAATAAAATATCATCCACATAAAGAAGTAAATATGCTATGTCAGAGCCCTGCTGATAAGTTAATAAAGAAGCATCACATTGGCTATGTAAGAAACCAAGCTGAAGAACATAGTCGGTGAATCTTTGATACAACGCCCGGGGTGCCTGTTTCAACCCATATAAGGACCTGCGCAATAAACAAACGTGATCCGGAAAATTTCTGTCTCGAAACCCCATTGGTTGATGCATGTACACCGTTTCTTTCAAGTTTCCATGAAGAAACGCATTAGTGACATCAAGTTGGTGTATCGCCCAACCTTTTGATAAGGCTAGAGAAAGAACCGTCCGGATTGTAGCCGGTTTAACAACCGGGCTAAAAGTCTCACCACAGTCTACGCCCACCTGTTGGAGCGACCATCACACACAAGTCGTGCTTTGTATCGCTCCAAAGTACAATCTGACCTGAACTTTTGTTTAAACAACCACATGGACCGAATAATATTCATGTTGGGCATACGAGGAACTAACTCCCACGTCCCGTTTCTAATTAAAGCATTGTACTCGGTAGTCATGGCGGCCAACCATTCCGGACTGGCCAAGGCATCGGTAGGGTTTTTGGGAATGGGTAAAAGGTCGGGTTTAGTGGAAGCGGATAGGTTGAAGGGGATTTTGGGTTTAAAAATCCCGCTCATAGAGCGAGTGTGCATGGTGCCGCCAGTGGGTGCGGGTGGTGGGGTTGCGGAGTGGCGATGGTGGTGCGGTTGTGGGCTGGTGTGCGAGGATGTGGTGGGTTGGGTGGTGGTGTGGGCCGGCTGGGTTGCGGGTTGGGATGGTTGGACGTGGGGAGCAGATGTGGTTGTTGTAGTATGTGGGCTGATGGTGTTGTGTGGCAAGGACTGGGTATTGGGTTGAGTAGGCAGTGGGTGTGGGCCGAGAGTGGGCTGGGAAGAGGACTGATCGGTGGGTGGAACAGTTCGAAGGTGCGGACACAGGTGATGGGGGAAGGGGTCATCTAGGAAGTCATAAGTAGGCGTGGGGCCGATGGTTTGAGCAAAGGGAAAGGTAGTCTCGTCGAAAGCAACGTGACGGGAGATGAAATATTGTTTAGTGGTGAGGTTGAGGCAACGATACCCACGATGAGTTGGTGGATATTCTAGGAAGACACATGGTTGTGAACGGTTTTGTAGTTTGTGGATGGTGGTAGACGGAGTGAGTGGGTAACATAAGCAACCAAAGACACGTAAGTGATCATAAGTGGGTGTGGACATATATAATAGTTCTGTTAGTGTTTTGTTTTGGGTTGTTTTTGAGGGTAGGATATTAAGTAGGTAGGTGGCGGTTTCAAGGGCAAAGTGCCAAAGATGTGTTGGTAAGGAGGCGTGAGCCATTAGGGTACGGACCATGTTATTTATGGTTCTGATTTTACGCTCGGCCTTACCGTTTTGGGAGGATGTGTAGGGGCATGAAAGACGGTATAGGATACCGTTAGTGGTGAAAAAGGTTTGGAAAAGGTTGTTCACATATTCACGGCCATTATCAAATTGAAACGTTTTAATGGTCCGTTCAAATTGAGTTTTAATGGTAGATGCAAAGGTTGCAAAGGATGGGAAAACTTGGGATTTTTGGGCAATAGGGTAGGTCCATAAAAATTTGAATAGTCATCAAGAAATAAAACATAAAATTTATGGCCTGAAGAACTAATAATTGGTGATGTCCACGCGTCACTATGAATTATGTCAAACGGTTGCAATGTAATATTATTAGATGGAAAGAAAGTAAACGCACACTTTTACCAAAAATACAAGACTGGCAAATATTATTAGAATGGAAATCAAAGTCTAATACATTAGAAGTTTTTAATTTATTCAAAGGTGCCCGTTCTGGATGGCCAAGACGGTGATGCCAGACTTGTGAAGAAATAGCAGCTAGAGCGGTAGGCTGAGATGAGGAGGACCCGAACAGCAAGGGATAGAGATCACCGCTGCTGTTGCATCGTAGGAGCGGTGCCTTGGTCTTGTAATCCTTCACAAGAAAACCAAACGGGTCAAATTTTACAGGAAACCCAATTGTCTGTAGTGAAACAACGGACATAAATTAATTTTTTAACAATTTTGGGTGAGTAAAGGACATTTTTGAGTATAAATGGTGGGAAAGGCTTGGGAAGGTATTTTGTGCCTTTTCCGAGTACCGGAATAGTGTCACCATTTCCTACAATAATATTACGAGACAAGCAATTATTAAAAAAGGAGTGAAAGTCACCTTGCTCGTGTGTCATAGTGGAGGAAGCTCCCGTGTCCATGTACTGAGTTGGATCCGGTTGTTGAAGAGACATGGTGTAGAGTGCCTGTTCGATGTCCGTGGGGCTATACGCCGTATGGGCTTGTTGGGGCTTAGAGCCCAGTAGGCCGGCCTGGTTAGAATTAGGGGATGGGTGAGTGGCCGGTTAGAGGTGGGATAGGGGCAAGGAGGAGTGGGCCAGGTGGGCTGGTTGAACTGGGCCGCGAGAAAGGAAAAGGGTGAAGTGGGCCACTGTTGATTCCAAGGGAAAGGGTAATTGAGCCAGGGGTAGTTTTGGTTGGGCCATGGTGTGTAGCGACCGAATGGTGACCGGCCACCAAAGGAGGACCGGCCACGGCCTCTGCGAGATGACCTGCCACGGCCGCGGGCATAAGAGGGTTTGTCAGAGCGGGTGGTTTCAGGATTGGGTGTGCAGGTGGAGGTGGCAGCAAAGGCTGTTGAGGCGGTTTTGGAGGCGGTGCGGGCTTGGTCGGCTTTACGGTTTTCAACTTCAATAATTTTGGAACGGGCTTTGTAAAAATTGGGTAATGGTTCGGTATTGGTAAGTATGGTAGCAATGCCCTCGTATTGTTCATTGAGACCGGCAATGAGTTTAAGAACGAGACGGTCATTGTCTACCGGGGAATCAACATTGGCCAATTGTTCCTGGTCCGAATTCCAGTCTCACTTTCAATGCATCATTAGTGTTTATATATAGGGTGTACCGCAGCTAACCCACCACACCTTTGATACCTTGAAAACGTACTGGACGCCTACCAAAAACCCTAATAGAATTTCATACCACCTTAACGTACCTGTAAATTCATGATTACGTTCCGGACCGGAATCATCAATTTACCTTACATTAGGGTTTTATGTCCTTCTATGATCCTAATCTAACAACACATTGACGCAAATAAGTTTCACAAGAAGATGACACAACAAACACGTTGGGTTACAATGAGACGTTATCAACGAATGAGGCTATGTAATAATGAGATCAATTACATTGGTTTGCAACGATTTGCAAGCATAACAAAGTTTAAGTATGGGCTACTACTCACCCGAGGAGCCCTTTAAGTGAAATGTTTGTCTGAGTTGAGTGGATAATGTAGTAATTGTCTTTCATAGATCATCATGCAAATTGATAATACACACATGTGAGCAAGTTTGTAGTTGCGACTACCATTAAGTGTAAGTGTTGTCTTAATGAGTATCATGAATAATTAAATGTTCAATGGATAGTCAAATTAAGGAAAAAAAATCAAGTTTCATATAACAAACAATGATGTTTTTAGAAAAGCTCTATAGGATCAAGTATCAAGTTTTTAGTAGTTTGATTTTCATGGAAATCAAGTCCAAATGTTTCAAATAAATGTAAGGTAGAGTCTTTAATCTTCTATGATTAAAATAAACATAACCAAATATAATAAATTTCCAATCTGTGTTCGTACACAATAGTATGCAAGGAAATTTCTAGATGTTATATGCTAATGAGTGTGACAAAATTGGGTACAAAATGATAATAGGATCAAGAAAATGAAAACACATGTATTGGATTCTCGAGTCTTAGGAAGATTCCATCCATGGCTTAACTAGTGGGATTAACGTCATCCTGACCGTTTGCTTCGTTGATATTGATATTGATATTGAAAGCTCGTCCATGTGCCACATTATTCAATTCAAGGCATCGAGGTCGCATGTGGTTCGGGTCTCCACAATTATAACATACCCGGCCGTTAGTAATCGGCAGTGGTTCCTGGGCAGCTGTTTGATGATTATCTTGTGTCCTAACCATTACACGACAAGTAGTGACAAAGTTTCCAAACCTTCCACATCTGGTGCATTGACGACATGGAAGATTTGCAGGGTGATGATACTTGCAAGTGTTGCATTGAGGATGGATTCCCGTGTAGGCTTTCTTGATAGGGGGTTGAGTCACAGGATCCACAACAGTCTGGTTCTGATTATCGCCCATTCGTTTCTTAGAGTTCGAAGCAGTAGTGGCGACCTTCGCTAAAACGGTTTTAGATGGTTCAATAACATGAGTGGTTTTCTCAGTAGTCGTTTTGGTGCCCTTCCTAACCAAGTTTCCTTTCCTTACGTGTTTGTCTGTTAAAGTGGCTGCAAGCTGAATGGTTTCTTCCACCGTAGTGGATTTGCCTCCAGTGACAACGTCTTGAATCAGGTCAGGTAATCCCTCGATATATTTCTTGATTGCTCGAGAGACCGGGGTTACCATGCGTGGAACCAATATGCTAAGTTCATGATATCGAGTATTATACGCAAGATTCTCACCACTGTCTTGTTTGATCTCACGAAACTCATCCTCCAGTTTCCTAATTTCGTTTCTAGGGCAAAATTTGGCGATCATGAGTTTCTTAACCTCAGCCCAGGACAAAGATAATGCAACATCAGCGCCCCGATTGCGCTTTTCGCCATTCCACCAGGTTAGCGCCCCCTTTTGAAGGACACTAGTAGCATAGCGAACGCGGAGTTCATCAGGACACTCGCTGTTCACAAAGGTGCTCTCCATACTTTCAAACCATTGGAGGAGGCCAGTAGCACCCTCCTCACCAGTGCATTTTGTGGGGTTGCAGGAGTTGAAGTGTTTGAAAGTGCACCGAAATTGAGTTGTACCCCCCGTGTTGGCACTGTTACTATTCTGGGTTATCTCACTGACAAGGTTTGGGATCACTGCAGCAATTTGCTCAGCAACTAAAGATGCGAGGCGACGGTCAGAACGTTGTCCAGAAGCACGAACAGGACGTTGGCTGGCATCACGGAGTATGCGGCGAGCAGACATCTATGAGGTAGTCAATGAATAATCATGGGATTAGAAAATGTAAGTGTATAACCGTACGGATGATTATGAAGGTATGAACCTGTAAGCAATATATGAAAATCATGAAATACAAAATATTGTATATGAAACGAGAGAGTGTTATTGAAAAGCTTGCATAAAATGCTTGGAGTGCCCTTGTCTAGCTGTAAAGCCCAACAAGAACGTTGACTTTTCAAAGGAATTGAACCCAATGGTGATCAAAGAAGACATGCTTTAGCCTATAAGTGGACACTCACTCCAGGAATCCCCAGGTAAGCATAACAGGTCCGTTATTGGATTTATGCGCTATGCTTGCCTATGCCAGAAAACCCAGTGTACAGGCATCCACCCTTCCAGATTGCACGTGTTCTATCACACTCATTAAAGCTCAACAACTTTGAAGGAGCAAAATAAGGGTAAGCATCATGCCTAAGAGTGTCTTCATGAAAGGTACTGCTTCTGTCCAATGATGATGTAGACTTTCCACTCCTTGTAGGACAATATCTCTATACACCATGATGAAAGATGAGGAGGAATGGAGGAGAAGGGAAAGATAGAAGAAGGAAAGTAGAGAGAAATGAGGGGTAGGGTAATTTAGGAAATGTTATGCATGAAGGTTGAAGTTCGGTTATAGTCTAGGCCATTTTATCTAATAACCTAGTTCCCTATAACCATGGCTCTGATACCAATCTGTAACACCCCAACCGATGGCGGAATCATCGAGGTGCCACGTAATGACGATTGTTCAAAAGCTCATGGTACTAAAATGTAAATATTTGATTAGTGAATAATGTTTTACAACATGTGAAATTAAATACAAGACAACAAAAATAGAGATAATTGATTGATTTAATCTAAGTCCAAAGTCCTATGTGAGGCGTCAAGCAGCTTATCCTGAAACATGCACGAAAATAATTTTGTCAACATATGATGCTGGTGAGTACTACTTAGCTTTGTACATATAGTATAAGTTTGAAAAGTAGTACAATTCATGTGTCTAGTACCACCAAGGCATTATGTAAACACGCAAGTAACCAAACAAGACAAAGATCAAATGTAAAGTTGATAAGTTGAAATTGATAATGAGCACCCTAACACGTGTCAAGTCTAAAAGAGCACCATAACATACGTTATGTCTAATATGAGCACCGTAACATAAGTTACGTCTATATGTAAAGAGCACCATAACATAAGTTATGTCTAGATGTACGATTTTGTATGTAAGCTACGTTCATGTTCAAACATAAAGCACAAAGATAAACAAGACACGTATATGAATTGTAAATGAAGAAGATGTATGTATAAATGAATATGAAAGTTTTGTATACTTGTGCATGAATCACCCCAAAATTTGTAAAAGCGAAAAAAGGGGATAAGTAATACTCACCTTAGCAAGGTGGTAAGTCTTGTGGAATTGAATAAGTATAATCCAACGTTGTCAAGTATCACCCTATGTATATGATAACAAATAAGTCTAAGTCTATCTAGTCTATAAGTATTTTCTAGGGTTTTGAATTGGGGATAAGTATTCGTTTGATTAATAAATTAAACGTTTAATAAATAAGAGAAATTTGGTAAATAAATAAACAAAAGTCTTTTTGTAAATTTTAAATCAAATAAGGTCACAATATAAAGTTTTAAGTGTGAAAATAATTTTTATAAAATTATTTTCTTAAAAATAGAATGTTTAATTTATTTATATCGAATTGTCAAAATATAACTTTAATATTTAAAAATATTAAAGTTAAAGAATGTTTAAATTAAAAATTATATTTCTGTTCTAAATGAATGGAAATAATTAATATAAAATTTTGGTGCAAAAATATTGAAAAATGAATTTATTATGATTTATTTTTGATTAAAACTAACAAAAATTGATTAAAAATATTAAATAAACGTTTTTCTGAAATTAAAAATCATTTCAGAAATATTTACTGTTTTATAAACTTAGGATAATTTTTGTGGAATTTTATAAAATCGTTTAGATATTTTTATAGAATTTTAAAATTATAATTGAATAAACTTGTAATAATTATTATATATATTAAATAAATGATTTTTGGAAAACTAAAAATTGGGCAACAAAGTTTATCATTGGAATAACATAAAATAAATTTTGTAGAATTTATAAAATAGTTTTAGTATTTTAAAACGGTTTTTAAAAGAATAAAGAAAATATAAGTATAAAGGATAACACAAAAAAAAAGTTGTTTATGGTGGGACTCGAACCTGGGCCATAGGCTGGTTCGCGTTCTGGAGCAAAGGTGGACAACCAACTGGTCTGAGGATCAGTTTGTTAATAAGTTCGTTTTGATATAATTATATATGATCACGAAAACAGTCATCTTCCCCAAACAAAGAAGACGAGCCCTAGTTTTCCAATCGTGTTAATTGTCGATCAATAGCCCTTGTAATGTTGGGGCTATTGCTTACATATGGCCGACTAACATAACCCACAAAGAAAATTGGACTTACAATGTGTTTGAAGCTATGAACGACCGGGTCAACGAAAAAGTCAACTGCGTGTGTTTCTTGATTAAAGACGAGTTGTTTACAGAAATTGTGAGTGGGGTTTTGATTTTCGGTACCTAGGGGTGGTCTGAGAGGGTTCAATTTATAGTGATATCGTGTAAATGGAAGGTCTTGATGATGGCATTAAGTCCGGTCAAACATGCGTGATAATCTTTAATTACGAATGTTTATATGGCAATATTAGACTAATCAGATGCGATAATGGTCTGCCAATCCATTAAGGGGTCAATTGTTTCCATAAAAGTGTGAAGGCACACTTAATTTACGTAACAAGATTGGTGGTCAAATGTGGAGTTGACTAATTTCTTGATGTGGGGGTGCTGTGTGGTCGCGTAATCAG
Source organism: Ambrosia trifida (assembly GCA_028751855.1). NCBI lineage: Eukaryota > Viridiplantae > Streptophyta > Magnoliopsida > Asterales > Asteraceae > Ambrosia > Ambrosia trifida. Next base: position 138,832,973 of record CM054125.1, read on the forward strand.
CAGAGAAAGGGGAAAAGGAATGTGGGTTTAAGTGTGTGTATATATATATATATATATATGGCTTGGATAATAAACGCATCATGGGGTGTAGCCCAGTTGGTTCCTTGCGTGTGTGTTGTTTCTGAACAGACTCGGGTTCGAGTCTATTTTGAAGCAGGGTTTTCTTTCTTTTTTTTTTTAAAGGGTGAAGAGGAGGTGGGCTTGGGCCAGACCTGCTGTGGGCCGGAATCGTGGGCCACTTCCTGGGCTGTGTGTTTGGGCTGCAGTAAAACATATAAAAGCAAAGAAATGGTTGGGTTTTGGGCTTGCAAAAAGGGGTTTCAAGGGATTTGGGCTTTGTATGGTTGTTCACTTGTTTAAATAAAAAGACTAACATTATTATTATTATTATTATTATTATTATTATTATTATTATTATATACAAAAATAATAAATAAAATAAAAAGAAAAGTGACGGATGTCACATAGGTGATCATAAACCATAAAGGCTTTGCAGTGGATGGTGAATAGGGTAGCCCAGGAACCGTACTGCGATGAGTCGATTTCCAGAATGATAGGGATATGGTTTTTGATGTTTGAGACAGTGGTGCCGGGGTGGAGCTTGGACTCCACGGTTATGGGTTGTGGTGGGGATGTGGTATTAGTCATGGTATTAGGCAGAACGGTTAAGGGATTGGAGAGTATAGAAGACAGAAGATGTGAAGGAGGCCGATCGAAGGTGAAGAATTTCCGATCGGTGGTTTAAGGGTGACGGCAAGGTGTTTTAGGGTTAGGTTTCATTGGACTCGTGATACCATAATGGAATTCAAACCGTGATTATTCTCATTGATTTCAATGGTATAAATACACAAAACATTATCTCCTAACTATGGCAATAGATAATTACAATAATTACAAATAAATGGCTTCTAAATATATAGTCTATTACTGAGGATTCAACTGCCTCGGCCGAGTCGAAAAAAAAAGGCCCTAACGAATTATATAAAAGAATTTTTTTAAACAAGATTAACGTTATACCAATAGTAAAAATATAGTATTATAATATCATACCTTAATAGTTAACCAATGATTCGTGAAGCTCTCCTAGAATTTTTGTAAACAACGATTATCGTTATGATATGTTTTTATTTTATTTTATTATTTACATTAAAAAAATTAGAAGATTGGATATTTGGATTATCAACTATGGATCAAATTGGCCAATGATCTCCAGCCCAGCTGGTTTGAGGTAGGGTGGGTTTTCCCTTAGGGGTTCCCATCCTGGGGGTATGTCACAAGTTCGATTCATGCACACCACAAAAAAATTCCCCGTGATGGTTTGAGCTTAGGCAAGGAGGACACCAGTGTGTGGGTAGGGATTCGAACTTGAGATCGCTAGGTTAGGGTTGTACAAGGATTTTCACTGAACTAAGCCTTTCAAAAAAAAAAACTATGGATCAAATTGTGTCCAATAGAAGTTATAAAGTTTCAAATAAATCATAAATGACCTAATACGTTTTAAAGTTCTAAATTTAGAGAGGGTCCACATAGTTGTTTTAAACATACTTTAAATAAAAACAACTATGAAAATACATGTATATATATATATGTATACATTCAGAAATAGATATACCCTGGCATGAGTAAATTACAATCTATACATATAATAAACCAAAACCATTTTAATGACATGTCATTCAAATAGGCATTCTCTTCTTTGAGTGTGCTATATGTCATCCCATGTGGTATTGAGATATTTTAAAAAAAAATAATTTAAAAACAAAATTAGATTTTTCACCCTCATTTTCCTCCCATAATTTTTAAACGTTAATATCTTTAATATACGAGATTTTTTAAAGAAAAAAATTACACCAAATTAACGAGCGTTTTATTATCTTTCCAACGAGTACCATAGTGCTATATAGAAAACGGGGAAATTTTTTTGTGGGGTTTTGTTCATACAGGAAAAAAACACAAAGTGATAAGGTAAATCATTAATCATGTATAGACAAGTCACTAATTATGTTTAAATTAGTAAATATGAATTTTTTTTTTTCAACCAGAGCCGAATAGGTTAATAGAGTTATACGTTGTTTTAAGTTAGGTATCAATATTAGTATGTTAGAGTTGTGCATTTGTTTAGTCTTTAGGATATGTATTAATATTAGAGTTAGGTGTTAGCATTGGAGTTGTACAATGTTAATTTGTTTTAGGTTAGATATTAATATTAGAGTTATACATCAGTCTATTTCATATATAAAATTGATGTATCATATTAAATTTCTCAATTCGAGACGCTCCCGATGTATAATGTAGTATGTAAATAACTTAATAGTAATACCCAATCACAATGGTCCAAACAATTTCAATCGACCAACTTGCTACGAGATTTAAATTACCGTACTTCAACAATGATTTCAAAAGGACTTAATATGACTCTTTTTTTGGTGAGTTCCGAAGTGTTGTTTAACTTGTAAATAACAATTTCTTTTACTTTACAGAAAATCAAAGTATTTCAATAAACCACAATATTTGTATCTTGTTGTAGAACAACGGCTTACTAGCGCATACAAAATATAAGAACTATGAACAAAGATTAGAGAAAGATTTAGAGATGGATAGAAGAGAAAAGTCTTATTTATTGAGTGTGTAACATATAATTACATGAAACCTCTATTTATAAGGCTCTTACATTAATACAAAGCATATGAAGAGATGGGAGTTGGAATGTGGATAGTCATCATAATAACTTATTTATAACACTCCCCCTTGACTATCCACATGTTAAAAGAAAATAATGTAGTATACGCTTGGTGATGCTGCCTCGTTAAAAACCTTGCCAGGAAAACCCAGTGGGACAAAACCTCAGCTAAGGGAAAAAGAGTGCAGGGCGTATTACTCTTCCTGATACTTCTAGATCAAGTATGTTGCCTCATTAAAAACCTTATTAAGAAAACCCAATGGGACAAAACTTAGTTAAGGGAAAAAGAGTGCAACGTGTCGAATACTCCCCCTCATTTTAATATGTATCATTTGAATGATGGTGTCGATCTTCTAAGAAAGTTGCTCAAAGTTTTGTAGTCAATGATTTGCGTTCTTGATCACTTGACATGAAAATCTTTAAGTTGAATCGTTGATGTATGATCTTCATTCCAGAATTTTAGTCCATGCTCTCGTAAGTGCAATTCTTTAAGTTGAACTAATGTTGCCTCCTCTCGTAAATAAATGTCACAAGATCAACAAATGTGATGTGTTATATTCCCTACATCTACAAGACTAACCAAACTTGTTTGCATGGGTTAGTGAAATATAATCAAATATTGCTCATACCTGAAGTATTTGTTTTAACTCATTCCGGTGTCTCCTTGCTTGACATATTATGATAATAAGTTCATGTGGAAGATATAATAATCATGCATAACTAGCAAGACATATACTAATATACATATATATTTAACTATGGTACTTGTAGAGTGAAAATCTCTACTTTGGTAGGAGATGAAATGAATAATTTTCCATATCAAGTAATTGGACAACCATTAATGCACTTTAAACATGAGCTATGTCCATTGTAAAATGTCCCACCATTTTTTCAAGATATACTTTGATGGATTGGTAAACATATCATTACATATATACTCGAATTGTAGATCAAGCAACAAGTGCACTATGTCAAGGACTTTCAAATATCCCCCTTTTAAAAGTTCTACAGAGTCTCTCGATAATGCTCAGACATTATCACTGTAAACTGCGAGTGAACTTTTAAAAGAAAACTTTTGATACAAGCTGGATAATACAATCAAACTTATGTTGCTCTTTATCAGGATATCTCATGAGTTTTAAAACACTCAACCCCCTTATTTTAGTCCATACATAATACTTCTTAAGGTATTAATATCAATGCTGCAAGCATCATTAATCCATCAAGGACTTTTCCATCTTGACCAATTACGCAAGTGCATTAACTCTTCAATTGGAAGAACAATAACATCTAGTTCTCCAATATATATTGTACCATTCTTATACATTAAAGTATCATAATCACCAAGTTCAGTTTTATCACATGTGGTGTATTGGTGCACAATAATTACATCCTACGATGTTTCATATTACCTTTTAAGCACTCAGTTGCTTTAGGATACTCATGAGGAGTTCCACTTATACTCAATTCAATCATATAACAAACATAACGTATTCAGAATTGAATCTATTTATTCCGATCATAATGTTCTCGAGAACTTACGTTACAAGATTTTGACACATTAAATCCTTCATCAGGTATTTTCATGTAAACTTTCAGTGTCAAGTAAATCATGATATTTATTAGACGCATTTCAATTCTCTCTTTGCATTACCAAACGTTTTAGTGATCATCTCAATGAAAGCAATATTTTTATGAACATAAGCTATATGAAGTTCAACACTTATTCCAATGATCATTATTATCTTGGGAATTGATTAAATATGCCAATATAGAATAATATGCTTGCTATCTTATTAGCTAATCCATAAATGAAGCAAACTTCAAGTTGCAAACTTGATAACCATTTAGACGATGCATCGATTTTAAATACTAAATGGTATCATGTTAGGATATGCGTATCCTTTAATCAATTCCAAAATATATAATTTTGCTTAAGAGCAAACATTACATGCTTTGTATCAGATGGAAGAATCTTTAAGTTCTTCATTATGTTCACATCATCATCGACTCGGTGTGGTCTTACCGTTCATGCCAACTAATTAAATAATTATGATCCACAAACTAAACTTCTAGTTTATGGTTGACTATGTATTACTTGCACGTATATAATACAAACGTAAGATATGAGAGTATGTATGAAATCTTCAAACCATCATCTCATTATTAACATGACCATCATTACAATTCCAAATGGTCGATCTCATCATTACAAATGTCTTAATGATGTCTATGATCATTACCTTTACAATGATCAATATGTAGTCACATTCACTTCAGGGAATGGAGTATAAGCGAAACAAGCTTCATAACTTTTCATTATTTACTCGATAACAAGAATATGAGATGATTTCAAAATTTTCATACTCTCTTAATGATATGGTTACTTCATGAGCACATCTCATATGTGACAAATTATTAGACATGTTACACTCTTTCTTGTCTAATACACGACAAGAAATACGAGAGAATAATATATCTTATTCTCTTATAATTACTTCCTTAGTGTGCCAATTCTTGTGGTCGATTTCAATATTAACATCGTTGATCTTATTATCCACATGATGATCATTACAATTTCCTCATTCAGTATTAACAGGGTTGATCTTCTTATGAACATGATGATCATTACAACTTTCTCATTTACTATGATCATAACTTCTATAACGATCATTTTGTAATCATCATATTATTAACAAAGCTGATCTCATTAGCATGAGCAACATAACAATTTTCACAATTACCATAATCGTGATTTTATTATAGCATCGCATTCACTTCAGGGAATGGATTATAACCACAAAACTTTCATGGTGGAATCATTACAACTTCCTTAGTTATGTACATGATCTTTAACCTTTATACCGATCATTTTTCATCACATTCACTTCAAGGAATGAGATAGAATCCGAAAACATTCATGGATATTCATTCCTTTTGGACGGATATAAAGTCACTTCAAACCTTTCACCCAATTTTAACGGCATTGCTACTTCAAGAGCATATTTGAGGTTTGACAAACAAACAAAATTTGTTTTATCCAATTTCCGTCATATATAAACTTTTCTTCGCATAACATCCATGGAGAAGTAATTATATGTCCAAGTCATATAATATTATCGGCCCAATATCTTACGACCTTTTATAACATGATAATGAGATTCAAGGTGTATGAGACTTTGGATGTCAAATGTAAACCATAACTTTGTTTTATTTGTTCTGTTCAATGCTAAGTAAATGATAGCGTATAAAATACAAGATGGTCAATTGTATACATAATTCAACATATGATGTTATAACATGTTACCAAATAAAACAAGTTATGGTACAATCTTTGTGAAATAAAGTGTTTCATCATTTAAAAGAAAAACATATAATTTATGTATTAGTTTATCATAATATAGCCTTTTCATCACAAACATTTCAAATATCAAAATATAAGCATGAATTTAACATTCACAAATATCCATAGAAACTATATACAATTTCAACATTTTAGATACCATAATATAAAACAGTTATATGCTACCCATCTATTATGTGATTGTCAAAATCTTGAAATAAGACAACTAAAGTCGTTATTAATAGTCTTGACGTTTTGTATCACCAAAAACTATTAATGTTTTAGCTTAAACCAAAGAAATTGAATAAACTTTATTAGCAACTAATGTCTTTTTAATTCCAGTGTTTCATGTTTAAGAGATAAATAATATTATTATAATGACAATTAATAGCCTATAATGACCATAAAACACGCTTTATGATTGTTTGACATCAAATTAATACATTAGGCAAATTAGACATTCTGTATAAAAGATAAGTTAATACATGTGAAACAAATTATTTTATGAATGAAAAATTGAAGATAGGCTATCATTTCATTAATCACCTCGTTTTCGTTTCTTTCTTTATCGTGTCACAAAGATGTAGAGACTTAATTATGTAACATGCCATGATATATAATACAAATTAATAATATACCATTTTTACTTAAAAGAGCATAAGCATTTTTTCAGTTTTATTAATACGCTTTTCAATGTGTTAGAAAAACTCTTTTTTTAGAAATCTTGTTTTGATAGTAAAGATTTGTCAAACAAGTGAACAACACATCTACATAATTTTTTTTATCTAAACTTGTAGGAATTGCAATAGAACTAATGTTAGGTAAATGAAAAAAAAAAATTCTAACATAACCCAATATTGTATGAATTACGATATGGATTTTGTTTGAAACAAACTCGAGTTACCTTATCATAATATGATCCACTCCAAAAGCAATTCGTGCTGATAACGTGTTGTAGAACAACGGCCTACTAGCATACAAAATATAAGAACTATGAACAAAGATTAGAGGAAGATTTAGAGATGGATAGAAGAGAGAAGTCTTATTCATTGAGTGTGTAACATATAATTACATGAAGCCTCTATTTATAAGGCTCTTATATTAATACAAAGCATATGAAGAGATGGGAGTTGGAATGTGGATAGTCATCATAATAACTTATTTATAACATATCTTTAATAAACACACACCTCCAACTTTTAAACCCCAAAATCTCTTCTCTTCTTCTCCTTAACACACCTTGATTCCAGCCTTCATCCTAAAAGATCCAGTAAAAACATTCAACTTCAGAACCTTTAGTTTTGGTCTTAGAGTTCATATCCGATATATACACAAAATATATATAAAAAAATAGGCCCCTCGAAAATAACGTGCCTCGGTCGAGGGTGCAGACCGCCCACCCTCAAAGCCGGCTCTGACTAAAGTGTAGCACTATAGAACTCATAATTTGTATTGATATAATTAAGCAGGAGTCATCAAAAAAAGTACAAAGAGGCGTAATAACTAAAAGAAGTATAGTCTTTATGAAAGATTCCTCCATCTAAATAAAAAATCTCAACAAAACATCACAAAAAAAAAATTTATTATACAATATAAGGTCGATAATAAATCATGAAAATTCATTATCATAGATGAAGAAACAATAGGTATTACGGTGATTAAGACTAATCCCCGAGGGGTTAAATACCTTTGCTTATCCAAGAGTTACCCTTTACCCACACCGTTTGGTCAAACCCGAACTGAAAGGTAAGAACAAGTGTGTGTATGTGTTGAAAGTTAGAACACAAGAATGTAAGTGGTTCGGTCGTTAATGACCTACGTCCACTGTCAAGAGCCGGGTGTTTATTACTTTGGAGCTTGGTTTAAAAAAGCGTGAGGCGCTCCGAGGCGTTTTGGTTTCAAAATCCGAGTCGCGGGGCTTAAAGCGCGAGGCGAGAGCTTCACGTATGTGAGGCGCTCAAGGTAAAAAAGAGTAAAAAAATATTTATACAAGTCAATACTACATATTCTACTTGTTAATCAATCCTAAAAACAATAACATAATTATAAACACACTTAAACACTACATTAAACAAACACTTAAGCCGAAACACACTTAAAAAACTTAAAAAAAAACCCTGATTTGGATTTTTGGCCCAAAAAAAACCCTAATTTTGACTGAGGCAGCGCCTTGGCGCCTCGCGCCTCAGGTGCGCCTCACATCGCTTCATGTAATTTAGCGCCTCAGGCCAAAAAAAGCGCTTTCCTAGCGCCTCGGGCGCCTCAAGCGTGCTTGAGGCGTGCTTTTTTAAACCAAGCTTCGGAGAATACAAAGTGTTTACAATAATATTGCTAATCTAGCTCTTGAGTACAAGTGATGAATTTCGGATCCTTTGCAAAGGAGATGAAGTCCTCTATTTATAGTAGAGGTCGTGGGATTAGAGAAGGGCCCACGAGAAGTCCTAGCTAGTCCGGGCCTTTTTCAGGCCCATATGCCTTTGGCCCATGAAATAGGCGGGAAAATGGAGATCCATGCTGCTGACGTCATCGGCGGTTGGGGCTGGTCTACTTGACGGACACGTGGCGGGTTGTGATTGGCCGCCGGCGGCATGTCGTCCTGACACAACATTGTTGACTTACCTGTTGGCGTTTGACATGACGTCTGGCAGCCGGTAAACATGACTGTGCAGTACTGTAGAGGCAGCATGGGAGCAGTCAAGTCGTTGTTCACGTCAGTGGTTGTTGGACCACTGCAGACACGTGTCGCTATCTGGTTGGCGACATGTCTATCCATCTGCGGGTGAATCTTCTTCATTCTTGATCTTCCGTACCTCGTACAAAAAGCTGTCTTGGAACGAATATTCCGCGTGTGGTGATACGCGCATGGAATATCTTGGAGTACTGACGTGATGGAATTTATGTTTCACTTGAAGTAGACTCCGCGCTGAGCTATCTCCGCGGGGTAGTTCCGGCGGAGCGGGGAGTTTTGGCTTCATTTGTCTGCGCTAATATGGTCAGCGCATGTCCTGTCTAGAAAGTGGGATATGGATTGCTATCCGCGGGGGAATTAGGCTCCCTATCCCTTCAATAGAAAAGTTATTACAAAAATTAAAACTAAAAAACCATCTTTGCAACATGTAGCTTATTCTAGAGTCATCTGTCGCTAGTTGGGAACCTTACAATGACACAAGGATATCCATTGCCTTGAACCGCATAAACGATTATTAGTCTTTCAAAAAGAACGTGTGTGTATGTAAAACAAATGTATAAAAGAACTGATGAACTAGTTCTGCTTTGCATTATCCTTGAACTTATTTTTTTTCAACTGCCATTGTTGGCAAGAAAAAGGAGAGGACATTAGTTTACACCCACTAAGTGATATGGAAATGTGGTTATGAATTGGCAAGAAAAAGGAGACGACTACTTTGGATTGATATAATTTAGCACGAGGCATAAAAAAGTACAAAGAGACGTAATAACTAAAAGAAGCCTAGTCTTTATGAAAGATCCCTGCATCTAAATAAAAAATCTCAACAAAACATCAAAGGTTAAGGTGCCCCAAAAAAATCCAAAAAACTTGACAAAGCTATAAACCGCTAAGTAATGATCTACCTACAAACAGTAAACCGACAATGACAGGTTAAGGTGCCCCCAAAAAAATCCGCTTAGGCCCCCAAGATGGTTGGGACGGCTCTGAAAATGACTTGTTTTTTTAAATATTAAATGAGGTGAAAATCATCTGTTGTCGTCACTTTTGGTTAAGATAAAGAAAATAACATACTTCGGTCAGTCTTTAACATGGAACCAAATTCCACTATTGGTTCTACTAAATATTTAAGGAGTGAAATCAGCATTGTATGGTCAGCAGAAACAAGCTTTCTGTTCTTGATGTTAGAGCGTCTCCATTAGGGAGAAACAGACCAAGTCTTGAACTTCCGGACCACGTACACGTTGGAGGAGGCTAGGAGGTATGGTCTGGTCAGGGCCGTTCCCAAGAATTCTGTAAGCGTTTTGGGCGTGGACGAGTAAAAGAGACGGGCTCTATAATATAAACTCAATCTTCATATATATAAATACCACAATTTGTAATAGGTTTTAATTGTTCGTCCTTTTTTTTTAAATAATAATAATTTTCATTGACAAAAAAGGGTAAATTACATAAGGATGGTAGGTAGGCGGGCAACAAGCTGCGCCGCCACCCCTTTTTGAATAGAAAATCCCAATCTGCTAAAAACAAAACCCCGCCCTTGGGGGGTGGAAAAGTTCCTGTGCACTACTCGTTGAACCCGAGCCAAAAACCGCACCGCCTCCGGTGCCAAAGAACCGAACGTGTCGAATGCCAAGGGAATGAAAACATGCTGATTATCCTCACATGCTTTAGCATGTTTTTCCACTTTCTTGGATTCAGCTCTCATGACCGCTTGGCCGGCCACAAACCCACTATCTCGAAGCCCAACAAGAGGGGACACCCCGGTAAGATCAACACACGCATGTTTCCCACCTTCCCAACCAAAAACTAAGACGTCTGCTGGGCGCAAGTTGGACCTCCCTTCCGCGGGGTCTGTGAGAAAATTAACTGACGCCTCTTTTCTTGCGGAGATCCCCGCTCTTCTAAGGATGTCTGCCAAAGCATCCCGGACAAAATCGTGCCGATATTTAAACCCTGGCAATTCCTTGCAATGTAACGCATGTTCCCCATACTTATCAAGGCATGCTTTGCGGCAGACCGGGCAATTTTCATCATCGGGGTAAATGGGTATCATCAGCCGATATTTAAGGATTGCTCTGTACTCTACTGCCGACATCCGTTGCCCCAAGCCTTCGATAGGTAACACAGTAAGGAAGTCCTGGGCGTGAGGCTTTTGCAGGCATTCTAAGACGGCCTTCTGACGGACGGACAGACGGAAATCCTCCTCCAAACTTTGCGCGATTCGGTTATAAAGAGCATTCGCCAGAGTTTTCTGTGGCTTTTTGGGGGCGGTGTCCTTATTAAAGAAACCGCCAATATCAAAGTCGGGAAGGGATCTTTGTAAAAGGTCAATAGCGCCAGAATAATCCGTGTCAACGTGAGCAACCCCACTGTTACGTAATATGTGGTCTTGCAGCCCCCAGGACTGGGATCTGGAGGCCACAAAAGCATAGGCAGCCACGTCCCGGGCTGAGGAGAGGCCTAACCCACCAAGTCGAAGCGGTAAAGTCGCAACCCGCCACTGGAGGTCCCCAAAAAAAGGCCCCCCCACAGACAACAATGTCTTCTATGGCCTCCCGAAGGCCTTTGTCGAAACAGGAAACAACGTTTTCCACAAAGGGAGGCTGACAGGTACGTAAACCGAAGAGCAACTTGGCCACACCCATACATGATCTAAGAAATAAAAGCTCGCTTTGGGGATCCCGCAATCTAGGGAGGAGCCCCATGAGGTCGACAGCCCGCGCCGCCCTTTTAGCAGATAGATCACTTATGAAACCGGCGTCGCGGCTGACTGCCCCACCAAGCAGTTTGACCCCTCGCTCCGGTCTGCCAATGTCACTAGGAAACAGACCTGGTCGGATCTTCCCCCCATCACACGACGGCCAGAAAACCTCAGTTTTTCTAATATTGAGATGGAGCCCTAGAGATGGCCCCCCCAGGCTAATAATGTCAAGTGCTTTAGCCACCTGAACAGAATCCCCGATAATCGTCCCGTCATCTAAGTACCAAGCATGGAAGGGAAGGTTGCAGTTATCCTGTACCTTTAGCACGAGGGGGTGTAAAGCTAGAGCAAAGAGCAAGGGCCCTAAAGGGTCCCCTTGCTGAACCCCAGCGTAGGCCCCAATACGTTCATTCCCCACATACAACCTAGTTGGCTGAGCATATAGGAACTGAACCCACGGGAAAATGGAAGGGCAGTGACAGTGAACTTCCCGTAACAGAACAGTGCGATCAATAGCGTTGAAAGCGTTAGAAAAATCAACCGTAAGCATAGCAAGCGAGCCATCATCATGGAACGAATCGAGAAACCTGTTAGCACTATGAAGCACAGCCTCCGCCCCATTTGGAATTCCAACTCCAAACTGAAAGTCCCCTAAATATTTAACAACTTCTTTCCCCACTTTCTTCATGGCCACCTTAGAAACCAGTCTCCTCCATATGGCCCCTACGGCAATAGGGCGGATCCCATTGTCAGGCTTAAGCAACAGAGTGAGGGGAGCCGAAGCAATATATTCTGCGAGCACCTTGGGGCAGAACCCCCCCCCCCCCCCCCCGCCCGCCACAGATTAACTAATCCAGAGATGGCAGCTAGTAACCTAGATGCCGTAGCTGTCCCTTCGCCACCAAGGACGTCCATCAAGTGTTGAGCCCGCAGGCCATCACGCCCACAGGATGTCCCTTTCGGGAACGATTTCACACACCGATAAACACACTCATCTTCCACAGTTAAGGCCGGTTGGGTCAGGGGTAGGGAGGGGAGATTGGGAGGCGGCACAATGGGGTGCTTGTCAATAAGAGCTTGCATGGTAGATTCCCCTGGGGGGCAATCCCATTGGAACACAACACTTTTACCGCTGCAGTGAAGTGACCATCACTAACCTTCCTAAGGCACTGCCTGACGTTGGGGTTGACCTCATCGGATCCCTCCGCTGACGTTGCCCTCGCCGGGAGGACCCTCCCCCCTGCATCTGAAAAAAGCAACGCAACCAGATCTGCAAAACCGGAACCATCTTTCCACATAGATAAAGCCTGTCGAATGCTGTCACATTGCAAAGACTTACGGTTCCCAGACCTTCTCTCCTGCCTAGAAGACGGAGTAACAACCCTGAGAGTACAACGAGGGAAAAGCAAAAGCTTGACCCAGTTTTCAACAGAACCCGGAGAGGCCACAACCTTACGAATGGCACTTGTTAAAGCATGCGCAAAAGCCATACGACAACTAGGGGGGATGCTTTTAACAGTCCTAACCGGGAGAGAGAAAACCGGATCCAGGAGGGCGGCGTCACACACCACACCATCCGTTTCTCTTTGTTCAGGCTCCATTCCAGGGTCCCTAGGCATTGGAACCCCCACAATGTAATCCCCAGTTGACCCAAAACCCCCAGAGAATGTGAAAACACCATCAGGATGGTGGCACCCTCTACTAAAGGCGTGTGTCCTCATACATCTCCCGCATAACCAACACCCAAAAGTTCGCAAGGTTTCCCCAACCCTGGAAAACAAATCAAAGTCTCTGCAAAGCACTCCCTTATAGAAATCCCTACGCTCGTCATCCTTGAAATGGAATTGCTGAAGGTGTGAGATTAGCCTGTTGTAACCGTCAGAACCAGGCTTACCATCTTTACAACCATGGAACTCCTTAAAGGGGCACAACCACACCCCGTTGGAGCTGGCAGCAGCACCTCCATCAGTGCCTTTCAAGGCAATGCGCTTCCCCTTCGTCGGACCCATATAAAGTCGAAAAATATCCCCGAAGAAAACAAAAACAAGGAACCCCCGTCTCAAGATGAGTAGGAGACCGCAAACAAGCCCACCGAAAAACCAAAGGAGAGGGAAGCAACTTGCAATTGCCCGCCCTCTCTGGCACCACTACAAAACACCTACACCATTATTATTATTATTATTATTATTATTATTATTATTATTATTATTATTATTATTATTTACCTACATTAATAATATTATAAATATAAACCTTGCCATATTTTATTATTATTATAAGATTTGAAGGTACCTGATCAATATAAAAGGTCAAAGGGTCGAATGAAACTATAACGGGTCGAACGGAGCTTATAGGTGGTCGAATGAGAATGCGAATGGATACAAAGGGTCGAACGGATATTTGAAAGGGGCGAATGGGAGTAGAAATTCAAAATTGAACCGTTGGACGGTCGGATGTCGAAAAAAAACGGTGTCGTTGAAGAGGGTCTAGGGGGTGGGGATGACTGTCCGGAATCTAAAACCGGCCGGAGAAGTTCAGATCCGGTGGTTTTAGGTTGGAAAAAAGAAAAGTTAAGCAACTAGACTGTAAGCTTTACTCTAAAGGGTTTAAGAAGTGAACTTTATTATAACCTTTTAGGCCTCAAACGCATCGAAACGGTGGGAAAACAGAGGAGAAAACTCTGCTGAGAACACCAACAGAGAACAGAGGAGATGGAGAAAAACAGAGGAGATGAAGAAGAGTAAGAAGAAAGATGGGTGAATAAGTTGATATAGGAAAGAAAGAATTTTATAACAAAAGGGTTACCGGAAAATGCGATGAGAGAGAGAGTTTCGGGTAGGGAGAGGAAATGGGAAACGAGTAGATTTGGATTGAGAGGCTACACGCGCCGCTGTCTTTTAGTATTTAATTGTTTGACAACTTGAGCAGTATGACTGTTTATTTGGGTTGAAAATCTTATTTAGGTTTAACCGTAAGCCAGTTGGGTCTTATATTTTTTTTTACTGAGAAGTTTTCTTTTTCATTTAGTACGTCGCGAAAAATTACATCAAGATAGCGGGCAGGCGGACAACAAGCTGCGCCGCCATCTCTTTCTGGACCGCAAACCCTAACCTACTAAAAACGAACCCATACCCCATCGGAGTCGAGACATTGCTATGAATAACCAGTTGGACTCTGGTCAGGAAACGGATGGCTTCTGGTGCCAAGGAGCCAAAGGTATCAAATGTCAAGGGTACAAAAACGTGTTGGTTCTCCTCACAAGCTTTAGCATGCTTCTCAACTTTCTTCGCCTCCGCTTTTCACACCGCTTACCCTGCTACAAAACCACTACCCCTCAAACCAACCAAGGGAGATACACCTGTTAAGTCGACACAATCGTGTCCCCCCCGACCCACGACCCACCCAAAGACAAGCAGGTCTACTGGACATAGGGTGGATCTACCTTCTGCGGGGTCCGAGAGTAAATTCACAGGAGCCTCCTTCTTGGCTAAGATCCCAGCCCTTCTTAGAATGTCCCAAAGAACGTCCTGAACCCAGTCATGCCTATATTTGAAACCAGGCAACTCCTTACAGTGAACCGCGTGTTCCCCGTATTTGTCCAAACATGCCTTACGCCAAATCGGACATACTTCATCTTCATGGTACATGGGGATCACCAAACGATATTAAGAATTGCCCTGTAACCTTCAATTGGGATAACATTAAGGAAATCTTTGGCATGAGGGCTTTGCAAGCATTCAATAATTGCCTTTTGGCCGGGGGGGGGGGGGGGGGAATCAAAAGCTTCACCCAGGCTCTGTGCGATTTTGCCAAACAGGACATTCGCCAAAATTTTCTGAGGCTTTAAGGGCCGGTGAACTAGGAATCTTAAAATTTTTCAAAAAAATGTATCTGTATTTTACGGATAAAACCCTTAAATATAAATAAAGAATTAGTGAACTAGGAATAAAACTTACCCCAAATCGTTTAAAAAACAACTACGAACTTAGAAAATAAATGAATGAATGTAAATGGTCTAGCTTGGGAAAGTGCTTCATGGCACAGGAAAATAAAAACACATTTAAATAATGGATTTCATCTTTTAGACTATAAGTAACTTTGTAATGGTGTGTAAAATTTGATAGGTAAATAAGACATTTTTTGACACTTGGCATGTGAGGCCACTTGGCGAGTGAAAGGGGCTTGAAATTTAAAAAGGGGTGTAGTGGTGTAGTATGGTGTGAGGGTGAATATATAATGGTATTAAATTTGAATTAAAAAAAAATGAAGTGTCACTCAGTGATTAGCCCATCCAACTTTTAACTATATTTCGCGCAGATATGGTTCACGCCCATTTCACTTGACTGGGGGCGGTGTTCCCATGTGAATGGGGCGCCAATTTCGTCTATTAACGCCCCTTTCGCGAACAATTACACATGGTCTTAGAAGGCTTTTAATAATATTAGATTAAATTAAAACAAAAAAAACACCCTTCTTCGTTTTATCACCGTCCGAAACTAAAAACCAGTAGCAAAATAGTTGTCGGAGCTTCAATCTCACCGAAAAAGCTCTTCTTTTTCACTCGTCTCTCTACAATTTGAAGGTCAATCTAAAAAAAACCTCTCCATATTTTTTAATATATAATTTCTTTATAAAAAAACTTCAGGCCCCTCTTGAGATCGGGCCTGGGCCCACCTCGCCCATTCCAAGGTTGGCCGTGAGTCTTGTCCGCCACACCGGACTCGTGTCGACTGGGTTTGGTGGGCCCCAAGCTGGCAAGCCACCACAAACATAAACATTCTTTTTTGATATATGTGTATATAAAAGTTTAGTGTAAGGTAAAGATCTGAATAGATTTAGCTTTAGAGAAAAATAAATACATTTTTAAGATAGAGGTCTGGAATGATATAACATGTAGAGGTCACGGATCTAAATTTTAGAGTTCTCTAGGATTGGAGATACTCTTGCACAATTTGCATAAAAATGTTAGCTATAAGGTAGCGTTTGGTATAATGGAATGAAATGGGGAATAGAATGGACCATTATCATTATAATGTAATGAAAAATAGTGTGTTTGGTTGTCAAATGAATGGAATCACCCATTCCACAAGGCATTCCATTCTCTTAAAACCATTCCATCCACTATTCATGTTTTTTTTTTCATTTTATCCCTCATTCCCCCTTCATTAACAACACCATAAGCCACCACCCACCATCACCATCACCACCACCACCACCAACACCACCCACCATCGTCACCACCCACCACAACTACCACCCACCACCATCGTCACCACCCACCACTGCTGCCACCACCACCTACCACAACCGTCACCACCTACCACCGTCTCCCACCACCAACACCGTCGCCTACCACCACCCACCACCCACTACCTTCACCCACCCACCCACCTACCCACCACCGCCGCCATCCAACACCACCCAATGTTGTCGCCACTGCCCACCACCGTCACCCACCCACCGCCGCCTCCACCACCTGCCACCGTCACTCACTACAATTTCCTCTACCCACCACTACCGCCGCCTCCACTCACCACAGCCACTACTCACCATTGTCACCCACCCACTATCAGCGCCATCCACCTCCACCCACCGCCACCACCCACAATTGTCGTCACCACCCACCACCACGCTACAGCCACACACCACCACCTACCATCACCGCACCAACCACCACCCACCGCCACCCACCACCGCCAACACTCACCATTGTCGCCCACCAACCATCATGGCCATCCATCTCCACCTCCACCTTCCACCGGTGCTACCGCTACTTATCACCACCACTAACTACCACTCACCATTAATTTTATTGCTTCGTCTTTTCCTGCCTATCCAACAACACAAAGTAATATTTTGTTTAATTTCCACATGGCAACCAAACAATACATGGAATGGTAATGATCCATTCCATTACCTTGTCTATTCCATTATCTCGTTCATTACATTCCATCATCTATTTCATTACCTCATACCAAATAGACCCTAATTCTATATATAAGTCTATACGGTCTCAGGAGTTGGATCTTGTTTATCGGGTTGAACCGTACATAAGCCAGTTTTAAGACTATGAGGAGTGGTGGGGGGGAAGAGGTGGGGGGAAGCGCCATGTGGCACTTGTGGGGCCCTTTTGGGGGGGAAAATAATTGTGGGGAGTGGAAGGGGGGGAAGAGGTGGGGGGAAGTGCCATGTGGCATTTTATTTTTCTTTTTTTTTTTAACTTTGTTATATAAAACAATAATAATAATAAATATTTTTTATTAATAACAAACCTAGAAAAATACAAAAAAAACCTAGAAAATTAAAAAAAAATACAATAAAACCGAAAAAAATTAAAAACTAACAAATCAGTTCAGATTATATTTTTCGATAATATCACGCTTCATTTGAAGCGTCATCTCTAAATCCAGCCCTTGCATATGGTCGGTGTTCATGGCGAGAAATTTCAAATCCTCGCGTTTTTCGCGCTGCTCTCTGATAGACAATTTGCGCTCTTTCATAGTCAACTTCTTTTCAAACGCTTCACGAATATTTTTTTTCTCCTCGAGCATTTTTTCTTGAATCGTATTGAACTGAATCATGGTGGCATTTAAATCTTGCAAGTCAGCGCTGTAAGCGCCGGTTGATCCAGAACCCGAACCCGAGGCAGTAGATTTTTGCGCCCTCTTTTTTGACTTATCTCTACCGGGTGGGCGACTCAATTCCTCTTCAAACTCGTCATCATCCAAATTAACGGCTTCTACGTTTTCAGGATCAGTTTGACGGTTTCTTGACGATCCTGTTTTCGACCTTTTTGCGGAGTTGCTTGCAGTGGGGACGTACGCCCATTTTGAGTGGTTCTTGGCGACTTCCCAACAATGAAGAAACTTGAATTCGAGACCGGTTTCGTTACGATACGCTAATAGCGACCGGCTGAGGCTGTCGGTGTCCGTTTCACCGCTTTTTGGATTGTTTCTTGCGTAATAATAATGCGGTTGAAACGCGTTCATTGCCCTGTTTATCTCTGTTCACTTGGACGAGAGACTATCGTTTGCTCGATAGAACTCTCGTCCCATCAACCCATGGAACGCGGCGTTTATGTCGTTCCAAAAGTCGATTTTATGGCGACTAGTTCCTACAAAAAAAAAATATATATATTAGCAACACCAAGTGTATAAAAATCATGTTAAAAAAATTATTACAAATACCTTCTTGTTTTTCCGACTCGCTTATCCACGCTTTCGTTATAGCGAGCTCTTCATCGGGTGTCCACTTAAGTGGTTGGCGGTTAGCGGCGGCTATTGCTTTTTCCTCCGGGGTCTTCCTCCTGTGACTTCTTCTTGCAGGGGGGTTTTACCCGAAGATGATCCCGCGACATTTTGGGGTTGTGTTTCGGGTACGGTTTGGGTTAAAGGAAGTTGTGAAGGAACGAGCGAATCATTGAATGGGAAATTAGGATAAATTTGCCCACTAATGAAACCCGCATAACCCGCGTAGTCGGGGCAAGGTGAAGGAATGGGTGGACGGTTTGGGATCGGGCGAACCGGTGGTGTATTCGGGTTTGGGACAAACGCGTAAGGGTTGTTCGGGTCGAAGCCTCGGTTGTATGGGTTCATTGTTGGTTGAGGAAGTGTATAAAATTTAGATGAAAAGTGTATAAATTTTGGTTGAAAAGTGTATAAAAATTGGTTAAAGTGGGTGTTTTGTAGTGAAATGAGGGTAATTTATAAATTTTTTTTTTTTGACCGTTGCCTTCTTGACCGTTGGGTTTAAATTTTTTTTTTTTTTTATTTGACCGTTGAAAATGAAGCTGGTCCAATAAACTCGCGCCACGTGTCCCCCATCACCCCCCCCCCCACGCCGGTGGACTTCCTCCCGCCCCCCCCCCCCCCCCCCCCACTCCCGCCCCTCTCCACGCCATTAAGCGGCGGTGTTCCCCCCTTCCCGCCCTCTCTCCCGCCCCCACTCCGCATAGTCTAATAGTTTACTTTTAACTCATTAAACTTATATTTTTTTTCACGCAAACAGTATTTATTTATATATTAGTAAAATCATAAATTCCAACAGCTTTCACCTAAGATTTGACATGGTGGGGATTGGATGTGGTGAACAAATACATTTTCAAACATCAACGTATGCACCACAACTGATGCATGATAATTGACCCCACGTCATGCATTATTAAAGATTGCTAGAAACAGTCAAATGCATTTGTTTGGTTAGCCAATACAACATTTTCTATCTTTTTTTTTTTTTTTTAAACGGCATTCACTTTATAGCTGCATATAAAGAGCCAGTAAGAAGCTGGAAAACAAAATACAAAGGACTAAAGGAACAAAGCCGACAAAACTACAACAAGCCAAAAACGTCAAAAGACACCCAGTCAGACCAAGACACCGAAGGAAGTTTCGATCTGTGTGAAATCCAGAAGAACGAATCCTCCTTAATAAAGTCCACAACCGACGAAACCGGAATGAACTTCCCTTCGAAGACTTTAGCATTCCTCGCCAACCAAATCCTCCACATAGTGGCAAGCGCGACCAAATACACTATCCGCTTCCATCTCTTTGAACCCGGGGCTTTCTTTATTTCTTCAATCCAATCCGCAACAGAAAAGGAGCCTGATGGCCACGGGATCTTGAGCCAAGACAGAATACACCACCAAATAGACCTTGCCCACAAACAGCTAACCAAGGCGTGCGTCACATCCTCGTCGCCAATCCCGCATCTAGCGCACAACGTATTACCATGATTAACGCCACGGGCCAGCAGCTCAATATTGGTCGCAATCCTCCCAGAAAGTGCCCTCCAAAGAAAGCAATTGATTTTTATAGGGGCCCAAGAGTTCCACGTAAAACTGATGTCAAGTTGGTTATGCCCGAACTCTGCAGCCCTCAACTTCAGATCCTTAGCCGAAAAAGGAATGCCCTCGCTGTTCTCCACTGTCACACCCTCAAAATCCACTTGCAGAGTTTTACCGCGAGGCGCATGACAAACCAGGATCCAAACCAACGATCACAATAAACAAGTCTAAATGAACATATGCAATTTCAAAAACATAGTTTAAAAATCCCCAAATACAGCGGAAGCTTATTCAAAACATAATCCAAAATAAACCAAGTGTTCAACGTTTGAAAACCATGCAACCCTAACTAGACGCCGTGCAGACGCGTGCGCCCTAGTCCCGTAGTGCTACCTTAGCGACCTGAGAAAACATGTAAAAGTTTACGTCAGCACAAAAATGCTGGTGAGTTTACAGGTTTTGTAATCACAGTACCAAGTTCAACCTGTCCATACTATAACAAATCGAAAACCAAAGTACGCTAGCTAGGCGTATGTTTTGTTACTACTACGATTGGAAAACCATTACTAACTCGCAAACCAGATGTCGTGCCCGAATAGTAAACCTGTTGTTCCTGTTTGAGACAATATGCACTCGCCCGGCCCTCCAAGCCGACGAGCGGGGTTGGTCATTCCCAATAGCGCTATTCACATTTCCCCGTTGTGCTAACCCGCACATTCATGGTTCCCCCCGGGACTTCCAAAGATCGTATAGTAAACCATAGAAACCCATAGTATGACAGTAGTTACCAAACATAAGTTTTAACACATGTTTTCTCCCCCGAAAAGTGAAACCAGTTAAAAGAGGGGCCGTAAACTCACCTTAGGTTGCGTTACATCGAAACACGAATAATATCAGCGAGCTATGCTAGTCCCTTAAAGCGGCGACCTAACATATGACAGTTACAAGTACTTAGACTAATAACCCGTAGGTTAGTTAGTCCCTAGATGTCCAGACCATAACCAAGTTCGTTTGAAAACACCGTGACTGTTAAATTAACCCAAAGTACAAGACTCGACATCCCATTGGTGACCCGAGACTCCCCGTGTTATACTTGTACTCACAAACATATAATCATGCAATACACACTTAACATACGTTAACGTCTGTTAGGACAAAGAGGATTGGTGAAACCACTTTTGTAAACCTTAGTCTAATTCACTTCTGTCATTTTTGGCTAAGTATAGAAGTACTGAAAAGAAGACAAGAAACTGCTGATTAGAAGATATGAAGAAGTGCTGAAGTTGCAGAAGTTCTGAAGTCCAAACCAGACAAGTTCACTTCAGAAGTACTGAAGACAAAACTACTCTTCAGTAGTTGTCCTTCATCAGCACTTAGCAGAAGATATTTCCCACCGCCTTTTTGCATCAGTAGTTTATTGTTTAATATTACTTTTAGCTTTATTTGTTTCTTTCAATGTTGCAACTTGTGCAACTTGTCACTGGAGTTTCTGTGCTTGCTTTTTAGGCAAGATACATGCATGTAATCGTCTATAAATAGGAGGCTTCAACCTTCTATTTTAGACATTGATTTTCAACAGAAAAATCCTTCAAACACTCTCATTGTTATATTCCATTTCTGTATTTATTGTGAATCTCTCTAAGTATCTAATTCTCATTTACAACTTAGATTCATAATAAATACTTTGTCATTTATTAGTTTCAAACATCAAGGGGGAGTTATAACTCTGCCTTTGTATAAAAAGTGTTGCTTTAACTTATAACATTCCGCTGTGCTTATAATCTGATTTACAAGGACTTGCTAAACACTTAAGTGTCAAGATAGCAAGTTCTTACTTAGCAAACAAGAGCAAACTGATCCAACAATTGGTATCAGAGCATTGGTTTATCTGATCACATATCAATCTAACAAATTGAGAATCAGACACAAAGCTCTTATTGATATTCAATAAAAAGATCATAGTTCACTTTTTATCAATATCCATCACTTAAAAGAGTCATCAGACAAATCTATACTCTTTAAAAATGGATCCACATAATACTGGTTCTGCCACCAAACCTGCCATGCTTGTGAGAAATGAGTACAATATATGGCAAAAGAGAATGGCACATACCTTGTCACAAACCAACACAGGTTGTTGGAGATCTGTGATATATGGTCCACACAAACCAGTTAACATAAATCTTGAAACTAAAGAAGGGATTCCTAAGGATCCCAAAGACTATACAGATGAGGATTTCCTAAAACTTGAGCTAGATGCTAAGGCATTCTCGATGTTGGCAATGGCTCTCCCAAATGAAATATACTCTGGCCTTTTACATTGTGAAAGTGCCAAAGAACTTTGGGACTGTCTTAAAGAACAGTTTGGAGGAACTGAAGAGGTGATTGCCAACACCAGAGAAATTTTGGCTCAACAATATGAAACATTTGCTTATATTAATGGGGAAACTTTGACACAACAATTTGAAAGATTCTCCTCATTAATCTCTGAGCTAAAGTTAAATGGTCAGACCTATACAACAGTATCTATGTTACATAGATTTTTAAGGTCACTACCTGACAAATGGGAAACTTACTCCATTGTCTTAAGATCCTCACCAGATTTTAGCTCCCTCACTCTTACAAAACTCCATGGGAGATTGCTTACTTTTGAGAGAGAAATCGATCAAAATAAGAAATTACAAACTTCTGGTAAAACTGCTGATGACTACCTACCAGGTAGTACAGCACTTTTGGGACAAGATTCACCAACTTGTTCCTATGGATCTTATGACAATATTGACATAACCACTGGGATCTCATCAGAAAGATCTTTCCCAGGTTATGACAATGATGACCAAAGTCAAACTGCTGATAATCTATGTTTTATCATGGATGATTTGAAAAATTTTAGCAGTGATGACTTAGAGGAAATGGACATATTACACCAACTGGCCATGCTAAGCATTAAAACTAACAAGTTTTATAAAAGGTCAGGAAGGAAATTTCCAGGATTGACCAGTAATACAAAAATTGGTTTTGACAAATCTAAACTGAGATGTCACAAGTGTCAGAAGTTGGGACACTTTGCTAGAGAGTGTAGAAGCTTTAGCTTTAACCAATCACAATCTGGAAATAACTATAACCCCAATTATAATAGGAACAATGGAACTCAAGGGAGTGCTCATTTTGTACAGGCACAAGCTCCTCAACAGCAATATATGCCTCAAGTACAATATGTTCAAGTGCCTGCTCAACAGATGCAGAGCCAACAATCAATCCCTCCCTTTCCAGCTGCTCAACTTCCTCCACAGCCTCAACAACCCCCTCAACAAAGTCTCTTTACCTCGGGGTATGTTGACTGGAGCAGTCTCCCTTATGACACCACAGAGTGCAATCCTGATGCAGACAACAAAGTGTTTGACATCAACTGGGGAGAACCAGACAATGGCAGAAAGAACTTTGCCTTAATGGCATTTGAAGGCTGTACCTCAAAATCTGCATTGTCTCAGGTATCAAAAGAATCTTTGACAAAACTTTGTTCAAACTCTTGCAAAGAAACTTTTGCTCTCATAAGAGAGACAAACGTGCACCTACAAGGCAAAGCCAATGATTTAGAAAGAAAATACACACAGATAAAATGTGATTTAGAAAGAAAACTGTGTGCTAAAACAAAAGAGGTTTCTAAATTAACTGACTCTGCCATTGAAACCCAAGCACAAATCAAAATGATGCTAAATGACCTGGGAGATGTCAGACAAGAGCTTGCTGACACCAGGATCACTTGTGAAAAATGGGTGGAATCTTGTAGGGGGTATCAACTACTGCTAAACAAACAAAGTGCTTCAAATGTTAAGTTTGGCATAGGATACCATCATGTTGAAACACCAACAGATTTTTCTCCCAAAACTACTGAAGATGGGAGAAGAATTGTTTCAAATGAATCTTCTGAAGGGAAAGAATGCACATCTTTCCATGAAAACTTTCTAAACAGAAATCCTGGCATTTTTAAAGAAAGTACTTCAGAAGTATTTACAAAAACTGACAACAAGCCATCAGTAGTTTCATCTACTTCAGGAGTTGAGACCCTGAAAACTACTGTTGAGCAAAATCTTTTCACAACTGTCAGAAATTTGCCTTCTGATCAAAAACAAAAGGCAAAAGAATGTGAAATTTGTGGCCTGTTCAACCACAAAACTGAATTTTGTAGATACAGAAAAGGAATTCAGTTCAATCAAAAATTTAAACAACAGGTTGTGGGAAATCAAATCAGAAATGATTATGAAAAAGTCTTTAAACCCAAGAAACAACAACCTGAAAACACCTTTTCTCAGAAAAAGATAAAATCTCAACCAAAATCTTTTTCTCAAAATTCCTTGTCAGTAGTTAGACCAGAATCATCAGCAGTTTCACAAACTGCTGAGATTCAACATCTAAAGAACATGGTTGAACTATTGATGACCAAGGTTGATGGTGGTCCTAAAAAGGATACCACCATGGTTCTTAAAGAAAAATCCATTGCCAAAAAGACATGGATTTCTCAACCTGGTCAAGAACAAACTGTAACTGTTCTCAAGAGCAAACCCAAAGCCAAACAGGCTTGGGTTTCCAAATCTAACTAATTTGCTTTTATGTGCAGAGAGTTTCCAGGGGCTTAAACAGCATATGGTATGTTGATAGTGGAGGCTCTATGCACATGACTGGATGCAGATACCTGATAAACAATTTTATCAGCCAAAGAGAAGGATCTGTGTCCTTTGGGAACAATGCTAAGGGATATGTGCTAGGACATGGCAATGTCTCCTCTGGCAAAATACAGTTTGACAAGGTCAATCTGGTGGAAAATCTTGAATACAACTTGCTGAGCGTGTCACAAATGTGTGATAAAGGATATTCTTCCTTTTTCACAAAGACAGCTTGCAAGATCATCTCACCAGAAGGCCAGAAGTTGATTGAGAAGATTATAGAAGATCATACTTTGCTGATTGCCAAAAGATGTGGCAATGTCTATGCAGTGGACATTGAGAAAGACAAAGTATTGAACAACACTGCCTGTTTCTTCTCAAGGGCATCAACTTCAGAAACAGATCTCTGGCACAGGAGACTTGGCCATGTGAACTTTAAAACCATAAATAAAGTCACAAAAATGGGCTTGGTCAGAGGTCTACCTTTGAAAGTATACCAGTGTCAAGAACACTGTGTATCCTGTTTAAAGGGAAAACAGCATAAGTCCTCCTATAAGTCTATTGAAGAATCAAAAACAACTGCTTGTCTTCAACTACTCCATATGGACTTATTTGGACCTGTCAAGATTATGAGCCTTGGTAAAAAGAAGTACTGCTTAGTCATCATTGATGACTACTCAAGATTCACATGGGTATTCTTCTTATTTTCCAAGGATGAGGCTGCTGAAATCATCAAGTTCTTCATTCTACAAGTAGAGAAACAATATTCTCTATCTGTCAAAACCATTAGAAGTGACAATGGGACAGAGTTCAGGAACAAAACTCTGGATGAATTCTGTTTGTCTAAAGGGATTATTAGACAATACAGTGTTCCCAGAACTCCTGAACAAAATGGTGTAGTAGAAAGGAAGAACAGAACATTGATAGAAGGAGCAAGAACAATGTTAGCTGATTCTGGACTGCCATTGTACTTTTGGGCAGAAGCAGTTAACACAGCATGTTATGTTCAGAATAGAGTTCTTGTGGTCAAGAGACATTCCAAGACTGCCTATGAAGTTCTTCATGGCATGAAGCCCCTTATCTCCTTTTTCAGGGCTTTTGGGTGTCAATGTTTCATCTTGAACATCAAGGAATCTATTTCAAAGTTTGCTGCCAAAGTTGACTCAGGTTACTTTCTTGGTTACTCTTCAACAAGAAAAGCCTACAAGGTTTTTAATTCTCACACCAGGATAGTAGAAGAAACATTGAATGTCAAGTTCAATGAGTCAAAACACACTCTTATTCCAGCACATCCTGCTGAACTCTTTGACCTTGACAACTTTCACTTTGGACCTGAAAAGGCTGTTACTTCTTTCAAACCTACTTATTATGGTGATCAAAGGTTTGAAGATGAGGATCCTGCACCATGGACTCCTCAAACAGTCATTAAGTCAACTACAACACCATCAGAAGTTTTTCAAACTTCTGATCAAACAAATACTGAAGGCCAAACTCCAACATCTGCTTCAGCACCTGCAACTACTGAAGAAGCTGAAACATCTGCTGAACCAGATATTATAGACCTCAGTAGTTTGTTTGAAGAACAAGAGCCACCTACACCTGTCAGTGGTTTACAACAACTGATTGAACACAGAGATCATCCACTTGATCAAATCATGGGTGATATAGCTACAGGTGTTCTGACCAGAAACCAGCTCTCCAACTTTTGCCTATTCTCAGCATTTATTTCACAGTTGGAACCAAAGAAGTACCAGGAAGCCCTCAAAGACAATAATTGGGTGCAAGCTATGCAGGATGAACTACTTCAGTTCAACAAGCAACAGGTCTGGGAAATCTGTCCCTTACCTCAAAACAAGCAACCAATTGGTACAAGATGGGTTTTCAGGAACAAACAAGATGAAGCTGGTATGATAATCAAGAACAAGGCAAGACTGGTAGTTCAAGGGTACTCTCAAGAAGAGGGAATTGACTATGATGAAACCTTTGCTCCAGTTGCAAGGCTTGAGGCCATCAGGTTATTTCTGGCCTATGCCATTTCCAACAAAATTAAAGTTTATCAAATGGATGTGAAAAGTGCATTTTTGTATGGA
The DNA here is from genome assembly GCA_028751855.1 of Ambrosia trifida. NCBI lineage: Eukaryota > Viridiplantae > Streptophyta > Magnoliopsida > Asterales > Asteraceae > Ambrosia > Ambrosia trifida. The sequence goes on from CM054125.1 coordinate 138,859,922, forward strand.
AAAATCAAAGAGGAGGTGTATGTCTGTCAGCCACCTGGGTTTGAGGATCCTTCTCATCCTGAGTGGGTGTACAGACTAGACAAAGCTCTTTATGGGCTCAAACAGGCTCCAAGAGCCTGGTATGATACACTCTCCACCTTTTTACTCAAAAATAACTTTACAAGAGGTGCCATTGATAAAACACTTTTCATTAAACATGTTGGAAATCATGTCTTACTTGTTCAAATTTATGTTGATGATATCATCTTTGGTTCAACAAACACAAAATTGTGTGATGATTTTAAGAAACTCATGCAATCAAAATTTGAGATGAGTACCATGGGAGAACTGCAGTACTTTCTAGGACTGCAGATCAAACAACAAACAAATGGAACTTTTATACATCAATCAAAATATGTTAAAGAATTATTGAACAAATTTTCTTTAAATGACTGTAAATCATGTTCCACTCCCATGACACCAATCACACAAGTTGAACCTGATGATCAAGGAAAACAGGTTGATCAAACCATGTACAGATGCATGATAGGTTCCCTTTTATACTTAACTGCTTCTAGACCAGATATTATGTTCTCAACATGTGTCTGTGCTAGATATCAATCAGCACCAAGGGAATCACACCTTATAGCAGTCAAAAGAATTTTTAGATATCTGAAAGGAACACCAACGCTGGGAATTTGGTATCCTGCTTCAAGCAAAACCAAGTTATCAGCCTTTTCAGATAGTGACTATGCAGGGTGTAAGATGACAAGAAAGTCAACATCTGGTGGTTGTCAATTCCTGGGGAACTGTCTAGTGTCATGGCAATCAAAGAAGCAAACATCTGTTGCAACTTCAACTGCTGAAGCTGAATACATTGCAGCTGCAAGTTGTACATCACAGATACAATGGCTCCAATATCAACTTCTTGATTATGGAATCAAAGAGACCAAGACACCTTTGTTTGTAGACAGCAAATCTGCCATTAGCATCATTCAAAATCCGGTACAGTTCTCAAAAACTAAACATATTGAGATCAGGTACCATTTCATAAGAGATTGCTATGAAAAAGGCAAGATTGAGGTGAAGCATGTAGCAACAGCTAATCAGATAGCTGACATCTTCACTAAGCCCCTTGACACATCAACATTTCAGAAGTTAGTATCCATGCTTGGAATGCTAAATTTGTAAGTGTTTATTTTATTTTTTTTTCTGCATATCAGTTAGAATCCAAGTTAACACTTGATTCTACCCAACTCTACATCAAACTTCTACATCAATCACTACTGTTATGCATCAAAATTTTATTTTTCCTTTTTCCATCCTTGATTCCATCCTGTTTACCATGGTGGAATCAAAAAGAAAAATTTTCTTTTTCCTTTTTCCATCCTTGATTCCATCCTGTTTACCTTGGTGGATTTCAAGTTAACCTTTTCCATCTTTTTTCTGGTTTCCACTTACAAATGTCAAAAGTCTGAAACAAAACTTCTGAAAAACAAAAACAGTTTGAGAGAAACTACTGATGAACAAAAATCATCAGTATGGGGATAACTTTCTGAAAAAGTGTGTAACTTCTGATAAAATAACCTTCAGAAGTTATGAATAAAGTATTTGTAAAAACATTTCTCATCAGATGTTAAAACTGCTGAAGAGAAAAATGGGAACTACTGATGAAGTAATTCTTCATCAGCAGTTTAAGTCAAAAGGGCAAATTTGACTTTTCCATCATCAGAGGTTTGACCTAATCAGTTTAAAACCTCTGATAAAGAGATTTTTAACCAAAGGCGGTTTTAAAACTTCTAATAAAGAAGATTCAAGCGGTTAAAACTTTTAATAAATACCTTTTCTACACACTTATCCTTTCAAACTCAAAAATATCCCTCCTTCTCTCTCAAAACTCTCTCAAAACCTATACCTGCAAATCCACTGTTCGATCAAACACCCAAACCACAATGGATCTAGTTCTAAAACAGGGACACAATCAAAGAGCCTTTCTTGAAAAACAAGAAGGCTGGTCCCAATACGATGAGATCATTGATCTTGTCGTCAAATCCCAATACTTTACTGCTCTCACAATAAACCCACCAATTCACACTGAAACTCTGAATGAGTTCTGGGCAAATGCTGAGACGGTTACAATGGGTGGTGAGGTCATTTCCCTCAACTCAAAGATAAAAGGGAAACAACTGACCATCACACCGGCCACACTGGCAACAAGACTGGGTCTGGATGATGTAGCTGCACCTGACCATGTTGCTAACAAAGATATTCATCTAACCATGACTGAGTGTGGTTATCAAGGTACTCTCTCCCATGCTACAATATTCAAAAAATATTTTGAACCAAAATACAAACTTTTGTTTCATTATATTATTATGTGTTTGAGTCCAAAAACAGGGTCATATGACCAGATGCCCTCCACTTTTCAACCAATATTTCATTCCATTGTGAATGAAACTAAATTCAGGGCATCAAAACTGTTTTTCCATGAGTTGGTGTTACATCACAATAATACCAAGAAAAAGTTTTTGTTGTACCCAAGGTTCATTATGCAATGCATAATAGGGGAACTGGGTAATGAGGTGCTTGTGGGAAAAATTTCAACTTTAAACCCTTTAACATCACAAGCATACTCAAGACTTAACAAACCGGCTGCCTGGCCAGAAGATGATCAGGGAGAACAACAACAAGTCCCCCTGAAGCCCACATCTTCCAAACTCACACCACCAAAAGCCAAAAAGCCCAAGCCAACAAAAACTGCAACCCACCAACCCAAAAGAAAAGCTGTTCAGGAGGTTGAGATGCCTGAACATGCTCTTGAGCATTCTGCTCTTCAAATTGTTGAGACTGAAACACCCTCTCAGTCTCATCCATCTCAAACCCCACCAAGAGCACCCATATCTGTTCATTTCAAAAGAAAAAGACTTAGAAAAACATATCAAACACACTCTTCTTTTGAAACTGCTGAACAACAACCTATTGCCCAAACTACTGAACCATCCCCACAAATTTCTGAACAAGAGGCAATAGAAATTGCCAAACTTCTCTCTGGGCTAAAAGAGAATGTCCCATCTGATCATGTCAGTCCCCATCAACCACAACAAACAGGGGACATAACTACTACATCAGACATGGATGTGGACATTACTAGCCCTGTCCCAAGAGATGAGGGTGGACCAGAGTCTTTAAGCCCAATTTTAGAGACTCTTGGGGCATCTGAGGCTGCTACTACTCAGTTACCACCCAGTGGTGGATCTGAGGACAGAAGTAACATAGCTAAGACCTCAGATGTGGCAACTACTGATGAAGGCTTAATGCCTGAAGTAGGAAATCCTCAGTACCAAGAAACAGAGGTTCATGAGAGAACTGAGTTGGGCTCAGCTCATGATTTAACTGAGACAGTCCTCACAGAGGGCAACATCAGGGATTCAGATGATTCCATTAGTTTGGATGATGTTTCACATACTCAAACTACTGAATTGACGGCAATTTCTGAAGGTCCTGCTGCAAAGGTATCCAGGCTCAAGAAGCCAGTCACCTCTGCACAGGTTAAAGCCCACTCAATCCCTAAAACCCCTAGAGCGGCATCCTCTGTACAACAAGAGGATCTCCCAAAAACACCCCCTTCACAGCAAATGCCTACCCAATTCCCTGGGCAAGCAAGCATAGACCTGAACCAGCTATGCAGCCCAGAGGGTCCCCTGTACCACATGATGAATACACTCATCAGAAATCACTTCCAAACATATACAGCTGACTTGGAGCTGTCCATCAAGAACCAATTTGGAGTGATTAAAACCAAGATGAACGATCTGTCCAACAAAATAGACTACAACAGCCAGCAGATTGCTCATCTTCAAGGACACTTCTCCCAACCCTCTGCTTCAAGGGTTAAAATTGATGAATCCAAAAAGGGGGAGAAGATCAGGGAACCTAAGGAGTCATTCCAAGCCAGGATAAAGGCACGAGTGGCACTCCTTGAAAGAGATCAGAAAGATCAGGCCAGGAAAGAAAAATTGGCCAAACAATTTGGTGTCTCAATTGAAGAAATTGAAGCTGCTGAGAAAGAAGATGAGACCCAAAGTTCTGAAGATTCCCTAAGGCATAATGAAGAAACTTCTGATGACCAAACTTCTGATGAAGAATCAGAAAGTACTGAAGACAATCCTTCAGTAGCTGACAAACCATCAGCAGTTGTCAGCACATCAGAAGTTAACACTTCCCAACCTCAAACAACTGAACCTTCCAGAACCACTGCTCCCATTCAACCAATATCTGATCCCATCAGGCCTACATCTGTTACAACAATGACTGTATTAAACCCTTCTCCTATCTCTCAATCAGCTGAACTATTAGAGAAGAGCTTAATTGCAGCCAACAAAAAGGCCAGAGAAGATCAGATTTGGAAATCTCTGGAAGAAAGGGATGATTTGGACTTAAGCCATGAAGAAAAACTTCAGGCTTATGCAGCTGAACTACAAAGGCAGGCTAGCCTTGATGAGATTGCTGAACAGGATAAAAGACAACAACTGGTGTCTTATATTACCAAGAACAGCAAGACCAAAGCCTTTACACTCAAAGGACTCTCTATGCAAGAGCTAACAAGAAGAGCACAACTGCTTGCAGACAAAATGGCCACAAGCAAAGATGGAAAGGCCAAGAGAGCCCAGATAATAGAAGAGCTAGTAGCAGAAGGATATGGTTCAAAAGCCTCTGTATCCAGATGGAAAGAAGAAAGACTAATGGATACATATAGAAAATACTTGGCTGCCAAGGCTGCAAATCCTGAGAAGTTTCAAACTGCTGATCCTTCAAGATCAGTAGTTAGAACTTCTGGTGCATCTAGAAGATCTGCTGCTCAGAAGAAGAAGGCAGAGGACAATGTCAAAACTGATTTCAAAATGGTACTACTTGAGGGAAGCTCAATAGTCCATTCAGATTTTGACATTGAGGAGAAACCTCTGTTAACACAGTTCAGGGATCCTTCCACTTTTGCTTATCAAATACAAAAGACCATCAAAGAGAAGATGCATACCAGAGTAGTGACTGAACACCATCTCCCAACTGTTCAGATGCCTGGTATGCAACAACAACAACAAGGAAGAGAATCCCACCTGAGGCTATCTGAAACTGAAGACATCCAGCACTCAGGACCATCAACCCAAGGGACAAGTCTGGTTCCCTATTCTTCTGACTTTAACAAGTCAAAGATCCCTATCATCAGATGGTCACTTACTGATAACAACTCAGTACTGTTGACAAGAAGAGACTTCTCAAGCAGGGCTTACAAGAAGATCAGTGATCTGAAGAAACTGTCAACACAAGACCTGCTCACAATTCAACATCTGGAACCACAGAGAGGATCTCTATCTGATGGTCAGTACAACCAGCTCAAGAACACCATGTACAAAGAGATATGGAAGATTGTTCAAGACAGAAGAAACACATAAGGAATTAGTAAGGTTTTGGCTTCATCAATCCAGGGGGAGATTGTTAGGACAAAGAGGATTGGTGAAACCACTTTTGTAAACCTTAGTCTAATTCACTTCTGTCATTTTTGGCTAAGTATAGAAGTACTGAAAAGAAGACAAGAAACTGCTGATTAGAAGATATGAAGAAGTGCTGAAGTTGCAGAAGTTCTGAAGTCCAAACCAGACAAGTTCACTTCAGAAGTACTGAAGACAAAACTACTCTTCAGTAGTTGTCCTTCATCAGCACTTAGCAGAAGATATTTCCCACCGCCTTTTTGCATCAGTAGTTTATTGTTTAATATTACTTTTAGCTTTATTTGTTTCTTTCAATGTTGCAACTTGTGCAACTTGTCACTGGAGTTTCTGTGCTTGCTTTTTAGGCAAGATACATGCATGTAATCGTCTATAAATAGGAGGCTTCAACCTTCTATTTTAGACATTGATTTTCAACAGAAAAATCCTTCAAACACTCTCATTGTTATATTCCATTTCTGTATTTATTGTGAATCTCTCTAAGTATCTAATTCTCATTTACAACTTAGATTCATAATAAATACTTTGTCATTTATTAGTTTCAAACATCAAGGGGGAGTTATAACTCTGCCTTTGTATAAAAAGTGTTGCTTTAACTTATAACATTCTGCTGTGCTTATAATCTGATTTACAAGGACTTGCTAAACACTTAAGTGTCAAGATAGCAAGTTCTTACTTAGCAAACAAGAGCAAACTGATCCAACAACGTCAAACAAGTTATAGCACGTAGTTCAAGTATCACGTAAATAAGTCCGAACACATGTTACCAAGTTATTAGATATGTTACGGGGTTCCTAGCATGTTCCTAGGTGTCAAATCGGGTCCCGAAATGCTATATTACACTTACAGCAGCAGTACAGGCGATTAGGAAAAGTCAACTAGTGATTACGTGGGTCAACAGGCATTTAGGAATGCTAATCGCCTATACTATAGGCGATTAGGGCTATCTCATATGTAATTTTTGAGTTTATAGGCGATTACGTCGTAAAGCATGCAATTCAGGACTTAACTAGCATTTAGGATCGTAAATGCATGAAGTAAAGGGGAATAGGATCCTATTCGCCTATACTATAGGCGATTAGGGCTCCCCTTCAGGCGAATGGGCTCCTAATCGCCTATAGTATAGGGGATTAGGATTCCTATTCGCCTATAGCACATCTGTTCCGGTTTTTCACGCGTTTAACACTCCAAATCGAATCCAGAACGTGTGTAAACATCAATTATCAATCAAATAACTATATCAAACATATATCAATCAAAATCCTTCGTTTAACCTTGTTCTATCAGCCCTGCATGCAATCATGTATCCCAAAAACAACACATATAGCATGAATCATCATATTAACATGCATAACCCTAACCCTAATGAACAATTACTCAGATTTCATCATCATGCCATCATTATTAATCTGAATCTAACTTAATAACATGTTAATCATCCATCTTGAATCATAAAAACCCTAGCTTTTCATTGAAAACCCACATACATCATGCATGCTATTTAAAATCCAATTAACAATACTTATTAACGATTTTCAGAAAGCTTATTCGTTTTAAAACAGGTCTGGACCGTTAGGGATTTAATAAAAACGTTAGTAAAGATTGCATGGATGAAAATCACACCTCAGTTTGTGATAGATGATGAAATAAGCTTGAAACCTTGTGTTTTGATCCAAAATCACGTTCCAGAGGTTGTGTGTGTGTTGGGGCGGGTTATGGGACGACTAGGGTTAATAATATAATGTTTAGGAGGTCAAGTATTGTATTTATAGGCGTTTTTAGTCGTCCAGCACGTTATAGGCGATTACGCAGCATTATCAGGCGAATAGGGATCCTATTCGCCCCCAGTATAGGCGAGTAGGGCCTATTCGCCCTTCTTGGTTCCCTACTCGCCTACCCTATAGGCGAGTACAATTCCTATTCGCCTATAGGGTCCGGTTCAGCATGTTTGGTGCGTTAAACTCCGTTTTAACATATGTTAACACATTTTCACATACCGACAAGTCACATAATGATTGTAAACACATAATACTTGCAAACAAACACATTCACACCCGTTCACCAATTCCCGGGACTCGAGACTTGTATGTTTCCTATGTTCTGACGATTCTACGAATCGTCACCCTTTGTACACTTGGTTAAGGACCGACATCTAATGAGCCTCTAGACTAACATCTAATGATCCGCTATACCAAACTAACAGTTCCCGAACCGTAACACGACTCAACTATCCCAGTTAAGTATATTATACGCGTGACTCGCTAAGGTAGACTTTAATCTAGACAACGTTGTTAATCAGAATTTGCCGGGTGTCACATCCACTACCCAGCCATCTTCTGAATCGTTAAGAAAGACCTGTTGCAGCACCAACGACGCTGCACTAAGCTGATCTAGCTCATCCGGAGAAGCCGGAGTAGACGCAAAATCCCAACCCCAACCCATCACAGACCCATTAACCACAAGGCAATCAGCGACCGAGACATCTTTATTCCTAGCAATCCTGTACAGAGCCGGAAATGAGTCCTTAAAACTGACCGACGATGCCCAACAATCAATCCAAAACAGCGTCTTGGCCCCGTTCCCCATCTTAACAGATAACTTTTTTTCCAGACTCAAACCTTTTTTTCCCAGCCTCCCTTCAATGCTGCAGACGTCTTTCCAAACACCAGGGATATTACTCTTGGCAGGAACAACGTACTTATTATACGCCAAATGATGGATCGATTTAATCACTTGAACCCAAAGATTAGAGGTCTCGTTCTTAAACCGCCGCCACCACTTGGCAATCATCGCATTATTGAAATCCTCGATGCTCCCAACACCCAACCCGCCAAGAGACTTGGGTCTCATAATCTTATCCCACTTAACCCACCAGAGCTTACACTGATCGCCATTCTTACCCCATAGGAAATCCCGCCTCAAAGATTCCATTTTCATAATAACCACTTTCGGAGCTTGGAAGAGGGATAGGTAGTAAGAGGGGACACTACCAAGAACCGCCTTCACAAGAGTTAGTCGGCCCGCAAAAGAGAGACTCCTAGCCTTCCAAAGGGAGAGTTTTTTTGTTGAAATTATCCAAAACAGGCTGCCAAAACTTGGCTCTCTTCATATTTGCCCTGAGCGGGACACCCAAGTATAAGAACGGGAGCTTCCCAACCTTACAGCCAAGGAGTCTCGCAAAGCGATTAGTTTCATTCAAGTCCGCCCCAATACCAAAAAGATGGCTCTTGTCATAGTTAACTTTTAAACCGGAAGTTAAGAAAAAGCACCTCAAAAATCTATTAAGGCTAATGACATTGTGTTTCGACCACTCCCCTAAGAAAATGACATCATCGGCATAGCATAGGTGGGTTATTAAAGGGCCATTATTGGGGAGTTGTAGCCCTTGGAAAAGTCCCTCTAAAGTCGCTTGTTTCATGAACATGTTTAGCACCTCTAACGCCAAAATAAAAAGGAAAGGGGACAACAGGTCCCCTTGGCGCAACCCTCTTTTGAATGAAAACTCCTTAGTAGGGGATCCATTGACAAGAACCGACCCCTTCCCGGATATTAAACACCCCTTAATCCAACCGATCCATTTAATCGGGAACCCCATACATTCCAAGGCTTTGAGAAGAAACTTCCAATTCAACGAATCGTAGGCTCTTTGGAAATCGACCTTAAAAACGAGCATCTTTACTTTACTCTTCTTCGCCCAAGAGATGGCCTCACTAACAATAAGAGGCTATCAAGTATATTCCTTCCACCGACAAAGGCCGATTGATTAGGACTAATAAGCTTATCCAACACGCCCTTCAACCTTTTAGATAAAACTTTAGATAGGATTTTATACATAGACCCCACCAATGAAATCGGCCTATAATCGGGGATGTCTTGAGGATCGATCTTCTTGGCTATCAAGGTAATGAAAGAAGAATTACACCCCGAACTAATCATCCCGGTACCGTGAAACTCATTCATAACACTTAACACGACTGGCTTCAAGACCTCCCAATACTTTTTAAAAAATTTCAAGGGCATGTTGGATAAGCTTATTAGTCCTATATTTTATCTAGACCTATATTGAGTTATAAAATTTCTTATTTTATCAAAAAAAAAAATCGTCTCTAATTAAAAATCCTCTAATTAGCAAAGCTTTTATGCATTGCATTGAGAGTGTTTTTTTTTTTTTTTTTTTTTTTTATTAAAAAAAAAAAACAAAACTCATTGTGGTTTCTTATTGGTCCATATACTCTCATGGTCCATTGGTCCTACCACTCCACCATTTATTTATTTTTTATTTTTATTTTGATTTTTTTACTTTTTACCCCAAGACTTTTACATTTTCAACTTTGATCCCCTATATTTTTTTATCTTTTACAAATTGTTCGTTTTACGTTTCGTCTAATTTTGCAAACTAACATGTCACAACGTGCGTGTATAGATCAACGTCTCAGGGCCGACCCGATAGTGTATTTGGGCTAAGTAAGAGCCTCGGACCTCCAAAAAATAGGGCCCCTAATTTTAGAAAAGAACTTACATGTATAAAAATCCTGATATTAAATATACACTGGTAAAAATGAAAATAATTTTTGGTGTAGTCTGGTGGTAAAAACCATACAAGTTTTTTCGTTAAGTGATAAGTTCGAATCACACAAAATATATTATTTTATAAGCATTTTGTTATATAATTTACAGAATTCTAAAACATAAATGTATAGAAATTTTCAATATTTAAAAATACTTTTTTTCACCTTTTAATAAAAGTATTAGAAACAAATATTTTTTTTTATTAAAAAACTAGCAGTATATGTAAGTACGCAACACGTTTTTATTGGGAAAATATTTAGACATCATGTCAAATGCCCCTTTATATATCTATGATTTGGTTGATGCAAAAAAATCAATATCCATACAAAATAACCTAAATGTGTATTCTTTCGATCATTTTTATACTTTTCCCACATGATTTAAGTTATTAGCTGCAAGTTCAAAATCTTTTAACCAATTTTGATTTGATTTGAGTTTAAGAAAACCAAACCAACTTAAATTGGTTAGGAAAAACTACATAGTATATAAATTGATTAAGTGTTAAATTTCTTCTTAATAATTTTCACGTCAAATACAAATCAAAAGTACGAATCCAAAAATAATAAACGTAAAGGGGCCCCGGATTTCACTTCGCTTTGGGCCCCCAAAATAGTTGGGCAGGCTCTGAACGTCTTTACAACTATTATTCCCGTTTGATGGCACCATCGCAACCCGCACGTCCAGAACTATGTAGTTATTTTTTCTAGGTTTTACGTATCCGTCTAATTTGTGTGTTAGACATCAAGACATGAATCAAATGATGGTTTTATTTTAAAGAGTCACGCTCTTCCGGTTTAAAGGTGCTAAGCTAATAAAGAATTATTTGGTCCTATGCTAAAAACGTTACAAATTTCAAGAGAAGCCGAATATGCTATAAAATTTTAGTTGTTGATCGAGAAGAGACTTACTTGAAAAATAAATAAAACGCACGTAAGAGTGGTCACCAGCTAGACAATCATCTAGAAAACACAACCACTTCAATTGTTAAACTGGACAAACTTCTTTTCCTATAACTAAAGCAACTTGTTGATTGCTTTTCGTATAATAATTAACTTCATATTGAAGATTGAATTTTCCAATTCCACCCGAAGTACATTTTTTTGAAAGGCTTAGTTTAGTAGAAATTCTTGTACAACCCTAACCTAGCGGTTTCAAGTTTGAATCCCTACTCACACACCGGTGTTCTCCAGTCCTCCTTGCTTAAGCTCAAATCGTCACGAGGAATTTTTTTGTGGTGTGCATGGATCGAACTTGTAACCTACCTCGGGATGGGAACCCCTAAGGAAAAACCCACCCTACCTCAAACCACCCAAAGTATATGGCAATACAATTTTTTTTTTTTTTGAACGGCCAACAAATTGGAATCACTCACGGAACACTGGAGTATCATCGTGCCACCAATGTTGTCACGCGATCATATTCTACCACCAAGTCACCAATTCAGGAGGAAACTCATAATTATGAAGAAAACCCCCTTTGTGAGATTCGAACCCATGACCTTATGGTCCCTAAGTCTTAACTCACCACCAAAATGCCGCTATGCTATAATGTCTTTGACTATATGGCAATACAATAATTGCTATATTCTACACCACAAGCTTTTGTCACATTTTGAAATGAAAAAAGAAAGTATTATGGTAAAGCAAACTTCGATATCTTTCGTAATTATTTAAAAATATATATTATTTCACCAAAGAACACTAGAAAAAAAATTCCTTTAGTTTTAATGTTCGATTATTATCTTAAAGTTCTCTATAATTGGTTTGAAGTTATAAATATTGTAGACCTCGGTAACTTTACAAACAACGTCTAAATAGTAAATAAATTAGATAACTACTTTATTTAACTAATTAAGTTTTGCCTGTTTTAAGAAATTTTACAAGAATATACAAAACTTAAGGATTTGTCGAATTGAAATACGGAATATGCTTATTATAAGTCTTTATTTTTCGTCCATTATTTAGAGTTATCTACATGAATGATCCTGTGGTAATTTTAAATGACGCAGGATTTGGTGGAGTCGATTAAATTACAAACAAATGAGCATTTCGTCCCTAACTGCAAACGAACTGAACTTTCAGCGAACAGTTCATGAATCGTTCGGCGGGAAGTTCGTTTGTGTTTGTTCGTTTAATAAACGAACGAACACGAACAAAAAATTATGTTCGTTTAGTTAAACAAAAGAACATGAACATAAGCCGCGTTCGTTCGTTTATGTTCGTGAACGTTCGGTAACGAGTTCGTTTATGTTCATTCGTCTATGTCTGTTTGATGTCTTCAAGTTTATTTTGGGTAGATTATTAAAGACTTCAAGTTTAAGATACGAACTTTGTTTTTTGAGACATTACTTTATTACGTTTACCAATATTATGTTGAGTATCAAGTATGTTTGGATAATTAGGTCATATTTTGGGTAGTTTAGATACTATCTTAATATATGTGAAATTGATCGTATTCGAAAGTTAACATATGTCAATTTGTGCTTATTTCCGTTCATGAACACTTATTTGTGTTTGTTTGTGTCCATTTGTGTTCATGAACACTTGTTTGTTTGTGTTCGTGTGTGTTGATGAACAAAATTAACAAACGAACATGAACAAGAACATTTTCTTAACAAACGAACACGAACAGAAAATCCCGTTCGGTAAGTATTCATGAACTGTTCGTAAACACATATATTCCTTAACAAACGAACACGGACAAGACCTTTTTCATGCTCATTCAATTCATTTCCAGCCCTTTTGGTGACCACAGGGAAATCTCCCCTCCTTCCCCGAAGCAATATTTTCCTCCTATTCTTCTTAAAGAAGAGGGAGTCATGTCCTTTATTTGAAGGAAGGGAAGAGAGGTGTAACGCTGATATAGACAATAAGATAAAAAAAACCACACCCCTCAGCCTTAAAATATTCAAATTACTAATGGTGCAAGTTGTTTGTTCTTTAACACCAAGTAGGCGACAAACTTCAAAATTGTGTTTTAAATTGATGTAGAATGAATGATTATTCGTTTTCAAGAATATGAAATCTATCTATACATATAATAAACCAAAGCCATTTTAATGACATGTTTTAAAGAAAAAAATTACACCAAATTAACGAGCGTTTTATTATCTTTCCAACGAGTACCACAGTGCTATATAAAAAACGGAGAAAAAAACGATTATTTTTTGTAACCCGACAGGTATTGTGTCATGTTTGGAATTAGTTTAAAAAAAATTATGGGTTTGGGTCGGGCCTGGGATTAGGTAATACCCGACCCAATTATCCTTTTTTTTATATTAGAATATGATAACTTATGGTAGAGATTTGTTTATAATAATAATAATAATAATAATAATAATAATAATAATAATAATAATAATAATATTCATTAATCATATATTGGCAAGTCATTAATTATGTTGTCACATTAGATATTTTATTATGTCATATTAGGTAATTGCTATGTTTTCTTATTCTACCATATTCTGAAATAGCTCAAATCTTATTATATGCAGTTAAAGACCTTTGACTGAATGTATTAGTGCTAAACAATCTCTGTCCCCTTGAAGTGCTTGGGATCTTAATATTCTGTTTTAGGTGTTGATATTGTAAGGTGAAATGGATCTTTTGGAATTTTTTTTAAAGTATCTAATGTAAGTTGATACATAAATGTCATTTTTATAGTTTAAATACTTCTAATTTTATTCACTTTACTTAGATTTCTCAACCCGGAACGCTCCCGGGGTATAAGCTAGTATGAAATATAACATTGAATCCCGGATTATTCATACAATTAATGAATTAATTATTTTTTTTCTCATTTAAAGACTATGGTTGGGCCCAAATACATAGTCTCCTAAAATTTGAAAGTCATATAAATGGTATGAAATAGATTTAGGAGAGTATAGACATTGTGTTTCTTTTTTTTCAATCATTATGTATTCTTTGTGGCTTATTGTATCTTTCCTTCTTAGATTTAGGAGAGTATGTATAGAATATCTCAAAATATAAAGAAATAGGAAATGTCAATAGTAGCCTTATTGCAAAGAATATTAGGTATAGCCACCTTTGACTTTGTAAAAGCACACCAAATCCAACTGGGACATATACGCGTTTGAATGTTTAATCTTAGCACTACACTTTATATTATATGCCAAAAAGATCAACCAAACCTCCTATTATCATATCATTCTATCTCCATATTCCAAATTAATCTCTTACATCCCCAAACAAACCTCTTCCACAACACCACCACCACCACCACAAACAAGATGTGTCCTATGAGATTCTTGTTAGTTTTTTTCTCGGCTGTTTTAGCCGGTTACATGGCCTGGACGTCGGTTCGCGCCTCCTCGGATATAAGCGACAATGTTTTCGATGAAGATTCATCGGATAACAAACAAGAATCTAGCATCATCAAGGTAATACTAATGGTCCATGGTTCTACAACTTTACTGTTTTTGACTTTTTGTAATTTCATATGTTCAAATTTTGATTTTGTTTATATTTATATTTATATGATTTTAGATGGCACAAAGTGCATTCTGGGGATTTGTTGACATGGCTAGTGGGAAGTATTTGTGGAGGAACCTGAACCAGATTAAGCAAGATGCAAAAGTGAAGAGTTCTTAATATCATTGATCATTGGGTTTGAAGTTAGAGTCAAACACTAACAGGATCCAGTTTTCATGTAATTGTGTGCAGAAAGTCAAACCACTTTGTGTTTGGTTTTTCTTTTGTTTCTTTGTATCATCAATGTATAGAATCTTTGAGTTCATCATATATGTGTGAAAGATAATTGTCATATGACTATATTTATATCGAACATGACATCGAATTTGACCTTGAGTCTGCATTTAATTAATACTATGGTCGTTGCGTTTTGCCTATCTCATTGATTAAAAGGGTATTTATGGGTTATTTTAGTTTCCTGATAACAAGTTCTCATGGTTAGAAAGAAAAGGCTGAATGTTCAAAAATGTTGAAGCCAATTTAACTGCCCAAGCCGAATTATGTTGGCCGGTTTGCGATCCCAATGATTCAGTTCACGGTTTGGTTTTCGTAGTGGTCCAGTTTGAAACTTGAATTTGGTTGTGTAAAACGAAGGTTGACAATTACATCAAAACTGCTAGGACCGGACCATTAACTTCCGAAGTTTTATTTAGAAACAATGGGTTTAGGGGATCCAAGAGTTCTATTAGGTGGTTATTTGAATGAAAGGGAAAGTAGGTAGTTATGCAGTCTAGAATTGCAGACTTCAAGGGCTTATGACAAGAAGCCTGCAAATTAGAATCGCAGACTTCGTCAAGAATGCAAATTGTGATTGCAGGCATCTTCAATCTGCAAATTCATATACATGGCAAGATATAATATGTACTTGCGACATAGGCACAAGTCATACTTGATTATTGATTATGACATCGGTCAATTCTGCTTAAACATTTGTGCCCCAATCATATTTGTTTTAGGTATTGCAATGCTTTATAATGGCACGAGTCATGCCACATGACTATTGTCACTCTCTACTCTTTTTGGTCAGCAGAAAATACGTGGAATTTAACAATTACATTACTACACTTACTAATTAGAATTTTGACCCGTTTGCTTATAAATAAATCGGTTTAAACTACAGTTTATCCATGTCATATTCACAAAGATTTTTATAAAAAAAAAAAATACAAGATGTGCAGGTATCTATGATGTAGGTTCAGTTTAGAACTTTAGATCAGCCTGAAGCTTAACAGACATATAGAGAAGAGTAAGAAGGGCACCTTGAGGAAGTGGAGCAAACCTTGCAAGATTTGACCCGACCCACATGGATACAACCACAAGTGCAACAACATTACTGCTTGTTTTTCCACATACCCAACTTGCAAAAGAGAGGCATAAAGTAAGCACAACTCCACTTCTACCCCCCAACACCCATGCAACCACATAACCCGCCTTATACCCTCGGTCCAACTCAGGGTCAAGCAAAGCCATCACACTGCTAAAAGTTAAAGACAGTTTTGCTCCTATAGTTTTCAGTAAGAATATGGAGAGAAATGCAGATCTTATAACTTCAATAAAAGATCCTCTTTCATTCATCACGCCATCGGTCTCATCAATTTCATCCTCCATGTCATCATCAAAATCGCGCCATTCGGGGTATTTTTGGCTCCCCATTTTCTGCCTCAAATCAGACCACCTGTGTGTTTTTATTTCATTTTCAAAGTCGATGTCATATGTCCGCCATGGCGGGCCGCCATATGGTTGAAATTCTAATGATCTGTCATACTGGTTTCTCGTTGTGGTATTAGACAAAACCTGCCGGATATTACCATAAAAGTATGTAATTATATCTCTCATGAACTTAATTAAAAATACTGAAGCTGAAAAGGAACCGTCACACAGATCATCCAAATTTCTAACATAATGATGTTTTCAAACTGATGCAGAGTCAGTGAACCTATACCTAGCACAAAACAATGAAATATGGGAAGACATCCTGAGTTGAAGCAATACCAAAAGTAAGTAGTTTTCTTCTTTTCATTTTTACATGTTTAAATAAGAACCAAAACCAACAAGGCAACAACTGACTGTTAAGACTCGGCACTTTAAGGTTAATTAGTTAGCATAAATCACAAAATAGAGCATGAATCATATGATTAATTTCAAGGTATTTAATATAGAGTATGCATCATCAACCACATAACATTTTGGTAGGCTGATTAAATGATAATTCTAGTGAGGATCATAATTTGTTTCCTTACTAAGTCACAGTAAATACATATATATACTAAGAGTAAAGATCCGGTACAAATAGCTTTTTTGGTAAGAACTGTGAGAATCAAAGGAGGGTATTTTTTTTTTATTTTTTTTTTCAAATTTTTTTTTTCCCATATTGTTAAACAAGTATTATAGTATTGAAAACTAAAAAAAAAAAAAAAAAAAAAAAAAAATTGGTGTAGAGTAATTACGTGTAGAGTAATTACATAATTACTCTAGTGTAAACTAATGTATTTACCTTAATGACGTAATTACACTAAAAAAAATTTTTTTTTTTTTAATTTTTTTTTGTATTATTCATCTAGAAAGAATGTTTAAGCACATGGGAAAAAAAAATTCTAAAAAAAAAAATAATTTTTTTTTACCCCCTTTGATTCTCACAGTTCTTACAAAAAAACTATATGTATTTGATCTTTACTCTATATACTAAACATATTGAAATCCAAAAGAAGAAAGAAAATCTAACCTCGTATGCAAGACGGATGCCTTTGAACACCTCACCAGCTTGTGAATCCTTGTTAACATCTGGATGGTACTGACATGGGTAAACTATATTTAATAACACTAATCATTGTGTTTGATGTTATCTTTTTTTAATATTGATTGGCAATAACTTATAAAAAACAAAAGCATAGAGCAGGAATACGAAGAGGCACACACAGGAAAATATCCACGTCAATATGGATCATAGTTATAAGTACTAATAAAGAAGAAAATGATGCATTTTTCTAGAACAAATGGTAACAGAACTAGTGTTCTTATTGTTTAACATGTACATTATCAACGTTCCAAATTTCTTAAGCTTGGAACAACCTATGCGTTAATTAATGTTGAAATATGTTTAAGTTTCCATTGCTCCAAAAGGGTAATGTGTGGTCGTTTACAGTTTTTAGAGCCGGCTGCCTTCACAATGCTGATATATCAAGCATTTTGACATCAAAGGAAGCATGTTCTAAACATAATGTTCTCATTGTGCATTCCTTTGTGTCTTTTTTAAGTAGCAGGTTAAAATTACTCTCACTTTCTAAATCATTTTGTTACAACAAAAAATATCATCAGTCATTTTTATTCTTTGGTATGAACCAGGATACTTGCATATGTATCATTAAGATACTTCTTACTCATCAGATGAACTCAAATACAGAAAATGGGAAACGAATCAATTAACTGGTCCAGCATTGTTTTCAAAAGTTTAAAGTTCTAATTTTGATAAGACCATGTATCTTGATCATCTTTAAAGCAGCTGTAAGAAGTCATTGTTAATGACAAAATCTTGCATAGATTACCAGGAAGGTAATCGTCTATATCCAACAGAAAAAATTGTCAAAGAAAGATCAATCACAATGATTATAGCATAAGCAAGATTGTCTTTTAATTACACGGATGTTCTTACTTACATTACCTTTCCTGATACACGATCAAAATTTAATGTATCCATTTATGTAGCCTTGCAGAATTATGTTACTCACTTCAATAATGTAGAGACTAAGGAAAACACGGCCTACATATTTAATATAGTAACACACAAGTGCTTGCTTTTTCAGGTAATAATGTTGAAGGCAAAGAATTATGAGCAATGTTTTTTCGCTTTTGCTCCCATTTGTAAGATAATAAGACGGCCACGTATGGAAATCTAACCCCCCCCTTGTTTGCAATTGTTACAAGATGTCAAAAACAATGGTCTCCACCCTACTTGTAACTAACGTAATATTATTCGAGTTCATTGCATGTTTTCGTTTCCTTATGATCAATTGGCCAATTATCTACATCTTCCAAGCAATAAATTAACAGCTATAATTACATTAAGCCTTCAAGCAATCAAGCCACTATAGTTAAGCTATTAAGATAACGTGAACTTCCTGGTATGCAATCATTTCTTTTTCCATCTGCTAGGCATGAATAACCACATAACCCTAGCTAGTTAGAAAGCAGTTACTCAGCCATCTAGATACCTAATATAATTAATTTAACTACAGCTTATCATTTGCAGAGTGACGGGAAAGCAAGCGGACATTTCAAACACTGAAACATATGCTGAGAGCGTGTGTAATTGATTTTAGTAGTGGTTGCGATAATCATCTACCATTGATTGAATTTTCTTACAATAACAGTTACCACGCTAGTACGGATCTAACAACGATTAAAAGCAGCTCAAGATCAACAGAAACGCTACGCTGATATAGGCAAAGACAATTATTACATACTCAAACACTTTATTAAAACCTATTTAACGTTTTTCGTTTAATTGTAATATTGTAACCCTAGCAACATAAATTGAAATTAGGCAAAAGACTGTTATTAGAAACTATAAATTATTATTATTATTATTATTATTATTATTATTATTATTATTATTATTATTATTATTATTATTATTATTATTATTATTATTATTATTATACCTTTCGAGCGAGTAGACGATAGGCTCTCTTGATATCAGCGGTTGAAGCGTCAGCTGAAACACCGAGAACAGCGTAGTGGTTGTTGGAGACGGCGGCGCGTGTGACGGAGATGCGGCGGAGGTGGCGCGTGGGGGAAGGGGAGATTAGGAAAAAGATGTTGGGATTGGAGATAAGACGGATGCCGGTGCCATCGACGGACGTCGGCACCGGAAACAGACGAGGCTGCATGGATCAATAGGTTGAGGTTTGAGCATCCGTCACTGCAAGCTGTTAAAAAACGATATTTTTGGGGGCTCGATTTGGATACGGTTATTCTGACGTCACCTGCAAAATTACTTTCTTTTCTTTACACGAAGTCACTAGTTAAATTTCATCATAACAAAATGTCATATGGAGGGCTTCAAACGAACCAACGAACACATTTAAGACCTTGTTAGGATTTATTTGTTAAGGAAATCATTTGTTCACAAACAGTTCATAAACACTTGTCGAATGTGATTTTATGTTTGTGTTTGTGTTTGTTTGTTAAGAAAACACTTGTGTTCGTTTGTTAATTTTGGTCATAAACGCAAATAAACACAAAGAAATGTTCATGAATAGAAATGTTCAGCTAGACCCACCCAAAATATAACAAAATTATCCAAACATACTTAGTACTTAACATATAATATTGGCAAACATAATAAAGCAGTGTCTCAATAAGTTAAGTTTGCATCAGATGTGAATGGAGGAGGGTGTTGGAGAAGCATGGCGGAGGGCGTCAATGCTGAAAGGTAGAAACATATGATGGAGGCAGTGGCGGATCTAGACCAAGATTTCAGGGGTAGTGTTACGTAATTTTCACGGGTAACGTAATACAAAACACGTAAAAAAATTTAAAAATACACTAAAAATGCACTACGCCAAAAAAGTTGAGGGGTAACGGACGTTACCACTGCTTAAGCACTAGATCCGCCCCAGAATGAGTGTGAATACCAAAAGTAGGTTTACTGATCTCATATAGTCATATATTTACCTTATATATATTATTTATTTGAGTAAAATAAATATAAATAAAAGAAAATAAAAAATTATAAAAATTATAAACCCTATTAAACTATCGAACACAAACGAACATGTTACTGAACCTTCACGAACAAAAACAAACGAACGCCGCCTCTGTTCATGTTCGTTCGTTTAACTAAATGAACGTAATTTTTTGTTTGTGTTCGTTCATTTATTAAACTAACGAACAACAACGAACTTCACGCCGAACGGTTCATAAATTGTTCGCTGAAAGTGTAGTTCGTTTGCAGCTCTAATCATACGGGTTTTACCAACTTAAAAAAAAATAATTAAAAAAAAAAAAGAACATTTCCTTTGTAGTCTCGCACAAAATAATAACCAGAGGTTTTACAAACATCAAAGTGAGAATTAAAGAGCTTTTTAATAAATGACATCGTAGAACCACCTTAGCATTACAAAGCATAGTTGAAAGATAAAAAAATCACAAAAAATAGTTGCTTAGCTTTTTAATAAATGACATCGTATAACCACCTTAGGTTTGAGCTCATCTGATCTTGATTCAATTTAAGGTTTCAACGAGCCGGTATCGAATAGATTGCGTGTTACAAACGTGTTCACATCCCGTTAAAGTAATAATCATGATATCATCTAATGGAATCCTGCATCCCGTTAAAAGTTACTCAAGTCACATACCTATTTGATCTCACTTAACATAAAATGTTTTAAAGTTTTTGCTATGCATAATTACATACCAAGCACAAACTTTCATTTAAGCCCAGCCACTCAATCAACTTGTTTAATCTAATCTTAAGGGGTTGATCCTACAAAATGGGAGAAGGGAAACTTAAGATGGTGAACTAAGCACTTAAGAAATTGTCTTGGGTTTATCGAATGTAATTATATGATTGTTGGTTGTTCTCTTATAGCACGTATATTTTATACTGTATATTGTATGTGTCAGTTTACCGCGCGTCATTTCAATTTTGTTTAATTTTTATGACTGTTCTAATAAAAAAATCTAACTGGACCAAAATCGTAACTTAAAAGTGAAACCATAATCTTCAAAGCAATCATTGAACTTCTTTTTAACATCCAAAAAATCGCAGCCACCTAGGTACACCCATAGGCAAAACGCCACTTACCCCCATAATTACAGACAACATTAGCAACCCGACTTGTCACCAACTCAAGGGAAAACTATAGCCCGAATACACACTCTGGTATAGGGCTGGCAATTTAGACACAAACACGATAACCTGATACGAACCTACACGATTTTAACAGGTTTCGTGTTTGGCCTTAACAGGTTTTGTGTCTATAACAGGTCGACACGTTAAGACCTGTTTATTTTTGTGTCGTGTTCGTGTTTACCTGTTTCGTGTTCGTGTCTTATCGTGTACGTGTCTTAACAGGTCTTGTCGTGCCTTATCATGTTTTTTATCATGTCTTGTCGTGTGTTATCGTGTCTTGTCGCGTTAACTTATTTTAGTAGGTGTTCCTTATCGTGTCTTATCGTGTTAACCTGTTATACACAGGTTCGTGTTTGAAAAAAAATAACACGATTAGATTTCGTGTCGTGTTCGTGTTTACAAGTTTCGTGTTCGTGTCTTAACATGTTCGTATAACCTGTTATGTCAGCCCTACTCTGGTAAAACCTTAGCTCGCTCATAACATGTTATCACAAACGAGACCTCAACCGATAATCCCTTACAAGAAAAGTCAACGCTATTACGCAACCATTGACTTCAATGGTCAAAATCATGACTTTTGACACATGCGGGCGGAATTTACTAACCAAAGCCCGCATTAAATAACGGGAGCGGCAAAACCTAACAAAAAAAAGAGTCATACAATTTAACACATCCAATTAAATTAAATTTCCAACACTTATTTGGATTCCAATCCACACCCCACTCACAACTAATTCATTCATAATAATACCCACTTAAACGTCCATATTCATTCACCCATTACCTTAAAACCCACTCAATCCAACCATCTCATTCACATAATCATTTAACCTCATTTAATAAGGTTGTTTTGTAACTGTAGAGGTGTGAAGTTGAGGTATGATGTCTACAATGGGGAACCCAGCAAATGTGTTTTGGCATGAGTGTGTGGTTGGGAAGGTAGAAAGGCAAAAACTTATTAACCAACAAGGGTGTGTTGTTTGGATCACGGGTCTTAGTGGGTCAGGTATGCACTCTACCATTTAAGTTGTTGTTTTAAAGTGTGTGTGACGCGTAGAGGTGTCGGTTTTGACCCGTTTTTTTTATGTTGGAGCGAGTCACATTGGGTTATGTTTTAAATTGGTTAAGGCTGTTCGGTTGTCTGATTAAGTGCTGAATCATTAAGATGGTTTGAATGGTTCAGCAATCAGCACCCCTTTTAGTTGAGTGGTTAAGAGCTTAACTGAACCGTTCAGATGTTTTTTTTAGTTGAAACAAACAGTCTTAATGCCAGTGGCGAAGCTTGGTTCTCGAATCGGTGGGGGCCGGACTTAATTTTTTTCAATCGGTCGGGAGATCAAATCGGTGGGGGCCGGACTCAACCCGAATTCAATTTACCTACGAAAATTTCAAAATTTCACTGGGGGCCGTGGCCCCCTCGGGCCCTAAACAACCTTCGCCTCTCTGCTTAATGCTAAATGATTAAGAGCCGAATGATTAAGATATTTAGTAAGAGGCTAACAAATATCCAAGTCGAAAGTCGCTCAAATTGTATTTGTTTCAACGCGTTACACCTAATTCATTTGTCCATTAGCTAGAAAGTGTTTTTAACGCATAAAACCTCCTATATCATTGTAGGTCCCTTGAATGGATCGATTACAAGATTAATTAACTGTATAAGAGTGCGGAATCCTCTTACTCTTTAGTTATGAACATGCTTACTACTGGTTATCGATTGTTGGTTACAATCAATTCTAAGCCAAAACACTCAATACTTTAACCTAAACCCGTCGATTTGTATTTATAACTATACAAGTTCGCCTGGGCTGGGCCTGGAATGAACTTAGCTAAGTTTGTTCCTAGCCCATGTTTGTTTAAGGCTAAGTTCGCCTAAAACAAAACATATAAAACTTTATCCGCTAACGATTACATTTATAACAAAACACAACAAACTATCTAGAAAGCTTTTGTCACACGAAGATGCACTAACAATCATTGTTTAATGTCTTGTTTGACACGTCAACTGACCTATGCAAAGCTGATTAACCAACACGGGTGTGTTGTATGGATCACGGGTTTTAATGGGTCAGGTTTGTTGTCAATCATTTAAAATTTTAATTTCGACCCGTTTGCTTATAAATGGGTCGATACAGGATATATTTTATCTGGAAATACACTAAAAGAAAGCATGTCAAATGAGTCAATCAAGTGGAAAGTGACCCAAACTGTATAATGTCGGACCCGTACCGAGTTACCCTATGACCCGTCATCTGTACTACGTAAAATGATCGCTTTTGTGCATGCTTGAGGTGACAAGCAGGGGCGAAGGATTTGAAGGGCCACCCCCCCCCCCCTGTATTTTGGCGCAGCAGTAGAAATTTGCGATTTTCATAGGTAAATTGAGCCCCCCCCCCCCCCCCCCCCGGGATTTGCCACTACTGATTCGAGAACCAAGCTCCGCCCCTGGTGACAAGTGATATATTGATGGCTTTATAATGGTATTTGCAGGCAAAAGTACACTTGCATGTTCATTGAATAGAGAACTGCATGACAGGGGAAAGCTATCCTATGTTCTTGATGGTGACAATGTTAGGCATGGATTAAATAAAAACCTCGGGTTTTCACCCGAAGATAGAACTGAAAATATTCGTCGAGTTGGTAAGTATGTTCTTTTATATATGCGTAATGAGTTTATGTTATCCTGATCTAAGGGTTATCTTTTCGTAAGACTCTTGTTGGTCCGACACTGATTTGATTTAATAATCATACTAGGAGAAGTAGCAAAGTTGTTTGCAGATGCTGGCTTAATCTGCATAGCTAGCCTGATATCTCCTTATAGAAAAGATCGTGATGCATGCCGTGCGATGTTGACAGATGCGAATTTTATTGAGGCAATGCTTCTTTCTGTGTGTGTGTTTGTTTCTGCCTCTGAATGTGTTAATGTGTTACGAAAGTTAAATTGGCTGATACGTTTTGCAGGTTTTTATGAACATACCTCTTGAAGTGTGTGAAGGAAGAGACTCTAAAGGCCTTTACAAGCTCGCACGCGCTGGAAAGATTAAAGGTAGCGTTCTTACCTGATTTTTTTTTATGTTTTGAACCCTTGGTTTTAAAAAGCGCTAGTTGCACAAAAGCGACGGGGTCTAAGCGCAACGCGCAAAGCGCAAAAGCGGTGGGCTTTTCGTACCCAAAGCGCAAACTAATTGTATAATTTTTTTTATATATCTCATATATAGCCCATAGGTTTTTAGCTTCATTTACCCAAAATATAGCTATAAATAAGGTTTTTATATGATTTTACCTATATTTACAAGCCAAAAACACCAAGGTACAACATTTTTATGCATAAAAACACATGGTGTACGAGAGGCGCGCGCCTCAGGACAAAAAAAACAAAAAAAGGTAAAAAAAATGTGTTTTTCTTGCGCTTTTGAGAAAATAGGTAAGCGCAGATCCCTGAGGCGCCCTTTTTAAAACCCAGTTTGAACCTATATATATTAATAGTTTCTGTTCATTTTTGTAATTAAAAGTTAGATAATATTGTGTCTTAAACTAGAGAAAAAAAAAAAGATTGTGGGGCTTATGAGGGAGATAGTTGGGTTCTGATTCTGTCTTAATTTTTCATAAATTGTTCTTTTTGGTCATTCTATATTCAATATTTTTAAAAATGTTAATAGTTTATCTAGAACTTGAAACATTTGATTTTCTGACTATTACAACTAATTATCTGATTCTGATTATTCTTGTGACATATTCGCCTTAAAAGGCACCTCCAAACACCATACACACCACATCATGGCATAGTTGTCAAAAGCGCGCCTAGGCGTGCGCCTAGGCGCAACCAGGCGGACCAAGTGCGCTGCGCCCTGTGAGGCGCGCGCCTAGGCACTGAGGCGCACTATCGGAGCTGTTTTCAGGCTGATTTCCGGCTAGATTCAGGCTAAAAGTTGCCTAAACCTCTAAAACATCCTACATGAGTTATGAACAAGTCCTAAACAACCCTAAAGCATCCTAATGTATCCCTAAACAAGCCTAAAACATCTCTAAAATCCCTAAAAAAATGTATTTTATACTATGCGCCTAATTATAAAAAGCCCTCGTTTTTTATGCGTCTTGCGCCTAGGCTCCGGGCTCGGCCTATGCGCCTAGGCGCTTTGACAACTATGCATCATGGAACTAATGAATAAAATGAAATGCCCACACAAAACCGACGCATGTATGTTGGCTTATTTATCATGACCTAGCTTCATGATAGCGTGTCATGGCCCTTACTAGGGACCGACTCTTTGAACTGCTATATAGTTCTGCGAGGACGATAATTTGTTTGATATTAGAAGATCAGTACAACCAATCTTGGCCATCATGGTAATAAGGCAGTGTTTGAGATCGCTTATAGAAATGTTTATCTGCTTATTGTATCGGTTTGGAAACAATCAACTTTAAACTGTGTATTAAAACAGAATAAACATATCATTACAATCCCATTGAAATAGTTTCGAAACGCTGCAGGGTTTACAGGGATTGATGATCCTTATGAACCACCACTGAACTGTGAGGTACATAAACATTTCGTTTGAACCGCTGTTTGTTCTCATTTGAACCTGAAAAATGAACCCTGTCAACATCTTTTGCAGATAAAGATTGAACAGAAGAATGGAGTTTGTCCCTCACCATGTGATATGGCTGTGCAAGTGGTTTCTTACTTGGATGGAAATGGTTTTCTTCATGCTTAAAAGTTAAAAATAATAATGATTTAACTTTGAACCTTTTGGTTTGAGCCTTTTAGGATGAATGATAGATATGAACCATGGTTTGGAAGCTCATTCTCTAAACTTTAAAAAAAATATATGAAAATGTAAAGTTTAGTACAAAATGGTTAAAACTTCACTACATCATTACTCATTAGTGATGATTTTTAGTATGTTGTAAGCATTTTTGTCTCGGTCTTTTGAAATTTAAGGGGGTGTTTGGGATTCTTCATCATCATCATCATACTCAGTTAATCTCACCTATAGCAAAGCTAAGGTAGGGTCTGAGGAGAGTAAGATATAGACAGCCTTACCTCCTACCCTTAAGAATAGAGAGGCTGCTTTCAGTGAGACCACCGGCTCGATGTGGTTTGGTATCAAGCCTTGGACATAAGGCACATAACACTTAGCAATCGGGACAAACCCGATTGGTGCATGTACCCCTTTGTCTTTTGGCTATCCACGCAACCACATGATGCATGATTAACCGTCCGTCGTTTTTAACGTTATTTTCACGAAATTAGTAAAATAACGTTAAAACTAGTGCAACTTTACTTTTGCCCCCCAAGGGCCACACATATATACATTATATGCGCACACCGTAAGTGTTTGGGATTGATTATTCAAAACAGATTATCCGTTTTGGAAAAGCAAGGGTGGAGCTGCTTATAGATTATTGCGTTTTGGTAGTCTAAAAAGCTGATTAGCTGCGTTTTCAAAACGCAATCCCAATCACTAAAAACTGATTATCTTCGTTTACAAAACGCAATAATCTAAAAATCAATTTCAAAATGCAATCCCAAACACCCTTAATTGGTTAATATCTAAAAATTCCAATTATCTAAATGCTAAAACAATCAAATAATAAACACAACCATAGGGGGTTTAAAGTTGCATCTTGATGAAAACCAAAACCTGCACAATAGATACAACGAACGGCTTCGCTAGTTAGCCAGAATAACCAAATCTCTAACTTCAAGATCCAATCACCCGAACGCTAGGTCCAATCCAGTATACCAACATAAGTTTGCACATGAAATGAGACACCCGAGTCTTGCGTTATTCGCCACCACCACCTTGTCGGGTAGGCTTGACAGGTACCAGTGATCGGTATAAGAACCCGATTGTGAGTGTTGTTTTTTAACCGTTAAGATCCTTAAAAAAATGTTTTAAGTATTTAAAAACCATATAAATACCTAACACTTTACCACTTTATTTACTCAAATTTTCACAATAGCATACAATTTTTCAATATGGCTTTTTAACACTATTAGACCTCTTTTTAATAAATTGGATCATACTTAAAAAAAAGGTTCTCCTTGCTTTTATTTTAGTTTTCTTTTTCCACGTTTCTTGTAAGAATCAATTTCTTGAATATGTCAAGCTCACCTAACATGTTAAAACCAATAATAGTTTGGTAAACCAAATTCTTTGTTAATAGTTGTTGTAGCTGGCATTATACCTTGTGTATCATTAAGGTTAAGGTTTGCCGGTGCAATGTTGGCGTCCTTGTCATTTCAGCCTTTTTTTTCAAACAATGGCCCCTCGCTCTCCGGTTTCTAAAAGAACCGGCGGTTCTAGGATCGGTTCTCCATCCCCACTAGAAAAACCGAACCGAACCAGTTTTAACTCAAACCGGTTTGGGAACCGGTTCCCAAAAACTGGTTTGGAACCGGTACAAAAAACCGGTATTTTTTAATAAAAAAAAACTGAATTTTATGTTTAAAAAAATTATATATAATAAAATTATACAAAAAAGCTTCCACACATACAAATATATACCCATACACCTTAAAAAAATTATAAAAATCAATAAAAGTTAAACTTTATGTAAAAAAAATAAAATTTTGTGTTGCCTTTTAAAAAAAATGTGCGCGAAAAAACCGATTAAGAACCGAAACCGAAACAAACCGAAACCGAAACCGAACCGAAACCGGTCTCCGAAACCGGACTTACGAATCAACAAAACCGGTCCAAAACCGAACCGGTTTGGAACCGAAACCGGTTCGGCCAGGAACTGGTACTGTAGCGAACCGGTTTAAAACCGAAACCAGTTCGGCAAAAAAAACCGATTTGGTCACGTCTAGGGGGTGCGCTATTGAGCCCTCGTCGCTGCAATAACAAACCTTTAAGATGGGCTTTTAAAATAGTTTAATATTTTGACGGTTTAAAACGGTACATTTAAAGAAAAAAAGAAAAAAAGAAAAAAAAAACTTAACCCTCTATACATATACATATTCATTCACCACTCTATTTTTTAACTAAACCCACTCCACATTCACATTAAACTTTCATTTTTTATATAAGCTTCAAATGGCAAATCAAAACCCAAATTCAAACCGTTTAATTAATTATGCGGCCGGTTTCTCAACTAGCCGTCTGGTTTTTAACGATATTTTCTTTAGGCTACGTTTATACTTATTCAAAACAAAATCAGATATTTAATTACGTATAAATTTGATAAAACAAAAATACTTTAAGCCTAATATTATAATTACTTCTAACGTAGTGTTAGAATTTCTGTGTTTTTTTTATTATATAAGTAATATATTTGTATAATACTAAATGGCCTTACCTTTTTGTTCTAAACTTGATATTATCGGTATTTAACACAACTTCATTAAACTATGTCACATCCATGTTCTTGCTCACCACTAAAAACACACAAGAAAAAGCTGGCCGGCTTGTGACACTTGATGAATAAATAGTTAGACAAAAAAGACAAATAAAATGATGAGGAATCTTCAACAACAAAAAAAGATACAATAATTCCAAATACTCCATATTGGATTTTTTTTCATATATAAAATCAACCTCGGATGTACATTTCACCAAGCACAAAATAAAAATGTTCGGAACCTTATCGGAAGAGGCAGAAGTGAAGGTGCCGGCAAGCAAAGCGTGGGCGCTCTATGGCACTCTTGAGATAGGAAAACTCGTTGTGGGAGAAGTACTTGAAGCGGTTGACGTGGTTGAAGGCGATGGTGGGCCCGGTACCATTCTTAAGCTCACCTTTAAGCCCGGTACGTACTTCTTATCATATAAAAAAAGGGTCATTTACATATTTCCCCTCTTAAAAAGTCAATTACATATTTACCTAACTTTATTACATATTTACCCAACTTAAAAAGTCAATTACATATTTTCCCATCTTAAAACATACACAAGTTGCAAGTCAATTACATATTTCCTCCTCTCGGGAGAAAATGTGTAATTGATTTTAAGGGCTGGGTAAATATGTAATTAGGAGGCTTAAGAGGGGAAAATATGTAAAAAATCCTATAAACTATAAAAATTTGGTTCATTTCTCTATCAGGTATTTAAGTTCTCTCATGTGATAGTAGATTAACAAATTGTTATGCCGAGTTGGATTAAGACCAACTAGACATATTGTTGACGAATAAATGATGGTATTGTTACATATGTGTAGGGTTAGGTTTCACGTATTACAAGGAGAAGTTTACCAAGGTTGATAACGAGAATATGATCAAAGAAACTGAAGTGGTGGAAGGGGGGTTTCTTGATGTCGGATTTACCTTATATAGGATAAGGTTCGAGATTAAAGAGAATCCAAACGATGACACAGGCTCATCGTGTCTTCAAAAACTAACAATTGAGTATGAGGTTAAGGAAGAGTTTGCTGCTAATGCTTCTCTTATCACCAATGAGCCTCTCATTAGGCTTTTAAGTATTGCAAAAGAGCACCTTTTGAAATCTAATTAATGTGTTAAAGGGTTATTATATTTTATGTTTTTATGATTGGTGTAATTGTTAAGAATAAATATGGATTATGTCAATGCTTTCAGTAGTATGTGTGAACCGATTGTAAGGGCTTTTGATTTGGACAAGAATGACTAGTTAGAAAATTAATGGTTTACTAATGTTATTATTGTACCACTAAAAGACCCATGTGTATAAACAAAGTGAGAAATAGAGGGAAAAAATAGAATTAGTTTTATTTAACGATAAACTGGCAAATACCCTTCGAACAAGCATAATAAGCTTTAAATCGATCGTTTCCGCTCTCACCTTTATCGTTTGTTCTCTATAGTTTGCGCAACGCCTCATCAAACATATATAACCTTAGCCTCATCATCTACTGCGCCATTTATAAAAAAACATTATACTAAGAAATGTGGTTGCTTTTTAAGATATAAAAACTTGAGATCCAACATTGACATTATCTCTCCCTGTAAATTTAAACCTAATGACAATAGACGCTAGAGTTGTCCTAATTGCCACTCGTTTGAAATGTTCGGAAAATGTCTATTCATTTTCTGTTCAGTTTGTAAATGAGCCAAGCACGAGCAAAGGTCGACTTTGTTTGGGTCGGCTTGTGAACAGCTGTAATAAGGTGGTTACTAATGGTTTAGTGTTTGTCGGTGATGATGTGCCGGTCATGGAAGCCGTTTTTACGTATCAAATTGATAAAAACCTAAATGGCTTTAAAGAAAAACGATCAAACAACTAAAACTTGTTAGAACCTTTATGACGTGCATTTATATATAACTAGTTTATACCCGGGAGCGTCCCGGGTTGAGAAATTCTAAGTAAAGTGAATAAAATTAGAAGTATCTAAACTATAAATGGCATTTGCCAATATATGATTAATGAATATTATTATTATTATTATTATTATTATTATTTTAAACAAATCTCTGTCATAAGTTATCATATTCTAATATAAAAAAAAGGGTAATTGGGTTGGGTATCACCTAATCCCAGGCCTGACCCAAACCCACAATTTTTTTAAACTAATTCCAAACCTGACACAATACCTGTCGGGCTACAAAAAATAGTCGGTTTTTTTCTCTGTTTTCTATATAGCACTATGATACTCGTTGGAAAGATAATAAAACGCTCGTTGATTTGGTGTAATTTTTTTCTTTAAAAAAACTCGTATATAAAAGATATTAACATTTAAAAGTTATGAGAGGAAACATGAGAGAAAAAATAATAAAGTTTTAATATTTACATTTAATAGATTAGGTATTTAATAAATTATGTTAAATCATATTTAAACCATATTTATTCCTTTTTTTAATTGGTCTAGAGTTGCCACATCACATCCTATGTGACATCTCTCAAAAGAGAGATTGCATAATATTATGACATGTCATTAAAAATGCTTTGGTTTATTATATACTAGATTATACCCCGGGAGCGTCCCGGGTTGAGAAATTTAATATGATACATCAATTTTACATATGAAATAGACTGATGTATAACTCTAATATTAATATCTAACCTAAAACAAATTAACAATGTACAACTCCAATGTTAACACCTAACCTAAAAGAATGTAGAACTTTAATGTAACTCTAATATTAACACATATTTTAAATACTAAACAAATGTACAACTCTAACATACTAATATTGATACCTAACTTAAAACAACGTATAACTCTATTAACCTATTTGGCTCTGGTTGAAAAAAAAAATCATATTTACTGATTTAAACATAATTAGTGACTTGTCTATACATGATTAATGATTTATCTGAACACTTTGTGTTTCTTTTCCTGTATGAACAAAACCCCACAAAAAAATTTCTCAGTTTTTTATATAGCACTATGGTAAAAAAAATTCTCAGTTTTTTATTGTCACACCCTCAAAATCCACTTGCGGAGTTTTACCGCGAGGCGCATGACAAACCAGGATCCAAAACAACGATCACAATAAACAAGTCTAAAATGAACATAATGCAATTTCAAAACAATGTTTAAAATTCCCGTTTACAGCGGAAGCTTATTCAAAACAATATTCAATAGTAAACCAATGTTCAACGTTTGTAAAACCATGCAACTCTAACTAGGCGCCGTGCAGACGCGTGCGCCCTAGTTCCATTGTGCTACCTTAGCGACCTGAGAAAACATGTAAAAGTTTACGTCAGCACAAAAATGCTGGTGAGTTTACAGGTTTTGTATCCAAGTACCAAGTCCACCTGTCCATACTATAACAAATCGAAAACCAGTGTACGCTAGCTAGGCGTATGTTTTGTTACTACCACGATTGGAAAACCATTACTAACTCGTAAACCAAATGTGTGCCCGATGTAATAAACCTGTTGTTCCTGTTGTTCCTGTTTGAGACAATATGCACCCGCCGACCCTCCAAGTCGACGAGCGGGGTTGGTCACTCCCAATAGCGCTATTCACATTTCCCCGTTGTGCAAACCCGCACATTCATGGTTCCCCCCGGGACTTCCAAAGATCGTGTAGTACACAATAGAAAACCCATAGTATGACAGTAGTTACCAACAATCGTTTTAACACATGTTTTCTCCCCCGAAAAGTGTAAACCAGTTTAAAAGAGGGGCCGTAAACTCACCTTAACGTGCAAGCAAAGAATCCAAACAGCAAGCAATATATGCTACCGACACCCTAATAACAGTGTCGCTCAGTGAGTATAGGCGTAATATCATTACCCATATAACTCGTTTGTCCAAGGCGTTTTAAATGTTCAAAAGTGTGTATGCGACGCCTAGTGATTCTACATGCAATAGTAAACCCTACGGACCCGTTGGTGAATACGTTGGTTACAATTAGTTTCTACATTCCGTATGTGTCTCAGACAAGTGTACTTCAGTTACATGTCAATTGCATACCACCTAAGACCTCAATTAATCACAGAAGCACATAATACACAATCTGTGTTTTCAGGACAGATTGTGCGCCATAAAAACGAATTTATTTAAAATAGCAATTCAGTGAGTTAACCTCCCAAATTTTTACTGAATTTTCTTTGGGATTCAGTCGACAATACCTATTTTTGTTTTGTCCTAATTCCAAACACAAAAATTATGAAAATTCGTACAACACAGCTATGTCCAGAAAATCTCCTCAACAGGTCAGTTTAGTAGGAAAATTCTTAAAAATTGTGTATTCATCCAAACGAGATGAATCCACTTGGAAAAGCTCTATTTTTCCAGTATTGACCTACTGGAAAAATTTCATAATCTAATTCCTTGTAAATCTCAAGTTATGACCATTTAAAGTTAGCCCAGTTTACAAATCCGAAAATCTGATATGACCCCTAATCAATTAAAATTCCAAAAACGACTCAAACGATGTCCAAATTCGATGGTTTTGCCCATTATGAAAAGCTAAGACCTTGTACGTTACAATCATGCAAAGAATCGATCAAACCAATTATTTTCAAGCCACGAAACAGACCCTACAAGTCGACATTCAGAATCTGTCCAGATTCTAATCGTGCAATATTATCAATTATATCAAACCCTAGTTGCATATTATCAATCAATAACACCTAATAATCATCATACAACTTTCCTAATACCTATTCCCATCAGATCCTATTATCAAACATGTCAAGATCAAAGCTTTTAGGATCAAAACACCAATAACTTGCGCAACAAGCATCCTATGATGTTACTACGCGTTTATTAATAGGTTTAATCCGTTTAATCTTCAAAAAGACTCATGTTTTAATGTTTATTAAACCCATTCAGACCTGGACAAACTTGTTATATGATTTTTACAATAAAACATAAAGTAAAAAGCGTAAGAAATCATGAGTTATACCCTTAGCTCTTCAAATCAATCAATCGCGCGCCTTGGAGCCTCCGAATTGATGATCTTGAGCCTTAGCAGGAGTTTTTGGAGTGAAATATTCGTGTGGGGCAGTAAGGGGGCGATTAGTGTTGAGTATGAGGGCTGCATGGGGGTTAAGGATGCTTAAATACGAGTTTGAGGCGGTTTAAACCCGTCAGATAGGTTCGAGCGGCCGCTCGGAGCCTGTGAGCGGCCGCTCACAGGTCCGGGGCGCGCGTTTTTGCTTCGTTTAGCCTCCCGACGCGTTATCCATCGACGTTTTCGTTATTTCGGACCGTAACAAGTGTAACCCCATGCGTTAAGACCCCAATCAACCTCACGCTCCACTTTTAATAATTTTTATTAACGTGTTCGGTTTAGGTTCACATAATCACGTATGGTTTTCACATAAGTTTGTCAGATATCATCGAGACACATAAGTTTATTATTCACCAACGTCCGAGGTTCACTAATCATGTAACCACATATTAACTCACACAAGGAGTCAAAACCCGACCCACACAAGGAGTCAAAGCATCTCATAACCCGAGATGTGAAAGTAGTCCCAAACCGGACTAGAAAACGTTTTGTAAGTTGTCTCAAACCCTCGTTAAGTATAACATACGCGTGACTCGCTAAGGTAGACTTTAATCTAGACAACGTTGTTAACCAGAATTTGCCGGGTGTCACATTTATATAGCACTATGGTAAAAAAAATTCTCAGTTTTTTATATAGCACTATGGTACTTGTTGGAAAGATAATAAAATGCTCGTTAATTTGGTGTAATTTTTTTCTTTAAAAAATCTTGTATATTAAAGATATTAACGTTTAAAAATTATAGGAGGAAACATGAGGGTGAAAAATCCAATTGTGTTTTTAAATTATTTTTTCCCTAAAATATTTCAATACCACATGGGATGACACATGACACACTCAAAGAAGAAAATGTCTCTTTGATTGCCATGTCATTAAAATGGTTTTGGTTTATTATATGTATATGTATAGATATAGATATAGATATAGATATAGATATAGATATAGATATAGATATAGATATAGATATAGATATAGATATAGATATAGATATACCCGGGAGCGTCCCGGTAGGGGTGTACAAAAAGCTCGCGACTCGAGGATCGCTCGAAACTCGCTCGAAAAAAGCTCGGCTCGAAGAGGCTCGTTTTGTTTTCGAGCCGAGCCGAGCTGGCTCGTTTTGTAATCGAGCCGAGCTCGAGCCAGGGGTGTTCAGCTCGTGGCTCGGCTCGTGGCTCGGCTCGATGGCTCGACTCGTGGCTCGGCTCGACTTAGGCTTGTGTAATTTAGAAAAATAAAAAAAAATATACATGATAAATAAACCATAACTTAGAAAAATAAAAAAAAATATACATGATTATGTGTAATTTTATTTAATTTTATTGTTTTTTATTTAATAAATATTTGTAAAAAAATAAAAAAAATATATCGAGCTGGCTCGAGCCAGCTCGAGCTCGGCTCGAACATTTACGAGCCGAGCTCGAGCTCGACTTTTCAGCTCGATCAGAAAAACGAGCCGAGCCGAGCTGGCTCGGTTTAGGTTCGAGCTCGAGCTCGAGCTGGGCCTGGCTCGGCTCGACTCGGCTCGTGTACAGCCCTACGTCCCGGGTTTAGAAATCTAAGTTAAGTGAATAAAATTAGAAGTATCTAAAAATTGCACCTGCCGATATATGATTAATGATTATTATTATTATTATTATTATTATTATTATTATTATTATAAATAAATCTCTTTCATAAGTTATCATATTCTAATATAAAAAAAGGTAATTGGGTCGGGTATCACCTAATCCCAGGCCCGACCCAAACCCACAATTTTTTTTAAACTAATTCCAAACCTGATACAATACCTGTCCGGTTACAAAAAATAGTCGTTTTTTTCTCCGTTTTTTATATAGCACTATGGTACTCGTTGGAAAGATAATAAAACGCTCGTTAATTTGGTGTAATTTTTTTCTTTAAAAAAATCTCGTATATAAAAGATATTAATATTTAAAAGTTATGAGAGGAAACATGAGAGAGAAAATAATAAAGTTTTAATATTTACATTTAGTAGATTATGTATTTAATAGATTATGTTAAATCATATTTAAACCACTAGTTTTTATCCCGGGAGCGTCTCGGGTTGAAATATCTAACTCTGCCATAAGTTATCATATTCCAATTTAAAAAAAACGAATCTCTGCGCCGGGGTATAAATCTAGTGCCATTACAAATGAATTCGGAAGTTTGTAATCGATCATTCTAAAAAGAACTAACATGAAACAAGAAAAAAAAGTTAATTATTGAAATATCGAACGCATTAGTCTAAGGGTTATGTGATGCGTTAAAAATTCATAGGTATATGATCGGGTATGTAGTTCGGGTATTTGGGTATGTTGTTTCGGGTAATCAGGTCGGGTATCACCTAATCCCAGACCCGACCCAAACCCACAATTTTTTTTAAACTAATCCCAAACCCGACACAATACCTGTCGGGTTACAAAAAATAGTCATTTTTTTCTCCGATTTTTATATAGCACTATGGTACTCGTTGAAAAGATAATAAAACACTCGTTAATTTGGTGTAATTTTTTACTTAAAAAATCTCGTATATAAAAGATATTAACGTTTAAAAGTTATGGGAGGAAACACGAGAGATAAAATAATAAAGGTTTAATATTTAGATTTAGTAGATTAGACATTTAATAGATTAGGTTAAATATTATAATAGTTTAGGTTAAATCATATTTATTTCTTTTTTTTAATTAGTTTAGAGTTGCCACATCACATCCTATGTGGCATCTCTTAAATGAGAGATTGCATAAGAGTATGACATGTAGGATTAATCCCTTTGCAATATATATATATATATATATATATATATATAGAGATATTTATTCGTTTTTTTAATTGGTCTAGAGTTGCCACATCACATCCTATGTGGCATCTTTCAAAAGAGAGATTGCATAATATTATGACATGTCATTAAAAATGCTTTGGTTTATAATAAATATATATAGATATAGATATAGATATAGATAGATATAGATATAGATTTTAAATGCATACGACTTTGCTAGCAAAAAATAAAATGCTAACTTTTTGATGGATTTAATTAAAAGTTGTAATACAAGTAACGAAATTTTAAATGTTTCACTTCAATTTTATATATGTCCCAGAGTTGTGTTACAACCTTATTGTGACATCCGTCACTTTTTCATTATATATATATATATACATATATATTTATATATAATAATAATAATAATAATAATAATAATGATAATAACTATTATGTTTAAAAAAAAAAAAAAAAAAACTAATGTGTTAATCAAGCCCAAAACCTAACTCTAAACCCCCCTTTTCACTCTTTGTAACTTGGAACCCAACAACACAATCCCAGCCCAAGAACAAGGCCCACCAGACACTTCCCCTTCACCCTTTAGACCAGCCCAGTACGCGGCCCATCAGACAGTCTGGCCCAGCTCACACCCCTTGCCCCTCCTCTGTGTTAAAAAAAAAAAAAATAAAGGAATGTTGCTGCCCCTGAGGCTCGAACCGGACCACCCCACACACAACACCACGCGTCCCACCACTAAGCTATGCAGCCTTGTTGAATTAAACCCCAAACCTATTTGTATTTATCCCTTATTAATCGCTGTTTCCTTTTCTCCCTTTTCCTCTGCTACTGCTACGCGGGTTCAAACAAAAAGAAAAGAAGCAAACTAGCTGAAATCATGGAATTCTTTTACTGCTCTTGACCAAATAATAATTACGTGACAATATAGTGCACCATCATCGCATATAATCAACTAAATCTTTCCAAATTTGAATGCTAATCACACGTAGTCACATTAATCATGGTCAAACCTTCCATCGAGCAATCCAGGCCCCATCCGTATAAATTGAACCTTGGCATAGCTTAACAACTCGCTCATAACTCTCTCTCAACCTCCAATTCTCTCTATTTCACACTGATTATTATTATCAAGCTCGTCGTTGACTTTTGCTTTGACCCGACGTTTACAATCAATTCAATATTGTAAGTTCGATTATTGATATGGGTTTTCATTATCGGCCTACACACAATGTTTGCCCCATGATTAATTGGGTTAACATTGTGTGATTTAATCAATTGGAAATCTAGGGCTCGATTGGCATAAATTGGGGAAGAACACGATTTTACTTGTATTATTTATTTTAAATACACTGAACCCAAACACAACCACTGGTCTGGACCAAGTGGTTGTGTCTCGTGCATTGTGAACCAGACCACACGAGTTCGAATCCCACCATAAACAACATATTTTTTTTTGTGATCCTTTATATTTATATTTTCCTCATTCTTTTAAAAATCGTTTTAAAATACTAAAACTATTTTATAAATTCTACAAAAATTATCATATGATCTCCAAATGATAAAGTTCATCACCCAATTTTTAGTTTTTCAAAAATAAATTATTTAATATATATTATTAATAATACAATGTTTATTCATTTATATTTATTAAATTCTATAAAAATATCTAAACGATTTTATTAAATCTCACAAAAATTATTCTAAACTTGTACATCCTTAAACATTCCAGAAAATATTTTTATTTCAGAAAAACCGTTTATTTTATATTTTTAATCAATTTTTGTTAGTTTTAATCATAAATAATTCATAATAAATTCATTTTTCAATATTTTTGCACCAAAATTTTATATAAATTATTTCTAACTATCTAGAACTGAAATACAATTTTTAATTCAGAAATTCTTTGATTTTAATATTTTTAGATATTAAAGTCGTATTTTGACAATTTGAAATAATTAGATTAAATACTCTTTTTTCAATAAAATAATTTTATAAAAATTATTTTCATACTTAAAACCTTATGTTGTGATAATATTCAACTTAAAATTTTACCAAGAGACTTTTATTTATTTATTCATTTAATTTCTCATATTTAATAAGCAACTTATTATTAATCAAATACACGTTTATCCCCAATTCGAAGCCCTAGAAATACATATATCCTAGAGTTATTTCCCTTACGCATTATCGATTACTTTAGGTTGATACTTTGAGATAGTTCCAACACATATTTCATTGTCCAAGTTCAATTACAAGCTATTACGTAAACTGTGAGTATTCCTACCCCTTTTTGCTTTTATACATTTTTGGGGTGTTACATGTACACTATTACAATTTCAAATACAAGTTTACATTTTTACAATACAATTCTAGTACTATGTGCATTGCTTACAACGTGCTTTATGCTTAGACATTACATGTGGATTACATTTGTACTTAGTGAAATCATTAACATGGTACAAGCCGACCTTAACATTGGATAGCGCTATTTGGATTGACAACCCGCCTAGGTTGATTCTCCCCCTTTTTCATCGGAGAATCCGTGGCCAGTGTTAAGTTATCATCCATTTATTGGTTGAGTACACTACAGTTCATACAGTACATTATACAGTCACAGGGTTGATTTCGCTCATTTGTTTGATACATGGTTTACATATTTGCACTGTAGCTTGCACTTGAATTGTATAAATTTTTAACCTACTATATATATCAAATCTAGGAATGCTCACCAACATTTCATATGTTGACCAAACCTATTTTTGTACATGTTTCAGGTGCAGTTTGATCTAGTGCTTTAGCAAGAGACATTTAGTGTTTTATTTCAATCCAATTATTTCAATATTTACATTTCATTAGACAATGTAATTTCCATTTCCATGTAAGACAATTTTGATTATTCAATAATATTTACATTTTAGTACCATGAGCTTTTGAACAATCGTCACTACGTGGCACCTCGATGATTCCGCCATCGGTTGGGGTGTTACAGATTGGTATCAGAGCCATGGTTATAGGGAACTAGGTTATTAGATAAATAGGCCTAGACTATAACCGAACTTCAACCTTCATGCATAACATTTCCTAAATTTCCTTCTACTTTCTTCCTCTATCTTTCCCTCCTCCTCTCTCTCCCTTTTTCTCATCTTTCATCATGGTGCATAGAGATGGTGTCCTACAAGGAGTGGAAAGTCTACATCATCATGGAACAGAGACAGTACCTTTCATGAAGACACTCTTAGGCATAATGCCTACTCTTATTTTGCTCCTTCAAAGATGTTGAACCTTAATGAGTGTGATAAGGACACGTGCAATCTGGAAGGGTGGATGCCTGTACACTGGGTTTTCTGGCATAGGCAAGCATAGCGCATAAATCCATTTACGGACCTGTTATGCTTACCTGGGGATTCCTGGAGTGAGTGTCCACTTATAGGCTAAAGCATGTCTTCTTTGATCACCATTGGGTTTAATTCCTTTGAAAAGTCAACGTTCTTGTTGAGCTTTACGGCTAGACAAGGGCACTCCAAGCATTTTGTACAAGTTTTTCCAATAATACTCTCTCGGTTCATATACAATACTTTGTATTTTACAATTTTCATATATTGCTTACAAATTTATACTTTCATAACCATCTATGGATTTCACAATCACACTTCACCACCTTTTAAATAATCAACACCCTACCCAAATCATATTATTTCTTTTCTTCACATGTTATTTATTTTAAAAACTATAACCTCATACTTTAGCACAAACTAAAGATTTCTAAAACTTGTTGTATTACCTAGTAACTTTACAAAGTACATATTTTCCTCGAACTTAAATTCAATTGATTGTTTATTGACGTAACAAACGATTTTCTATATAATGTTTTAAACTATTACAAAGCCTACTTAGCTTGTACTATTTAACAACTTTTGTCTTATGTACAAAACCAATTTTGAAAATAATTTTTTTGGAATAATATCTAGTCTCTAGATTCTCCATCGACACTCACTCATTTTTAACTTGTTCAAATTTCTACAATGTTTGGCATATACCACCGTCATGTTTTCTTATACACTTGATTATAACCCTTGATCCAAACCTCAAAATTTACACTGCTACATAATCTCCTTATTATAAAATAAACTCTTTATCAACTATCTTCACATTCACCATCGCTCACAACCTTGATTCTGCTTCAAGATTTTTCATCATCCTCTCAAGAACTAAATTCATATCTTTCACCTTCTCACACATGAACTAGTTACCCATGATAATCAAACTACTAAAAACCTGATACTTGATTCTACATGATTTTTTTTTTTTTTCCCCAAAACATCATTGTTTGTGAAACTTGATTTCCCCTTAATTTGACTATTCACTGGACATTCAATTATTCATGATACTCGTGTTTTCATTTTCTTGATCTCATTATCATTTTGTCATACTCATAGGCATATAACATCTAGAAATTTCCTTGCATACTATTGTGTACGTACACAGATTGAAAATTTATCATATTCGATTACGTTTATATCATATAAGTTTCAGACTCTACCTTACATTTATTTGAAACGTTTGGACTTGATACTTGATCTTACAGATGCTTTTCCAAGAAAACATCATTGGTTATTACATGAAACTAGATTTTTCCCTTAATTTGACAACACATTGAACATCTAATTATTCATGATACTCGTAAACATTTAATTATTCATGATAACACTTACACTTAATGGTTGTAGTACTTACAAACTTACTTGCATGAACATGCTATCAATTTGCAATCTATGTGAATAATAATTGTTGCACTTAATAGAGGTCATCATGCCTTTTTCAACAGTCGGGAGAGGCCCTACAACCTGCTCCACGACTGGTGGAGGCTATCGAACATACTCAACGATTGGTAGAGGTCACTATGCCTTTCAAACAGTCGGGAGAGGCCCTACAACCTACTCCACGGCTGGTGGAGGCTATCGAACCTGCTCAACAATCGGTGGGATCATAGAAGGACATAAAACTTTAATGTAAGGTAAATTGATGATTCCGGTCCGGAACGTAATCATGAATTTACAGGTGCGTTAAGGTAGTGTGAAATTCTATTAAAGTTTTTGGGTAGGCATCCAGTACGTTTTCAAGGTATCAAAGGTGTGGTGGGTTAGCTGCGGTACACCCTGTATACAAACACTAATGATGCATTGAAAGTGAGACTGGAAGTCGAACCAGGAACAAACTCTGTTTGCTTGTTAGTTCATTTAGTCTTTTATAATCAACCAACTCGTACATTTATTTTAGTGTTACTAGATTCTTATTTTCCTTATTATTCGAGACGAACCTAATCCTTAACTCACACCTATCAAACCCCTTATCTAGATCATTCAAACCACAGTTATCTTAATTTGTACCCAAGCATCCATAACCCTATGTTTTCAATAACTTCGGGACGAAGTTTCTAAAAGTAGGGGATGCTGTGACATCCGTCACTTTTTCATTATATATATATATATATACATATATATTTATATATAATAATAATAATAATAATAATAATGATAATAACTATTATGTTTAAAAAAAAAAAAAAAAAACTAATGTGTTAATCAAGCCCAAAACCTAACTCTAAACCCCCCTTTTCACTCTTTGTAACTTGGAACCCAACAACACAATCCCAGCCCAAGAACAAGGCCCACCAGACACTTCCCCTTCACCCTTTAGACCAGCCCAGTACGCGGCCCATCAGACAGTCTGGCCCAGCTCACACCCCTTGCCCCTCCTCTGTGTTAAAAAAAAAAAAATAAAGGAATGTTGCTGCCCCTGAGGCTCGAACCGGACCACCCCACACACAACACCACGCGTCCCACCACTAAGCTATGCAGCCTTGTTGAATTAAACCCCAAACCTATTTGTATTTATCCCTTATTAATCGCTGTTTCCTTTTCTCCCTTTTCCTCTGCTACTGCTACGCGGGTTCAAACAAAAAGAAAAGAAGCAAACTAGCTGAAATCATGGAATTCTTTTACTGCTCTTGACCAAATAATAATTACGTGACAATATAGTGCACCATCATCGCATATAATCAACTAAATCTTTCCAAATTTGAATGCTAATCACACGTAGTCACATTAATCATGGTCAAACCTTCCATCGAGCAATCCAGGCCCCATCCGTATAAATTGAACCTTGGCATAGCTTAACAACTCGCTCATAACTCTCTCTCAACCTCCAATTCTCTCTATTTCACACTGATTATTATTATCAAGCTCGTCGTTGACTTTTGCTTTGACCCGACGTTTACAATCAATTCAATATTGTAAGTTCGATTATTGATATGGGTTTTCATTATCGGCCTACACACAATGTTTGCCCCATGATTAATTGGGTTAACATTGTGTGATTTAATCAATTGGAAATCTAGGGCTCGATTGGCATAAATTGGGGAAGAACACGATTTTACTTGTATTATTTATTTTAAATACACTGAACCCAAACACAACCACTGGTCTGGACCAAGTGGTTGTGTCTCGTGCATTGTGAACCAGACCACACGAGTTCGAATCCCACCATAAACAACATATTTTTTTTTGTGATCCTTTATATTTATATTTTCCTCATTCTTTTAAAAATCGTTTTAAAATACTAAAACTATTTTATAAATTCTACAAAAATTATCATATGATCTCCAAATGATAAAGTTCATCACCCAATTTTTAGTTTTTCAAAAATAAATTATTTAATATATATTATTAATAATACAATGTTTATTCATTTATATTTATTAAATTCTATAAAAATATCTAAACGATTTTATTAAATCTCACAAAAATTATTCTAAACTTGTACATCCTTAAACATTCCAGAAAATATTTTTATTTCAGAAAAACCGTTTATTTTATATTTTTAATCAATTTTTGTTAGTTTTAATCATAAATAATTCATAATAAATTCATTTTTCAATATTTTTGCACCAAAATTTTATATAAATTATTTCTAACTATCTAGAACTGAAATACAATTTTTAATTCAGAAATTCTTTGATTTTAATATTTTTAGATATTAAAGTCGTATTTTGACAATTTGAAATAATTAGATTAAATACTCTTTTTTCAATAAAATAATTTTATAAAAATTATTTTCATACTTAAAACCTTATGTTGTGATAATATTCAACTTAAAATTTTACCAAGAGACTTTTATTTATTTATTCATTTAATTTCTCATATTTAATAAGCAACTTATTATTAATCAAATACACGTTTATCCCCAATTCGAAGCCCTAGAAATACATATATCCTAGAGTTATTTCCCTTACGCATTATCGATTACTTTAGGTTGATACTTTGAGATAGTTCCAACACATATTTCATTGTCCAAGTTCAATTACAAGCTATTACGTAAACTG
Organism: Ambrosia trifida; assembly: GCA_028751855.1. Taxonomy (NCBI): domain Eukaryota; kingdom Viridiplantae; phylum Streptophyta; class Magnoliopsida; order Asterales; family Asteraceae; genus Ambrosia; species Ambrosia trifida. The sequence continues at coordinate 138,903,859 of CM054125.1, forward strand.
TGAGTATTCCTACCCCTTTTTGCTTTTATACATTTTTGGGGTGTTACATGTACACTATTACAATTTCAAATACAAGTTTACATTTTTACAATACAATTCTAGTACTATGTGCATTGCTTACAACGTGCTTTATGCTTAGACATTACATGTGGATTACATTTGTACTTAGTGAAATCATTAACATGGTACAAGCCGACCTTAACATTGGATAGCGCTATTTGGATTGACAACCCGCCTAGGTTGATTCTCCCCCTTTTTCATCGGAGAATCCGTGGCCAGTGTTAAGTTATCATCCATTTATTGGTTGAGTACACTACAGTTCATACAGTACATTATACAGTCACAGGGTTGATTTCGCTCATTTGTTTGATACATGGTTTACATATTTGCACTGTAGCTTGCACTTGAATTGTATAAATTTTTAACCTACTATATATATCAAATCTAGGAATGCTCACCAACATTTCATATGTTGACCAAACCTATTTTTGTACATGTTTCAGGTGCAGTTTGATCTAGTGCTTTAGCAAGAGACATTTAGTGTTTTATTTCAATCCAATTATTTCAATATTTACATTTCATTAGACAATGTAATTTCCATTTCCATGTAAGACAATTTTGATTATTCAATAATATTTACATTTTAGTACCATGAGCTTTTGAACAATCGTCACTACGTGGCACCTCGATGATTCCGCCATCGGTTGGGGTGTTACACTTATGGTGGAGTTCTAAGTCAAGTGATGGTTAGAGGCTACCCTTATAGAGGGGATATGTTTGAATCCTGATGGCAACCCCAGTTTTCTATTACCGTGCATTTACTCCAGAGAGGCTTACCTTTTGTGTTGTGGATGGTGCAACATCTGTCAAGTGGCAAGTGGCGGGAAATTTTCCGGGGGGGAGCCTTATGCCTACCACCACCCCAGTGTGGAACCGGTTCAGACAACATAGTCTGGGCGTGTGAGTGGGGGCAGGACCTGCAAGAGCGGGTGTGAAGTACTCTGCCACCTCCGAATGAGACCTTCACCTTCCAAAAAAAAGATTTATAAAAATTAAATGACATAAATGAACATATATCACTTTTTTGCTATTATCTACTGATTTAATTAAACTTAACTTGATTATTTTTAAAAGAAAAGTAGACAAGAAAAATAAATAATGACAAAACATGCACACATAAACCAGTTTTGTTCTAAACTAAACATTATCGCTTTTGTTTAACTTCCATTCAATTACTACCTAACGGTTTTGACATATTTCATCACCATCAAATACACGAAAAAAAGATACCTGCGCGCAAAGCTTGGGCGCTTTATGGTGGTCTTGAGCCAAACTCGATCAGACTCGAACTCGAGCTCAATTAACTTGTAAGAGCTCGAGCTCGAACTCGGCTAGATTCGAGCTTTGTTTTCAAAGCTCGAGCTCGGCTCGTTTGTAATTTCTCAAGCTTGAGCTTGGCTCGGGCTCGACTCGTTTAGTATTTATTAGTTAATATGTTATATAAAAATAATATAAATAATAGTTTATTAGGTTCGTAAGGTCGATAAGTGAAGCTCGAGCTCGGGGCTTGTTTACTAAACAACTTAAATGAGTGGCAAATATTATTAAATATTAAAAAAAAAACTAATATTACACTAAGTTCGATAAGGCTCGACGAGCGTAATGAGCTTCATATGCTAGGCTCGAGCTTGATAAATAAACGAGCTTTCTTTTAGGCTCAAGCTCGGCTCGTTTCCAGCTTTTTGCCGAGCCAAGCTCAAGTAGCTTGCGAGCTGCTCAGCTCGTTTGCACCCCTAACAAAAACTAATGAAGTAGGAGATCAAATATAAAATTTGGATTCCTTTTTGTTCTTAAATAGGGTATTTAGGTTCTATCATTTGATATTAGATTGAAAAATTGTTAATTAAAAATAATTTAGACGTATTGTTAACGAATAAATGAAGGTATGGTGGCATATATGCAGGGTCAGGTTTCCCGTATTACAAGGAGAAGTTTACAGAGGTTGATAACGAGAATATGGTAAAAGAAACCGAAGTGGTGGAAGGGGGGTTTCTTGATATCGGATTTACCTTATATAGGATAAGGTTCGAGATCAAAGATAATCCAAACGATGATACAGGCTCATCGTGTCTTCAGAAATTAACGATTGAGTATGACGTTAAGGAAGAATTTGCGGCCAATGCTTCTCTTGTCACGATTGAGCCTCTCCTTGGGATTATGAGTGTTGCAAACAAGCATCTTCTGAAATCTCATATGCTAGGCTCGAGCTTGATAAATAAACGAGCTTTCTTTTAGGCTCAAGCTCGGCTCGTTTCCAGCTTTTTGCCGAGCCGAGCTCAAGTAGCTTGCGAGCTGCTCAGCTCGTTTGCACCCCTAACAAAAACTAATGAAGTAGGAGATCTAATATAAAATTTGGATTCCTTTTTGTTCTTCAATAGGGTATTTAGGTTCTATCATTTGATATTAGATTGAAAAATTGTTAATTAAAAATAATTTAGACGTATTGTTAACGAATAAATGAAGGTATGGTGGCATATATGCAGGGTCAGGTTTCCCGTATTACAAGGAGAAGTTTACAGAGGTTGATAACGAGAATATGGTAAAAGAAACCGAAGTGGTGGAAGGGGGGTTTCTTGATATCGGATTTACCTTATATAGGATAAGGTTCGAGATCAAAGATAATCCAAACGATGATACAGGCTCATCGTGTCTTCAGAAATTAACGATTGAGTATGACGTTAAGGAAGAATTTGCGGCCAATGCTTCTCTTGTCACGATTGAGCCTCTCCTTGGGATTATGAGTGTTGCAAACAAGCATCTTCTGAAATCTAATTAGCATGGACAACTATTGTATACCAGTGCTGATAAGAATAAATACGGATTATGCCAGTGCCTTTAGCGCCTTAGCGGTACAAGTGAACCAATGGTATTTGGAGAAGAATGACTTAGAAAATTAATGATTTACTAAAGTTTTTGTTGTACCATGAAGACCCGTTTGTATACATCTAGTTGGATGTTGGATGGGTAGTATACTAGGTTAATTGTTAAGTTAACATTACAAACAAAGGGATGAATAAAAAAATAAATAAAAACTGCAATATGTACCCTTCAAACAAGTATGATACCCTTTGAAAAGTGCATTGGTTCATGTGTTTTTTTGCCAATGTTCCATATGGTAACCATCGTGGGAGTCACCAAACATATACATAAGACTTTAGGAGAAGGCGCACATTAGTTATTTCTATTTTGGTGTTTTATTATGTGAGAGTTTTAGAATGAACCAAACTGCGTTCAAACAGAGTTAAAATGAACAAAATTTCAATACTCGAAGTTGTGTGGTTGTTACAACCAAACCTTTGAAACTTTGGCAAAATATTGATGGAACTTATCTCATATTTGTAAATGAACAAAACTTGAAGTGGTTTACAAGGGGTGAGCACGCTTTAGATATTGTTTTTCTTAAAAAGCAGACACAGGTGGAGACTCTAAAGGGTGTTCACACACGCCTGCACATGTTCGCAAGAGGCAGAAGTTAAGGTGCCTGCGCGTAAAGCTTGGGCGCTCTATGGCGGTCTTGAGCTAGGAAAGCTCGCCGTTGGAAAAAACCTTAAAGCAGTTGATGTGGTTGAAGGCGATGGTGGGCCTGGTACCATTCTCAAGCTCACCCTTAAGCCCGGTACGGATGTCTCATTCTCTCATCATATAAAAATATTGATAAATCTTAACAAAAACTATGGGTGCAAACGAGCCGAGCCCGAGCTTGATTAACTTATAAGAGCACGAGCTCGAACTCGGCTTGATTCGAGCTTTGTTTTCAAAGCTCGAGCTCGGCTCGTTTGTAATTTCTCAAGCTCGAGCTCGGCTCGGGCTCGACTCGTTTAGTATTTATTAGTTAATATGTTAAATAAAAACAATATAAATAATAGTTCATTTAGGCTCGTAAGGTCGATAAGTGAAGCTCGAGCTCGGAGCTCGTTTACTAAACAACTTAAATGAGTGGTAAATATTATTAAATATTAAAAAAAAACTAATATTACACTAGGTTCGATAAGGCTCGACGAGCGTAACGAGCTTCATATGCGAGGCTCGAGCTCGATAAATAAACGAGCTTTGTTTTAGGCTCAAGCTCGGCTCGTTTCCAGCTTTTTGCCGAGCCTAGCTCAAGTAGCTCGCGAGCTGCTCAGCTCGTTTGCATCCCTAACAAAAACTAAGGAAATAGGAGATCTAACATAAAATTTGGATTCCTTTTTGTTCTTCAATAGGGTATTTAGGTTCTATCATTTGATATTAGATTGAAAAATTGTTAATTAAAAATAATTTAGACGTATTGTTAACGAATAAATGAAGGTATGGTGGCATATATTGTAACACCCCAACCGATGGCGGAAACATCGGGGTGCCACGTAGTGACGATTGCTCAATAGCTCATGGCGACTAATAAATGTATTGATATATCAATTAATTAAATTACAAACATTTACAGATAAATCAAATAGGTTCCAACAACCATAACAAGTTTAATTTAATTAAATCTAAGGCTTCAGCTCCTATGTGATCCACAAGTAATGTTAACTTCCAAGCAACTGAATACCTGAAACATGTTAAGTTTGGAAAATGGAATGGGTCAACTATAAAGTTGGTGAGAGTACATAAGTTTTTGTCAAAACGAAGTATAGTACCAAAAAGTGTAAGCATACAATTCTGTGTCAATATGTAACAACTAGGGCATACATGTGAAAACAAAACTACAGCAAACTGGGGCATAATCAACCCTATGTTGACAAAGTGTAAAGGTCCATCCCATAGACATGGTTCACCTAAGTTTAAGTTGCAGTTCCAATCACCCGCGCTCCCCATAAACATGGTCAACGAATCTAGGTGGGATTGTCAATCCAATAGATCTATCATTGTTACCGTTGGCTTGATCAAAGTTAATGATTATGCAAGTATTAGTTGAGTTTACTTAGCAAGTTTAAGACACATAGCACAAAGAATCACACAAGACACATAGTTGAATTGCATAAGTTTAAAGAATAGTGTTTAACATGTTTCACCCCGAAAAGCATTGAAAAACTGTAAAAGAGTGGGGATATGTAAACTCACCTGAAGCAAGCAAATAAGTATCCACAACGCAACGAACAGCTAGAAATATGATTCACAAGAAATCAACCTAGATGATGCAAACAAAGCCTAAGAAAACACGTTTTAAAAGTCTACGGTTTCCTAGATCGGGCGATAACGGTTTCATAGTTTTGGGACACAGATCTAAGTATTTGATTTTGTGGAACAAACGCTAAGAAATAATATGTGGTTAAAAACATGATGAGATTTATGGATAAAATTAATTAAGTAATAGGTTTATAAAAGTTTACTTAAAATAATAAGTTAAAAATACAAAATATGTTTTATTACTAAATCTGATATATATTTATTTATTAAAAACTTCACAGATCCTAGTTTTGCATATGGAATTAGAGATTTAACATAACTTTCAATATATCATATGGTTATATATAATGTTAGAACTTAAAATTTTATATTAAAAATAATATTCCAAAAACGGTTTACCCGAGGTTCGAACATGGGTCTGAACACAATTAGTAACCCAACTAAACAAAGTGATATACTGTTTAGTTTGGATTTTTATTTGAAAAAGAACTTTAAAAGTTTGCTTGTTTTACATCATCTTCTCCAAAAAGCATTACCCAACTAAACCAGCCATTAACCAACAAAAGCTACTTGATTTCAAATTATGGTTTCTATAAAACGACTAAATACAAAGATTAATTGCATCGATACATACCAGACGCAATGGAAACGATGAGCAACAGAATAGAAGCATCAAAATCGGTTCGGTTCCCGGCGACTAGCAGCCACGAAGAACAGCTAAGAATGGTTCGGATTCTGGCGAACGAACCGTGATGAAACAGAAAAATTGATGCGGGTTTGGTTCGCAATCCAGAAATAGAGGCCCGGCATCGTTAGGTTTGATTCCGGAGATTTGCGCGAAAAAAAAAAAAGCAAAGGGTTATTAATGCGGCAACGAGGGAACAATATTTTGGCGACGAACAGAGGAAGTTGATGAATAACAGCGGGTATGAGAGGTGATGCGAATCAGACCAGGAGGGTATGTCCAATTTATAGCTAGATTGAAGATAATGCTTGAATTCAAATTTTGTAAAAGATTTGGTTGAGTCGGTTATTATTTTACTAATTGACCGAGATAAACAGAGCCTTATCTCGACTTAACGAATGAATAGGTCGGTTTTGGTTAAGACTACCATGAATCAGAAAACAAAATTTATACACATCGCATATCATGGATCGAATTTTGAGTGATTTAAAAAAAATGAAATGGGATAGGTATAGTTATAACGGGTACTAGATTTTATTTAATGGGACTTGGACTTGGTTAAGTGGGATGGATACTAGGCTCATAAAAAAAATATATCTATTTAAGAATTGGAAAAAAAAAACGTATTTGTTTATTGATTTTTTTTTTGTTATACTTGTTTTTATAAAAAGCCCATTAAATTTATAAAATAAACTCTATAATTTTATTTATTAATGACTAATATGTTTATATTAATATTTATAGAATTTTTTTTTTTTTTGAATATCATATTTATTTATTTATACAAAGATGACATTTGATAAACACGAATAATAGGAAACAAATAGAATTTTGTTTAATAACTTGAGAATTGCGTCGAATGAAATATATGGGAAAAATACGCAAGGTTACATATATGCAGGGTCAAGTTTCCCGTATTACAAGGAGAAGTTTACAAAGGTTGATAACGAGAATATGGTAAAAGAAACCGAAGTGGTGGAAGGGGGGGTTTCTTGATATCGGATTTACCTTTTATAGGATAAGGTTCGAGATCAAAGATAATCCGAACGATGATACAAGCTCATCATGTCTTCAGAAGTTAACGATTGAGTATGACGTTAAGGAAGAGTTTGCGGCTAATGCTTCTCTTGTCACGATTGAACCTCCCCTTGGGATTATGAGTGTTGCAAACGAGCATCTTTTGAAGTCTAATTAACATGGACAACTATTGTATACCAGTGCTGATAAGAATAAATACGGATTATGCCAGTGCCTTTAGCGCCTTAGCGGTACAAGTGAACCAATGGTATTTGGAGAAGAATGACTTAGAAAATTAATGATTTACTAAAGTTTTTGTTGTACCATGAAGACCCGTTTGTATACTTCTAGTTGGATGTTGGATGGGTAGTATACTAGGTTAATTGTTAAGTTAACATTACAAACAAAGGGATGAATAAAAAAATAAAAACTGCAATATGTACCCTTCAAACAAGTATGATACCCTTTGAAAAGGGCATTGGTTCATGTTTTTTTTTGCCAATGTTCCATATGGTAACCATCGTGGGAGTCACCAAACATATACATAAGACTTTAGGAGTAGGCGCGCATTAGTTATTTCTAATTTGGTGTTTTATTATGTGAGAGTTTTAGAATGAACCAAACTGCGTTCAAACAGAGTTAAAATGAACAGAATTTCAATACTCGAAGTTGTGTGGTTGTTACAACCAAACGTTTGAAACTTTGGCAAAATATTGATGGAACTTATCTCATATTTGTAAATGAACAAAACTTGAAGTGGTTTACAAGGGGTGAGCACGCTTTAGATATTGTTTTTTTTTTTAAAAAGCAGACACAGGTGGAGACTCTAAAGGGTGTCCACACACGCCTGCACATGTTCGCAACCCCCCCCCCCCCCCCCCCCCAACCTTCTCGCGCATGATAATATAGTCCTGAAATCCACCCATTGCTCACTTTGTGGGATTCGAACCCATACCACTTTAGTGAGGATATACACCTGATGCCACTAGGCAAAGAGGCCATCGACACACCAAAAAAAAGTCAATATATGTGGTGTGTGGTCTATTGTTCCATATAAGACCATGGGGTGTGGGAACGGGGAAGGGGTCGGGGAGCCTATGTGGCATCCATCCCCGTCGGTGAACACCGCACCCCCCGTCCCTATTTCGGTGATAACGGTGTAATCTCCCCGTCTGCCCCATTCTCCTTTTTTCTCCCTTTTCTCCTGTAACACCCCAACCGATGGCGGAATCATCGAGGTGTCACGTAGTGACGATTGTTCAAAAGCACATGGTACTTAAATGTAAATATTATTAAATAAACCCAAAAATTGTCTTACAAGGAAATGGAGAATACAAGGTCTTAAATGAAATATAAATAATGAAATAACTGCATAATAAAGCGCTAAAAGTTTCTTGATCAAACTGCACCTGAAACATGTACAAAAATAGGTTTGGTCAACATAAGAAATGTTGGTGAGCATTCCTAGTTTTGATATATATAGTAGGTTAAAAGTTATATAATTCAAGTGCAAGCTACAGTGCAATTATGTAAAACTATGTATCATACAAATGAGCGAAATCAACCCTGTGACTGTATAATGTACTGTATGAACTGTAGTGTACTCATCCAATAAATGGGTGATAACTTAACAATGGCCACGGATTCTCCGATGAAAAAGGGGGAGAATCAATCTAGGCGGGTTGTCAATCCAAATAGCGCTATCCAATGTTAAGGTCGGCTTGTACCATGTTAATGATTTCACTAAGTACAAATGTAATCCACATGTATTGTCTAAGCATAAAGCACGTTGTAAGCAATGCACATAGTACTAGAATTGTATTGTAAAAATGTAAACTTGTATTTGAAATTGTAATAGTGTACATGTAACACTCCAAAAATGTATAAAAGCAAAAAGGGGATAGGAATACTCACTGTCTATGTAAGCTTGAAATTGAACGGGACAACGTGATATGCGTTGGAAATATTCCAAAGAATCAACCTAAATAATTGATAATGTGTAAGGAATAACTCTAGGGTACATGAAATTCTAGGGTTTCGAATTGGGGATAAACGTTTATTTGATTAATAAATAAATTGTTTATTAAAATATAAGAAATTTAATAAATAAATAAATAAAAGTCTTTTTGTAAAATTTTAAGTTAAACATTGTCACAACATAAGATTTTGGTTATGAAAATAATTTTTATAAAATTGTTTTCCTGAAAATAGAATATTTTCTTTAATTATTTCAAATTGTCAAAATATGACTTTAATATCTAAAAATATTAAAATTAAAGAATTTCTGAATTAAAAATTGTATTTCAGTTCTAGATAGTTAGAAATAATTTATATAAAATTTTGGTGTAAAAATATTGAAAAATGAATTTATTATGATTTATTTATGATTAAAACTAACAAAAATTAATTAAAAATATAAAATAAACAGTTTTTCTGAAATAAAAATATTTTCTGGAATGTTTAAGAATATACAAGTCTAGGATAATTTTTGTGAGAATTAACAAAATCGTTTAGATATTTTTATAGAATTTAATAAATATAAATGAATAAACTTGTATTATTAATAATATATCTTAAATAAATTATTTTTGAAAAACTAAAAATTGGGTAATGAACTTTATCATTTGGAGATCATATGATAATTTTTGTAGAATTTATAAAGCACTTTTAGTATTTAAAACTGATTTAAAAAATTTAATGTATTAAATATATATATAAAAGTGGCAAAAAAAATACTTGTTGGTTATGGGAATCGAACCCGGGCCTCTGGCCGGTTCGGGTTTTATCACAAGCGTGGCCACCAACTGAGCCACACCCTGAGAACGGAATATATTGGATTGAAATTGTATATATAGGTTTAAAGGTGTGAATGGTTTAAATGAAAAGAAAAGAAAAAATAAATGGGTGTGTGGGATTCGAACCTGGCCACAAGGCCGGTTCGTTTCCTCTCTTTCACACGCGTGCATACCAGCTGGTCTATACCAGCTGGTTGTTTATTTATGGATTGAAAATAATTATATACAATAACAGATTTAAGTGTTCTTCCCCAATTCTTATTATTTCGAACCCTAATCATCAAATCAACATAATTGGTGATCATTAGCCCCTGAATCTTTGGGGCTAATGATCACAAAGTGCCGAAGATTATATCCCACAAAAAAAGAGAGCTTACCAACCCGTAAGCGGGTCTGCGAGTCCGAACAAGAAACGCCAAAAAAAACGATTCGATCGGCTTCAATAATAGAATTAAAACAGAAATTGGATGTAGGGAAGTGATTATCGGTGCTCTGAGATGATGTGGGTACGTTCAATTTATAGCATAAGGGTTGGTTTGAAGATTTGGCAAGTTATTAACTCGATTTTGAAGATGACGCGGCAATGGTTCTAAATTGGGAAGTTTTGACTGAATAAATTCGTGCAAATGATGCGACTTTGGTCAATCAATCACTACCTTTCCATAATCTGATCAATTAACGCGTTTAGGTGTTTGATTGAAGATGAAATCACGCGACAGTTGACTTTTAAAAGTCAACTGTTCAGTTTTTCCAAGTTGTATATAATTATAAAGGTATGTTTCAAAACAAATATCATGGTGTAGCCTAGTGGTTTGTAAATGTGTTGAAATGGCTTGGGACGCGGGTTCGAACCCCGTCCCAAGCATTTATTTTTTGGCATTAAATCGACGCGTTTGGAGTTGTTCTAGGCTTATAGCATGAATATATGTACTAGAAAATGTAATAGAAAATTTTTTAAAACATTCGAAAATGATGAAAAATGTAACGCTTCATTAATTGCGGTATAACGTACATATAATTATAAAAAGAATACAAAGAAAGTGACGGATGTCACATCTCCTTTTTTTTCTGATTAATTAAACGTTGTGGAAAGAGAGAGAGGGGTTTAAGAGAGAGAGAGAGGAGCCGGAGGGGGAGGGTGACCGGCGACGGGGCCAATATCCGGCACCGGATCTGTTAACTCAGGAAGATGTTTATGTGTGTGTGGCTGGTTTGAGAGAGAGAGAGAGAGAGAGAGAGAGAGAGAGAGAGAGAGTGAGAGTGATATTTGAAGCTTTGGAGAAATGGGTTTTTGAAGAAGATGGGATGGGTTTGTTGGAAGATGTGGCATGTGGGTGTGTGGGGTATGTATGTGTATGAGTATATCACCGTATCTTTTTTTATTTTTTTTTTATTTTTGCATTTAAATAATGGAAGAAGAAGGGGGAACCATTTCCCTTAGAGTACTCGGAGTGGGGGGGGGGGGGGGGGGAAAGGGGCGGGAAAGGCAATGAGGGGGGGGGGGGGGGACACCACCGCCAGGGTGGCGTGGAGAGGGGTAGGAAGGAGAGGGCGGGGGCATTTCCCTTGGCGTGGGGCATTTTGGTGGGTGAGGTGGCACCATTTGATTGGCCAGCTTTTTTTTTTAAAAAATTTTAACACAATATAATATTATTTCTCCCCCCTTCCACTCCCCACAATTTTTCCCCCCACATGGGTCCCACAAATGCCACATGGCGTTTCATCCCCCTCTTTCCCCCCCTCCCACTCCGAGTAGTCTTAGAAGGGAGAGGGGAATTGGGGACATGACGTGGCGCTGATGTGAATAAGGGGGAGAAAAGGGGGTAGGGTACCACACCTCATAGCCTAATGCATTTTTAGCGGTATAGAGCCCAAAATAACAAAATAGTGTTTCAGCGAAATAAGTGGTGTATCCCCATCTCTACATTTACAATTTGACGACTTGAAGAGTTATTTTAATTTAACAAGTACGTGAAATAATAGACATTCCATTCGTTATAGTAACTCACTGCACTGTTTTACAACAACAATAACATTCGATGGTGATTGCAAACACAAAGCTTGTATGATTACATAACATCTGCCTCAAGCCAGTATTATTGAAAAAGTATACACGGACAAAACAAAATACCCAATTGTAAAGTCATGTGACAAAAATCTGAGTTTTGAATAAAGACTTTTTTTTTTTTTTTTTTGCTAATATTATTATTGAAAAAATGGTAGCACATAAAAGTTAACTGAATCATTATCTGCATTGGAGGTGTACAACTTTTTCTTTCTTTTTTTTTTTTTTTAATAAACTGAAGCGGGTTGGTGCAAAAAAAGTATAAAGTTGTTTTTTTTTTAAGTTAAGCAGATTGTACTTTCATTCTCGGACAAAGAAAATTACATCAAGATAACGGGCAAGCGGGCAACAGGCTGCGCCGCCACCCCTTTCTGAATAACAAAGTTGTTTGTAAAAAAAAAAAACGGTTTGTTATAAACCGATTTAGGATGGAAAACATTTAAACCTATCAAATCGATTGAGTTCAGGTTCAAACCGGTTTAGGACAAAAACCCGGTTTCCTTTTTTTTTTACGTATTTTTCAAATCGGGTCAGGTCCAAACCGATTTCAAGGAACATGAAAAAAAAAACGGTTTGTTATAACTGGCAGTTTGGTTCAGGTCCAAACCGGATTCAGCCAAACCAGTCCTTTTTTGGTAAAGTGGGTCGGGCCCAAACCTTTTTTTCACCTCTTAAGGCTCTAATGACTTATCTGCATCGTACCCATGGGCCACACAATATTAAACAAAACGAAAAAAAGCCCAAAGCCCAAAAAAAAAAGAGAAAATATACCATACATCTCTTTAACATTTCTTACTTTAGACGCGCCCATCATCATCCACCGTTGATTCTAAATCCAACGGCCACCACACATCACAACTTATCTCACAACAAACTACAAAAATATATAAATAATTAAATACCAAAACCAGAAGATGATGAACACCATTTCTTCTCCTTCTTCTTCTCTTCACATAATTATCCCACAAATTAACACAACCCCACCTCTATAAACACCCAATTCACCAACCCCTTTTAATCTTATGTAATTTTCCAAGAAAAACAAACAGATCTCTGTTTTTTTCTTTATAAACTTGTAACCTGACCATATAATTTATAAAAAAATTGTTCTTTTTTTAAAGAAATTGATGGAGAAGATGGAAAAAAGAGAGATTAAAGAAGAGGAAAACACAAGAGATTTGTTATTACAGTGGGGGAATAAGAAGAGATTGAGATGTGTTACAGCTGCTGACTCATCATCCTCTGTTTCTGGTCGCCGGAGAATTCGCCGGAAAATTAACTCTCCATTTGTTAATTTTAGCTTTCATAATAATAATAATAATAATAATAATAATAATAATAATAATAATAATAATAATAATAATAATAATAATAATAATAATATTAATCGAGACCCTTCTGTTCCACTACAACCCACACGTCTCACAAGGTAATAATAATAATAATAATAATAATAATAATAATAATAATAATAATAATAATAATAATAATAATAATAATAATAATATAACTATATAAGTTTATAAACCGGAAATTTTATAAATCTTAATTTATCACCTGTAACTGTAACAAATAATAATCTTGAAAAAAAAAAGTTTATAAACAATTGTTATTTTGTTATATTATTGTGTTTGAAATATGGAATCATCCAAAAACTACTTCAATTTTACAATTGAAAAAAAAAAAAACCCAAATTTGACTTAAATTTTGGTCAAAATTGAAAATATTTCAAAATTGGGTAGGAATTAGATGCGAATTTGCATCAAGATGTTTAATTTATTAAAATTAAGCAACTGAATTGTCCAAAAACCACTTCAATTTCACAAATAAAACTAAAAAACAAAAATCCCCAAATTCGTCTAAAAAGTAAAAAATCAGTATAAAATTTAATATTAATTAAAATAATGTCAAAATTGGGTAGAAATAAGATGTGGGTTATCATCAAAATGTTTAATTTGTTGAAATTATTAACATATTGTAGGCACTCAGAGGCAGGGATAGGTTTTAGACCGGAAAATAACCGGAAATTTTCGTCGAATCAAGAGGATAAGCAGAGGGTGTGTGGTGGTGAGGTGATGGAGCAAAGTGGTGAAAGGAAGTTTGTATGGCCAAAATTGTATATAGCATTATCAAGCAAAGAGAAAGAAGAAGATTTTATGGCTATGAAAGGTTGTAAGCCTTCTCATAGGCCTAAGAAGAGGGCTAAGATCATCCAAAGAACTATACTTGTAAGTCTTATGATGATTTGTTTTCTCTTTGTTATGTTTCTTCATGCATGAAACACACACTTGTATGTGATAATGTTTTAAAATTGGTTCAAACCGTCCGGTATAACCAGTTGAACCAACTCCTACACCTGGTTAAACCGTCTGATATAACTGTCCGGTATAACCAGTTGAACCACCTCCTACACCTGGTTAAACTGTCTGATATAACCGGTTGAACTACTTCTGAGTCTAACCTGGTGCGGTATGAAAACCGGTTTTTAAAACATTCTCATTTGTGTGTTTGTCTCAAATATGGGAAGATTTTTAAGTTTTTAGTGTTCTACACCTAAAATTTTTAATAACAAGGTACAACTTTTGATGCAAGATGTACAAGTGGTTAATGCATGGTTTTGGTGGTTTTTAGATATTTGTGGAAAAAGAATTTACCCTGAAAATGGGTTCATGTTATTTTCTTAGTCCACAAATCTTTTTGGCTTTTTAATATTTTCTTTACATTTTTTTATGGAAACCTTTGGCCTTTTTCTTCAGTTCTACAATAAATTAGCACAAATTACTAATTTTTATGCAAGTGGTACAAGTTTTTACAGCAATAATGTGATCTTTTAGCCTTTTGTGGAAAAAGATTCTATCTTGTAGATGGGTTTGTTTTCTTAACATAGATTTTGGAGGTTTTGTTTGACCATTTGCGATATGTTTCATGCTTTGGTCCCCATGATTTGCAACAGTTATAACCATTTAAAGTTATTAAAAAACCTTACATTACTACATGTGAATTTTAACCATTTGTGGGTCTACTTTCTTTAACTCTTATTCTTAAGAGTATCCACGGTCCGGAATGAGCAGACGGACCAAGATTCATGTTTTCCCCATTGTAGGGGTTTCGTTTGTTGGGCAAGGTCCGCTCAAGCGGACCAGTCTATTGGGGTGGGGCCCAACGTTGTACTTTATATTATAATTTTTTTTTTTTTTTGTGGGTATAAATTAAATAAAAGGAAAAATATGTGATGATGTGGAGGTTTTGAATGGTTTATGGTTTGAGGAAAAAAGTGGATTGTGGTTTGAAATGATGTGGCATGACGACGTGGCGGTTTGTAGTCGTTTATTGTGGTGTGCATTGTGGGTGCTCTAACAACCATTAATTGACCATTAAATTTTCCAAATATGTGTATTTTGAATGTTTTGGTGCAAATGCATGTAGTAATTGTTTGGAAATTTGACCATTTGTAAAAAAAGACTATTTCTTTTAAATTGGTTATTTTCTTTATTTTTAAATAACCACATGTACTTTTACTAATTTGTCCCTTGCTATTATTGTAATGGGTGTATGGAGCAGTTGGTGAGTCCAGGGGCATGGTTGACCGATATGTGCCAAGAGAGATATGAGGTCAGAGAAAAAAAGAGCACCAAGAAGGTATTTTCTATTATTATTCTTGATTAAATTTCCATCTTTAATTTAAAAAAAAAAAAAAAAAAAACTAAATGTGTTTATGTTTGCTTATAAATGTGTGTCTTATAAATTGAATGCAGAGACCAACAGGATTGAAGGCCATGGGAAGCATGGACAGTGATTCAGAATGATTATGTGTGTACTCTCTGTCATGCTTTTGTGGACAATTTTTTTTGTATATTTTCTATTTTAATTATTAATCTCAAATTGAATCTACTATGTTCATTTCTTTAGTTGTCCTAAATCCTAAATATCATCAAATCACCATATTGGATTGTGATGTATTGGCTCGATCTAAGCTCGAACCATTGTGTTACATGTGTTTGAGAACTCGACCTAAAACTGATTCGAAACAAATGTATCTAAATAGAAAACCGTTGCGTTTAAATTGCATGTACCTAAGGTAAATTTTGTTGTTATTCTATTACTACGCTAACGGGTAGATTAAGTGGCAGTGTGCACCTTTATATAGATGAATTAGTTAACAAGATTAAACTTGATGTTGAAGAAATTAACGATAGAAGATGGAAATTAGTAAATAGAGTGATGGTATGATTGATCTAGTACGGATGTGGAATTCATAAAAACCAATGTTTTGAAACCTGAACCGGCAGTTGCACCCTTAGACGGTCTGGTTCATAGTGTTGTACCCATTCAACATGTGGTTGACCGAGTAGAACGGTGGCCACTGGCTATACTGGGAATTCGGTGAAAAATAGCTGTTGTGCTAGCTAAAAAGCCCTATATCAACGAAGTTCTCCCAGCCCCCATCGAACTAGATCTCCTTCTTCAATCGAACTACCACGGGTCTTTGATGAAATCGAAGCTTCTTTTTCCTCGATGATGATTGAAGTAGAAAAGGTCGAAGTTAAGAAAAACTTAAAAGAAAGATGGAAATGAAGGAGATTGAAATGCTAAGATAAACTCATATAAGGGTTTGAGATAGGATGCATTTGGGCTTCTACAAGGAAAATGAAATTTAATTGGAAATGACCCATCTTTTTATATTGACCAATTCTTTTAGAATGAGCTATATGATCTATACAACCAATAAAAATTTGGTTAAGTCAACTAGTAGGCAATGTCATAAAAATAAATAATTGAGTATTATTATAATTTGAGAAGTTTCTATTTAAAACTAATGATTTTTTATATTTATAAAATAAATACTTTATCATTTGGTTCTTAAATCCAGTCCGACCAGTAAGACATTCAGTTTGCTATCCGGTCTGGCTATAAAAACATTATAAAAACAATCGAGGACACTATTTATATCTAACGGATATAAAACTATCTTAAGGGAGTTTATAAACATTATTTCTTAGAATTATACACAAGTACATATATACACACATAAACATATATAAAGTTTAATTGCAATATCCACATAATTATCTACATAATTGAGACAACGAATTGGTCTAGAAACTTTCATAGTGTCCACCATACGTGATTTGAGCCTTGACCAAAGGAACTCCTCTCATTGTTGACATTGCTTCATTTGCTTTTTGCACCACTTGCTTTATTCTCTGACCATACATCCATATTTAATTCCAAAACTCTATATAAATTGAATATCGAAGAGCAAGCAAGCGAGCTAAACCAACTACAAATCAAGCTCGAGCTCTAATAATACGGATAAAGCTGGCTCGACTCGTAATCTTCAATTTGAGCTAGAAACTGAGCTCATATTCAACTCGAGCCAGCTCATGAATTGGTGAGCTGACTCTTTTAGTTTTGATGATTTTGTATGTTACTTTTTATACACAATTCTCAAATAACAAGTTAACAAAGAGCTTAAAGTTACAAGAGTTTCATAAAAACATAGTAAGCAAACTATCAAAATGCAATATATATATATATATATATATATATATATATATATATGAAAATTTATCAATGTAAAAGTGAGCTATCGCCGGCTAGCATATTTATACAAGCCAACCAACTCGAGCCAAATCAACTTGAGCTGAATTACGAGCGAGTTTCAAGTCACGAGTTATTTATAAAACGTGGTTGCGCAGCTTGTTGTCCGCCTACATGTTATTCTTATGTATTTTGCCACTTTTGTTGAAATGAAAATTTAGGTCCTGACACCGGACCGGGTTTTTTCACAATTTTCTTTGAATAATAAATGGAAAGCATGTAAGTAATTTAATTATTAATTATGTAAAAAAAAAAATAAAGTGACCAAACCTTGTTTTCTGGATAGATCTGAATCCTAAGCTTTTGGTTTTGTAGTTTGTGTCTTCTGCCACTTCCACATATTATGACACAAATGGTAGCTGCAGTCATGCCAACAGAACATAAAGCACCAATCCCACTTAAACCCCACTTCCAAATATTCACTCTTTGGTTACTTTCTTTCCAACCAACCACTTCTTTCTTGATCATCTTTGATGGTGAAGAACAATCTACCTCATGATCATCATGTTGAAATGGAGCCGTTTCAACATGTGACAAATTGAATTCTTGAGAACTCAGTCTCGGAGAATCCATTTTCATTTCGACAAATTGGTTTTCTTTTTTTAAGAAAACATGAAAAATCGGATCTTGATTTAAGTCTATCCCACGCTCAGACTCACATGAAGTTTCCTTATCCTCGATCAAAATCGGGAGTTTGATGATTTCTTTGACTTCTTCTTCATGATCCAATTTCTTTTCAAATATCGGTTCATCTACGGCGTAATCTTGATACGTCTTCGTGGAATCGAAGTAATTCGATTCATAAAATTTTGTGGGACTTGTGACATATTTTCTTGAGAAGAACTTCTCACCACCATCATCATGGACTTCAAGTAGTCCATCATTAGGAATATTCACCCACTCTTCATCATCAAGATCCATCTTTTTTTCATCAAAGGTGAAGTTTTCTTAGATTCAAGGGAATCTAAATAAAAAGGATGGGAAATTGATGAATTCTTTGAATTATTGTAGGTGATTTAGTGGTGTGGGGAACTTACATTTGGAGAATGGTCACCTCAAAATATGTCCTATTGTTGTAACATATATGATGAATTATTAATGGATGGTGTAGATGATATATTAGAATTTGGGGTGGTCCATGGGCCTACATGATGTGTACCTAATTCATTTGAACATGGTTTTATATAGATATTTTAATGGTATTTTTCTAGAAGAGTGACTTATAAAATTTTTAGTCACCTTCAATAAACTTTATGGGTATTAACTGTCGCTTTAGAATTTAGATACCTAAAGTAATATATGGTTATGAACGTAATGTAATATTGTATAAATGGCAAATTTTATGTATAGTTTGCTGAACTCGTAAAATATCACTTTTTTTTAATAAGATTAGTTTCACGTTGGTGGTCCTTGTTTTGAGGACGTCCCTGTTTTGTTAATGAAATTTAAATTTAAAAAAAAAAATAAAGTTTTCAATGCATAACTTATAATACTTTAAAACATAATTTATACACAAGTGTTTCATTTTCAACTTGTGAGCACCCAAAGTCACATCTTAATAGGTGTAATATCTTATCCATACTTTATTGTTTAATATTGCAACTTAACTGCCATGATTTTTTTTTTAAAGTCCAACAAAATCTTTATTCATAAATCTTCATGTTAATAAAAAGTTAATCAAGGAGAAAAATTCATACAGTCACCAATATATTAACCATCAGTACTCCAAACTTAAAAAAGAAAAATTACACCATCCATCCCACTTTAAGCCGCCTACTTTCGCACGATTTTTTAACCAAAGATAACCAAAAGTCTTTATGTCCTCCTTAAGTCTAGTCACGCTCGGATGCTTCCCATTGAAAATCGAATCGTTAAGGCACTTCCAAATGCTCCAAACCGTAGTTTGCATCACCAAGGACTTGCCATAGGTCTAAGATGGTAATCTACAAATCAGTGTATTGGTTGTTGATTCATATATCGGTTGTTGCAGTCTACTATACTATTAATGTTAAAAGTATTTAGTGATAACATCTAGAACATTTAATGCACGTTGACTAGTTATGGATGTTGTTCGCGTTTAGAGTGACATGGATTTAGAGTGGTGAACTTTAATCATGCTCACGTTTGGAACGAATTGGCCTAGAGTGGCGTGATCCGGCAATGTTTGTGCCCAAACTGACTTGGTACATGGTGGTGTCCTTTGACCTTGGGCAGTATTCGTGCTCAGAGTGGCTTGACTTGACCTGTTGGATAGACTCGAGACTTAGGTGATGTTTGTTTTTTGCCCATAAATACTTCTAACCTCTTTTGTCTGCGTCGCACAGACGTGGACAAACGTTTGAGGTCTGCAGATTGTTTGTTTTTTGGAAGACATATCCATAAAAAAAACTCTGTCCGTACTCTTTTCCGCACAGACATAGTTCTACATCTTCAAACCTATAAAAACTAGTACAAATGCCCGCACGTTGCCGCGGGTAGTTATGTTTTTTAGGTGCACTTTGCCTGGCGGGTTTTCTATAATATATTTTTAATTGTTCAAAGAACTACAGGATGATGAAACTTGTTTACAAAAGAAAAAAACTCAATACTTGAGGCAGTAAACAAATAGCCGCAATATTTATGCCATGCATTTGATGTGTTCATCTAAAAAAAGTGCACACGTTAACTGTATCTATTTCGTCTAAAAAATGATTAAAAATGGAAAGCTCTAAAACCAAATAAATGCCTTAAGACAATGAAACACTAAAGTCTCAAAGAGGACCATATCTTCACAAATTTTAGTTGTTTTAAATATATATATATATATATGAACTTGGACATATCCTTTGAAATAAATCCAACTTGCGATGCATGCACACCAAACAAATTAAATCCAACAAGAGCATCCAAATCAAAAGTGAGTAGAAAATCAAAAAATAAGTAATTACACAAACAAGAAAAAACGAATTTGGATTTTACAAAACCTAACATGAGCACCAAAAAATATGATTTCTACAAAATCTACTAATTTACCATGGCGCACAAGCGGAGTTAGAGCATAGGAGAGAATAACTCAGAATTCTGAATCAAAGGTGTATGGCATGTATGTTGAAACTTAAGAGACAACCCTCCTTTTATAATGGATATTGAATGGGTGATTAAATGGCATACTTATTGAAGGCCAATGAATTTGTAAATTGATTGTGCATACATGGGGTGTGATGAGTGTTTATGAATGGGAGTTACATGTTAAGAAGGTATAAAGTGTGCATTAAACAATTATGCAATTGGCATTATAAGTTGTACATGGGGGCAAAAATGGAAGAAAATGACAAAAAAATATAAATTTGTAAAGAGGCTTTTGATATGCCATCTTAAAATTAAAGTGAAATTACCTTTAAGGACATGCTTCCTCCTTAATAGAGATAATAGAGATAAAACTTACATCCCTATGCATCGTACTCTCATTTCAAACCTTATTCTGAAACAATAGTAGGGGCTAGCATTTCGATATAAAATACCAAAAAAAAATGATGCCAGTCAATTTTCGATATCGGTACAAAATTTTGACAAAAATCAGTATTGAAATCTGTTCGATACAGTATTATACGAGCTCATCCCTAAGCAAATAAACAATAGTCATGACTCATGAGTCATGAGAAGTTTCATTTCCTTGTTTGCTACTTCTTGAAATTCATAAGGGCCAATTTTAGAAAGTAGGATAAGTACAAGGTTTTGTTTTTTTTTAGTACAAGTAAGTATGACCCGAACCCGAAACCCGGACCCGGATTCGTAAAAAACCGAATATTGTTCCATTTTCTCTCGCTCTACCCAATCAACCCCAAAACACAGGGTAGAGAGAGAAAGAAAGGTAGGGTTTAGAGAGAGAAATGGATGCATCAACAACGGAGAAGAATATTATTACTCATCAATCATCATCAGCAGCAGCAGCAGAGTACGATGCATCTGAAGAACGTGAACGACAATCACGTGAGCTTAAAGCTGGTTTGCATCCTCTCAAAGTACTTCTACTTCTCACATATCCCTTCACTTATTATTATTATTATTATTATTATTATTATTATTATTATTATTATTAATTTCCGCGATTAATTTGTGACAGATTTATTAATCGATGTGATTTTTAATAAAATTGTATTTAGGGAAATCAATTGATGTGATTTTATCATTTCATTGCTATTTCAGTTGTCATTAGTTTCATTTTATAAAAGCCTAAGTTATATTATCTCATACTGTTTAAATATAGTGGAGTGTATAAGCTAGCTTGTTAGTTGTTGTCAATATAGCGGCTCAGTGTGTTACAGACAGACGCGTTAGTATTGTTATCATCCGGAGTAATTCAGCTGTCGGTTCTGGTTATATTGTTTGATGAGAAATGACATGCATTCTCACCCATTAGCTGTTTTATTATAATGCTTTTGCTTTTATATGTTGACAACTATGCTGTCAAAAGTCCCCTAGGTGTGAGCTCAGGCGTAGTCCAGTCCACCAAGTGCGCTGCGCCCTAAAAGGCGAGCTTTCAGGCGCTGCTTCAGGGCATTTTCTGTCCAAAATCTAGCCAAAGATGGCAAGTAAAGAACACTAAATAAGCATGGAATCAACTTAAAACAGTATAAACTAGCCCTAAACAAGCTTAAAACGTGTCCGAAACCCCTAAAATAGTATTTTATAATTTATACAATGCGCCTAGCTTAAAAAGGACCTCGCTTTTTAAGCGCTTAGGTTATTGGTTCCGAACTTGGCCTGTGCACCTTGAGTGCGCCTTGGGCTTTTGGTAACATAGGTAGAAGGTAAAACTTTCTTGAAATTTTTACTTCACAAGTTATCTTAGATATCAGATATGCAAACGTGGTAAAAGATCTTCAGTTTGGATTGAATGTGCTAAGTGCTATTGGTGTGTATCTTCTTGCGTAATTATTTTGCTTCTTATTTCTATCTTTTAGAGTTTGCGCCACACTATCTTTAATTGTGACTGTTTATATATACTCAACAGAACAAGTTTGTATTTTGGTACACTCGACGCACGCCTGGAGTTCGTTCTCAGACATCATATGAGGACAATATGAAACAGATAATGGACTTTAGCACGGTAAAATATCGTCAATATATATTCTTTAGATGCAAGATTGGTGGATGCTTTTTTTTTTTTTTGACTAATAGGTCTTGCATGAACTACAGGTTGAAGGATTTTGGGTATGTTATTGTCATTTGGCTCGCCCATCATCCTTGCCAAGCCCAACTGATTTGCATCTTTTCAAACAGGGGATTCGTCCTTTATGGGAGGTACAAAGGATATTTGAAGTTTCGAACTCTTTACCACTTGTCAGTTATTGTTATTGCCAATTCTTCCCCACTTTAAATTAACCATTAATGAATAATTATTTGGTTTTGTCTGATTACTGGTATTGTAGGATGCTGCTAACTGCAATGGCGGTAAGTGGATCATACGATTTAAGAAGGCTGTCTCAGGACGTTTCTGGGAGGATTTGGTAAGCAAGAAAATTTATATTTGTGTGTGTAACGCTTGTGTGCATGGTTCACCATTTTCTGTTATATTTTATAATATGTAATTATTCCAACTTATACCAATTCTTCCTGTTTTCTTATTGGCGTGGGTCCCAGGTTTTGGCATTGGTAGGCGATCAACTTGATTACAGTGATAATATATGTGGGGTGGTGTTGAGCATCCGTTTCAACGAGGATATACTAAGCGTATGGAACCGCAATGCATCTGATAATCAGGTAAAAATTACCAAACATTTCATGTTATCTTGCCAAACGAGTTAACACGCTTAGCATCTGTGTACCCAAACAAGTTCAAGTTGACACGGGTCAGGTTGGGCAGCCTTGCAAACACTTTTGTTCATTTTACTTCTAAGTAAGCGCGCTAATCATGTTCACAGATCAATTTTTACCGTAATAATCTATATCCATTTGACCCGTTTTAAATAAAACCGACCCAAATCCCCTTTTAACTGCTCATTTGACCTGTTTTGTTGTTTACACATTATTGATTTTTTTTTTAACTTGCGACAAGGTGGTGATGGCTTTAAGAGATAATATAAAACGACACTTGAAGCTTCCACACGGGTATGTTATGGAATATAAACCACATGATGCTTCCTTGCGCGACAATTCATCGTATCGGAACACTTGGTTGAGAGGATAGACAAGAAGACTATCCTCCCTGCCCTTGGAAGGCTTATGATGGTCAACATTTGGGTTATTGGTACAAGACTACAAGTTAAACATGTTATGCCCTGTTGGTTGTATCTTTTTAACTGATATTTCTGTTAATTTAAGCATCTCATGATCTATATGTAGAACATTTGAATTATGTTAAACATTAGTTAACAAATTTATTAATCATGATTGGTAAAAAAGCTATCTTATGATTAACAAGATTATTAATTGAAAAATTACAGATGGTAGGTTGATGATTAGGATTATTAACAAGATTACTTTTTTGGTTTGTTGCTTGTTTTCTTTAAGGATGTTAAAAACGGGTCGTTTGACCTTTTTGTAAGTATTTTTATTAAAAAAAATAGAGAGAATTGCATGGTAGATAATATTAAATTCATTTATTTTATAGGGGCAATTACATATATCCCCCTACAAAGTTTAGAAATTACATATATACCCAAGTCAAAAATTTAATTACATATTTCCCCTTCATAAAAATTAAAAATATCAAATATACCCGGTTCATTAAAAATACATTAATGAAAGACTATTTTACCCTTATTCTTACTAAACATAAGCCTTTTTTTCGTTTTTTTTTTCTTTTCGTTATTGGTTTAACTTTCTATATTTTTATTCAACAATGAAAGAAAAATACAATAAAAAACTAAGAACAGGATCACCAAAACTACACCTTCTCTTTGACGAAGTATTTGGGTCTTCATCATTAAAACTTCTAATCCTCAATCTCTTTGACAATTATTTAACAAGAAAGTTATTTAGGTGATATATTTTTTTTTGAGTAAAAAAAAAAAAACACTTTGAATCAAACAACCCACCGACTATTTTTGTATGGTCATTTAGGTTGGACTTTGGAGTTTGGAGCATTAAGAGTAGAACACCAATAATAACGCACATATTAGGGGTGCTGTACGAATGTCGCCGGTTCCGAGGGAGGTTTTGAAGACGGTTAGGATTTTGAATACGATGGTTCTGTTCCTCGTCTCTGTTGCCGGCTTTGCCCCACTTCAATATTTCCGTTGTTGCGCCGGTTGTGGTCACCAATGGTGGATTTCACAGTGTAGTTGGAGAAGGAAACGTCTTTTACCTAAAGGAAGGAGTTATGAAAAGTTTCACTATAGTTTTTTTTTTTTTTTTTTTTTTTTTATGTATAAAGGGGTATATTTGTCATTTAATCTAAAGAGGGGGAAATATGTAATTAAATATTTGAGCTGGGTAAATATGTAATATGAGTTTTAAATAGGGGGATATATGTAATAATTCCTATTTTATAATATAATAACTAACTTTAAGTTAAAAAATAAGCAGCCTCGACTCGCTTGTGGGCTGGCCACTCTCGCGTCAGTGTGAACCCAGTTAAGACAACATAGTCTGACCATTATAGAGTGGTTAGAGGATCTTCTTGTGGGGGATTGTGATGAACTCTTCCACAACATAAAAAATCACCTTCCAAAAAAAAATTAATTAAGTAGAATAGCTGATGAGAAAACCAAAAAGAAGATTGATACGGTCCATCTATAAGTAGTGTAAATGGATAGACCTAGGCGACAATTTCAGACACAAACACCATTACACGACACAAACCTACACAATCTTAACAGGTTTCGTGTAATGCATTCACATGTTTCATGTCCTAAACAAGTAGTCACAAATATACCTGTAAATTTTCGTGTCTAAACAGACTAAATACATGTTTACCTGTTTAATACTCATTAAGACATGTTAAGAGTTAAATAAAAAACATATAGGCTGTGTGTGTGGGGGGGGGGGGGGGGGGGGGTGGAGTACTAGAGTTATTCGATGTTAGTAGGTGGAATTCAACGGTTTCAATGCTTGTCAGTGCCCTTTATCATGTCGGGTTTGGAAAATATGTTCGTGTCTTATCGTGTTAACATGTTATAAATACGTATTATCGTGTCTTATTGCGTTAACCTGATATAAAAAGGTTCGGGTTTAAAAAAATAAACGATAAATACGTAATATCATGTCTTATTCGTGTCTACATGTTTTGTGCTTGTACCCTAATGTTGTAAAAACGATCAGCAACAAGTTTTGCTTCTCAATCATCACATGTTGCCCCAACTAAAACCCACAAAGCTCCGATCTTTATCAACCATGATCACTACCAACATACCTTCCAATCATCACATACAACAATTCCAAACAATATCCTCATTATTAGAACCCGAATCCAACACCCTTCATCAACCCGACCCATGTAACTCTTTAAACAATGTTACATATACAAAACTTATTCAATCATCAACATATTCACGTTGTTCCACACATGGAAAACTCGTACATTCACATATAATTAAAACAGGATACACCCCACGTTTGTTTTTACACAACACGTTAATGAATATGTACTTAAAATGTAATGAACCAGACTTTGCCTTCCAACTGTTCGACGAAATGCCTGAACGAAATATTGTTTCTTGGAATTCATTGATTTCTGGGTATGCCCAAATGGGTCGGTATATTAATGCAAAAGAAGTGTTTCTTGAAGCTAGAATGGCGAATGTTAATGTTAGTAAGTATACGTATGGGAGTATGCTTAGTGTTTGTGCCCGGACTGGTGATTTGGAGCTAGGGAAGGTTATACA
Source organism: Ambrosia trifida (assembly GCA_028751855.1). Classification (NCBI taxonomy): domain Eukaryota; kingdom Viridiplantae; phylum Streptophyta; class Magnoliopsida; order Asterales; family Asteraceae; genus Ambrosia; species Ambrosia trifida. The sequence goes on from CM054125.1 coordinate 138,929,998, forward strand.
TGGGTTGATTATTGTAAGTGGTGTAGGTGTGGATGCGTTTTTGAGTAATCCGCTTGTTGGTATGTATTCGCAGTGTGGGAGGGTGGATCAAGCGCGGTTGGTGTTTGATAAGTGTGATGGGTTAGATGACGTTTCGTGGAACTCGATGATTGCTGGTTATGTTAAAGCTGGTTTGCATCATGAGATGTTACAGATTTTGGTTAGAATGCATCAAAGTGGGGTTAAGTTTAGTAGTTATGTGTTAGGGAGTGTTCTTAACGCGTGTTGTACAGGTTTTAATTTTTCTTTAACGTGGGGAAAGTTACTACACTCGTGCGCTGTGAAACTAGGTTGGGATCATGATGTTATTGTTGGGACTGCTTTACTTGACATGTATGCTAAAACCGGGGATTTTAACGATGCAATTTTGATTTTTAACCTTCTTCGTGACAAGAATGTTGTTATGTATAATGCAATGATAGCGGGGCTGCTTCGTGGAGAGGATATAAATGATGAATTAGTGAAGAAGGCGTTGAGTCTTTTTATTAGTATGCAAAGGGACGGGCTAAGGCCTTCAGAGTTTACGTTTTCGACAATCGTTAAAGCTTGTATTGCATTTCAAGATTTGGAGTTTGGGAAACAAATTCATGCGCATGTTATCAAGAACAATCTTCAGTCTGATGAGTACATTGGAAGTGTTCTTGTGGAGTTTTACTCTTTATGGAGCTTATTGAATGATGCATTAACTTGTTTTGATTCGACTTATAAACAAGATATCGTGATATGGACATCCATGATTGTGGGCCTCGCCCAAAACGGTGAATATGAACGAGCGCTAGGTTTGTTTGGTGAATTTCTTACATTCGGATTAAAACCAGATGAATTCACTGTTTCAACCGTGCTGAGTGCTTGCGCTAATTTGGGTGGTGTGAGATTTGGTGAGCAGATTCAAAGCTATTCGGTTAAAACTGGAACTTTAAAGTCGAGTATGGTTATAAATTCTTTGATATACATGTATGCAAAGTCGGGTGACATTGATTCTGCAAATCGGATGTTTGAGATGGCTGATAAATTTGATGTGGTATCATGGAGTGTGATGATATGTAGTGCTGCATATCACGGATGTGCAAAGGAAGCTTTGGCCATCTTTGACTTGATGATTAGTAGCGGGATTGCACCGAATGATGTGGCGTTTCTTGGAGTTCTTACTGCATGTAGTCATGGAGGGCTTGTCAAGGAAGGATTCAGGTAACCATATCACTCTGTTTGTGACATCATTATAGATGTTGTAAGAAGGGTCAAAAAAGTCAGGTCGGTTGGGTTGACCTACTAATATTTTTCATTTGCTTATTCATAACCAATTAACGTGTTAACAATTATTACAAAAAAAACATATTCTTACAATAAGGGCAGATTCCGATTTAGGTTAATCTTCTAAGTTACATGTTTCGATATGTCGTGTGATTTTCATGTAAAAAAGTACGCCAACTGTGACGTCTTCAATTTGACCAGGCAACAAGGTCGGATTACCTTAAACCGAGTAGAAATTAGGTTACCAAATCTTTAAACTTTGATGTTTCCCATCCATAAAATAGAAACAAGTTAAATCAGCCTTACGAAAATAATCTTTAAATGAAATGATTTAGGAGGTATTGTGCATACTATAGGTGACTTTCAACCCATCTGACTTGTTTCCTTTTCAGTTAAATTTATTGATTCGACCATTAGACTTGTGTGAGATTGACCCAACCCGGTTTGACTCCTATAAGTAAACGGGTCAAAATATTCATCATTCCTTCATTATGTTTTTTATCGTGATGTATACCACTAACCATGTATCCAATGGTTCAGATGTTATGAATCAATGAAGAGAGACTATGGTATTTCACCAACTGAAAAGCACTGTGCATGCATAGTAGATCTATTCGGTCGTGCTGGAAGACTATCTGATGCTGAATCCTTTATCATCAACTCAGATTTTAGTCATGCCCCTGTAATGTGGCGGTCCCTGTTAAGTTCTTGTAGGATTCATAAGAACTCGGAGATGGCGAAACATGTAGCCGAGAGATTAATTGAACTTGAGCCACAAGCATCTTCATCTTACGTGCTCCTTTACAACATCTACAATGATGTCGGAATGGAAACACAGGCTACTAAAGTAAGAGACTTGATGACTAACCGTAGGATCAAGAAAGAACCCGGGTTAAGTTGGATCGAGGTGGGAAACCGAGTTCATTCTTTTCTGGTTGGTGATAAATCTCACCCTCAAAGTGCAAAAATATATGAAAAACTAGACGACGTGCTTGCGAAAATCAAGAAAATCGGCTACGTTGACGAGAAAAACAACAGTTTAACAGTAAATCACCATAGTGAAAAGTTAGCAGTTGTCTTAGGCTTGATAAGTTTGCCATTATCTGCTCCTGTAAGAGTGATGAAGAACTTGAGAGTATGCCAAGATTGTCATACTGTAATGAAACTGATCTCCAAGGTCGAAAACCGGGAAGTAGTTCTACGAGACTCGATTCGGTTTCATCGGTTTAGAGATGGAGCTTGTTCTTGTGGGGATTATTGGTAACAATCAAAGGGCTAAAATGGTAATTTTCTATCTTTCAGACCGTATACTTCATTCTAGGGGTGTGTATGGATCGGGTTGGTTTCGTCACACTATAGATTATCTGTAAAAAAATAGAAAAAAATATATATGGGTTTTAGTGTTGGTTCAATTACTTTGGTTATTTATATATATATGGTTAACCGAACCATCATTTTCTCGTTCGGTTTGGTTATTTTAGTTATTTTGGTCGGTTTTTCTGGTCACCCTGCTTCATTTAAAATCAAAGGATGTTTGATATTTCAAGAAATGTTTTGTCGGATAACAACCTACGGTTTCTATGTGTATCTATATATAGCTAGAGGTAGCCCATAACAATTGCTTTCCCAAACAAATTTTCTATTGAACCTATATAATAACCAACAATCTTTGTTGTTTATTCATCAGAACAAACGGTTTAAATAAACGTTTTCCTCTTTTTCTTTTCCATCTCCCTCGTGAAACGATATCGTAGCATATCGTTTCACAGAGAGATCAAGAAAGAAAAAGAGGAAAAATGAGAGAAATCGTAAGCATACATCTTGGACAAGCCGGAATTCAAGTTGGAAATTCCTGTTGGGAACTCTATTGCCTTGAACATGGCATTCAACCTGATGGACTTATGCCTAAGTACTTATAGTTTCATTCTTTTATATTTATTCAGTATATACTATCTAATGTTGTTAAAAGTTTAAAGTAGACTAGACCGGTCAGACCTGAAATTGGATCCCTAGCCCGTCGGTTGGCATGGGTTGATCTGGCGCTGGTTGGACCGGCCAGTTTTTGTACGAGTGACTCGGTTCAGAGACTATACAGGTTTTGGGTAAATTTTATATGATGTTAATATGTTATATTTATTTTGGATTATAAGATTTAAGCCTGAGACATTCCATACAAGAATAAAAGTGTTTCTAGAAAGATGTTGATGTTATAATAATTTTACTTGAAACATAAATATTTTTTAAAAATTATTATGACTTCATCTTATCATAAATTATTATGGTTGGTTCAATAACCGGTTTGGTTTCAAAACAATCTGTTAATTTTCTACCGTTGGAATGTAGAAATACATCAAGCGATTCCTTCGGAACCTTCTTCAGCGAAGGCAGAAGAGGAAAGTATGTCCCCAGAGCTGTATTTCTTGATCTTGAACCCACTGTGATCGATGAAGTTAGAACCGGGCGTTACAGGAAACTCTTCAATCCCAACCAACTCATTTCCGGTAAAGAGGATGCAGCCAATAACTTTGCCAGAGGACATTACACTGTGGGAAGAGAAATCATCAATCAATGTGTTGATCGTGTGAGAAAACTAGCGGACAATTGCAGTAATCTGCAAGGGTTTATGATTTTCAACGCTGTTGGCGGTGGCACTGGCTCTGGTTTTGGATCATTGCTCTCAGAATGCTTGTCCAACGAGTATGCGAAGACATTGAAGCTGGGGTTTACAATATTTCCATCTCCAAAGGTAAAGTATACTAGCTCATGAGGTACTAAAGATCGGCTGACTAAAAGCTCCAATCAAGCCTAAAAATAAGCTTTGTTCAATGAACGAACCCGAGCCCGAGCTTTACTTATCGAGCCGGGTCGCGAGCCTAAACGAGTCTATAATTTATATACTATTTAATCAATATAATAAATGTTTAGTTAGTTATATTATAATAATTATTATTTCCATCTCATTTTTTATACATTTTGTGGTGGCGTTGTAGGTTTCGACTGCAGTTGTGGAGCCGTACAATGCTGTGTTGGCGAGTCATTCGATGATCGAACACACAGACATTGTGGTGCAACTAGACAACGAAGCCATATATGATATATGCCGGAAAGGGTTACGCATTGAAAAGCCATCTTACAGGAACCTGAATCGCTTAATATCTCAAACGATATCATCTTTAACGACATCCTTGAGGTTTAATGGATCCATGAATGTCGATATCTCGGAATTCCAAACGAATCTCGTCCCGTTCCCACGGATCCACTTCATGCTTTCATCATATGCACCAGTGATCTCGTCTTCGCGAGCCTACCACGAGCTTTGCTCAGTTTCTGAAATCACAAACGCTGTATTTGATCCGTCTAACATGATGGTCAAGTGCAACCCGAGGAAAGGGAAATACGTGGCGTGTTGCCTCATGTACCGTGGAGACATTGCTCCAAAAGACGTTAACACTGCCGTTGGATCGATCAAAACGAAAAAGACGGTTCAATTCGTCGACTGGTGAGTTTGATTGAGTTGTTAAATAAGTGTTTAAACGAGCCAATCCACTTGTAACCTACCCTAATCTAGCCGAGCTTAAACGAGCTCGAGCCCGAACTCTAACGTAATAATAGGCTTATTTAATAAACGAGCCAAGCTTCACTTATCTAGCTTGAGCTGGTTAGCAAGCCTAAACGAGCCTATTATTATAAATTTCTAATTAATATATAAAACATATATTTACATAATTATCCTTGTTATACATAATAATATGATAAAAATAACTAAATAATATATTATGTTATATATAAAAGTTATAATTAAAAAGAATATGAAAAATAATATAAATATGCACAAAGGACAGTCTCGGCTTGGCTTGGCTCGTTTGCACCCCTATGGTGAAAGCAGATCCGAAGAACAATAGATTGTTAATTGAGGTCTGAACTTTCAGGTGTCCTACGGGTTTCAAGTGCGGCATCAACTACCAGGCCCCTACGGTGGTGCCTGGCGGAGATCTGGCGAAGGTGAAACGAGCAGTATGTATGATCAGCAACAACACTGCAGTTTCGGAGGTTTTCGATCGGATTGATCATAAATTCGATACGATGTTTGCGAAAAGGGCGTTTGTGCACTGGTATTTGGGTGAAGGGATGGAAGAAGGCGAGTTCTCGGAGGCGCGAGAAGATCTTGCAGCCCTGGAGAAAGATTATGAAGAAGTTGTTCAAGACAGTCAGCAGGAGGAGTACTAGTTTGAAATTTAAATGGCGCCAATCTCATGTAAAATGACTCATTTGTCCTTGGATATGAAAGGTTTAACCGTTTGACTGTGTGCACTTGAAGGGCATTGATGACAATTTGACCTCTGATAATGCCATTATACTAATTACGATCTCTAATTTGTTTTTGATCTTAAGAAAATGGAACTTTTAACTAATTTTGCTAATGATTCTAGTAATTTAAACAGATGGTAAAAATTATTTAAATTAAAACAAACTGTAGCACTTTAGTTTATTATTAACATCAGAAGATTAGATCTTTAGTTGGGTCAAACACAGTTTAGTGGAAAGATTTTTTTTTTTTTTTGCTGATTTAATCGAAAAACAAAGGATTTTTGTGTGATTGGTAGATGTCTGAAACAAAATTCGGTTTATAGTGTTACCGTAATCTAAGATTGCGGTATTAGCATATGTGGCAAGTGAGTGAAGTCTGGTGCATTGTTGGCATACCCGCAATCTAAGATTGCGGGTTTAATTATAAAATTCCAATACGCATTCTAAGATTGCAGTTCTTTGTACAAGCATAGTGTAAAAGTTTGGAAGAAACAAATGAGTCTCGCCACCTCACCGTGCCACGTTGTTGGTCATTTGCCAGATACGATAAAGGGTACACCATTTTCACAACTTGCACTGACATATACCGATTGCACAAATAATCTTGGTTTTTCTACTAAAACAAAAAAATCTTAGTGGAGAACCTATTTCGGTTATATAACCGTTAAGTACAGTTCCAGTTAATTTGGTTATCGTAAAAGATGATTGGCTAATTTTTGTTAACCGTCAACTTTATATGTGCAATGTTTCAAGATTATTATAGTTAACAAATCTAGTTTTATTTCAGGTCAAAAACGAAAAAAAAAAAAAAAAAACAATCAAGTTCATTTAAATACTTGAAAAGAACTTTTGCGATATGCCAATACAACAACCATACCCAGTATTTCTCACAAATAGTGAAACTATTGGTAGGGTCTGGGGATGGTGAAACTGTTGGTTTTTGCGATATGCCAATATGTAATATAAATACAAAAATATAAAGCTCAGTTTGATTTAGCTGTTTATACTTGTATAAATCTAACCAAACGTTGTTTGTGATTTAAAAACCAACCATCTGTTTTTAGAATAATTTTGTTCTTTTCGATTCAGTTTATTTGTAATATTTGCTTGTTATCCATAAGGGTACAATGAGTGCTTAACTCACTTAGACCACTTGCCACAACGCATCTCTCCTTTATATCAGCGTCACATTAGTTTTCTCCGCTACTTATTAGCTACTTGCCGCAACTTGTCAAATCAAAGGAAATGCATTAGACTCTCATGCTTCACATCCAAAATTTAAATTAAACTAAAAAAAACTAACTAAAATATGATTAGTTGATTTGGTATTGGGCCCCACACCTCTCTCTCACACAAACTCACTTTACCGCCTAGCAAAATAGATGATGCCAATGTGATTTTACCACTGCACTCTGTGTGGATTAAGAGGCTATTTGGTTTGCAGTAACTTTTTGTAGGAAATGTAATTATTAAAGAAAGTGAAATTTGAAGGAATGAATTTCTTTGTTATTTTTGTATGATTTTTTAATAGCAATTGGAATACTAAAATATCAAATGACATAAATGCCAAATAATCTCAAATGACATTATTTAACAAACCTCTCTCAAATAATTTCTATCTTCATCTTTTTGAACATTCATCAGTCATCACCTGCTAACAATGATTTTGTATCTTCATTGTCCTCACTCATTAAACTGTTCATTCGATAGAGGTCAAGTATTAGCTTAACACAAGTATTGATGGAACCCATTGTTTTTATCTTTTTCATTAATACCGCGAAATCCAGGTAAGGAAGTGTTTATTCGTCATCAATATGTAAAACTAGAGTTGGCGTTCTTGTCGTTTAGCGTTTATGATTTTTTACAGCATAGTCTCGTGCAAGAAAATTCGGTTATGAATGGAATAAGTTGAGACAAAATGAATCTTAGCGTTACCCACTCGGCAAATTGGGCTAGGTAGCCGCAAGCACGGCTATGAAGCCATGCCTGGATTGGAGCACACTGAGTTTATCCACGGAAAGGCATCATGTCGCCAAAAAAATGCAAAAAACCACTTAACAATCATATGATTGGTATCAAGAAAGTAAACAGGTACAAGAAAATCCATAACAAAAACTAACAGCAGTTTTGTTAATTAATCTTTTTCATAGAACACAAAAACATAGCAACCAAAATCTGAGTGCACTAACGTATAATCTTTTTCTTCAACGATTGGCCTTGGCAACCCTCTCGATCTCATCCTTCTTCTTAATAGCATAGCTGCAAATAACAAGCAATTGATCATTCATTAAACATGGACCATGAACCAAAAGTAAATAAAAAACTATAATATGTTACTGCACACTGTACCTGTTTGAAGAACCCTTGGCGGCATTGATAAGCTCATCAGCAAGGCACTCAGCAATAGTCTTAACGTTCCTGAACGCACTCTCACGTGCACCAGTTGTGAGAAGATAGATAGCCTGGTTAACACGCCTTAACGGAGAAATATCAACAGCCTGACGCCTGACAACACCGGCTGAACCAATTCTAGTAGCATCTTCTCTTGGTCCACTGTAATCATAAACAAACAATATGTTATATATCTATAACAAAATATAAACTTGATTTGGGTAGATGAGTTAACAGGTAAAGTGTACCTGTTAATGACAGCATCAACAATGATTTGGATGGGGTTAGCATCCGTCAAAAGGTGGATGATCTCCATGGCATGCTTGACAATGCGAACAGCCATCAACTTTTTACCGTTGTTTCTCCCGTGCATCATAAGAGAGTTGGTCAAACGTTCAACAATTGGGCATTGGGCCTTCCTGAATCTCTTAGCTTGGTACCTACCAGCTGTGTGAGGCATGTAAATCGGGTGCTTGGAAGCAGTAGCGGTGATGTAATCTTCCACAGAAAGATCTGAGACCTACATATTAAACCAATATATAGTTAATGTTTCACTCTTTACCATTTTCTTTGAATCATTATTCCATAACCTCGCTTTTTCACTTCTACAAGCTTTTAGAAATAAACCACATAGTCTGCCAACTCAAACACAACAGTCTTGGTATTTAATTAGCGTTCCGTTCTTTCAAATATCAGAAAATAATTCGGATTTGCATTCGTTATTAGAATAACAAAATGGTCAAACAAGATGTATCCCACTAAAATAAACTAAAGTATTCTCTCTATGTTATTTAACTACATTGAATTCACATAATAGAGTGCTACAAACAAAAAAAATACAGCTAATTTATTTATGCACCGCATAAAAATCAGCTTGTTTCAAACAAATAACCTTATTCACAAACACACAATTATGCACTGCATAAAAATCAACTTGTTTTCAGTGTTGTAAAAGGTGCCTAGTCAGATGTAAATATCAGAAATTTGATCTAGATTGGGAATTAGGCGTTTTGGGATTAGGCAGGTCTAGGCGCTGCTTTTTTTTTTAAATTCCACAAAAAAATCATTTACCAGCCCTAATTACATCAAATAAGCCTCCTGGTTAAAAAAAACAGGTGAATTTCTACGTATAATTTTTATATAAATCTATGTAAATAATATACGTTAAAAAAATCCAAAACAATTAATCCGCCTAGTCCCGATTAGTCCCTAGGCTAGACCCCACCGCCTGCCTAGTGCCTTCTACAACCTTGCTTGTTTTAGAATCAAATGACTGAATTTATCTTGCATATAATATTATATGCATTACACACCATTTAAAAGTCCTAATAGTAATCAAACAAATAACCTTATTCACAACCACACAATACTGTTATTGTTCTAAAATCATATGATTATTACAACCACGGACCTTTAAATAACAATCATCCAAAATACAATACATATACAAGATAGAAATGTGATAATAAATAAATACTACATGCTTTAAGTTCTAAAACGCTACTTAAAGCTAATTAACCAGAGACCGATACAGATTATATACAGACGTTTAAACAGAAACTAACTAGACGAATGTATCATAGATCTGATAATAATAATAATAATAATAATAATAATAATAATAATAATAATAATAAAAGTACCTGAACATCATCGTAAGTCCAACGATTGAACAGCAAGACATCGCTACGGAACTTTCCGTCTTCAGCAACAGGTGGTAAGATCTCCATTCTAACAACAGAAAACAATGAATTAAATTAATTAAATAATAATGAATAGAATAAAAATGTTTAAGGAGAATAAGAAAAAGGATTAGTGTTGTTATTATTGCAGAAGAGGTTATGATGGACTAACCTTGAATTAGGGTTTGGAAGAGATGACGGCTGCTGGTTGCTGTTTAGGTCTCCTGAGATCCTTCACGATGGTGATACAGCAAACCCTAGTTATGTATATGTTTATAGCGGGCTAAATGGGCTTTCTTATTGGGCTTTTCACGGACTTTATAATTGTTTCACATGATATTTTTAGTGGGCTTGTTTATAACTAACCTATGTCAATTTCTTTGATCCAACTAGTGGGTCCGTAATTTAGAGTAAACTGTCATTTTTGTCGGTGGTTTGGTTATTTTTGTCAGTTTTATTCGAAAGTTCTTTTTTTTTTTTTTTTGGCATTTGGGTTCGTGTGGTTTTAGTTTTTTTTTGTCGTTGTCATCTACTTAGGGCATTTTTGGATAAACTTATTTGAGGCAAAAAGGACTTTTTGTTAAAAGGACTTATTAACTTATGACTTTTTAAAAAGGAGTTTTTAAAAAAGTGTTTGGATTAGCTTATGTGGTGGAAAAAACAATAAGTTGATAAGTTAATTTGTAAAAAAGTGTTTGGTTTAACTTATTTAAGTAAAATGACCAAAAAGGGTATAAGGAGGGAAAATGTAAGGATATAATAAGGGCATGTAGGTAAATAACCATCAATAAGTTATAAGGAGGTTCAAAAAGTCACTCCTCCCTTACTTTTCCAAAACAACTTATTATAGGCTTCCAAAAAGTTAAAACAAAACGTCCTTTTCCTTTTGCCAAACACCTTTTGTAACTTATTAACTTTTTGAAAAAGTTATAAGTTATAAGGAGGTGGAAATAAGGAGAGCCAAACATGCTCTTAACTAACCCCGTACGTTTTTTATTGTTAAGGCACAGACAATTTTGCCTATTTGTACATTTAGATTACGAAATATGTTAATGTGTCGCATTAACATTTGTTTATTTAAAGAAATCATGTAACCCTACCATATGCCATATGCATTGAGAATTAGTATACTCGAAGAGACGAAGATGCATCACGGTATGACCCATTATGATTATATTTTGACTGGAATCAAAGTTTATTTTCGAATTAATTATTCAAATTTGGAAAAAAAAATTCTAATACACATCTTGGAAAATGTAATTCATTAATAGTCGCTCGACGAGTTATGGGTTGGTATACCCAACTAGTAGTTTTAATAAACTAATGGGTTTACTCAAAACCCGTAAGCATATCCAAAATTTACGAACATATCCAATGACCTACGGGTAATTACCTTATATATATCCAACATGTTTTACTCCGGTCCGATTCAAAGCTTTTCTTTCTAACCAGATATGAGATTGGGATTACCTAAAACTAGGGGTGTCAATCGTGTCGGGTTGGTGGGTTGGCGGGTTTACGGGTTGCGGGTTCGCGGGTTGACGGGTTAAAATGTGCAACCCGAACCCGACCCATATTATTATTCGTGTCAAATATTTCAACCCTAACCCGACCCACATAAATTCCGGGTCAACCGGAAAACGACCCGTTTAACCCATATTTTTAAATGAGTCATAGATGTTCATGAGTTAAAAGCGGGTTGTTGGGTTGTAAGCGGGTTATCAATAAAATGTTTAATGGTGAGTATATAAGTGTGACAAATAAATAATATAGTGTGCCAAAAATAACACAATTATAACTAACCATGTAAATAGAAATGAAAAAAGAAAAACAAAAATATAATAGTTTTTTCTTTCTAAATACTTAAACGGGTTAACGGGTCAACCCACTTTATATATATGTCAACTCGAACCCGACCCGTTTTTAATACGGGTCGACCTGAACCCGACCCGTTTTTTAAACGGGTCGTGTTACTTGACCCAAATCTGTTTTTTTCGTGTCGGGTTCGGGTCGGTTTTCGGGCCGTGTCAATAATTGCCGCCCCTACCTAAAACCCATTCCAATCCATACCCCTAAGTTTGTTTTATTTTATTTTATTGTTTGATTTTAATTTAACCACTTACAAAATTAACTGAAGTGGGTACACTTGCAAAACCACCAAACAAAAGGAACCACTAGTAGTTGATTCTCCCCCTCACAATGGAGTTAACACTCTCATCTTCTTCCCTGAGACACTATGCTACATCATCATCATCATCATCATCTTCTTCACGTTACACTAAACCACCCATTAATAATCTTAAATGCAATCTATGCCATACCCTTTTCAAGTCCCTTGATACTTCTTCTTCTTCTACTCTAACAAGAACCAACTCCTTCACCATCACAAGAACCTCCATTCCTATTCCCAGCAAACACTCCAACAAATTACCCATCATTAAGGTATGTTTTTACTTTTGCAAACATGGGTTGCATTTTTTTTGTTGCTGATTTGGTTAAAGATAATATCTTTTTTATGGAAAGATACCCTTTTTTTATTTATTTTGAGCTTAGAAATTTTGTGGATGGTGTGAAATTAGATAAAGCTTTGATGGGTTAGTTGTATTGTAGCTATTTATTATTATTGCTTGCTGATTTTGTTATTCAGTTGTCATATTTGGTTAGAGGATAGAATGGAATTTTGTTTAGAGGTTATGCTGTTATTGTGCTTTGAGCTTTTGAACAAGTTATGAGTTATTAAGGTTTCGTAAATCGGGGATTTTGAATGAGGGGTGTGATAAGAAATCTTGCCTTAAGGGTTTATATTAAATTTGGGATTTAATATAAACGAGCGAGCCAAGAGCCGAGCCCAGCCGAGCCGATTGTGGATCGAGCACGGCTCGTTTACAGACCAAGTCGGCTTTGCTTGTTGACAAACGGTTTTTTCGAGCTTCTTGAACAACTCTACTGCCCATTTGTATTGTAAGTTTGTAACAGTTTTAAGCTTTGTTCTTATTGCAATAAAATCCCAAAAGATACTATTTTGACAAACAGGCTTGCAGTCAAGTTGGTGCTGCGGGATCCAATCCACCATTGAATAAAGTTGCAGATTTTAAAGATGCATTCTGGAGATTTTTAAGGCCTCACACGATTCGTGGAACAGCATTAGGATCAGTGTAAGCATTTACTACTAATCGTCTATCGATTGCAAGCTTTACGACACCTAAGAGTGATAATTATATTGATTATTTTTTTATAGGTCTTTGGTATCTAGAGCACTGCTTGAGAACCCAGACTTGATTCGGTGGTCACTCTTGCTCAAGGCTTTTTCCGGTCTTATTGCTTTGATATGTGGGAATGGTTATATAGTCGGCATCAATCAGATTTATGACATCGGAATTGATAAGTAAGCATAACATATAATGTACCATTTTCCTTTTATGATCAGTTTATAAATCTTCTTTGTGAACCTTTATACAAGTGAAGTATGATTATTTACTCACTTTGAACTAGAAGGGTGTTTGGATGTGCGTTTTAAATGTGATTACGTGACATTGAAAAATCAAAGTTAGATTATTGAGGTAAAAATGGTGTTTGGATTAGCTTTTGATGTATGAAGTTGTAATATTCACGTAGTTAAACGCTAATCCAAACGCCCCCTGTGAATCCTAACGGTGTTTTTTTTTTTTTTTTTTAAATTAAAAAAAAAAAAAAAAAAAAAAAAAAAAAAAAATTAAATCGGCTTTGATTTAAATTTTCAGGGTGAACAAACCCTATTTACCTATCGCTGCGGGGGATCTTTCTGTCCAGTCAGCATGGATTTTGGTGTTATCGTTCGCAATAGTAGGCGTTGTTATTGTTGCACTGAACTTTGGCCAGTTCATCACTTCCCTTTACTGTTTTGGTCTTTTTTTGGGCACAATTTATTCCGTTCCACCTCTTCGAATGAAGAGATTTCCCGTTGTAGCATTTCTTATAATTGCTACGGTACTCTTTCATTCTCCTTTCCAGTTAGAGTTCTTTACTTAAAAAAATAGCATTTAAACTTATCATATTTTGCCATATTTATGACTGATCATTATCTGTTCAGGTGAGAGGTTTTCTTCTAAATTTTGGTGTATATTATGCGGTGAGAGCTGCTCTTGGATTAACATTTCAATGGAGGTTAATTCTCACTATATGTTTTACTCCTCTGCAAATTGAGTAACGAGTAAAAATGGATTTGGGTCAAAATGGATATTTTTCAGGACAGGTTAAAACATGGGGATGTCGAGTACTCGAGTTGGGTTGACCTACATATATTTTCTTTCCAGTTTAAAACTTTTTTTTAAACAAATAATGTGTTAAGTATGATGAAACTAGGCAATAACAGTCATAATACTTGTTTTTGAATATAGACAATTTAGGAAGTTGTAGCATTATAAATACATTTCATGTGACTTTCAACCGGCTCGTTTTTCAGCTAATTTTTTTATTTTACTCATTTGATTAGTTAGATATAAAACACAACCCAGATCAACTTGATCATTAGTAACTGGGACAAATTTGCCACGCCTACCAATCTACCAACATCCTTTTCTTTCCAGGATGTCTTGGGGGTGTAAACGGGTCGAGCCCAAGCCTAACTGAAGGATTAATCCTATTTGGAGTTAAATGGGTTCAAGATAATGCTAATGGGTCTGGATAAGTATTAGTATAGTATTTAATTAGGATATGGTTATCTAGTTTGGTTTAATAATTAGTTAATTGGTGTTTGAGTTATACTAGGTTTAGGTTTAGTTAGGTATAAATAGATGGTTAAGGTTATTGTAATTTGTGTCCTCAATAATAAAAGTGTTCTTTGTGTTTCGTTTGGGGCTTGATTTTCCAACACTAACTAAGCCTGATCTTGGCTCATTTCAAGTTCTATGTCTAAAGTTCGAGCTCAGCTAGTGGGTAATGTCATAACTTCGAGCTCGGCTTGTCTCATTTATTATTTAACTATTTTCGTTTATAAGTACAGTTATTTTTTATATTTTTTTATTATTATCACATATACAACATAATATATTAACTTACTTTTTTTTATAATCTTATATAATAATATCTATGATGTAATTATATATATATTATCTAAATATTATAAGAATTATACAAGTAAATAGACTCGCAAGCCTAAAACTTGCAGCACTGTTAGCTTTTAGCGAGCTCATCTCGAGTTGCCCACGAGCGTCTTGGAACATTTACACCTCTACGTTATCCCTTAAAACTTGCAGCATTGTTGTTCTTGGGAATATTTCAGGTTGGAGTTTCCTATTTGCCCGTTACGATTAGTAAAAGTATATCTATTTAAAGAATCAAATGCTGCCATTTTTTTGTGACATCTCTTTCATATGGTAACTCATTATATTTGAATTTAATATATTAATTTCAATTTTCACAGCTCACCAGTGGCTTTTATCACAACATTTGTTACAATGTTTGCTTTAGTAATTGCTATTACTAAAGATCTTCCTGATGTAGAGGGTGACCGAAAGTAAGTCATCAAGTTTGGAATTTCAGTATTTGTTTGTCCATTTTTCCTTAGTTTGAACATCTTGCAATAACCATCATGGATAACTTGTTTTTTTTTTTTTTGAAAAAAAATAGGTTTAAGATTTCTACTTTTGCAACCAAACTTGGAGTAAGGAACATTGCATTACTCGGGTCTGGCCTTCTGCTGATCAATTATATTGGTTCCATCCTTGCAGCATTCTACTTGCCTCAGGTGAAAAACCATGTATCTTGTTATGGTTAGTCGTATGTATAGAGGTGGCTAAATGAGCAGGTTGGATAGGTTAATGGTTCAGGTTGACCCGTAATGACTTTTGTAAATTTTTTTACCTTTTAAAAAAGGAATAACTAGTGTAGTAGTTTGTCAAATATAAACTCGCAAATCTTATCGTTTAACTATTGAGTAAAATAATTTAAGAGATTTTATGCAATAAATATACAGTTTGCTAGACTTTCTACCTGGTTGACCCGTTTGACCTTTATCCTTTTAAACCGTTCGTTTAGGTGGGTCGAACCGTTAGGCTCTCAAAAGTCAAAACTAGCTGATTTGTTTCCGTTTCAACGATTTATGAACACCACTAATGCCTATACTCCTTTCACCCAAATTATATTGTATGCCAGAGTAAAATGTCTTAAATGCCCTCGATAAAACTCTGTTCGCAGTTGACAAAGATTGCATCTTTTTCTTTCGGAAAAAATCAAGCCAGTCTGCATAAATGACATTTCGGCTTTTACAACTATACCCATATGTCACATGTATTTTATTTTCCACTCTCTAATCACGCATCGAGGATAAAACCGTAAAATAAACCAACAGTCTATTTTCCCTAAATTCATTTTATAATTGTGGTTAATAAAATGCAGGCTTTCAGGAGCAACTTAATGATACCCTTCCATACAATCTTAGCCTCCTGTTTGATTTTCCAGGTTTCTCTAACCGCTTTTCGTTCAATTTCTTTTTTTAAGTAACCAACATTTTTACCATAAAAAGAATACTTTTTCTGTTAACCGAAGTATAAAAATTTTAATCTAACTCAGTAGACGGTCAAAATGTTATTGTTGACCATGTTGACCTTTCGTTGACTTGGCGCAGGCATGGGTACTTGAGCGTGCGAATTATACGCAGGTAATACTTGGTGACTCTAATCAAGAACCTATAGATTCAGCTTATACATATTATGTTGACTTTTAGGTTTGACTTTTTTGTTTATCTGCAGGAGGCCATTGCAGGATACTACCGTTTTATATGGAATTTATTTTATGCAGAGTACATCATATTCCCTTTCATCTGATTATTCTTTTTATTCTAATTTTTATTTTTTTGGGGTTTGGTTATATAATGTAATATATATTATATTGTGCATTGTAATATATAGCCAAATAATGGCTTAAAATGTATCCTCACTACAAATGTAAGAGTAGACTTGTACCAGAGTTGACTTTTTGTATTCTAAAGAAAGATGAAGGTTGACTTCTTGTTTAGTGGCATCAATGTTTGATGGTTTCAGAGAACTGAACAACAACCGTACCCAGGAAAATCCCACAAAATAGCGACGCTATACGTAGGGTCTGAGGAGGGTGAGATGTAGGCAAACCTTACCCCATCGTTAAAGATAGAGAGAGGCTGCTTCCAGAGAACTGAAATTATGGCAATATGTGGAACATATATATTTAGTTAAGTGTCTTGGTTTTAGAAGGGCCAGGTTTCGAGACGTTTAGATCTCAAAAGCGACGGTACTCTATACAACCAAAAGTTACGTCGCTTTCTTTACATATTAGTCTTCTTCTCGAGTAAATCACTCATAATCTCTTTATCGTTTTGGTTGTTTTTACATAACAGCCTTATACATTACACGCTGACGTCTTAAAAACTCGAAACAAAATGAAATGTTTCTCATGGCTCTGTATATGACAAGGTTACATTTTTCATAGAATAAGCCTTCTTCATCACATCACTTCTTTCTTGATGCCCACCATTGTTACAACCCAATCTCCAAGGAGAGTGTTTGGGTGGCAAACTCACTTCTTCCAAAGCCCGAAATTGTAACTCGGACGGGTAGTCTCGTACACACCCGATTCGTGGGCCGGCGCCTGTTGACCACCGGCAACTAAGATGTTTAGCCAGTTGGAAAGACTTTTTTTCTTTGTGGGAATTTATCCTCTGCATAATCTTCTCTTTTGGAATCGAGTCGGCACACGCTTCTTCCCCAAAATCAAAAAGATTCCTTTTTGAGGCCATGAGTTGGATACTTGACCACAGTTCCTCTGCTGCTTCGTCGTCATTCTCTGAGCAGCTATCAGGTTCAGGCTCGGGCATGGGCTCGGGTTCTTTCTTTTGGAAAGCCAAAATGATGTCTTCCCTTTTCGGGATTTCAAGTGTAGTGACCGTTGGCTTCAAACTTTTTGACAATCTTGGCGGTCTAGAGTCTCTGCGGTTGTTGCATCTGGTCCCGGTTTCTTCTGTAGTCGAAGAGATATCAGGCTCAGATACACAATTCCGCATCTCGTATCCAGACACGCTTTCATTGGCAACTTCATCCTCTTCATCTGGGCTTTTCTGCATGATCAACACATATTTTAGATCCTTTTTTTTTTTTTTTTGAATAGAACATCCGAGTTATTTTCATTTCAACAAAAGGGGCAAATTACATAAGAATAGCAGGCATGCGGGCAACAAGCTGCGCCGCCTAGAGCATGAAATCTAAGTCACTATATTGGTTTGATTATTTCCTTGGAACAAAATTAAAAAAGACATGATCTTTGGTATGCATAATTATCTTACCTTGATAGTCTGGACATCAATTTGATGTTGCTCGAGAAACGACATGAAGGCGTCAAAGTTTTCGTCGGTTGGAAGGTAATGTCCACTGTGAGGCCAGGCAGCCTATCAACATGAAATTGATATTAACCTCTTTTTAACATTATGTTCTTGATCCATTTATTTGGGTCAATTCGGGTTATGCTTAACTCTGGCGAGTTTTATTTGATGTATAAAACCTCCCAAAATCTGAGTTGGTTGGTTTTTATCTTTAGTTAACCTCAAATTATCTACAGACAATTATTAAATTTAGATTAAAAAAAAGTGTTTCAGGTCATCCCGCCCGTTACCACCATTACAAAACAATGACCCGTTTAAACGCATTACCCAATCCACAAAACTCCGATTGGGACGTGGGCATAAGGGCCTTTATGACACAATTAATAATTCAATTCATTTTCAATTAGGCCTTGCTCTAGCTTCTTTAGGGGTTATTACTTCTTTGGTAGCTCAACACATGTACTCTTTACCCGCTTATGCATTTATAGCACAAGACTTTACTACTCAAGCTGCGTTATATACTCATCGCAGGATTCATCATGACAGGAGCTTTTGCTCATGGAGCTATATTTTTTATTAGGGATTACAATCCGGAACAGAATGAGGATAATGTATTGGCAAGAATTGCCACATGCATTATGAAAACATACCTTCAAGATCCCGTCTATAACCACCAACTGTCCGGCGGACAACGTAGCACCACCAGCCAAAAAACTCGAGTGTTGAAATTTTCCTTTGTGTTTCTTCCCAACATACAAAATATTTGATGTGCTAAGCACAAATATCCACTTAGTATTAGCGGGCCCCTTTCGGGTATCGATAAGTTTCCCGCTTAATTTGTACATAAACTTTCCATCTTCCACCGTAACCTCATAAGCCTCCCGCTCTATCTGAATTTTATAAATAAATAAAAAAAAAGTTAAGTTTTGTTTTGTTTTGGGTTTAGTGTATCTTTCTCAAAGAAAGCACACGCGGAAGCTCAAAGTAGATACAACTTACGGGACTTAAATACTTGATGCATTGTTGTAGAAGCTTTGGACGCGGGCATTTGTCAAGACTCACTTCTTTGCCTTCCCCTATGTCAAGCCTGAAATTGTGTCATAAAATATGCAGTTTAGTCAACTTGATATGTTTTTTAGAGGTGGCTAGATAGACAAGTCATGTGAGTTGGGTAACAGTTCAACACAAACTTCGCTTGAAACGAGCGTTCTTAGTCTCGGTCAAACGAGCTAGGCTGGGTTGACATGCAAGCAAGGGCGAAGTTTGGTTCGCCAATCGGCAGGGGCCGAACTCAATTTTTTTCGATCAGTAGTGACAAATCGGCGGGGGACTAATGCGCCAAAAAGGGGGGGGGGGAGGGGGAGGGCTAGCTAAAGATTTTGACTCGACTCATTTGAGATAATACGCAACCCATATCTATCCAGCGTTTATATTTTGCAAAGTGAGATCTGATCTTACCAGTAGAAAAAGGGCTGCCTACTTTGGCAATGAAGCCATTTGACATAATAAAAATGAAGATTATGACCGTAGCGATGTCGGGGATCAATCTGTTTCATAAAGAAGTAATTTGATATCACTAAAATCAAATTCCAAAAAGACACTTCAACTTCACGTAATCAAGAACGTAAAGACTTACCGCTTCAAGCCAATGCTGTAAAGCAAGTTTACATGCCTTTGCATGTTGTGACGAGCCTTTTCCTACCTGCAAAATTATGAAACGTAACCAATAAGAAAACGGGTCAAATGGGTTGACCATGTCACACGGTCAGTTATCACCCATCACAAACGCTTTAACCATCAATAATCATTTTATTCACAAAATTAGATTATTATTTGGACACCATAGTTTCTATGTACCTTTGCAGCTCTGGTTCGAGCTCTTGACCAACGAGAAACAGCGGTTTCTGGTTTCTCAATTTCAAAGAAGGATACCGAACTGCACTTAAGCACCGCAAAATCCAACAATTTCCACCTACATAAAAAAAAAAGTCAAACTTTCAATACTTCCAACAATCCCACTTTAACGGACTTGTAACCTATGCATAAACATCGGTGCCCAATGAAAAAGATCCAACGGCACTAAGTACTAACCATCTATGCTCCACTAATATTGCACAATCAGCTAACTGTCTTCTGGTTCTGAAACTTTTATATGTTTTCTGCAGCTTCAGTGCTGCAAGATGGCGGTTCATAAGAGGCTCGGGCAGTGGAGATTCAGGCTCGATAAAATTCGAGTCAGGCAATGCGTTTTCACATATTTTTGCAGAAGAAGACACTTCAATGGGAACAACACTGTCCATTTTCTTCCCACTAAAGCTTAAACATCCCTGATGAACCATCTTTCATCTTGGCAAGATTAGACTATGTGTGCCATTGATATATGTGTCGCGATGAACTATTATATTATTATTCGCATAAACAATTCCGGTTTTAGGTATGTTTGAGATCAGCAACCTTTTTGTCTAACCTGATATGTGGAAGAAATACATAATAAAAAATTTAGTAGTTATAAATGTCAACTTTCAAGATAGCTCAATTAAACATGTTAGGTAAGCCATCCATATCTGTTCCCACACTCAATTTAATTACACATGGCCTCATTAAATAATTAATCATGGAATTGAATCTAGCATATAACAACAACCCTAACTGAGTGGTACTTGATGTTACAAGCTTTCTGGTCAAGGCTCAGTCAGACGCGCGCCTAGGCTCACTTTTCATTCCCAGCGCAACCCCACTTTCAGGCCCTCAGGTGCATTTTTCAGGCCAAAATACGACAAAATTCCGCTCAAAAATCGTGTGCACGACTCTCAAACAATTATAACAACCACAAACAAGCCTAGAATCAACCTAAAAAAACAAAACTAGCCCTAAACAAGCCTAGAACATGTCTAAACCCCTAAAATTGACTTTTTTATACTATAGACCTCGCCTAGAAAAGCCCTGGCTTTTTATGCGCCTTGCAGTGAGGCCCAAGGCTCATCCTTAGCGCCTTGAGTGCGCCTCCGACAACTATAGTTACAAGTAGCTCAATGCATGTTGCAATGGTGGTAATGCCTAAAGTGCCAATTAACATACAACAAAGCTCAATCAATGGCTATTTATAATACATATTATAACCAACAAGGGATAGCAGCACAGCTTGTTGCCCGCTTACCCACTACCTAAATGTAACTTGTTTTTATATATATAAGGATATTTTGTTTGTTGATAAAGAAAAATCAACAAGAAGAAAATATCATATGTAAAACATAATACAACCCATGAGCCAAACTTCAAGATTTGGATGACCCATTTCATATATTTGAATAAAAAAAAAATCAAGAAAAGGGTAACCCACAAATTAATAATCATAAACAAACAAAACCCATATGGAAAAATACAATTTTTTTAATACCCATTTCAAGATTTTCAACAAAAGATGATCATAAAGAACAATGAGAGAAGCATATGGCAAATGCATAATAATTACCTTCTGAACAAGCTTTTTTTTTTTATATATATTTTTCTGGGAATGATTTAAATTTTGGATCAAACAAACACAGTTGGTGGCTTTATATTGATAAAATGTTTGGGCAATAGCTGTTATCTTCTGCAGGTAATATTAATGATCAAGATTAATAAGGGCACCCACAATGGGGACGATGACAGAGGGTATATGAAGGAATAGAGTGGTTCCAACCACGTGGCAATATTGATGGTGACATTGGTTTGGTTGCAGTAATTTAGATGAACAGTAGGGGTGATGATTTATAAAATTATTTTCAAACGGGCAACGAAACTAATGCCCGACTATCTGGAGACGTCTGCTTTTTGGGTGAAAGCTCATCATATGCTCGTGTTTACTAATAGTGTTGGGTAGGGGTGTTCAACGAATCGAATAACGAATTTTCGAATTATTCGAATCGAATTATTCGAATTTTTAATATTTTTACCTGAATTCGTATTCGATTCGTATTCGTTTAAAATTCAATTTATTCGATTCGTATTCGATTCGAATAAGAAACTCGAATTCGAATCGAATTCGAATAAATTCGATTTAGTTCAAATTCACCTTAAATAACAAATTGTTTTACTTTTAGTTTTAAAACTAATACAAACTCATTATTTTTAACATATAAAATACAAATCTACAAATTGATAAACAACAATATGTCAAATACGAGAATAGTAAAAATAGTAGAGAGTATAGTTTTATAGAGTTTTGTGATATATAAGGTAAATATATAAAACATGGTTATGCTAAAAGTTATAGACACTATGGGTTCTTAGAGTTTGACCAAAATTTAGAAGTTTTTTTTTTCAATATGTATACTTGTGTATATAATAATGTGTATATGTGTGTATATATTTAAAAAAATATACATGTACAATTTTTATTCGAATTTCGAATCGAATCGAATTTAAAATCATAAATTCGTATTCGATTCGTATTCGATTTACTGGACTCGAATTCGAATCGAATCGAATTCGAATTCTTAATAATCGAATCGAATTCTTGGTAATCGAATCGAACTAAATCGAATTTCGAATTTTTCGAATTCGAATCGAATTCTGAACACCCCTAGTGTTGGGTAACCTAAGCCTGCAAGTTTCCGAACTGGGGAAAACCCACCCGCTAAAAGACCCGCTACGGCAAAACCCAGGTGGGATCAGATTCGAACTTGAAACCTTTCACCTCACGCTCTAGCCCTCATTTCCTATATTGCTCCACACTAGGGATGAGCTCGGGACGGTATCGGTACCGAACCGATACCGATCCTGACAATACCGATACCGAAAAGTCCAAAAAACCAATACCGATACCGATACCGAACACATACGGTACGGTACGGTATCGGTATCGGTTCGGTACTGGTATGGTATCGGTATTTTACCTTAAAATACCGATCTCGTACCGATACCGATAATACTGAAACCGAAAATCCATAAATATGGGTACCAATACCGATTCCGAAACCCCTCGGTTCGGTATCGGTTCGGTACGGTATCGGGATCGAGACGGGACGGGACGGGATCGGTATTCGGCCTTGTATGCTCATCCCTACTCCACACAAGGTGGGGGCATAAAAATATAATAGTAATAATTCATCTCGTGTTACATGTGTTTCTAGAATTTAACCTCGTTAGGAGACTTTTTTGTTACAAACAGGGAAATGGATTGTGTCGTGTTACATGTGGATTTTTTTTTAAGTTTGTATAATTTGGAAGTTTACTAAACCACTTTTGGTTATATATATATAGGTGTAGATATAAAGAAACAAAAAGAATAAAAAGAATAAGACATGCTTTGACTAATTGAAAATCATCTTTTTTTTTTTTTTTAGCTAAAATGATCTCAGCTTCATTCCAGGACAAAGAAAATCATCTAAGTAACATTTTTTTTTTTCGTATAGATAGACAGATGTGTAACTAAATAGTTTTCATGTTTTAGGGATTCAAATTTGTCATGTTGCAAGAAGTGTCGGTGTCTTTCCCAAACACAAAGGCATAGTAGGGTTGAGTACCACTATGTTGAAAAAGGAAAATGTAACACCGGATTCAACACTTGTCGGGTTGTAACGATAATGTTGCAACAAAAATCGGTGTCTAGTGATGCTCTAATATTAAATGAGTTGTCAATGACATAAACACTCGTGATTGTGACTTTTGAGAATGAGAGGACTCGAAAGAGAGTTAGAGGGTGCGCATTTTATTAAATCTTTTAACATTTTTTTTTACGAAAGGGCAACATAGTCATTTAATGACTTGGCAAACACTTTTAACGTCATGTAGTTTTTATGGACGAAACATGACACAAAGTTGCAAACATACTGGATCAATATCTGTAACTTATCTGAAACATGACTACAGTAGCTGCCATTTCTGAAGGTCAAGATGTGTTTTCTTTGTTTTCTAAGGTGCGGCTTGTTGATGGCAAGGACTCGTGGGTTTGGGATCCGGATAAAGATGGGATTTTTTCTGTTGGTGCTGTAAAAAGATGGCTTCGTTCAAACGGTAATTATAATTATAACTCGGTCATGAAGTGGGAGAATTGGGTCCCAATTAAAATAAATGTGTTTGTTTGGAGAATGGTTATCGACCGGTTGCCGACCCGTGAAGCTCTTTTGCAAAGGAATGTGTTTCTAGGCAATAGCACTTGTCCTATGTGTGATACTAACAGCGAAACAGTGGAGCATTTGTTCCTAGATTGCGGCTTGGCGTTAGGAGTTTGGACTGGTGTTTGGTCATGGTGTAGGATCTCCTTGCCTATATTCTCTTTGGTACAGGAGATGATGACTTTGGAGCTTGGGCGGTCTGATGATAAATGGAGGGGGAAATTATTAAGAGGCATCTTGATGGTGACATGTTGGGTCATTTGGAAGGAGCGTAATAAGAAAGTTTTCCAAAACTCGAATCCTCGGGTGGCTGACATGGTGGCTTTGGTGAAGGTTTTTTCTTATTTTTGGTTTAAACATAGGACTAGACATAAAGATGTGGATTGGAATAATTGGGTAAAGTACCCGTTGTATTGTTTGTAGTTGTGCGGTGGTCCTCGCTTTGAGGTCTAGCCGTTTTTAATGAAATTTTATGTTCAAAAAAAAAAATATCTGTAACTTATCATAGTTACTGAGAAGTCCAAAAGTTCTCTTAATAAGGTGTTTTATCCTTCTGAAGAGATATGTACCCGCGCACGCGCAGGAAAGAAGCCCGCGTACACGTCAACGCAGCAGTGTGACGTGGCGTTCTAGAAGACGGCGCATGCGACCACAAAAAAGGACAGGTGTCACCCGACAGGAACAGAGCCAGCAGCCAATCACAGGCCAAAACACCCTGCTCCATGATCACCTGCCAGTACGAGGTACAGAAAAGGACGAAAAGGACGACGTCAGGACACGTGGACCAATCAAAGGAAGACAACGCAGAAAATGACAACGGCCACGATCGTACAAGACAGCTGCCATTCTCCTCACAGCCAATCATAGGCCACCTGAGTAGCCTATAAATACATCGAATACCATTACGAAGAATTCATATAGCAAGCTGTGAGAGATAGATTATAGTCGAAACTCTGTAATAATCATATAACAGTGTCTTGTAACTTGTCCTGATAAATATATAAAGCTCGTCCCTTTACATTGTTAGTTCATTATCATTGTTATATCTGATTGTTAGATTGGTGTTTCTTCATTGGCGCCATCCGTCTATTGAGTTGTCAAGAACAGCAACCTAAAAACTTCTATCTCTCAAAAAACCAGTGATGAGTTCTTTACCGATGACAACAAACTCTCCAACAGGCACGTCCGGCACTGGTACTGCTCCGGCAACCACCAGCCAGCCCGACGGCCACATGGAGGAGCAAGTTCATGGCACAGACGTGGGCCGCACCCCGTCCTCCGGGACGAGGCAAACCCCGTCATTCCATTTTGCCACTGATAACCTTCAAACTTCACCTGCTGGTCACACTGCGCCGATGGTTAGCCCAGAGGTGTGGTATGCGCAGCAGAAAGAAGCTCTGAAGCAAGCATTTATGAACAAACTTAAAGAACAACACCTGAGAGAAGCATCCCGCGCCCTGTCCTTCAGCGAAGGAAGGCCCGTCACTATCTCCGAGGGGCCATCTAGAGCTGCGGGACAGGCCGGCGGAAGCAATCATGACACTGACCCAACATGGAGGGAAGACTCCGACGAGTCACAAAGTCGTTTTCAACGTGACGCAAGCCAGTACTTGACCAACACCGTTGATCGAGCACATTTGCTGTCCGGAGAAGACGACCTCACGAAACCATACTACCCTCCCTCATTCAGTGAAAAATCAAAGTTTACACCGCGCATCGCACTCGCCACATTACTCGCCGGAACCAAAATGCCGAGCACCTTGGGAAAGTTCGACGGCACCGGTGATCCTGACGATCATCTACGAAGTTTCGAGGTCGCAGGAAAATGCGCGCGGTGGACCCTGCCAGCCTGGTGTCACATGTTCGCGCAGACGCTTACGGGCGCAGCGCGAGTATGGTTTGACAGCCTGCCAAACGGAAAGATAGATAATCTAAAAGAGTTAACTGACAAATTCTCAGACCACTTCAGTCAAAACAAAAGAATCGAGCGTGATTCCACTGACATTCTGCAAGTTAAAAGGCGCGACAACGAGTCCATCGAGGATTATATCACCAGGTTCAATCGCGAAGCTTTACAAATCGGCCCAATCGGATTCGAGCTTATGAAAGCAGCATTTACGCAAGGTGTAAGATGCGACTCGCTGATCCGCACACTGGCCGGATGCACAGGTATGCCGAACACATGGGAAGAAATCATGCGCGGAGCTAAGAATTATGCGAAGACCGAAAAAGAGCTATCCGTCTGGAGCAGAATTCAGGCACCACAGTACACAGATACACAGGCGCAAGCAGTGCGCAACCGAAATAATAGGCATGACAGGAAGGCAAAGGGCAATGTCTGGACGAGGCTTCAAGAAGCCGACCAGACAACCCCAAAGCCCTCCGCATCACAAGATTATCAACGCAACACCTCACTCGTGCATAAGCCCAACAGAAGGAGTCACAATAATTGGACCCCTTTAACTAAAACACCAGCGCAAGTTCTAGCAACGGAAAACATTGACTTTCCTGAACCTAAGGTCATTAAACGGCGCGAAGGGCTGGACCATAACAAATTTTGCGCATACCATCAAGACATCGGTCATGACACCGACAAATGTTACCAACTAAGGCAAGCCATTGAAGACGCACTAAAATCCGGCAAGCTTGGCCACCTGCTACAAAACGTCGAACGCAAGCAAGCGGGAGGTCCTCCGCCAAAAAAGATAAAGAACATAAGCATGATGATACATAGCAGCGGGCACCGGACACAAAAGAGAAAAACAGAATCAACAGCAGAATGGAGGGAACAACAAGTGTGTTTCCCCATAGTCAAAGGCGGCCCCTCAGCCACAAAGGCAATCATTGTCACAGCCGTTTTTGATCACTACAGAACCACTAGAGCATTCATGGACACGGGCAGTAACTCAGACATCATGTATGGTCAGTGCTTTGACCTTCTGGACGAGGAAGACAAGCAACGCCTGCGCCCCATCAACTCTCCGATTATGGGATTCTCCAACGAGATTGTAACACCCCTCGGAGAAATATCCTTCCCTCTCACTCTTGGCGCGCAAGGGCGGTCGCGAACAGAAGAAGTTACCTTTCTCGTCATTCCATCCAAGTCCAAGTATGATATCATCCTGGGTAGGGACTCTATGGCTTCTTACAACATGGTCACCTCCACAGTACACAGCGCGGTCGGATTTCCCACCCCAAACGGGGTGGCAATCGTATGGGCTAACAGGGAGTGCGCCATGACCACAGAGCCCCACCCAGCCAAAATGTTGAAGCCATGTCCACGCACAGAACCAGAAAAGTGGATCTTAAACCCAAAGTTCCCTGAACAGCCCATCACAATAGGGCCAGAAATTTCTGAAAACATCAGGGACCATTTGAAACAGCTCCTCCACAAAAACATCGACGTTTTCGCATGGCAACCGTCAGATATGATTGGCGTTCCACGCGAACTCGCCCAACACAAGCTTAACACATATCGCTCTGTAGAGCCCATCGCGCAGAAGCGCAGAAGCATGGGTGCTGAAAAAACTCAAGCGATGAATGAGCAAGTCGGCGAACTGTTGAAAGCAGGAATCTTGAGAGAGACGCGGTACCAGACCTGGGTAGCTAACCCGGTGATGGTAAAGAAAAGCAACGGTGGATGGAGGATGTGTGTAGATTACACCGACCTCAACAAAGCATGCCCGAAAGATTGCTATCCTCTGCCAGAAATTGATTTGAAGATAGACTCTCTAGCCCCATTCCGCTTCAAGTGCTTTCTGGACGCCTACAAAGGCTACCACCAGATCCAGATGGCACTTGAAGATGAAGACAAAACTGCTTTCCGCACAGATAAAGGAGTTTTCTGTTACACAAAGATGCCGTTCGGCCTAAAGAACGCCGGGGCTACGTATCAACGACTGATGGACCGCGCGTTCGCAAAGCAGATAGGGAGGAATCTAGAAGTCTATGTGGATGACCTAGTTATCAAGAGCAAAGAGGAGGATCAGATGCTGAAAGACATTGAAGAAACCTTCAAGCACTTAAAAGCAATCCGAATGAAGCTAAACCCGGGCAAATGTGCTTTTGGGATGGAAGAAGGCAAGTTTCTCGGGGTTGTAGTCACCAAAGATGGATTCAGACCAAATCCTGAAAAGATACAAGCCATCGCGCAAATGCCCTCTCCATCCACCCTGAAAGAAGTTCAAACCCTGAACGGGCGCCTTGTAGCAATCAATCGTTTTCTGTCACACCATGCAAGCAAATCCATTCCATTCATCGAAACACTGAAAAGCTGTTTGAAAAAGAACCAATTTAAATGGACGACAGAGGCAGAAAAAGCTTTTCAAGAGATGAAAGAATGCTTGATGGACTTACCAACGCTCACCGCTCCACTCCCTAGGGAGCCCTTAACGATGTATCTTTGCGCCACAGAGCAGGCGGTGAGCGCAGTACTAATGGATGATAGGAAGCTGGTCCAAACGCCCATCTACTACGTCAGCAGGGTGCTAACAGACGCAGAGTCTAGGTACACCACCATGGAGAAGTTAGTTTTAGCCCTCGTTCACGCATCAAGAAGGTTGCGCCGCTATTTCCAGGGCCACCTCATCAACGTGCTGAGCGATTACAAGCTAAACAATGTCCTATCAAAACCAGAAGTCTCTGGGAGATTAGCCAAATGGGCAATCGAGCTGGGCGAACACACTATCAACTACAAGACACGCCCAGCAATCAAAGGACAAGTACTAGCTGACTTCATAGCGGAGGTACCAAAAGAAAAAATTGAAGAATGTAAAGCCGAACAAGACCCGCAACCAACAGACGATGAAAAGGCCATCTGGAACCTCTACACAGATGGGGCCTCAAACGAAGATGGCGTCGGCGCGGGGATACGTTTGGTTAGTCCGGAAGGAGCAGAATTCACGTACGCAATACGGCTCGAATTCAAGGCCACCAACAATGAAGCCGAATATGAGGCATTCCTCGCCGGACTACGCATCGCGCACAAGCTGGGCGCAAAGCATATCTTCGCGCATGTCGACTCAATGTTGGTTGCTGATGTATTGTAAAATACATCTATTTCCAGTGTAAAGTTTGTACAGTTTTCGAGTCGTTTACATAGTTCTTTTATTAATTTTAGGCTTGTACCTGTCTACTTTTATTTAGTATAGGTTTTTATAGATTTTTATTAGTTTTAGGTTTTTTTTTTTTTACTATTTATCTATTTTATTTTTATTTGGTAGGTGTTCGTGTGGACGTTGGAGCGTGAACGAGTAACTTGGTCAAGTCAAGAACACCCGAGTCAAGAGCACGGAGCTAGAATGCTACATATTATAATAATAATAATAATATTAAAAAGAAAAAAAAAAGAATTGAATGTCACATTTGTCAAAAGGGCCGAAGCCCAAAGTTGAATAAAAAATATAATTAAAAAAAAAACCCTACATGGGGTTTGAAAAGAAATGGGCATCGAACAAAGCAAATAAATAGATTGAGGAGGCGGTGCACGACAAAAAAAAATTAGGGGAGTTGAGCAGAGATATATTTTATTGAGGGGAGGCACAATTATATGAGGACGAAATAGCGGCGCATAAAAGAGGATTGGGAAAAGCAAGAAGGGGAATCAACGAGAGCACAGAGAGAAAAAGGAGAAGCCGCATAGCACTAATCAAGAGAAGGAGGTCAGGGGTTGGAGCCTAGGTGCCAGCACGGGTCGGTTCTAATTCAATATTTATTATTTATTTATTCTAACCCGTTGTGAACGCCATGAATATGTTTAGTTTTATTTGTTTTGATTTTATCATGCCTTTTATTGGCTAGACTTTTTCGCTACCTAGGCTAAAGATGATTGCACATGTTTGATTTATTTTCTTTTGGTCTTGGAACTTTTTGGTTGTGGGTTGAATTTTAAAGTAAAGAACTCTTTATTTTCTGGTTTGATGTATATGCATATTTAGTTTTGTTTAATTAATTTTTATAAACTCCACTTGCGTTTTTGTGAATGTCTTTCATGTATGAATGCGGGTTAGGTTGCGGACTGGGTGTTAGCAACTAGTTTATGGTTAATTTCTGCAGGTTATCCATAGGAGTTGTAATTGTTAGTTAGATGATTCTAAGTGTTCTACCAATTCTCAATAGCTGTGAGGTGCGAGATTGTTGGTCTGTCTAGGGTGTTAAATTGCTAGTTCTAGAGGCTTTGTGAGAAGATCTTCCTAGTTTCCCTAGCATTCCTTGTAGGCCAAGTCTTATCAGAAATATTGTAGTTACCCCTTGCACTTTAGGGTGTATTGTGACTTTCGCGCTGTGAGGTAGACTGTCTAGCGGGTACTTTAAGACTCGAGTAGGTAAGCTTGTGAGGGTAACCTCTCAACCGATGGTTTAACAGCACAACAGTATTCTAGGGTTTCCCCTTGAGAAGGGTCGAGGGTGTCTAGTTTATTCTTGATGTTTAGTATTTTAAGATCCCGGTTCCACACCAGTTCCATAGCCATTAGAAATTTATCATTCATGTGTAGGATTCTAGCCTAGGTAGTGCCTTCCCATCACCTGATTTTAGTTCTAGTTCCCAGCTTGTGTCCTCAATTATTTAAGTTTTATTTTATTTATTTTTATTAGTTTATTAGAAAACCCCCCCTTTTAAGCAACAAAACATTATTAAGTCAGTTTGTAGATAAGTGGTCGAGTCTAGTTTACGTTTTCTAGTAGAGTCTCGTGGGTTCGATACTCGGACTTACTTTAGCTGTACTGCACTGACCGGTACACTTGCCGGTTGTGTGGTTTAGGTTTAGAGAGTCTTAGGTTATAAATTTAAAACTTAGAGTGTCTAGTTTAGGTTAATTTAGTTAGTTTTTACTAAACCACTTTTGAGCACATCAAGTTTTTGGCGCCGCTGCCGGGGACTCTTGGCGATTGCGTTTACTAGCTTTGATTACACTTTTCTGCCATATCTGTGCTACTTGTGTTTTATTTTGAGTCTGTCTTTTATTTTTGTTATATAATTATATTAATTTTTTTTTTGTAATAATCATGTGCGAGATCTGTGGAGGACCCCATTTTACCGTGAAATGCCCAAATGCATCAAGGTATCCCCCAGGTTATCGTGTGAATACGTATACCACGCCATATTTCCTGCAGCATCATTGGACAGAACTGAACACAAAAGAGGAATTTGATGAATGGCTTAGATCATACAGGGAAGAGCGAGATAGGGAACGTAAGGCCATAATCGAGCGTCTAAATAGACCAAGTCCCATAGTTCTAAAGGTTCCTTGCTATGATAAAAATGGGAACTTAGTTGGTCATCATGTTGGCTCCGGCCCGTTAATCCCACTTCCCCCAGGAACAAAGCCGCCTTCAGTGGAGATGGAAACAGTTTATCTGCACCCAGTTTGTAGCGCTCCCCCTGAATCACAATTAGCACCGGAGACGAAAATGGACGTTGAAGTCCCACCTCCGGTGCCACAGGTTACTATATATGATTTTGGGAGTGACTCTGATGAGGTGGACGAAGAAGAAGAGTGGGCGGCGTATCAGAGGTCATTTATGAAGAAAAAAGGGATTGAAGAAGAAGAAGTGGAATTGGGAGATTCCATTGATATGATGTTTGGTGCAGAAGAAGACAATGAGATGGGTGAAAAGTTATTGTCTGAGGAGGATGAATTTTTAGATATGGAGTTAGAGGGTTTACCTGCTTATGACGAAGTAGGGGAGTTTGATCCTGATGGGGATATTGCATACCTGGATGCCCTACTCGAAGGTGAACCGACAGACATGACTGAACCTGCACCAAAAGAAAGAACTAAGTATGGGGATCATCCCATGGAAATGGTGGAAGAAGAAGCGCACCATAGCTGGCCCGTGGTATTAGTAATAGATGGAACTTCAAAATCAACAACACCACGGGAGAGGGCAAGGAAGAGAAAAAGAAAGGATCGGAACCGGAAAAGGATCGAAGACTGGCACGAGTTAGAGAAGAAGAAGCCAGTGAATGTCAAGCACGACCAGTCTATTAGCTACATGCCACGCATCCGGTTAATTCCAGGTAAGTTTAAGTTTTGGTGGTCTGACCCGTTAAGAACTGTTAAATTATTTTTCAATTCCACAAGTAAATATTTAATTGTTAATAAGAGTCGAGTGGAATTAAACGGGTTAGATAGGGTCCAGATAAAAGAGAAGCCCCCTGATTAAGTTTAAGTGTGGGGAGGCTATGTAGATTTGTAAATTTATATTTATACTTTTTTTTTTCTAGCTTTTCATTTTTTTTATTATTTGTGGTTCGTCCTTTGGTCGTGGTTCATAGTTTTTTTTATCTTTCTATTTTATCTTTGTTTTTGTGTCTTTGAGTCTGTTTGTAGGTTTGCGTGTTTGCTTAGGTAGAGGAAATTTCACATGAGCGGATCCCATGTATTGTCTTTATATATATTTTTTGAGTGGGAGGTTTGGTAAAGGTTTGGGTAATAAGAGAATTTTTCTTAAAAAAAAAAAATTAATTAACTTTCTGTGAAAAAAGACTTTTCACGTAACGCGAGGAGTCTGGGCTGACCTGTTCGCCTCATGCGACCAGCTATTACCCCGGAAAGTTATATTTTTTTTTCGCTTGCAACGCGTGTTGTGATCACCAGTGTCCTTCACGTTGAGCGAGAACTAGATTTTTTTTTTCTTTCTACCCATTTGGTTCTACCACCATTCACCGCCATTTTGCCAAGCAGGTACGTCTTATTGTTTGTTGTTATATTATGAGTCTAAGTTAGTAGTTTGAGTCTTTTTATTTTTGTGGTTCGGTATTATGCTCGGGTTTTGTCTGTTTCGTTTTGCGCAGGTTTGGATTGCACCACCCGTACCCAATCTCCATTCGGGTGATTCCGAAGCTGTTTATTATTTATCAAGGCAAGCCCAGAGTTTACCATTGTGTCAGAGCCGATCGCGAATGAAATGCTATACGGTCGAGCTGGATTGGACTAGAGTTTTGGAGCTTACGAAAAAAAAAAATTAACCAGCTAAGTCCTTTTCAATTTGCCCTTGTCTTTTTATTTTTGTATTTTATTTTTGTATTCAGAATTTATTTTGTTTTGAGTCGTTTTCTATTCCTACATTGAGGGCAATGTAGAGTTTAAGTGTGGGGATGGGAAACTGTCGTTTAGTTTGTATATAGTCATTTTGAGTCAAAAAAAAAAAAAAAAAATCGAAAAATTTCAGAAAATGTCCCTGATTTTGAAGTTTGCATTATATAAAATATGGAAAATGATAGGTAAAGTTAGGTGTCCGGTTTTCAAATAGTATGTATAATAAGAGATTAAAATTAATTGAAAGCGTGTCTGATTTGGGATATGTGGGTAGGCTCGGCCGGTAGAAAGGTTTCCTTTGAAAAGTAATAAATTAATTATGTTATGCTATTTTGTGGGTTCTCATCTAGGAGAAACGGGGAGACCGAAACCGCCAAAAATAGTATAAGAAGCACCGTTATAAGTTTAAAACCGTTAGAATTTCTAATCACTTAAAAAAAATATATATTAGAAATCAAAGCAAAAATGCTGAAGCTTAAGGTGCCTGGCCACTGGGATAGCGACTTGGATTGGTCACACCCTCTAAGTTAAGTATGCTGAGATGGAAAAAAAAAAAATGCTGAAGCTTAAGGTGCCTGGCCACTGGGATAGCGACTTGGATTGGTCACACCCTCTGAGTTAAGTATGCAAAAAAAAAAAAAAAAAAAAAAAAAAAAAAAAAAAAAAGTGATTTTAAATTCTCTTGGTTTTCTACATAAGACGGTTGGGAAATGATGAATTGATCGTTTCTTTAGCTTCATAAGCTTGAGGCGGGATTAGGAGGAACTGTGGCTTCCTTCGAGTGAGACCCTAGATAGCCTAATCAACATGAACTTAACATAAATAAAAAGGGGCTTGGAAACCGGTGTGGGTTTAAGAGGATCAGTATACCTGCAATCACAATCAACACGTTAGTAGATTATTAATTAAATAACCTATGTTTTGAAACTGGATGTAAACCTAACTGTGATTCCATAGCATAATTCTTTTTCAGGGACGAAAAAAAGATAAGTGTGGGGATATTTGATGTATTGTAAAATACATCTATTTCCAGTGTAAAGTTTGTACAGTTTTCGAGTCGTTTACATAGTTCTTTTATTAATTTTAGGCTTGTACCTGTCTACTTTTATTTAGTATAGGTTTTTATAGATTTTTATTAGTTTTAGGTTTTTTTTTTTTACTATTTATCTATTTTATTTTTATTTGGTAGGTGTTCGTGTGGACGTTGGAGCGTGAACGAGTAACTTGGTCAAGTCAAGAACACCCGAGTCAAGAGCACGGAGCTAGAATGCTACATATTATAATAATAATAATAATATTAAAAAGAAAAAAAAAAGAATTGAATGTCACATTTGTCAAAAGGGCCGAAGCCCAAAGTTGAATAAAAAATATAATTAAAAAAAAAACCCTACATGGGGTTTGAAAAGAAATGGGCATCGAACAAAGCAAATAAATAGATTGAGGAGGCGGTGCACGACAAAAAAAAATTAGGGGAGTTGAGCAGAGATATATTTTATTGAGGGGAGGCACAATTATATGAGGACGAAATAGCGGCGCATAAAAGAGGATTGGGAAAAGCAAGAAGGGGAATCAACGAGAGCACAGAGAGAAAAAGGAGAAGCCGCATAGCACTAATCAAGAGAAGGAGGTCAGGGGTTGGAGCCTAGGTGCCAGCACGGGTCGGTTCTAATTCAATATTTATTATTTATTTATTCTAACCCGTTGTGAACGCCATGAATATGTTTAGTTTTATTTGTTTTGATTTTATCATGCCTTTTATTGGCTAGACTTTTTCGCTACCTAGGCTAAAGATGATTGCACATGTTTGATTTATTTTCTTTTGGTCTTGGAACTTTTTGGTTGTGGGTTGAATTTTAAAGTAAAGAACTCTTTATTTTCTGGTTTGATGTATATGCATATTTAGTTTTGTTTAATTAATTTTTATAAACTCCACTTGCGTTTTTGTGAATGTCTTTCATGTATGAATGCGGGTTAGGTTGCGGACTGGGTGTTAGCAACTAGTTTATGGTTAATTTCTGCAGGTTATCCATAGGAGTTGTAATTGTTAGTTAGATGATTCTAAGTGTTCTACCAATTCTCAATAGCTGTGAGGTGCGAGATTGTTGGTCTGTCTAGGGTGTTAAATTGCTAGTTCTAGAGGCTTTGTGAGAAGATCTTCCTAGTTTCCCTAGCATTCCTTGTAGGCCAAGTCTTATCAGAAATATTGTAGTTACCCCTTGCACTTTAGGGTGTATTGTGACTTTCGCGCTGTGAGGTAGACTGTCTAGCGGGTACTTTAAGACTCGAGTAGGTAAGCTTGTGAGGGTAACCTCTCAACCGATGGTTTAACAGCACAACAGTATTCTAGGGTTTCCCCTTGAGAAGGGTCGAGGGTGTCTAGTTTATTCTTGATGTTTAGTATTTTAAGATCCCGGTTCCACACCAGTTCCATAGCCATTAGAAATTTATCATTCATGTGTAGGATTCTAGCCTAGGTAGTGCCTTCCCATCACCTGATTTTAGTTCTAGTTCCCAGCTTGTGTCCTCAATTATTTAAGTTTTATTTTATTTATTTTTATTAGTTTATTAGAAAACCCCCCCTTTTAAGCAACAAAACATTATTAAGTCAGTTTGTAGATAAGTGGTCGAGTCTAGTTTACGTTTTCTAGTAGAGTCTCGTGGGTTCGATACTCGGACTTACTTTAGCTGTACTGCACTGACCGGTACACTTGCCGGTTGTGTGGTTTAGGTTTAGAGAGTCTTAGGTTATAAATTTAAAACTTAGAGTGTCTAGTTTAGGTTAATTTAGTTAGTTTTTACTAAACCACTTTTGAGCACATCAGTTGCCGGTCAAATCACCGGAAAATACAAAGCAAAAGAGCCTTCAATGATCATGTATCTTCAGCGCGCCAAAGAGCTCATGGCTGCCTTTCCCAGCTGCACCATCGACCACATCAAACGCAGTCAGAACAAGCCGGCGGACGCTCTAAGCAAAATGGCTTCTACATCCTTCAGCCATCTAGCAAAAGAGGTCCGAATCGAAACGCTAAGCGAACCGTCTGTACCACCCAAAGAGGTCAACGTTATCCAAACGGGTGCTGACAGCTGGATGACTCCGATAACATCCTATCTGACCACTGGCGCCCTGCCCGACCAACGCGCCGAGGCCAGAAAGATACAGCACAAAGCCCTGCAGTACCAAATCCAAGACGGAGTGCTCTATCGGAAGTCATACCTAGGGCCATTGCTGCGATGCGTGGATGCAGTTGACGCGGATTATTTGGTACGCGAGATACACGAAGGAATATGTGGGATACACGCGGGACCACGCATGGTAGTCGCAATAATCATGAATGCGGGATATTACTGGCCAGGCATGCACTTAGACGCCTTAAAAATCATCCGCAAATGCGACTCATGCCAGCGACACGCCCCCAACACCCTGCGCCCTAAGAACGAGCTCATCCCAGTGACTTCAGCATGGCCATTTCAGAAATGGGCCATCGACCTGGTCGGACCATTCCCAATGACAACGGGCAAACGGAAATTCCTGATAGTCGCCATTGACTACTTCACCAAATGGGTCGAAGCCAAGCCGCTCGCTGAAATCACGGCCAACCACGTGAAGAAGTTCATTTGGGAATTCATCATTTGCCGCTTTGGGCTGCCCATGTCGATCGTCACAAACAATGGGACTCAATTTGCGGACAAGGCGTTGCTGAAATGGTACGCGGATTTGCACATCCAACCAATCTTCACCTCGGTCGCGCACCCGCAGGGCAACGGCCAGGTTGAGCGTGCAAACCGCAGCATCGTAGAGGGCATCAAATCCAGGTTAGGAACAAAGGGAAAGGCTTGGGCGGAGGAATTACCGAGCGTGCTATGGGCCAATCGCACATTAACCAAGACGAGCACCGGTGAAACCCCGTTCAGCCTCACATACGGCTCTGAAGCCATGATACCTGCGGAAATTGGATGCCCATCCCCAAGAGTCCTTTCAGCAACCACAACAGACAACGATCGAGAGCTGCGCACAAACCTTAACCTGGCGGAAATACGCCGCGAGGGAGCAGCAATAAGAGAGGCAAATTACAAACAACAGCTCGAGCGCTATTACAATGCGAAGGTCAAACCCCAAACGTTCAAAGCAGGAGATTTTGTCCTGAGGAACAATGAGGCTAGCGGCGCCCTCCCCAGAGGAAAGTTAACTCCA
Organism: Ambrosia trifida; assembly: GCA_028751855.1. Lineage (NCBI taxonomy): Eukaryota > Viridiplantae > Streptophyta > Magnoliopsida > Asterales > Asteraceae > Ambrosia > Ambrosia trifida. The sequence continues at coordinate 138,967,329 of CM054125.1, forward strand.
ACCTGGGAGGGACCATACCGCATACAAGAAGTCCTTGGTAAAGGAGCCTACAAGCTGTCAACGTTAGAAGAAAAACCGGTTCCCCGAACATGGAACGCGACACAATTGAGAAAATGTTATATGTAATTCCAAAGCACAATGTAACAAAGGCCACTGCGCCGTCTAGATGAAATGAAATATAACAGTTCCTTTATTTTACAAATGCTTACTCTCACAAACTTAGAAATTGCATCGAGAAAATCTGCAATTTCCCTAAAAAACGCGCGTTGCATGGTTAAGATGCAACGCGCACCCTAAACATTGTATGGTTAAGATACAATGTCATAAACTTAGAAATTGCATCGAGAAAATATGCAATTTCCCTAAAAAACGCGCGTTGCATGGTTAAGATGCAACGCGCGCCCTAAACATTGTATGGTTAAGATACAATGTCATAAACTTAGAAATTGCATCGAGAAAATCTGCAATTTCCCTAAAAAAACGCGCGCTGCATGGTTAAGATGCAACGCGCACCCTAAACATTGTATGATTAAGATACAATGTCATAAATTTAGAAATTGCACCGAGAAAATCTGCAATTTCCCTAAAAAAACGCGCGTTGCATGGTTAAGATGCAACGCGCACCCTAAACATTGTGTGGCTAAGATACAATGTCATAAATTGAACCTACATTACTAATTCGTGATTCTCCTACAATATTGCGTAGTCGTATGAATAAGATACACCGCACAAGATCAATCATGATATGTTCAAAATCCTATGTCTAATCTGCAGTTGCAGCTTCATTAAACTCCTGCGCGGACGCATGGATAAAGATGTCTTGCGCAGGGTAAAACTATAAAATCTCGATAAGACATACGAACATTCACACCAAACGGGAATCAATTACACTACCATTGACAAAATCAAAATACACAAACATACTTAGAAAAGTAAAAACGTTCATATTGATTAAACAGGTCAAAGGCGGAGTTACAAACATAAACAAAAACAAAATAAGGAAGCGACGTCCAGCTTCACTTCTTATGCTCTGAAGATGAATCGGAGAAGTCATCGTCTTCATCCGACCCTGACAGCTCCAATCTTTCGCTGCCCTCAGGTTGCTCCCCAAGCCCCAAATCAGCCGCAGTCAGCTTCTTCGTAGCATACTCGCGCCGCGTATATGTCAAGCCCTGTTAATCAAACGACTCCTTGAGCTCGAAACAGCTTGGCCGGTCGCGATGGCTGACAACGAAGTCAACAAGCTCATACTTCAGCTCGTCAAACTCGGCGACCTTCTTAGCAAGTACAGCATCTAAATCTTGCTTGTACAGCGCGAACTGCTCCAGCGGCTTACCAGCCTGCGCATGCTCATAACCCTCAATAAACCCAGCTTTACGCCCAACCAGCTTGGCGGCAGCATTCACAGATGCCACGGCTTGGCGTGTCTGGGCGCAATTCTTCACATGATGAGCAACCTGCGTAAACATTTAGAAGGAATGATTGATAAACGCACGCGCACAAAAACAGATAAAAACAATAATATAAAGACAAACCTCAGGGACGCAGCGGCTAAGCACCCATGCACGGTCCTCTTCAGCATACTCCTTCTCATTCTGCGCCTCCAGCAATTGAGTCTCTAAAGAAAGGATTTTTTGGTGCAAGGACAGATTCTCCTTATCCACCGCGTCATGCGACTCCTGCCACTGCTTAATATCATTGTCTTTCTCACGCAGCAAGTCGCGGGCCTCAATCAGCTTATCATAATGCTGCTTCACGAGCCTGCCCTTCACATCCAACTCCTTTTGGAGCTCTTCCTTCTCTACCTCGACCTCCGCAACGCGTTTCTTCGACGCTTCCATTTTTGCGTTGGTCTTATCACAAGCAATTTTCCATTGCTCCTCCCGCTCGGATATGTGCGCCTGCAGCTTATCGCGCTCCTCACGGAATGTGGCAGCATCCCATTTAGCGCGTTTCAATTCAGTATGCATACGGTCGCGCTCCTCAGTAACTTGCTGCAAAGTTTGATGGGACTGCTGCAATTCCTGATGAAACCTATGACGGTCGTGCGCCATCAGCCCCCATTCGCGCACAATCTCAGCCGAAGTGGACAACATGTTAGCCACACTGAGAATGTGGTCATCCATAAGCTCGCCACGCGGACGCGTGGCTTGAAAATCACGCTCAGCGGGAGGAACAACGTTCGCCAAGAATTGGCGACATTCCTCCACATTCAAAAACCGGGTGGCCGGTGTCAAAGTCCAGCTGGGCGCGAAAATGCCAACAGCCGACTCACCACCCCCAGCAGGAAGAGCACCGGAAGAACTAGGCTCGGGCTCCGTCACAACCCGCCTCTCACTCTCTTCATCGTCATCCACGCCCATGTCTACACCATGACCGTACCCCTCACTGATATCCGGCGGTGACACCGGCCCTTCACCACCCTCAGGAACATCCTGAGCAGGGGTAGGAAGCCGCACAGGTGTCGGCGACCGCGGGGGGGTAGGCAAAGGCGTAGGTGTAGATACCCGCACTGGCGAAGGTTGTTGCACGGGAGATGGCTGATGCGCTGGAGAAGAAACCGCTAACACTCCACCCTGCAACTCCACATGCGGCGGTTCTTCCGTCTGCACAACGGGAGACGCTGGCTTCGCAGGTTCGACATTAAAACTATCAGCAATAGGAGCAGCTGTTACATCTTCCACTGCGCTAGTACCCAGTAAAGCCGCTGCAGAAACAAAACACCAAGGGTCAGCAGCGAGGAAAAGCATTAAAATGCATAAAACAAGAAGAGATGGAACACTCACCCAATAAATCCTCCTCCGCGGAATGGACAAGGTCGCCCAACTTCACCCTTTTCCCGGCAGGAGATGATGGCTCCCTAGCACCCTTCTTCCTCTTCCCACCCGAGCGCTTGGTCCGTTTCTTAGGGTGGGGCGCGTCAGCAACAATAGGCCCGGATTCGGACACACCTGCGGAAACCGGTTTAGTTACCACCCCGCTCGCAGTCTCCTCCGCCAACTTCTCCACCGACTCCCCTTGCACGAACGCATCTGAAAGTTCAACGTAGCTTCGTTCAAAAGGTTGATAATTTCGAAAATACCTATTCACCACTTCGTGGTTTAAAACAAAGGAATAATCTTCACCTTCAACCACACCCGCTTGAGAACGCGCGATGCGATGTACAAGGGAGTCGTCTTCTTCTGTCTCTTCATCAGAGCCACCCTCCGCATGCGCGGGAGACGGCTGCGGGTCCTGAACGCCTGCAGACGAGGGAAGTGGCGAAAGCATAGACGCGTCAGAGGACTCATCACTAGATAATACAATTAAAGGGAAGCACGTCCGCATGAACATGTTGACGGGCGAAGGATTCTCATAAAGTGGTGAAGACTCACCTGCTTCAGTAATCAACAGCTGCGCGAGGGCAGGCTTCTGCGGCGCGTCATCCAACTTCGGACGGATAAGTGTGTCCCACGCCTTCTCCAAAATATACAGTTCATTGTCCGCCAACTCCTTGAAGGCAAAGCCCATGTCATCCCCGCCAAGGAGCATGGAGTACAAACACGCGACCTCTGCAAAAAACAAACATAACAAATGTAAATTCGGGATTACCCAGAACAACTCGCGCGGAACAGGAAAAGAAAGGGAATAAAAATAATCACAAACCTTTGCCATTGTCAGTAAGATGCGGGTTGCGCCCCTTGACGTCATACTTTATGCTCATCCCCGCCATTACTAGGCCGGTCTCCGGGATTTCGCATACGTCAACCGGGTGGCTAGTCAGTGTTTTAAACCACTCCTGATCCTTATGCTCGATAAGCACCATCTTGCCCAATCCTTTCGCCGGGTCCAACCTACTCATCTCAATAGGGATCACCCCCTGGTTGATCCAGAAAAATCTTGGTTTCCACTCCCTGAAACTCTTAACTCCAGCCCCCGCACAAGGAGAGACCCCAGGGCGCGGCCTACACGAGAGCCAACTCTCCACAAAGCTTAAGCTGTAGAATACCAGAAACATGTCCACCAAAGGCTCGATTTTGTTGGCACGGCAACAAAACTCAAAGAACATGAGCCTGGACATCAAACCGGGGTGGATCTGGTTAATATGCACACCAATAGCCCGGATAAAAGTACCAAGAAACTGAGTAATCGGAACCCTAAAATTACAATCCCGGAAATAACAAGCATATAATCCCACCTTCCCAACAGGGGGCTCCAATATAGTTTTATCCGGGGCAGGAGCCTCCACCCCATATGAAGACGGGAACCCAACTTCCTTCCTAAACTTCCTAAACTCTCCCTTACTCCAAACTGCTGTGACCTCCCCAGCATGGGGCGACCTCTTCTTCGAACCATCATCCCCCCTCTTAGATCCACGCTTCTTCTTCGGAATGTTAGAAATATGATCCATGGCTCACAAAAAAGACGGATGCTTTGAAAAATAATAAACGAAGAAGGAATCGCCTTAAGAAGAAATCCGGAGGATTTGAGGTTAGAATATGAGGAAAGTGAAAAGACTAGAGAAGAGAGAGTGTTTAAATAGGGAAGCCACACGTGGAAGACACGTGGCCTGACGGTTTTTCGAATTCAAAAAGCCCACCAACCAGCGAATGACACGTCACAACAAGAGAGAGAAAAAGCGACCCGGGCCCACCACGTCTCTGACATTTGTACAACCGTCAGAGACTTTTCGGCTACCAACCAGTCGCGTCGCACACGCGGACTGACAGAACTGATGTGCACATTAATTACGAGACGTCCGCACCTACCCCACTTGCACAGTACCGCGCAGGAGCTCCCCCCGCCTAATCAACGCGCAAAACACCTCGCACGGCCTACGTCAAAAAGCTGAGTCCAGCGTCTCGCATGCTACACAAACAACACACTGGACTAGGGGGACTTGAAGAGATATGTACCCGCGCACGCGCAGGAAAGAAGCCCGCGTACACGTCAACGCAGCAGTGTGACGTGGCGTTCTAGAAGACGGCGCATGCGACCACAAAAAAGGACAGGTGTCACCCGACAGGAACAGAGCCAACAGCCAATCACAGGCCAAAACACCCTGCTCCATGATCACCTGCCAGTACGAGGTACAGAAAAGGACGAAAAGGACGACGTCAGGACACGTGGACCAATCAAAGGAAGACAACGCAGAAAATGACAACGGCCACGATCGTACAAGACAGCTGCCATTCTCCTCACAGCCAATCATAGGCCACCTGAGTAGCCTATAAATACATCGAATACCATTACGAAGAATTCATATAGCAAGCTGTGAGAGATAGATTATAGTCGAAACTCTGTAATAATCATATAACAGTGTCTTGTAACTTGTCCTGATAAATATATAAAGCTCGTCCCTTTACATTGTTAGTTCATTATCATTGTTATATCTGATTGTTAGATTGGTGTTTCTTCACCTTCAAACTTTAAAATATGCTTTGCGTGTCAATTTTATTTATCCTAGTAATAGAAAAATGATATATAACATATGGATTGAGAAGGTGAGGAAACAACTTATTTTCTAACATTTCTAGATTAATGCCATGTGATATAAGATTATACTAACAGTAATCATTTAACACAATATAGTTACCTATTAACTAGATATTTAAAGCAAATATCAATTATGATCGGATATACGAAATGTTGGAGAATGAGGTTTATGTTTGATGATTATAGTTGAACCATGCTTGATAAATGATAATTGTTATGTTATGATAACCAGATTTTGTTTGATATCATGATATGTTTATAGTACCACACCTTTGACCTCAAACAGGAACATTGTAATTAGCTCATTTATCATAGGACATGGGTCACAATTATATTAAAATTATATTAATAAAATTATAAAGATATACTTTCTTTATACAATTTTGGAAAATTATAGTACATGTACCGTGTACGAATGAAAGCATTTAAAAAAAAATGAACATAAAAAGAAATACAACAAATGTAAATAAATTGATTCAAACCGTAATCTTTAAGAAGATCTTCAATCAGGTCTTCTTGCAATCTCCTTATATATAAATTTATTTTAACCGGAATATTCAAAAAAATTAAGTCTTCAACTTGTTATTCAACAAGATCCCTTAGTACACTTCTTGGCTACAAGAATACACAAACTGGTGTTATAGTTGTGGTTGTGGTTTTGGTTGAAGCACGTGTTCAACATACTTTCCTTAACACATATTTTGCGCCTCTAATAAGGATAACGCGTCTATCTCTCAGGATATAACAGCCGAAGCAGTATGTACTGCCGAAGATGGCTCACGCGCCAAGGTTACACTAGGTAAAATTGTAGTGTGGAAAGAGTGATCCACTCTATGTAGTTACCCAACATATGGGTCTTCAAATGACTAAAGGATCTTCAAGTAATCACATCTTCTCTAAGAGCTTTTAAAAAATATTATGTATTGCCTTGTATAGGCACAAAGCACAACGTCTATCATCTATACAAGACTCATGGGTGGTGAAGAGCATCCCCCTTTTGATTTTCATCTAAACCTATTAAAGTTGTATTGTCTCTTTCATGTGAATAACACATACACCTTTGTAACATCCGACAATTTCAAGTTAACTTTCCTACAAACAATTACTGCTTACATTGGTCAACTTTTATATATTTAACTTAATTCAGATCAATTGAGTTCTTTAAATATATACAAACTATACATGAAGATAATTCGGTAAATTATCGGATCACACACGTGAGTCTTGAACCCCGGAGGTTGGTGAAGTAACGCGAAAATACGCAATTGAGTCCGTAATCGACAGTAGTTGTACCGGAAATCAAAATTTTTATATGAATGGTTGAATATATTTTATGAATGGTTGAATATTTGTATTGTTATATGTAACACCCCAACCGATGGCGGAAACATCGAGGTGTCACGTAGTGACGATTGTTCAATAGCACATGGACTAAATTGTAAATATTAATAGTAAATAACTTCCATTGTTTCAAAACGAATACAAAGAGTCTTATAGAAATTTCAAACAGAAATAATAAATGTCCAACTTTTATTTAAGCACTACGTCCAAAACCTAAGCGTGTAAAGCAAAACTTGATCAAACTGCACCTGAAACATGTACAAAAATAATATATTCAACACATATAATGTATTGGTGAGTACATCCATTTGAGAAATATAATATTTAAACTTTTCGCAATTCCTGTGTTGTATACCGTTTGCAAATATGAAATAAATGATGTCGGTCAAAACCAAGCCTTGATGAAAAATGACTAACACATGAATAACCAACTGAATAATGAATTAACAAGACAATGACCAAGATCCTCTTTACAGAGTCTCAATGGGGGTATACCATAGTACTATTCACTGAAATGCTAGGCCGCAGAACGGTTAATGATTTTGACTAATTATACACACAAATTCACATAAAGCAAACACACATGAGAATTGCATTAAGAATAAGAATATCATTTGATAATAATGTACATGAGTAGCCCCAAAATGGTAAAACATGAAAAAGGGGAAAGATATACTCACAGTTTCGCTACGTATAAATTCCGAGAATGTTCGTCGTAAGGCTTAAAAATTCCGAAGAATTCAACCTATATATAAAAATACTAAATGAGGAAAATGACTTAAAAGTCTAAGACAATCAATCATCTAAGGCATTAGGGCTTGCTAGACTCGTATTAGGGAAGATGAAATTATTAGTAATGACTTGAACGACAGTTTTTGAAATAAATATATTTACGATGAATTTAATAAATGACTAAAACTCTTATGTGTTTTACATATAGATATATATTCCATTTTATAGAAAAATAACCTTGAAATAGAGTTAATGATTTATATTTAATTACACAATTTATTATTAAATCTAATTTAAATATAAATAGCATAAATAAGACAAGGTATGATCCTAAAATGATATTATTATGAGAAATACTTATTTTATGATGTGGAATACTAAAATAATATTTCCATAATCTCTTTGCATTTAAAACATTTTTAATGAATTAAAATGATGTTTTAATGATTAAAATTAGTAAAAATGACAAAAATAATCATTTTATAAGAAATTATATTTTATTACAGTTTATTATTCATAGGAATAAGTCTCCGGAAAATTTGAGGTTAAAATCTCTTAAAATGAATTTTTAATCATTTATTTATGATTGAAACGATTAAATTCAATAAAAATATAAAATTGATGCATTTTCCGGAAAATAAAAGTGTGGTAATTTTATTTTAGGTATCAAGATGTTATGTCTAAATTTTCATAATTTTTGGATAAAAATTGGATTTATTATGAATATTTCAAGTTTTGTGTATAATATATATGTTTAAATTGTTTATTAGAAAAAAAATAAAAGAATCCAAAAGAAAAAAAAAGAACCAGATCCACCTGAAGTGGGGATCGAACCTGGGGCCAATCAAACACAAGGTAACCATTTAACCACTACACCACAAATGCTTTTTATGATTTAAATCAGGAATCTATTTATATAAACAATGTTACTAAGACATCATCTTCCCCAAATACTTGTCAAGAACCCTAACCCTAACCCAATTTCAATAATCTGATTTAAGACAAAATTGAAGCTCTGTAATAAGGGGGTTTTGCTCTACCATGCTCGATTAAGATAAAACAAGTAAGATTGTTTACTTACAACTCGTTTTAGGATCGCTAGTGGAGCTCCTTTTCTCGCAAAAATAACGCGATTTAGAGAGGATTTCTGGACGATTTTGTATGAAATTTGTTGTGGGTTTTGATGTGTAATGGTGCAGCAACCATCTACAATCATCTAGGTATTTATACACGTTTAAAAAAACGTGTTTAAGGTAGTGGTTAAGGCTCGCCGGTTTCATCATTAAACCCACGAGTAAATGCCTTAAAAACCCGTCATTAACCCAAATAAATGATTGCAATGCGTTAATTATTGATGGAGAAGACGTTTGGAACGATAAAATGTTGAAACGGACGCGTATAGGAGGACTTAAGGCCTCGCCGGAATTAAATCCGGCGGCCGGAATTTTGTCCTGGCCGGAAAAGCGTGAAACAGCAGCAGAGATATGTTTTTTTTCTTTTAAAACTTTAAGGACTTGTCACTTTTGGCCCCTCTTATTTTATTTGGTTAGATTTAAAGTTTCCTAGTTAGTTTTCCTTTAATAACAACTAACTAAGTTAACTTTTTAACTTACAACTTGTATAACTAGAAATTTTTTTTTATGATATTCGTATATTTTCCGAACCACGTTGCAACATACGCGTTAAACTTAAATCGAGATTAAGATCCAAAAGAACATGCAATTAATATAATTTAAATTTTGCACATTTATTAAATTTGAAAGCGACAACAAATACAGAAAATATTAGAAGGACTAAAATTGTAAATTAGATAAAAGTTGAGGGTGACGGATGTCACAGTCTCCCCTACTTTAGGAAATTTCGTCTCGAAATTTATTTCAAGTGGAGGTTCCTGTAAAGAGATGAGGGTACTTCGTCTTCATTTGGTCTTCACGTTCCCAAGTAAATTCTGGGCCACGTTTAGACTCCCAACGAACCTTGACAATAGGAATACGGCTACGCTTAAGAGTCTTGACTTCACGATCCATAATTTCCACGGGTTTCTCCGTGAAACGCATCGTTTCGTCAACTTGAATATCCTCCAGTGGAACATGAAAATTCTCATCCACCAAACACTTTTTCAAGTTCGATACATGGAAGGTAGGGTGAACGTTGCTGAGTTCATCGGGAAGATCTAGCTTGTAAGCCACTTTTCCAACTCTTTCCAAAATCTTAAATGGGCCTACATATCTCGGAGCCAGCTTTCCCTTTTTCCCGAACCGAAAAACACCCTTCCAAGGTGAGACTTTAAGAAGAACCATGTCACCAACTTGAAATTCCAAGGGTTTACGCCTTTGATCAGCGTAACTCTTCTGTCTACTCTGAGCTGCCAGTAAGGATCCACGAATAACCGCAATTTTGTCTGTTGTTTCCTGGACAAGTTCAGGACCGGTAATGAGAGTTTCACCGACCTCACTCCAGCATACAGGAGAACGACATTTGCGACCATATAGAGCTTCAAAAGGTGCCATACGGATACTGGCATGATAGCTATTGTTATACGAAAACTCCACCAACGGCAAGTGTGAATCCCAATTACCACCAAAATCTATGACACAAGCCCGAAGCATATCTTCTAATGTTTGAATAGTACGCTCCGTTTGACCATCTGTCTGAGGATGGTATGCTGTGCTAAGATTTAGTTTAGTTCCCAACGCGTCGTGAAGAGTTTGCCAAAAACGAGAAGTGAACTTGCTGTCACGATCAGAAATGATGCTCAAAGGAGTTCCATGACGACTAATGATCTCGGCGATATAAAGATTAGCCAGTTTCTCAGCCGAATAAGTCTCACGAATGGGTAAAAAGTGTGCAGATTTGGTTAAATGATCCACAATGACCCATATACTATCATGACCTCGTGCAGTGCGGGGTAATTTAGTAATGAAGTCCATAGCAATGTTCTCCCATTTCCACACAGGAATCTCTGGTTGTACAAGCAAACCAGATGGACGTTGATGCTCAGCTTTGACCTTGGCACAAGTAAGGCATTTAGCCACGTAGTGAGCTATATCCTTCTTCATACCGGGCCACCAATACATGGGACGCAGATCCTGATACATTTTATCTGCACCAGGGTGAATGGAGTAACGAGTCTTATGAGCCTCGTCCATGATAAAGGTTCTAAGATTATCACGATCAGGAATCCATAGACGATTGGAGAGATAGAGCAAACCATGCTTCGTTTCCAAAAGATTTTCAGCTCCACATGACATTTCGTTGTACATATTGCCTTCAGTAACCGAAACATGTTGAGCTTCATAGATTCGAAGTTTGAGATCATGAGTCTGAATGCAGTTAAGTTGAGTATATGCCTTGCGACTAAGAGCATCAGCCACAACATTCGCTTTTCCAGGATGATAGCGAATCTCACAATCATAATCATTTAGAAATTCAACCCATCGACGCTGACGCATATTTAGATCTTTTTGGTTAAAAATATGTTGAAGACTTTTGTGATCAGTAAAGACCACACATTTAGTACCATACAGATAGTGTCTCCAAATTTTCAACGCGAACACAACGGCTCCAAGTTCAAGATCATGAGTAGTGTAATTTTTCTCAGATGTTTTCAATTGTCGTGACGCATAAGCGATGACCTTGCCTCGTTGCATGAGAACACAACCAAGGCCTAGGTGAGATGCATCACAGTACACCACAAAATCGTCAACACCATCAGGAAGAGAGAGAACAGGAGCGTAGCAAAGCTTTTGTTTCAAAGTTTGAAATGCTTCTTCCTGACTGGATCCCCATATGAAAGGTTTATCTTTGTGAGTCAAAGAAGTAAGTGGAACTGCGATATTTGAAAAGTTGGCAATGAAACGACGGTAGTACCCAGCAAGACCAAGAAACGAACGAACTTCAGTGGGAGTTGTGGGTACAATCCAGCTTTTTATGGCTTCAATCTTAGCAGGGTCTACGTGTATTCCTTTGTCGTTTATTACGTGACCAAGGAATTGAACTTCCTTAAGCCAAAATTCACATTTGGAGAACTTGGCATACAGTTGTTCATCACGAAGAAGGCTTAAAACTTGACGAAGATGCTGTTCGTGGGTAGTCCTGGATTTGGAATAAATGAGGATATCGTCGACGAATACTATTACGAATTTGTCCAAGAAAGGTTTGCAAACTCGATTCATAAGATCCATGAAAACCGCAGGTGCATTGGTTAAACCAAAGGGCATAACCATGAACTCATAGTGACCGTAACGAGTTCGAAAGGCGGTTTTGGGAATGTCATCCTCATGAACACGAAGTTGATGATATCCAGAACGAAGTTCGATCTTCGAAAAACAAACTGCACCCTGAAGTTGATCAAAAAGATCATCGATGCGGGGTAGAGGGTACCGATTCTTTATCGTAAGCTTATTAAGTTCAGGATAATCGATGCACATACGAAAAGTCCCATCTTTCTTCTTAACGAACAATACTGGAGCTCCCCATGGCGAGGAACTCGGACGAATAAAACCTTTGTCAGTTAATTCTTGAAGTTGGCTAGCAAGTTCTTGCATTTCCGAAGGTGCAAGACGATATGGAGCTTTAGCGACGGGAGTAGCACCAGGAACAAGATCAATACGGAAATTAACAGAGCGAACAGGAGGTAAACCAGATAAATCCTCAGGAAAAACCTCTGGAAATTCACACACAACTGGAACATCTTGAATACTCTTACCCCTATCCTTCTTTTCCACAACATGAGCCAAGAAAGATATATACTTCTTACGAAGATATTTTTGAGCTTGAGTGCAAGACATAAGTTTCAAACCCTTCGATGTCGTTTCCCCATAAACAGATAAAGATTCACCAGATGGAAGTGGAATTCGAATATACTTCTCGAAGCAAACAACCTCGGCATGATGTTTAGAAAGCCAGTCCATGCCTACTATGACATCGAAACTACCCAACTTCATGGGTACCAGGTCAATAGAGAAATCATAGTCATTTAGATTCAACGTGCAATTTCGGATCACAGATTTTATAACAATAGGATTTCCATCAGCAACCTCCACAGTAAAAGGATGTGTAAGGTGAGAACGACCACGAGCAAGTAAGGGTTCAAATTCTAACGAGACAAAACTCTTATCCGCCCCGGTATCAAACAAAATTGAAGCATATAAATTGTTAATAAGAAATGTACCGTTGACCACATCATTGGCAGCCTGAGCCTGATTAGCATTAATGTTGAAAGCACGGCCGCGAGCTGGAGCTGCCTGGATTGCTGGAACTGCTGGGGCTGCTGGAGTTTGTTGGCGAGACTGGATAAAAGCAGTTAGGTGAGGACATTTATCTTGCATGTGGTTAGGATCACCACAAGCATAGCAAGCTCTGAGTTGACCGGTTTTCTGGGTACTGCGGCAGTGAGAGGTAGTATGACCCATCCGACCACAAGAATTACATTTCCAGCAAGGTCGGTCAGTAGGGTGGTGCCAGTTGCATTTATTACATTTGGGATACGTGCCAGTATAAGGTTTTGGGGTTGACTGGGCTTGAGGTGCGACAGGTGGGTTAGCAACAGGAACTTGATTAACAGGTGCAACAACTGCATAATTTTGACTCCTACCTTTTCGTTTCTTGTTGGATCCAGAAGTAGAGGTAGAGGCAGAGGTAATTTTGAGAGGTTCAGTGGTAGCAGGGGTTGAAGAGGTTTCAGTGGGTCGCTTAGTACCTTTACGAGTCAGGGTACCATCTTTGACATGCTTGTCGGTAAGAGATGCTGCAAGACGAATGGCATCCTCTACAGTAGCAGGTTTACTCCCCATAACTGTATCATGAATCTGAGGTGGTAATCCCTCAATATACTTCTCAATGGCTAAGGGCAGTGGTGTCACCATACGAGGAATCAGTAAGCTCAGCTCGTGATAACGGTTATTATAGGGAACGTTGTTGCCACTATCCTGTTTGAGGTGATAGAATTCATCCTCCAATTTCTTCATCTCACTACGAGGACAGAACTCAGTTGTCATGGCAATTTTGAAATCATCCCAAGTCATTGCTATAACATCCGTCACCTTCACTTTTATCATTTACACAATTTTAGTCCTCGGATTTTCTTAAATGATTTTATTTCAGCGTCTAACCAGATAATTACCAGTAATGCAAACCGAGCCCTTTTATTTACTAAATTATTGTTTAGTAGTATTTGTTAATGATAATAATAGAAAAAAAAACATAGACAAAACATGCTTCAACACATGTTCTCTATTGAAAAAGAATAATAATTATTATTAATAAAAATAAATAAATTAGCAAAACAACGATCATGAGAAATGCATCTCTATCCTTCATATTCTTGGATAAGTAATTGTTCGTAAGAAAATTATATAAAAATAAATAAAATAAAATAAAAGAAAACGACCGATCGTTTCATATTTTTGTTAACAACAATATGGAAGCATGTTTCTCGGAAGTTACATATTGTAATTTATTTTAATTTTCATAACTTCCATTTTCATAATTAGGGTATTGATAGCCACACATCCTTATATACTATATTTTCCTTGATAAATGAGAGCAAGTCATTTTGTGACTATTTTACAATCTAACCACCACCCTTTACGCCTATGTATATGAACCAATCACCACACCAACTTCTACTACCACTTCTTCTCCATCGCCCTCATGTAACCACCACCATTGATCGATTTTAACCGTCACCCTTGTTTCGAAAGGTCGTCACCGTCAGCGGCCAAACCACCTTGCGCCACCATGACCGTCTTATCACCAATAGTTTATTTGCCCTTGAATTTCTGCTACCGTGCCGTTGTATAATTAACTCAACAGTTGGTTCAGGTTTGCAACTAATGCGCCTTTGATTTGTAAATAGTTATTTGAATTCTGGCACGTTTAGATTTCCGGCGACTTTGGCTCTATTATAATTATAACTAAGTTTTTTTTGTTACCTTAGAGTATAGAATGTTTTTTTATATATATAACTGAACTTAAGTGTATAACGTGAATAACAAGCCTTTCGTTCAATTATATAGTCAAAACATATATTTTCTTTGCAAGCACATATTTCTTTTGCTACTGTGTTTTGCAAATTAAAGGAGCTCATGGCCTACAATGAAATTCTATGACTATTTTAATGAAGTTATGATTAATATATATAAATTTAAATTAGATAGGTAGCTTCAAAAGTAATTATGAAAATCTTAAATTGGTGCAGCATGGTTGGCGAAACTAATATCATTTATATTTTGATGATGTTTGGTATTTTGTTCACATATAGATATTGTATTGTCTATACTACTTTTCTAACTTTTGAACGAATACGTAAAGTGGATATACCTATGAACCGTTAAGTAACTAGCCATGAGTCATAAAAGTCTTTGTCGCCGGAAAACTGATGAGCCAACAAATCATATAGATAAATTAATGTTAGTAAAATTAATAATGATAATTGTAGGCTTTGAAAAGTACATTCATGCATTCAGATTATTCGTTTTTGGTTTCACAAACAAGGTGAGTATATCTTTCCCCTTTTTACTGTCTTACTATTTTGGGGTGACTCATGTACTTACTATCAAATTTATAATTCCTTTTACTAAAATAGCAATTCTTATGTGTGTTTGCTTGTGTCATTTTGTGTATCTATGACCTGTCAAATCATTAACCGTTGCGGCCTGGCATTTCAATGAATAGTACTATGGTTTATACCCTTGTGACTCTGTTGAGAGTCCTCGTCATTGCTATGTATTACATTACTACTAGCGCATACTATATATATCTGCTTTCTTCTCTTAGGGTTGATTTGACCCGGATACCACTTATTACATAATTGCAAACAGTATACGACACATGAATTGCTAAACACTTTTCTACTATATTTATTTAAACAGGGTATGCTCACCAATACAATTTTTGTATTGACCAAAATATTTTGTACATGTTTCAGGTTGTTTTGAGACGCTTCTTTTAGGCTTTTGGATTTTATATTTCAGTCTTGTCTACATTGTATCTTAGCTAGACTTGTCACTTTAGAATTATTGTATCATGTAATTTCATTTCAATGTAATAAATTATTTAATCAATGTATTCAAATTTACACTTTAGTCCATGAGCTATTGAACAATCGTCACTACGTGACACCTCGATGTTTCCGCCATCGGTTGGGGTGTTACAGATTGGTATCAGAGCCATGGTTATAGGGAATTAGGTTATTAGAATGCCTTTTAGCCTAGTCTATAACTAAGCTTACTTTCACGAGTCCTCTCGTTTATATTTCTCTTATTTCCTATTATTTTCTTTCAAGATATTTTCGTTACGATTATTTCTCGTTATTCTTTCAATACTTTGCTTGGCAAAGAAGACACTCGTATTTCACAAACGAGACGATATCATCAAGTTAGGAGTGGTATCCATACCTTGGTGATTAGTTTCACTCCTCTATATGTTATTTATCTTAGGAATATGTCTTTGAGATAGGAGTGACATCCACACCTCAAAGAGTGATTCCTTCAAAAAAGGAACTTAACCACTAAGCTGGGAGTGATATCCTTAACTTAGTGATTGGTTTCATTCCACAATCGTTTTCAATTTTGAAATACATCTT
Organism: Ambrosia trifida; assembly: GCA_028751855.1. Classification (NCBI taxonomy): domain Eukaryota; kingdom Viridiplantae; phylum Streptophyta; class Magnoliopsida; order Asterales; family Asteraceae; genus Ambrosia; species Ambrosia trifida. Next base: position 138,983,464 of record CM054125.1, read on the forward strand.
TGAGTTAGGAGTGAAATCCACATCTCAAGGATCTATTTCTACATCTCGTTGATTATAAATTTTCTTAAATATTGGTAATCTATTACATACGTTAATTTTATCATTCACGTCATTTTAAATCTTGGTCTTTTAAAACACATTAGATTTACACATATTTCATGGAATGATTTCATTTTGCATTTTATAAACTAGTATTACATATTTTACAAGTCAAACGTAAACCTTTTGTTTTCATATGACGTAACCAATATATGTTTTCGAAAGGAACTTGCAACTAATAATAAGCCTTATAACATTTTTCAAACTCAACTCCTTGTAAACACATATCTACGAAGATTTTTCAAATGAACCAGTTTTGAATCTAAAACACACTTTGGTTACTAAAAAGTTATCCTCATACATTACTACTATTCTTTCAACTATATCACAAAGATTGCACAAACTACGTTTTGATAAATGAAAATCTATCTTATTACACTCGCACTAATTATTACTAGTTACTCTTACAACACTGGTTTTTGAGCATTAAATTTAACTCGTTTACTTTCATTTTGAACGATTTACTCGATTTATATTATACCATTCTTTCAATCGAAATTTTATGCTATACTTATATACTTACATGAACGCATATTTTGTATGCATATTTTTTTTGTTGTGAGCAAAACCCTGTTATACTTTACATTATTTTGTTCATCATCATGGCCAACGAACATACTAGTTGATAACTCATATGAGATCTAAGCCAGTACCCACGTACGACTCGGATTAGAGTATTTCTTTAATCTGAGGGGAACAGTGTAAACCTCGGGGTCTATCAATATGAGTGTTTAGAGCCAACGATGTGAACAAAAGTTACCGGTTAAGGGTGAACCCGAAAGGGAAGAACCTCTAACCATGTCTATTATTTACATGTTACTCTCATTACGGTTAAAGGGTAAACCCGAAAGGGAAGGACCTCTAACCATGTTATTTTTTCATTGCAGTATCAATTACTTAGCATATCCTGATTGCACGCATTTGCTTATGGTATTACTTAGGATGGGGTTATGGAAAAGCATAACACCCTGGTGTAAGGTAAATCGATGATTACGGTCCGGAACGCAATCATGGGCTTACAGGTACATAAGGGTGGTGTGTGATTCTATTTAGGCTATTGGTAGACAATCAGTACGAGTCCAAAGTATCGGGAGTGTGGTGGGTTAGCTGCGGTACACCCTATATATAAGCATAAACGATACTGCGGGAGCGGACAAGGAGTTTGACCAAGAACCTACCTATTACTTTATAATTACCTCTTCATTAGATCGTTGACTAATAGCTAGCATTTTCGATAAGAAAGTTCTTACCCGAACTTTAATTCGTTTTCCTAGAGCCTTTCTTTAACCACCTCTACAGAAAACGCAAAACTTGTATACTCGTACACACCCTGTTAGTCGAAATCTTGTTGCATACCCTAATAAGTTCGATCAGAAAACTTTCTAAAGTATGGGAGACTACCTTCATCAGTGCGTTTTACCTCACCCGTTACACATTCCAAAAATCCTTTCTCATTTAAACTCTCAACTTTCTAACTTTGGGTTAACTGTCAAAGATTTTGAAACTTTTACTTTGGATATTAGATAACAATTTAAAATTTTGGTCAAATCATAACTGATATATATGTATATATATATATATATACATACATACATATATTGTTAACCTACTTGACTTCTACAACGCTTTTTGATTCATAGAAACCTCCACTTGAAAGAAATTTCGAGACGAAATTTTCTAAAGTAGGGGAGACTGTAACATCCGTCACCTTCACTTTTATCATTTACACAATTTTAGTCCTCGGATTTTCTTAAATGATTTTATTTCAGCGTCTAACCAGATAATTACCAGTAATGCAAACCGAGCCCTTTTATTTACTAAATTATTGTTTAGTAGTATTTGTTAATGATAATAATAGAAAAAAAAAAACATAGACAAAACATGCTTCAACACATGTTCTCTATTGAAAAAGAATAATAATTATTATTAATAAAAATAAATAAATTAGCAAAACAACGATCATGAGAAATGCATCTCTATCCTTCATATTCTTGGATAAGTAATTGTTCGTAAGAAAATTATATAAAAATAAATAAAATAAAATAAAAGAAAACGACCGATCGTTTCATATTTTTGTTAACAACAATATGGAAGCATGTTTCTCGGAAGTTACATATTGTAATTTATTTTAATTTTCATAACTTCCATTTTCATAATTAGGGTATTGATAGCCACACATCCTTATATACTATACTAGGTTTGAGACCCGTGGGGACCCACGGTGCAAACCATAGTAAATAAAAAAATTATATGAAACTAAGAGTAGTATTGTTCAAGTTTACTGGCTACAAACGTAAAGTGTTAAAAATAACGATTAGCCTGAAGTAATGAAAACCGATTAGCTATTATGATCAGTACTCAACAAAAGTATAAAATTAAAAAAAAAATAACAAATATATGAATACATTGTGTTTTTGTAAACGACTTTGTATCATATTTTTAATTTTGAATGTAATTGTAATTAGTACATAACTTTTTTTATTGACAAAATGCAAGGCACTATTCAAAGCAAACAAAAAAAGTTTAAAATAATAAATTTATTGAAGTTGTATATACATAACGTCCACAAAGATAATAACAAAATTGCATAAAAATTACTCAAATTATTCATAAATCCTGAAAGACTTCTTTGTACACAACGTTTGATGTTTTGTTTGTCAATTCACCATTTTCATCTACTATAACAATCTTAAGTCCATCTCGACTTCTAACCCTTGAAAGCGCAACATACAACTGCCCGTGTGAAAAAACTGGATCCTTCAAATACAACCCAACTCTGGATAAGGATTGTCCTTGACTTTTGTTTATTGTCATTGCGAAAGAAACAGCAAGTGGAAATTGCCTTCTGTTAAATTTAAAAGGAATTTTCTTATCTGAGGGGGATAAAGTAATTCTTGGAATAAAAGTTCGCATTCCAATGTTACTTCCTGATATGATTTTCGCTTCAATGACACGTTTTCTCATTTTAACAACTTGTAACCTTGTTCCATTGCACAAACCGCTTTTCTGATCAATGTTTCTGAGTAACATTACAGGAACACCAACTTTCAAAACCAAACGATGGTTTGGTATTCCAGAAAACTTAAGACCATTAAGGACATCAGGAGAAACTAATCTTTCATCAACCTGTTTGTTCACATCTTCAGACTGGCAAACACTATCCGAACTTAGATACTCAACTTCGTCACCCGGAAACATTGAAAGCAATATATCATTAATTTCATGAACAACTTCATTCTTCGGTGCCAATATAGCTCGATCTTGAAAATAAGTCGGAATGTGGATGTTATCCAAAAGTGAAGGATAAACAAAGGCTATCAAATCAGAAACAGGATCGGAAGATTGGGAAATAAGTAAGTCATCTGGTATCAAAATAACATCTTGATCATCACTTATTGTATCAACCTTTCCTTCTCCTATGTCCAGAAGCCAAGATGCAAACTTTTTAGTTTCCTCAATATCATAATTGGAACTTCCAGAAAGCAACCTCATATTTTTTGTTAACTCTAAAACAGTGCATTTGTGCCAAATGTATGATGAACTTAAAGAGGCATTAACAATGTCATGCCTAGTTCCATTTGGTACAACTGGTAGAATTTGCCTAAAGTCACCCCCAAACACAACAACCTTTCCACCAAATAACAAATCAGACGACTCATCAGCATGTACACCAAATACATCTTTTAAACTTCGATCTAGTGCTTCAAAAGCATGTTTATGAGTCATGGGTGCTTCATCCCATATAATCAAGTCAGTTTGTTTAACCAGCTGTGCAATATCACTATTAGGTGGTATGAAGCACATAGAATCTTCAGTTAGGTTTATAGGAATACGAAACCTGGAATGTGCTGTCCTACCACCGGCCAATAGCAAAGAAGCGATACCACTCGAAGCAACATTCAAAACAATCTTTCTTTTACATCTTATGGATGAAGATAAAGTCTTCCATAGGAATGTTTTACCCGTACCACCGTAACCATAAACAAAAAAAACCCCTCCTTTTTTTTCCTCAACAGATTTAATTATACAATTATAAATATTTTTTTGTTCATCAGTTAAATAAGAGAACTGAGAATCAAATTCTTCAACCAAACTGTTTGAGTCATAGCCCAACTCCTCACAAATAAGACGATTTTCTAATAATGATAGAAAATCATTCTCAGGATATGGCATACCTACGAAATGTCGTAGACTGCAACTATTACGCAATAAGAACTTCTCAATATCTAGCAAAGCTAAATTCTTAAGTTCGTCGTCTGAAAGGATCAAATCTGGGAAAAAAAATGTCTTAGAATGGAATATATAGAATAAAATTAACAAATAAAATTAATAATTGAATATGTGGAACTATTAAAATTAGTATAATTTACATTCCTAATAATTATGAATCATTACAAGTTACTATATGCCCAAAAAAATCTAGAAAATCTATTTTAAAGTAATAATATATTAAAAAACAGCTAATACCTGGACAGTTTGAATCTATTCTTCTCTTGCGTAAAATGTCATCAGACAAATAATTCCATGTTTCCTCCCACACAATTTCAGGTCTTGACAAACTGTTGGACGCTAAAAGAGTTGCAAATAAGTTTCTTAGATAAGGCCCAGAACCTGCAAAAGCCGCTTCCTTTATTGCTTCAACATATTCTGTATCATCATCTAGGAGTCCCATTGCGTAACATGCATCCCTAAAAGATGATTGTACTTTCCCATCAACTTTAAGAATATCTTGAAACGATGTTGGTCCTTTAACCTTATTCAAAAGCATTCTCAAAAAATAAGCTTCGCCAACAGAAGCAGGAACTGAATGAATTCGACCAATTGACTTTATTCTTTGCCTAACCTCCCATTTTCGTTCTTGTGGTTTCCAAACATATTGTGAAGGAAATTGGATGTAAGTTAGTTGCCTTGCATTAGCATCAATTTTGTTGCGTTTCATCCAACCCAAAAACATAGAGGAAGCACAAGACGGTTTATTAAGAACGTCGTCAATGTCTTGCGTAGAATCGAAAACAATTCTTTGTTCACCAGGTAGATGAAAAGGTAGTCTCATTACAGGAGGTGACCTGTAATGAATATCATATGAGAATATTCTCCATGAAGCCTCACACGCAGAAATATAACGACAATCATAAAATCCTTTGACTTCATCAACAACTTTGTCTTCACCGGGTACTTTCTTGCTTTCAACAAAATTAAGAGTAACTCTATCTGGACCCTTGTTAATGTATTTAAATAAATACTTAATGGATCCAGCTTGGTTACACCATTCAACGTTGATATGAGCCTGGTATCTTTTAAGAAGTGTCTTGTTATATGGAACAACATATCTGTTATCTAATTGCTCACCAGACTTTTCTACAAACGACCCGTTATCTCTGCGTCTATAAACTGCATAACCTTCGGTATCAATAGAAGTCTCATTCTGGAAATTTTTTGGGAAGTTTTTTGAACATTTGTCATTGACCATACACGGACAACTCATGTTCAAAGGACCACAAGGACCGTGAATCATAAATTCACGTACAAGTTCATACAATTCTGCATCTTCATCTTTATTCGGTATCTCTGCTGAAATGAACTTGTCAATATGGTCAACTGTAGGAAGCTTATAACCAGCAGCCATAAAAAAACAAATGTGTGCGTGTGGTAATCCACGTTTTTGAAACTCAACGGTATATACAGCTGCAAAGTATTGAGACCAACCAAAAAAAGTTAAGTTAGAAATGTGATAAAACAAAAAATATATGTTGTTGTAATAAAAAATTAACTTCATGTGTTCGCACCAGCTTCAACAGTCCCAAATAAGTGCTTATCTTTCAGGTCTTTAATGATGGAATCAAGTTTAATCTTAAACAACCTGCATAAAATGTCTGGTCTATCTTCGGGTCTAAGAGTGGTATCTTGAAGATATCTTCTCATCTCTGGCCATTTAGGATTACAAGTGATTGTAATAAAATAGTCAGGGTATCCGTACCACTTACATATTGCCATTGCGTCTAGATAATTTTGCATCATATATCTAGCGCCACCTGTGAAGGAAGATGGAATAATAACCCGTTGACCCATGGTTGATGTTTCTGTTTGTCCTTCTTCTCTTTGTTTGCTTAGGACATTATGCTTCTCACTCCTAAGAACGGTTTGCTTACCCCTAATGTAATTTAGTCTTTCCATCTCAATCATTGTATACGAATCAACTATAAATTGCTGCAAAAGCCTTCGTGCATTAAGAATTAGCGAGAATTCATTACTCCTATCTTGAAGTCTATAAGCAAAAAACTCCCTCATTGTTACACTTTCACGTTTTTTGTTATTTGTGTTTGAAGATGAGGCCACATCTGGTAAGGAAACATTTTTTTGACGGTCATCTTTTTTGTTTTTTGAACTTGAAGACGAGCTTTCATTTGGTAATGGAACACCTTTGTGAAGGATGTCAATTCGATATCCATCGTCACCATAAGGAAGCAACAATGGATACTGAAGAGCAAGATACGAAGGATGTAACTCACTAACTCTTTTTAGCTTTCCATCAATGGTCTGCACAATAATATCACGTTTATCTGTTTCTTCATTAAGGTCACCAATTATCAATCCTGCAACTTCAGAAACCGTGGGTAGGTTGTAGGTTCTACCATCTCCTTTCCTCATTCCGTTTAATCGAAGCTTGACTTGTGCATCAGGATTCTTCTGAAAACAATCTCTCGCCATTCTATAAGATTTCACCAAGGAGTTTTTGGAATCCAACATTTTTTTCAAATCCTTAACAATTTGAAATTCAAGCGCCTTTTCCGATGAGTATTCCTCGTCTGCATCACTATAAATAAAATGAATACATTAGAATCGAAATTATTACAAATCCTTACAATTTTCGACAAAAGAAAATAAAAAAATAACATACCCAACGACATTGATTCTATTCGAAACTTCATTTTCAGTGTCATATATGTATAGTTGAGAGAATACTGGATTTTGTCCACGTGATGGTAAAAGATTTCCCAAAGCATGGTAGTTCTCACCACTTATACGATAGATGAATGGAGCATTACCATGATTTATAGACCTATCAATTTTTCCACCCATCGACGTAAATGCAAACATAGAGTTGAATCGTCTTATGTTCTTTAAAAAGAATTTGCTTTTAGAATCAACTCCATTAAAATACTCTTTATAACTGTGTGGGGCCTCTTTAAAAGGAGGAAGCAAAACTTTTCCATATCCACAACACAGAGAGAAATTTTTTTTAGTATTACTTCTATTAAGCCCTCTAGTAGATTCACAGCTCCACAGTCTAGCATTACAATCTTCACAAGCAACATTCTGATCACCATGGTCCAAGTAAGCTAAAAAAGGATATTAAAATTTATTAAATGTACCATATTTATAAAATTTTAGTTATGTAATATTAAAAATATTTTTTTAATATTATTTGTTAGTGTACAAAAACACTACCTGCAGATATGCCTTGTATTACATCGTTTGTCCTCACTCTATGTGGGTTTTCTAAGCATGCTTCCAAATCAGCCATCGGTATGGGAGTAATACTGGGGCGTTTTCGTTTTAAATTCAATGTTGAGCGCGTGTTGCATACGTTAGAAAGCGGCAAACTTACACATGAAGATCCTATCAAATTACAATAATATACGTTTAATAAATGTTGATTTATTATAATATACTTTGTAAACATGACTAAACTGAACATACCAACAATGTCAACTTGCTGTGTTTGAGTGTTAGGTGTTATATTTTGTTTTCCTTTGTTACTCCGCTTAGAATCCAAGATACGCTTTTTTTCTGTACGCCTTTGTTTATAAAACTCAGATAGATTCCTATGTTGCGATTCGTGACAAACTGCGTAAAAATTAAATAAATAAATGGAATGCTTGAAAAATAAGGCAAACACAAAACGGGTCAACAACATTTTATAATATACTAACATAAAAAAAAATACTAACAAATGATGACATAAAAAGTAAAATAATTAATACCATTAGAGATGTCGGACAAAGGTGTTATCTGTGTGTAACCTATAATATAAAAATAAATAAGTAAAAAAACAACAATGGAAATCAGTAAGAAATAAGATATTTGGGCGATGTATAAAATAAATGTTACCTTCGATTGATGACGGATTATTTCTTTGTGTCGAAGCAAAATTAGATTTTTTTCTCTTTGTAGATTCACAACGTTCATTAGAGATGCATGACAAAGGCGTTCTCTGCGTGTTACCTATAAAATAAAGACAAATAAGTTAAAGAAAAAAAAAACGACAATGGAAATAAGTAAGCATAACACATATTTGAATTGTAGAAAAAACATTTACCTTGCATTGTAAATATATATAGGTGAAATAGAAATTGTGATTAAACAAATTTGTAGGTTGATTAATAAAAGAACTTAAAATTAGCACATTTAGTGCATAAATGTGCATATTTAGTGCATAAAATGTTGTAAAAATGTATTGATTGGTCTTTGAATAAGGATATTTTGAAAATAAGAAATACTTACAAATTGTTCGGTTTAAGGCAAATGTTAACTTGCAACAAATCGGATAATTCTGATTCGGTTTTTTTCGGTGGCGTTATCAGTTATGATTCGGCAATTTTTAGTTATCGGTTTTTGTATGATCACCCCTACTAAGAAGATTGGGACAGATTGATTAGTCAAGCTTTGTTAGAAATTAGAAAATATAAATATAAAATATAAAAGTAGATATATTTGAGTTTACAAATTAACATAATTGTTAGTATTTAGATTATATTTTTAAGATAAATGTAATTTACTTTAGCATAACACTAAATGATTGTTATGTAAATACAATCATTAGATTGTATATACATTAAAATTAAAGGCATCACAATATAAAAAAATTAATGAAATTTAAAAATAATAGGATGTAAAAAAAAAAAAAAAAAAACGTGTGGTTAAGTTTTACATTTTCATCACATAGGATCATTTCAATTGAGTACACATCATTAGGATTGCGACGATCGGGTAGACGCCAAACACGAATAATCTTTAGCTTTAACGCCAACATGTTTCGGTTTACATGAATTTGGTTAACCATTGTAAAGTCATTTGCATCTACAGCAGCCATTGATGTTGTTAACTGAAAAAAAATGATGTAAATAACAAAAGATGACTTCAATAACACAACAAATAGAAACCAATTCAAAATAACTTCGAAATTATGTAATTAAATATGAGAAACAGATAGTAACCTAATAATATATCTTTACGATTACTTAAAGTGGCTCCAACTTGTCTTATTACAATCGTTTGTGAATTGGTTTGAGTTATTTATATAGTTATTGAATATAGCGGATAATAGGAAATTGATGTAATGGTGGGCGGTTATTTAGGATTTGAATTAGCCTATATTTAAAGATTTTAACATTATTATTGATTGACTTAAGTCAAGGTAAATCATTTATTGATTAAATCGGTTTATCAAGCATTATATAGGTATTGATGTATGAATTAAATCAATTCAATCAAAACACTAAGATTACAGAATGGATTGTAATTAGGAAATGAATTACGATTGAATACATTATTGTTATAAGTTTATGTATTGATTAAATTTAGTAAAAGTAAAGTATTCATAGCAACACAGCCGTATGTTTAGCATTATATTAGTTGTAAGTTGTTTTGATTTATTCAATGATATTTTAACTAATGTTCTTTATATGTTATGTCAAGCATTATATAGGAATTCAATCAATTGAATAATAAAAATCGGATGTAAGAGTGGAGGGTAATTAGGATTCGACTTAGAATTGTTATTATTGTTACAAGTTTATGTATCGATTGAATGTCAAATAAAAGTCAAGGATTGAAATAAATAATGGCGACTTTTAAGTATTATACCTAGTTGTGAATTGTTTTTTTTTTATTGAATCAATGTTATTAAAATAAATGAATTTAGCAAATAATATGAATTGGATTTAATGGTGGGCGGTTAATTAGCATTGAATTAGCATATATTTAAAGGTTATAACATTATGTATTGATTCACTTTAGTCAAAGTCAATCATTTATTGATTATACCTACTTGTGAATGTATTTTTTATTTCTTCAATGTAAACCCGAATTCATTGGATTATACATATTTGTGATGTTATTTTTCTTTTTTTATCTGTTGGATGTTACTAAAATAAAAGTTATTTACATGTTATGTAAAGCATAATATAGGTATGCAATCAATTAAACAATAACGAATGAATGAAAGAGTGGAGGATAATTAGGATCCGAATTAGCTCTTATATATTAAATTTCGTCAAAGTCAATATTAAACCATTAAAGCAGAACTTAAAGTCTAATCATAAATTAATTTATTGATTACATTTAGTCAATGTCAAGCATTGAAATAATTAATGGCGAATTTAAAGTATTATAGCATAATCAAAGGTCAAAACACATCCTAAAATAATCAGTAAAATTTATTTAAAATAAGTTAAAAAAAGGAAGTATAATAAAAATACATAAAAAACTAACAATAAACATACGAATTTATGGAAATATGCGTTTAATGGAATGAAGGAAAAATTACATTTAAGAGGGATTATTTGAATATAGCGATTAATAGGAAATGGATGTAATGGTGGGCAGTTATTTAGGAATTGAATTAGCATATATTTAAAGATTATAACATTATGTATTTATACACTTAAGTCAAGGTCAATCATTCTTGTTGATTAAATTTCGTCAAAGTCAATATTAAACCATTAAAGCAGAACTTAAAGTCTAATCATAAATTAACGTATTGATTACATTTAGTCAATGTCAATCATTGAAAACATTAATGGCGAATTTAAAGTATTTTAGCATAATCAAAGGTCAAAACACAATTTTATAATCAGTAAAATTTATTTAAAATAAGTTAAAAAAAGAAATATCAAAAAAAATACAAAACAAACTAAAATTAAACATACGAGTGTATGGAAATATGTGTTTAATGGCAATGAACGAAAAATTACATTTAACAGGGATTAATTGATTTGTGATAAATCAATAACTTCTTGTGTGTCAATCTTGGTAACAAAAAGCCTACGTTTTTGCGAACACCATTTGAAAAGGCAGTAGTCTCCAATAGAAATACCTTCTGATTCACGCAAGACATCCCATCCAATGACAGTAAACCTTAACAAAACAATCAACAACACAAAAATATATAAGAGGTAAAGCAATTTACATAATAAAAAATTAATGTTGTTGTTTCGTAAGTTTTTAGATAACAAAAACTTGTTCATGGATTTAGGCAATGTCTGCACAAACACATAAAAACAAACATTATAATAACAAATAAGGTTTTTTTACCTAAAAAATATTAGAAACGTCATACCAAAACTCGTGCGGAAGGGTCATGAATAACCTTGAAGAATTTGTCACCCTTGTGATAAGCCATATCGAAGTTATGTTTCCTACTGAAATCTTGTTCTTCGTATGCAAAAAACAAACTCTTGTTAGTATATACATAAAGTCACTCATACAAAAACTGATTTTAATTATCTTATTTTATAAAATCCGGTATTTTGTTTTTTTTTATATACTCGTTTCTTATATTGAAACATACTCAACACCAATTTCAATTTCAATCTGTTTATTAAAAAAACAATCATATATTCAATGATTAAATCTGAGAAGAATTAGTCGCATATCGATTACATCCAAAGCATATAGTTGCTTGTAAAACGGTTATCAAATGGTTTTAATAAAAATAAAAAACGATTCTTTTTGGTTTAAACATAATCGAAAAACAAACCGATTTCAAAGTTGTTTTAAAAAGAAGAATATTGTTGTATTTATTAAATATGTAAAATGGTCTTGAAACATTTGATTTACGAAGTTCAAATGAATCAGAAAAATGAAACGGAAATCTTGGATTTTTGCAGCACACCATCTAGTATAGGAAATATATTTCTGTTTGTAAAAAAATAAGGATTTAGATATAGGATTCACATTTCTGATTATTATAAATAAATAAGGATACAATCTTATATAAATAAGGATTTAGATATAGGATTCACATTCATGATTGCAAACATTATGATGAAGAACATACCTTGAAAAAATGACAATGAGATAGGAAGGAGAAGAAGGAGAAAGGAATTATTATGATGAAGAACATACCTTGAAAAAATGACAATGAGATAGGAAGGAGAAGAAGGAGAAAGGAATTAGTAGGAGAGGAATGAGTAATGAGAAATGGATGTTGACAAAAGTAAATAAAAAGAGGTTTATATAGGTCTTAGTCATGGAGCTCCATATAGAAGTTGGATCCTTCAAGACCCTCTAAGAAGCTTGGGTTCAACCCTAGTGTTTTGGTTTATTATATAGATAGATTTTCCTTGATAAATGAGAGCAAGTCATTTTGTGACTATTTTACAATCTAACCACCACCCTTTACGCCTATGTATATGAACCAATCACCACACCAACTTCTACTACCACTTCTTCTCCATCGCCCTCATGTAACCACCACCATTGATCAATTTTAACCGTCACCCTTGTTTCGAAAGGTCGTCACCGTCAGCGGCCAAACCACCTTGCGCCACCATGACCGTCTTATCACCAATAGTTTATTTGCCCTTGAATTTCTGCTACCGTGCCGTTGTATAATTAACTCAACAGTTGGTTCAGGTTTGCAACTAATGCGCCTTTGATTTGTAAATAGTTATTTGAATTCTGGCACGTTTAGATTTCCGACGACTTTGGCTCTATTATAATTATAACTAAGTTTTTTTTGTTACCTTAGAGTATAGAATGTTTTTTTATATATATAACTGAACTTAAGTGTATAACGTGAATAACAAGCCTTTCGTTCAATTATATAGTCAAAACATATATTTTCTTTGCAAGCACATATTTCTTTTGCTACTGTGTTTTGCAAATTAAAGGAGCTCATGGCCTACAATGAAATTCTATGACTATTTTAATGAAGTTATGATTAATATATATAAATTTAAATTAGATAGGTAGCTTCAAAAGTAATTATGAAAATCTTAAATTGGTGCAGCATGGTTGGCGAAACTAATATCATTTATATTTTGATGATGTTTGGTATTTTGTTCACATATAGATATTGTATTGTCTATACTACTTTTCTAACTTTTGAACGAATACGTAAAGTGGATATACCTATGAACCGTTAAGTAACTAGCCATGAGTCATAAAAGTCTTTGTCGCCGGAAAACTGATGAGCCAACAAATCATATAGATAAATTAATGTTAGTAAAATTAATAATGATAATTGTAGGCTTTGAAAAGTACATTCATGCATTCAGATTATTCGTTTTTGGTTTCACAAACAAGGTGAGTATATCTTTCCCCTTTTTACTGTCTTACTATTTTGGGGTGACTCATGTACTTACTATCAAATTTATAATTCCTTTTACTAAAATAGCAATTCTTATGTGTGTTTGCTTGTGTCATTTTGTGTATCTATGACCTGTCAAATCATTAACCGTTGCGGCCTGGCATTTCAATGAATAGTACTATGGTTTATACCCTTGTGACTCTGTTGAGAGTCCTCGTCATTGCTATGTATTACATTACTACTAGCGCATACTATATATATCTGCTTTCTTCTCTTAGGGTTGATTTGACCCGGATACCACTTATTACATAATTGCAAACAGTATACGACACATGAATTGCTAAACACTTTTCTACTATATTTATTTAAACAGGGTATGCTCACCAATACAATTTTTGTATTGACCAAAATATTTTGTACATGTTTCAGGTTGTTTTGAGACGCTTCTTTTAGGCTTTTGGATTTTATATTTCAGTCTTGTCTACATTGTATCTTAGCTAGACTTGTCACTTTAGAATTATTGTATCATGTAATTTCATTTCAATGTAATAAATTATTTAATCAATGTATTCAAATTTACACTTTAGTCCATGAGCTATTGAACAATCGTCACTACGTGACACCTCGATGTTTCCGCCATCGGTTGGGGTGTTACAATTGCTAAAGCAGCTTCCGTCCCTCGAGCATGTTTTTCACCATTCCACCAAGTGAGCGCTCTCTTTTGAAGAACACCCGTGGCATGACGAACACGTAAGTTGGCTGGACAGTCGCTATTAATGAACGTATTCTCCATACTTTCGAACCATTCTAGTAACCCAGTGGCTCCCTCAGTGCCATTAAACTTGTTGGGATGGCAAGAGTTGAAGTGTTTGAATGTGCACTTATTCTCACTAGTGCCACCATTTCCACCCGCATTCCCGTTAGAGTTCCCATTCGAGCTACCGTTCGGGTGAAGGTTTGGAATAATAGCATTAATAATGTTAGGAACAAGTGTTTCCAGCTTGTCATTGAGCATGGTCGCGATACGCTGATCAGACTTCAACTTAGCTTGACGCTTAGAAGCTCTTTTGCAGGATTCGCGATCAGACATCTACAAAAATAAAGCAACACCTATGAGATTCAACACATAGCATACGAGAAATTGCATAATTAAAGAGTAACCTAGAAATCAACATAGAAAATTTCCAATAGATTAATAATGAAAATCAAATCACGATGAAGCAAATGAAATATCAAGAATAAAATGAGGTATTTTGGGATTGTTTCTCATGAAACTGGTGACTAACCAAAGAAATTGAAATATTATTAGTGACTCGTGGGGGCGTACTTTAGCCTATAAGTGAATGCTCATCCCGAGAATTCCCAGGTAGGTAAACGGGTCCCTCGTCTGATTGGGATTTATGCGAATTACCAACCTAGCCAGAAAACCCAGAATACAGGCGCTCACCCTTCCAGATTGCACGTGCCCCGTCACAAATAATTTTCCAAAACTTTAGCGGATCTCGAGATGTGGAAATATATCTTTGAGGTGTGGATTTCACTCCTAACTCAAGGATATACTTCCAAAAATTTTAAAATACGTTGGAGTGAAACGGGTCACTAAGTTAAGGATATCACTCCTAGCTTAGTGATTTAAGTTTCTTTTGCAGGGATAGATTCCTTGAGATTTGGACGTCTCCTATCTCGAAAGGAAAATATTCCAAGATAAATAAATAAAATATGTAAGGAGTGAAACTATTCACCAAGATATGGATATCACTCCTAACTTGATGTTTTCGTTTCGTTTGTGGAATATGATCTTCTTGAAATAAAAGGAGAAAAATCTGTCTAAAGAAATATGAGGATAAAAGAAAGCATATAATGGGTAGCTTAGTTATAGTCTAGGTCAAAAGCATTTACTAATAACCTAATTCCCTATAACCATGGCTCTGATACCAATCTGTAACACCCCAACCGATGGCGGAAACATCGAGGTGTCACGTAGTGACGATTGTTCAATAGCACATGGACTAAATTGTAAATATTAATAGTAAATAACTTCCATTGTTTCAAAACGAATACAAAGAGTCTTATAGAAATTTCAAACAGAAATAATAAATGTCCAACTTTTATTTAAGCACTAGGTCCAAAACCTAAGCGTGTAAAGCAAAACTTGATCAAACTGCACCTGAAACATGTACAAAAATAATATATTCAACACATATAATGTATTGGTGAGTACATCCATTTGAGAAATATAATATTTAAACTTTTCGCAATTCCTGTGTTGTATACCGTTTGCAAATATGAAATAAATGATGTCGGTCAAAACCAAGCCTTGATGAAAAATGACTAACACATGAATAACCAACTGAATAATGAATTAACAAGACAATGACCAAGATCCTCTTTACAGAGTCTCAAGGGGGTATACCATAGTACTATTCACTGAAATGCTAGGCCGCAGAACGGTTAATGATTTTGACTAATTATACACACAAATTCACATAAAGCAAACACACATGAGAATTGCATTAAGAATAAGAATATCATTTGATAATAATGTACATGAGTAGCCCCAAAATGGTAAAACATGAAAAAGGGGAAAGATATACTCACAGTTTCGCTACGTATAAATTCCGAGAATGTTCGTCGTAAGGCTTAAAAATTCCGAAGAATTCAACCTATATATAAAAATACTAAATGAGGAAAATGACTTAAAAGTCTAAGACAATCAATCATCTAAGGCATTAGGGCTTGCTAGACTCGTATTAGGGAAGATGAAATTATTAGTAATGACTTGAACGACATTTTTTGAAATAAATATATTTACGATGAATTTAATAAATGACTAAAACTCTTATGTGTTTTACATATAGATATATATTCCATTTTATAGAAAAATAACCTTGAAATAGAGTTAATGATTTATATTTAATTACACAATTTATTATTAAATTTAATTTAAATATAAATAGCATAAATAAGACAAGGTATGATCCTAAAATGATATTATTATGAGAAATACTTATTTTATGATGTGGAATACTAAAATAATATTTCCATAATCTCTTTGCATTTAAAACATTTTTAATGAATTAAAATGATGTTTTAATGATTAAAATTAGTAAAAATGACAAAAATAATCATTTTATAAGAAATTATATTTTATTACAGTTTATTATTCATAGGAATAAGTCTCCGGAAAATTTGAGGTTAAAATCTCTTAAAATGAATTTTTAATCATTTATTTATGATTGAAACGATTAAATTCAATAAAAATATAAAATTGATGCATTTTCCGGAAAATAAAAGTGTGGTAATTTTATTTTAGGTATCAAGATGTTATGTCTAAATTTTCATAATTTTTGGATAAAAATTGGATTTATTATGAATATTTCAAGTTTTGTGTATAATATATATGTTTAAATTGTTTATTAGAAAAAAAATAAAAGAATCCAAAAGAAAAAAAAAGAACCAGATCCGCCTGAAGTGGGGATCGAACCTGGGGCCAATCAAACACAAGGTAACCATTTAACCACTACACCACAAATGCTTTTTATGATTTAAATCAGGAATCTATTTATATAAACAATGTTACTAAGACATCATCTTCCCCAAATACTTGTCAAGAACCCTAACCCTAACCCAATTTCAATAATCTGATTTAAGACAAAATTGAAGCTCTGTAATAAGGGGGTTTTGCTCTACCATGGTCGATTAAGATAAAACAAGTAAGATTGTTTACTTACAACTCGTTTTAGGATCGCTAGTGGAGCTCCTTTTCTCGCAAAAATAACGCGATTTAGAGAGGATTTCTGGACGATTTTGTATGAAATTTGTTGTGGGTTTTGATGTGTAATGGTGCAGCAACCATCTACAATCATCTAGGTATTTATACACGTTTAAAAAAACGCGTTTAAGGTAGTGGTTAAGGCTCGCCGGTTTCATCATTAAACCCACGAGTAAATGCCTTAAAAACCCGTCATTAACCCAAATAAATGATTGCAATGCGTTAATTATTGATGGAGAAGACGTTTGGAACGATAAAATGTTGAAACGGACGCGTATAGGAGGACTTAAGGCCTCGCCGGAATTAAATCCGGCGGCCGGAATTTTGTCCTGGCCGGAAAAGCGTGAAACAGCAGCAGAGATATGTTTTTTTTCTTTTAAAACTTTAAGGACTTGTCACTTTTGGCCCCTCTTATTTTATTTGGTTAGATTTAAAGTTTCCTAGTTAGTTTTCCTTTAATAACAACTAACTAAGTTAACTTTTTAACTTACAACTTGTATAACTAGAAATTTTTTTTTATGATATTCGTATATTTTCCGAACCACGTTGCAACATACGCGTTAAACTTAAATCGAGATTAAGATCCAAAAGAACATGCAATTAATATAATTTAAATTATGCACATTTATTAAATTTGAAAGCGACAACAAATACAGAAAATATTAGAAGGACTAAAATTGTAAATTAGATAAAAGTTGAGGGTGACGGATGTCACATTATAATTTATATTTAATTCATTAGACCATGTGTAGTGATAAGGGGAAAAACTTAAGGCCCCTGTTTCTGATTGGTCCACGTGACAGCTGAGTCAGAATTGGGCTTGAAGTGAAAACGGGGTGTAGTGGTAGTGGGAAAAAGATAAGACCCTGTTTCTGATTGGTTGTTTATTTTATTATTTTTTTAAACTATTTAACCAAATTGTAAAAAAAAAGACAAATGTTATAAAAAAATTACAAATAATATTTAAACACACAACTAAATATTAATTAAATTCAAACAACTAAACAAACAACTTAAAAAAATACAATAACAAATTAAAAAAAACGCAACATAAAAAACGAAACACACTAGAGGTTATATTTTGCAAGAATTTGTTGCCTATAAAGTTGTGCAAGGCGTAGGGCTTCTCCGTCGAGGTGGTCGATCGATCTGGACAAAAATTCAATGTCCTTTTCCCTTTGCCTCGCCTGTTGGATGTCGACGAAACTTTTATTCTCGACCACTCTTTGGTGCATAGTTTGCAAACGTCTTTGGCCAAGGTCGCGAATATCTTGTAGTCGTCGATTCATTTCCTCAAAATCTTCCATCAAGTCACCACCTCCTGAAGACAACTCCGCCTTGCCACCCTTTTTCGATCTTCTACCGGGTGGTCTAGGAATATCCCCCCTCCTCCTCAAAGTCATCCTCCAAATTAATAGGATCACCTACGCTCACATAGCGAGCATCAGATGACGGTGTATCCGGATCTCGCGACGAGGAGGTTTTGCTTCGTTTTGTTCTCCTGATTTGACGCCTATTACCGGACCCCATAGGCGGTACCTCAGCCCACTTAGGACTTTTCTTCAACATCTCCCCGAATCCTCAAATACCCGAACGTCCCACGGGTTGCGTTCATTTCATCCAACGCTCTTGCCAACACACCATCATCACCTTCCCCACTGCCCCTGTTGTGACATTTGTAGCCCTTACACTTTGAAACTTTGGCAAGTTTAGTCCTTGTAACTTTACTATGTTTCGCATGTTGGTTCTTATTTTTTTTTTCTTTGAAACTTGATTATTATGAAATCACGTTTTATACTCACGCTTAAGTCCGAAATTCGAAATTTATGCTTGAAACGATATTTCTAAACATGTTTAGTTGAAAAATAGGGAGAAATAAATTTAGAGTATAAAAATGGTGATTTTAGTCGCAACGCGCGATACCGCGCATTTGGCGCGCCTATATTATGAAAATTCGCCATTTTTACGATGGATAGCACCTAATATTAACTCGACATACATATTTTTATGTCCGGAGTCAAAAATATTATTTTTGGGGGTGTCGGGTATTTAAAACAGTTAGAGGCTTGTACCGCGTTAACTAGTAATATACCCGCTAAATTAACACCTAATACCCACTTAATAATATAATACTATATAAAAAATGAATCATCCATGCTATTATATGTGTGTGTCGAGACATGGGGCTGCCATCAAAGCCTATTGTGTTGACTCATCAATGCAAATGAATTCTTATTTAAACCTACACACAAACCTTTTCATATTCTCCATACACCACATTACAATTTCTTTCTTTCTCTCTCTCCAATAACCGTACACTCTCACTCTCTCACTACTCTCTCTCTACTTCATTAAAACACTAAATAAAAACCTTCCATATTTCATGCAATATCATCCATGGGGATTAAATCTTGAAGTTATGAACAAGGATTATTAAGGATTTTTAAGCATTTCTTCATCTATCATCCACTTTATTTTGTAAGGTATAAATTACAAACCCTTGTTCATTTATTTCATTTCCAACTTGGATTTACCACACAAATCTGAAAATATAAAGGTTTTTACTGAATGGTTTTAAAGAAGGTTTTACAAAAATAAAAGAGAGATAGTTATGGGTGTGTGTCGTGTGTGTGTCGTGTGTGTGTGTGTGTCGTGTGTGTTGTGTGTGTATGTGTTTCATGATTTGCTTTGAATTTTGTCTTGCATGTATGATCCAACACCTATACAACAAGATTCTTGGTATAATATAACAATTTATTAAATTGGATGATGAAAAAACTTGAAGATATATATACATGTATACGTACGGCCGTGGGTGTATATATATGTATGTATATGATTTTGGTGATTAAAACTAACTAAAAACTTGTTGGATACTCTTGATTTTATTAAAAGACATAATAATATTATTCCATGGGTTTTCATAAGAACTAGATGATTGTCGTAGGCCGCGCGTTGCGGCGGCGACGCTTAAGTTGTTTATAGGTGGCGGCACGTCATGTGATGCGTTAACCGTATGAAAATGTACAATAACTCAAGTTTACACAAACGAATGAAAACATTTTATATTGAGCCGACTCATTTGTATCCGAACACAGTTTACGTAAAAAACGTAGGTAACTTGAATTTTTACTATCGAACTAAAATGTTTTATATTTGATCCAACCCGTTTCCAAACAAAATTTACGTCAGAATCGTAGACCAACCGATATCATAAGTAAAAATAAGAATGGAATAGTTTTATATTTGACCAGAGTCGTTTCAGAAAAATAACCTTATGTCGAAACGTGAATTTATATTGTTTACGTTGAAGCATAAATTTATACCATCATGTACAGCAAAACGTAGACCAGTTAAAAAAACATATATAAAAATAAATTTACGTCGAAAAGTGATTTATACCAACACATACACAATAATAACTGTGTCAGAATATGTTTTTTCTTTTAATGTAAATGATGAATAGAGAGTGGGTAAATTTGAAAAGTTAGAACTCAACGGGGGTAAAAATGACATTTTATAAAGTTTTTACAAAGTGTAGGGGCATAAATAGCAATTTCTAAAGTTAAAGGGTTGTTTGTGTATTTTATCATAAACTTAGTTAACTCGAACTTTTACTGTCGAATCAAAACATATTATTTTTTACCTGACTCTTTTTCAAGGAAATTTAACTCGTTTTATACTGAGACATCCATAAAGATAAAAATGTAAGAAATTAGTTTTACGATAAGCTTTAAATTTTACAAACTTGGGGGGGTCAAAGTCACGTTTGCAAAGTTAGAGGATTACTTTTGACATTATAGTGAAGTTTGAGGATAGAATGGGTTATATGCCAAAAGTTTGGGAGTTAAAAAAAAAGTTAAAAAGTAAAATGGATATTTTTCTCAACTTAAAATGTAAAGGTCATTTATATCATTGTTGAAAATTAGTTTTACTAAGTTGAAAACTTAAAGGGTGAAATTTGTTATTTAATAAAAGTTGAAGGTTGATTAGGTAAAAAAGCATGGTCACCACCGACCATGCTTTTTAATGTTATATATAATGAGTTTATTAACCTTAAAATGGTGAAAAATAACATAAAAATGGTGGATTTTGTTAGTCACATTGATGATATGTTATGTTATTTGCATTAGTGTTTAAATAAATGTTGATTAAGCTTTATGAAATAAAGTAATGAAATTATGTTTTTAGAACAGAAAATATTGACATTAAAAGGGTATTTTAAAAGGCCAATATTATGGACAAAAACAATAAACTTTGGTTAACATGTTGGATTCAAAGTTGGACATAAAAGATATGAAAATTTTGCATAAGCATGAGGCTTTTTAATGAGATTTTAAGAGCTGATATGAAACAGAAATTTTGGTTTATAAACTTGACTAAATGACTCATGTATAAAGGAAAATAATTGGGTTTTGGATTGTAAGAAAATGACCAAGTTTTGGGCCTAGAAATGCTTAAAATATGGGCTTTAGTGGGTGATTTTTGAAGAAAATATAAAGTCTGATTATTTATACCACAAATCACTTAAAAGTTCATCAAATAACTTATTTTGACCAAAAACTTTGAGTATTGGTTCAAAAACTAAATTTTGGCGAAGTCCGGTACACAACTATGTTGTAAAAAGGCGAAAAACGGCAAAATTTGTATAAATTTCAAATCTGATTTAGAACAGGTCTTAAAAGTGTATTTTTGAAATAAAAACATATAATTAAAGGTATGCTTAAAATACTACATGTTTTTACAAGTCACACGAATTGGAATTTTGAGAAATTGCCAAAGTATCGCCTAAAACCGACAAGTTGTGTAACTAGGTGTCTTGCTACCTTAACACCTTAGACTTTTAAAACATATCCTTCATTAGCATTTTCATATATATAGGTTGAGTTCTTCGGAATTCTTAAGCCTTTACGACGAACTTTCTCGGAATTTACACTTAGCAAACGGTGAGTATATCTTTCCCTTTTTCATATTACTTTTTGGGGCTACTCATGTACTATCAAATTTCTATTTCATTTTACTAAAATAGCAAATCTTATGTGAGTTGTTTGTGTCATTATGTGTATCTATGACTTGTCAAATCATTAACCGTTGCGGCCTAGCATTTCAATGAATAGATCTATGGTATATACCCTTGTGACTCTGTTGAGAGTCCTTGTCATTGCTATGTATTTCATTACTATTAGCGCATACTATATATATCTTCTTTCCTTTCACAGGGTTGATTTGACCCGGATACCAAATACTACCTTTTGCAAACACTATGTTACATTTGATTTGCTAAGTTTTACCTTACTACATATATCAAACGGATGTACTCACCAATACATTATATGTGTTGACAGATATTATTTTGTACATGTTTCAGGTGACGTTTGATCTTACATGCTTTCCCGCTTAGGCTGGACCTAGTGCTTAAATAAAAGACTGAATATATATTTATCTATGTTTGGGATTTCTATTAAGACTTTTGTATTTCCTTTTGGACAATGAAAGTTTGTTTGCTATTAATATTTATAATCTAGTCCATGTGCTATTGAACAATCGTCACTACGTGACACCTCGATGTTTCCGCCATCGGTTGGGGTGTTACACCTGTTGTCGCTACAACGTTGGTAAACCTCCGCAAAAGCATGACATTTATTATTTATATCCGTCCACTTTCCCGATATCGAATCGTTGTCTCGATACTCCCCTCTATTCATAGCGGCAAAAAATAGCTCTCGAATTCTTATCCAAAACAACGGCTTGTCTTGATAGTTCGCTACAAAAAAATATTATATTAAAAAGAACCGATTAACAAAAAAAATCCGAAAAAAATACATATAAAAATATATACGAAAAAATACACACATATATATATACACATACATATACGATTAAAAAAATTGAACCGATTAAAAATACTAACCAACTTCGGGATCCTCCGAAATGTCGAGCCAAGCCCGCGCTAAAGCAAACTCCTCGTCTTTCGACCAACGCTCATACTTCTTTTTTTGACGAGGCACGTTTTTTTTTTTTTGCAAGCGTCTCCCCCCCCCCCCCCCCCGCGTTGAGAACCCTCGGGTTGACATGGTTGGTCAGGCTCGCCTTGAGTTTCAAGCACGACCTCGGGCTCCTCTTGAGAACCTTGGCCATAGTTTACGTTCATGTTTGGCGCAAACCCCATTGGCCCTTGAAAAAATTGATCCGACATGCTAAGTAGTTGAGCGTATCCCATTGTGTTCGCGTCGAAATCGCCCCAATTAAAATTGGGTGGCGGTTGAGTAGTGTTTGGTCTTGCATCCGGGCGAGACGGGACCCCAAATGGTGAACCATGTGAAAACATTTTTGTGTTTTGAAGTTGTGTTTGTTTGAATAATATATTTGAGATGTTGTTGTGTGTTTATATTTGTATAGTGTGTGTATATAAACTAAAAAAAAAAAAGTTACCGTTCAAAATCAACGGTCGATTTTTTTGACCGTTTGATTTTTAATGCTTTGCAAGTCCCACGCCTAATAAGCTGATTGGATGGTTCAACATGGTTCAGGCGTTATTAACATAACGTTGGTTGATATTTTGGAAGGATAGCGCCCCCTCCCTCGTAGCGGTGTGGAGGACGTTATGTTTGTCTTTCACGCGAGGATACCGGCCCAACCACACCTGTTCTTAGTGAAAATCTAATAAAATGATAGGTTTTACAAAGAAAAACCTACAAAACTTCTAAGAAATCAAGAGAAGAAGGGATCAAAGCACAAAAGCTTTCTTTTATAATTTTCTATTCATCTTCTTACTAAAACATTCAAGGCCCTTATAAAAGGCTTACAATAGAAAGTAACCGAACGAAAAAAACTAACTAGACATGATGTAAATTAACTACCCACTATTATGCTAAACTAAACACAAATTAATAATGTAAACACAAATTAATAATGTTTCTAATAAAACCAAGAGAACGTGGTGAGACATGGAGTCAAGGATACGTGGTTGTGCATGGTGAAACTAAGGGCACGTATCATAAAAAGATATACTTCGTATATGTGTTAGATGACTTGGCCACGTGACCCAGCCATCAATCCTATGGCAACTTTAATGGCAACATCAAATCCATTCAAATGGCAATTTAGCAAACGACAAAATGAATGGACAATTATTTGTTGGGGACCTTTCAAAAAAAAAAAATATTTGTTGGGGAAATATAAATAAAGGCCAACGGAAATAAACCACAATAAAAAAATAAAGAAACTAAGACTAGGCGATGTGAGACGCCCCACCCCGTCCCACATTTTTGGTATCGTCCTCGTTGTCCCTCACCCCGTCTTCGTCTCCCCCGTCCTCCTAGAGACGCCCATAATGGGCTTTGCACATTTATTTATTTGCCGTCCCACATTTTTGGTCTCGTCCTTGTGGCTAGTCCGCAACCCTTGGGCTTCGGCTGGCGCGGCCCACAACTAGTTCCAGAGCCCAAACGTTGTTTTTTTTGTATAAAAACATTTTTAAAACCAGAATTTTATAATTATCAACCCTAATTACGACCTACAACCCTAATTACGAAAATTAAATCCCTACCTTTTGGTAGAGTTAAAATCCTGTAAAAACTCTTATTAGTGTAAAAACTATAGGAACATATCTTGACCATTGAAAAATGAAATCAATGGTTTATGTTGATTACATATTTAAACTTCAAAAGTATAGTTTAGAGAGAATTACACAGATTGTCTTTTAGTTATTACTGAAATTGCATCCTCTGTTCTTTATATAAATTTTTCACTCCTTATATCCTTTATTTTATCAATTTGTTACACCCTTTGTCCTTTAGCCTAACTTAGTTAAAAAAACTTGGTTAACTTTATTTTTTAAGTTTACACTTTTAGCACTCATAGTTTTGATCGAACCATAACCCTTGATTGACCTCGAATTCGACCACGACAATTAACGAAATCATAGGGCTATTATAGAACATCAAATTCCGTTCAAAAGTATGTATAATAATCGTACTGACCTTATCGTTTTTGAGGCTAAATCAAACGATTAAAATTGCGACTGGTTGATCTTGTTCTTCAAATTGCGAACGATTTGGTGAGTGTTTATGGTATATTTTTGCACAGAAACGGTCAACTAAGGCATAAGAAGTTTAGCATGTTCCATAAACGTTTAAAAATGTATTTTGAGAAAATAAAGGTCTTCAAACGTTTAAAAACCCACTTGCAAACTGAGCCCCTATACCATAAATTGAAACCTGTTATAACATCTTATGCCTTAGTCGACCGTTTCTGTGCAAAAATATACTATAAACACCCACCAAATCCTTCGCAATTTAAAGAACAAGATCAACCAGTCGCAATTTTAATCGTTCGATTTAGCCTCGAAAACGATCAGGTCAGTACGATTATTATACATGCTTTTGATCGGAATTTGATGTTCTATAATAGCCCTATGATTTCGCTAATTGTCGTGGTCGAATTCGAGGTCAATCATGGGTTAGGGTTCGATCAAAACTATAGGGGCTAAAAGTGTAAACTTAGAAAATAAAGTTAACCAAGTTTTTTAACTAAGTTAAGCTAAAGGACAAAGGGTGCAACAAATTGATAAAATAAAGGATATAAGGAGTGAAAATTTTCCATAAAGGACAGAGAATGCAATTTTAGTAATAATTAAAGGACAATTTGTGTAATTCTCACTATAGTTTATTTTAGTGTCATTAAGGGTAGTTTGGTAAATATGTTGTTTGTAAATAATAAAAAAAAAAAATACACCCGTTTTTGTCTCATGATTATCAACTTATCATCAGTCCCACAACAAAACTTCCTAAATATTATCTTCCCTCCTCTTCTCGATAAAAACACTCCATGAATCCTCAAAATTCTTCTTAACCAACATCTTCAGGTAGAACGGCTCTCTATTGCGAAAATAAAGTGATAAGTTTGCTAGTATCCTCTTCCCTCCTTCTCTTCTCGACAAATACACTCCACGAATAATTTTTCTAAAACAAATTCTGATAAGGATTGAATCAGGATAAGAAAACAGAGAAGAGAGTTTAGCCAAACGATTCAATGCTTTCTCATTAGCTCAGTTAGACTATTTATCAACTACACCTGTTAACTACCATTAACAGCTTTTCCCGCCTAAACCATAACGACTATATCAGACTTATTACTATCAACCCTGAACTACAGAACTTTACAACTTTAGTCCCTACACTATTTTACGCTATTAGCCTTTTTCTTTATTACATCATATCAATACTCCATTACTCAACAATTTTTGACCTCAAAAATTAAAATTAGGGAATCGAATCTCCACATATGCACCACCAAAAAGTGCAGTTAGACTTCTTAGCATAAAGCTACTGATCTCTTAAGACTTGTCTGACCTGTTGTGAACGTTGTAAGTGTAAGTCCTAAGAAGAACTATACACCAAGATGTCATCAAAGAAGACAAGTACAAACTTCCTCATAAATTGTCTGAATACATGGTTCATCAAGGATTGAAATGTAGCTGGTGCATTTGTCAAGCCAAATGGCATGACCACAAATTCAAATAAGCCTTCATGAGTCCAGAAAGCTGTTTTTGTGATATCTTTTTTCATTTATCCCGATTTGATGATAGTCTGCTCTTAAATCAAGCTTGGAAAATATTACAACTTTCCCCAATTCATCAAACAACTCTTCCATCAAGGGAATAAGATAGCTTTTTTTTTTTTTTTTTTTATATATATATATACTATATATATTTAATTCATTCCAAGATTACTTTAACTCTAAACTAACATAATACGTCGCTCTCGAATCCGAAATATTAAAAAAATACACATTGGATGTTTGTTTTAAGCAAGTTTGGTCTTAGACTTTTAACATAAGAGGAAAACAATTTTTTTTAGTTTCGGATTATCCGTTGGATTATCCAAATCCAAAATTTCGAATATCCGAAAATTCGGATTCGGATCCCAATATTGACTATCTAAAATTTCAGTTTATCCGATTTTTAGATATCAAAAAATCGAATAATCCGACTTTAAACAAACCTATTTGTCTCGTTGATAAAGTATGTAAAGTTGTAAACATGTAAAATTTTATGGGATAACTTTGTTAAATAGTAACATAGTTTTAACAAAGTTTTTATACACCTATACTACATCTAAGATTGGTTTAACATTTAGACTGTGTGACTAAAAATGAGAAAATATTGAAGTTTCAGACCATAACAACTAAAATTGGTATCTTAAGGGGCTGTAAACGAACACTTTAACCGTAGAAGCTTCTCGAGAATATGTTCTGGAAAATAAAATCCCAATTGTATTCGATGAAATCCTCATTCATAACAACTGCCTGAAATCAATCAAAGCTAATTAGGGCACATTTATCCATCGATTGTTTTCGTTTAAGGTACAATTTTATCATCTCCTTCCAATTGCAAATATAAATTTGTTTAAATTGTACGGATCGTGAAATTTTTTCAATAATTTCTGTTACATAATCGGTTAGATCTCGCCGCATATTCTTAACCTTTTTATCATGTCGATGGATTGGAATTCCAATTGAAATGATTTGAGTTTTGTTTCTGTTGTATGAATTGTGAAGGTTTATTGATTTTAATGCCTGATTCTTAACGTATTTGTTAGTTTATCGTATCTATTGAATTCCGATTGAAAGTTTTGATTCGTATGAAATCATGTAGAATACTTGTGTTAATTGTTATGAATTATCGTCTAAAAGCCTTTTTCTGGAAATAGGATATGTTGATGCTTATATAAATGTTAGATCGATTGTTTTTAATCGGTTTACTTATTAATTTCTTCGATGTTCGGTACTGTTTGATAGATGCTTCAAATTAATGCCTAACAAAAGTGTCCTTGATTTAACAGAAAAACTGTAATGATATAACTTTGTAAAGTTTTTAATTTTTATATTTGTCCATCCGAAGTCTGAACATTAGAATTAACGGAAAAAAATGGATAAGGTTAACGAAATCGATGAAAATGAGTCAAATGACAAAACTTTGTAAACCTCGATGGTCGGGTGCCAAAAAAACATTTTGGATAAACTGACAGAAGTGACCAAATCCTAGGGACGAAACTGGCAGTTTACTCCAGTTTTTATCTGCATTATGTTTGTTAGGCTCATTATTTACTCCTCATTGTTTCTTATTGTTTAAGATAGTGAACTTGATGCTAGGGCTTTGGATTGCGTTATATTTGTTATTATTTTTTAAATTAACTAATTTTGCCTTCGTTGTAAATTTGTAATGTTGCTGGTTGTGGTTGTATCTGACTTACATGGGTTTGATATCATATGTAGGTTGAAAATGAGAGGAAGAAGTTACAGCTACAGCCCTTCACCACCAAGATACCGAAGCAGAAGCCACCGGAGTCCTAGCCCTAGGGGTCGTTACGCCGGTCGTGCCAAAGACCTTCCTACTAGCCTTTTGGTTCGAAA
Organism: Ambrosia trifida; assembly: GCA_028751855.1. Taxonomy (NCBI): domain Eukaryota; kingdom Viridiplantae; phylum Streptophyta; class Magnoliopsida; order Asterales; family Asteraceae; genus Ambrosia; species Ambrosia trifida. Next base: position 139,012,065 of record CM054125.1, read on the forward strand.
CCTTGGGCGTGGTTGTAGGTTTGTTCTGCATTCTGATTATAAACTTGTTCCATAACTCACCGGGTCATTGTAATTGTAAACTTGATTTATTCTAGCCGTGTATTCATCCCATATGGATTTTTTTATTGTTTTAGGTTAATATTATGTTTATCAGTTATGTATATATCTCTTATTAGTAGTGACATGTATTATGCTCCATCGCTTTATCATTTGTATGTGGAACTCACATCGGTTTATCATGTGGAAAGTATTAATCTTTTGATTTTGGATTTTTGGTTGAACCTTTTATTTTCAAATTAAAATTTGAGAAATAATTTTAGTTTTTATCTTAAAAAGGTTTCTCTAATATAACCTTTCATCTCATTTCTGTATAACAAGTCCAATCTATATTTCAATATTGTATCCTCTATCTACTATAGATGCAAATATTGATGTGAAGCACTAAAAAGGTAATGTCGGAAGTTGTAAAGAAGAATTATTTAACCCGCCTTCCTTGAATACTCTATTATACCATCATGGTAAATAATATAAATCGTTTGTTAAACATTGTTTAATCATAAGTTTGTTTTTTTTTTTTTTTTGCAGACCAGAAGATCTACGTGGACCATTTGGAGAGTTTGGTCCCCTGAAGGATGTTTACTTACCCCGCGACTATTATACTGGGTGAGCTAATGATCTTAGCTTTCTAAGAACGTTTTACTTGTTTATTGTTCCTAAAACTTACAACTAACACAATCAAATCAATTAAAACAAATAATTTTTCTCATTTAACTGTATGGTGGTGGCTTATTACTATATAAATTTTATGGGCATTGGTTTGTTTATTGAAAGTGTTGAAGACATGAAGTAATCAAGACTTCTGTCAAGGTGATTTTATTTACATGAAGATTGAAGTTGTTTATGTTACATAATGAAGAAGTTCAAGTGTTGAAGAACTTCACATAATAACCTTGACTACACAAGGTTAGCAGCCATATTTTTGTATCATTTCTTGGGAGACAGCATTTGCTAGGACTTTCTTCTTGCCTTCACTCTCTTTGTTTTTTAATATATCTATATTTATGAAATGTGGTTAGTGGTAAACTTAAGAGACATTCTGTTTGTATGTGCAATGGTGCATACATGTGCCTGGTATATGCATGCTTATTAAGTCGTTAATTTATAATGACGATTAGTATTTTGGTTTTTTTCTGCAGAGAGCCACGGGGTTTTGGTTTTGTTCAGTATGTTGACCCAGATGATGCTGCTGAGGCCAAATATCATATGGATGGTCAAGTCCTTCTTGGTAGAGAGCTGACAGTTGTGTTTGCTGAGGAAAATAGGAAAAAACCTTCAGAAATGAGGGCAAGAGAACGTTCTAGGTCAGTTTTGTGTGCTAATAATGAAATATTGTATTTTTGTGTGTGTGTGTGTGTGGTATGATAACACTCATGTACTTAAAAGTTAAAATCTGAAACTGGCTAGATTTGGGCTGATGGGAAAAATTTGATAATTAACTAAAAAAGGAAATGGTTCGAAAGTTGCTGTATTTAAATGCTTTGGTAACTATGGTTTTTACAATCTTTCTGCTAACAATAAAAATCATGACAGGGGAATTTCATATGACCGTAGAGGATCATCCAGCCGGTATTCTCGTTCACCAGGCCGTGGGAGGTCGTACCATCGCAGTCCAAGTTACTATTCTCCTTCCCCTAGGCGGGGTCGTGGAAGGTCATACCATCGCAGTCCAAGTTACTATTCTCCTTCCCCTAGGAGGGGCCGTGGAAGGTCATACCATCGCAGTCCAAGTTACTATTCTCCTTCTCCTAGGCGGGGCCACTACTCTCGGTATGCATTTATTTTTCATCTGTACTAAAGGGGTAAAATGGGAGGGTTGGAGATCGAGTAACAAGTTACAATGGGCCACTTTGGGTTAAGAGTGGACCTCTTTCGTTCATGCTCATTTTTCTTAACTAATAGTTTGATATATGCATTTTTTTAAAATTCCGTTTGGACTGTTTTTCTTTAGGCCTTTTTTATAATTTTAACCAGTTGATCCATTCGAGAAAAAAATTGCCCTGATTAACACATTTAATCGATAGTCAAAGACGTGAAGTAGTTATATTGTGTGGTTAAATGTGTAACAGTTCCATTTCACCCCGAGACAGAAGATACAGAGAGAGGTCTTATTCAAGGAGCCCATATAGGTCCGTAAGTAGGAGTCCCAGCCTGGTGAGGAGCAGGAGTCCTGAAGGTTATTAGTTGTTGAAGCCAAAAATAAAGGAAGTTGGAAGCTTTTCTTTATATGTAATAATGTAAATTACTACTTTGTTAGCTTCGTGTATTAGAAGTCCGACGTGATGCTTGATTTGGTGATATTGCTATTTGGTTCTCATGTTATGTTATAACTTTGAAGTTTCGAACAAAGAAAACTGCCAACACCTGACAGTATCCGAACCTTTTCTGATAAAGTTCAGATTCAACAAAATGCATTATGCATGTTGTATGCGACCCTAAAACCATCTAGGATTAACGACTCAAAACATTCAAAGACCTGCAATGAACCATAATAATCGCATAACTCCTTCGTTTGTGCAACAGTCTGGAACTCCCTCCTGCACATAAAATGGCCTTAGTAAGTAGTAATATGACATGATGGACCATCTTGATTACCATAGAGATGGCTAAAGTAAAAGCCTTCTATGCTCTGTGTGCCTACCTTTTCTTGTCCACCTAATGTCTCGTGCTTCACGTTAGATCTTCTGGCATGGTAGAAGATAAGGCGCTCGTCTCCTTATTGAGGGTGATATGTTGGTACATATGCCGTGTCGCCTTCTTGAATGTATCCACATATCCACATGCTAGTTGTCAAATTGCAAACTTCGAATGATAGCCCTCTCACTCCTCTCGGATGAATTGTGATTCCAACACTCCTCCTGAATAAGCGTTGGTAGATTTTAATTATACGGAGGATGATTCACATTACCTGGCTCTTAAAAAATCAAATACTGCATGGTTAATAATAGATATGTAAGTTTAAAGATGGCAAACAAAAAAATGAATAAAAGAAAACAAACATAAAACATGATATATATAAAACACACACATATAATAAAGTAACATTAGTTAGTATGCATTAGCAATAGGTATGTGTTTGAGTCTCATCTAGCAGAAAATTGTTCTGGGCTTTATCACACTAGGGGTATATTTGGCAAAACTAGCTGGTGCCTGGAAACTTGAGACTGGAAGCTGTAGCTTTTTAGATATTTAGGTGTTTGGCAGAGTAGCTGGAGCTTTTAATAAAATGTATAAAATGACCAAAATGGACATAACTAAAAAAAAACATAATACTAAATGTAATCAATTAAATAAAACATACTCATTGACAAATAGCTAAGAACATAATATAATACTATTAAATCATTAATGTCGTGAATTCCATATCAAAGTAACAATATTGTTTCGAACATGTTTCATCTCATTCGTTGTTCCTTCAACTAGACCGTTGGTGCTTGTGTCATGGTTACGAACATCATGCAGTTCATCTCGTGGTATGTAGTTTGGACGTTGCTCCATTGTAGTAAACATGATATCGTCTTGAGAATTGCGTATATAGTTATGCAATGCAAATGTAGCCATGAATACGTGGGAAGGATATATATTGGAAGAAGGGTATTTAAGTAAATTTATTATGTTGCAACTCTTCTTTTTTCTCTAACGCTTGTGATATGAGTGTTCAATAGTAGAGCTTTTTCTACTATGTCAGAAGCTTGTAGCCCCTCAACTAAACGAAGCTTTTTGTTGGTTAAGAGCTTTTTCTTAAAAGCTTAAAGCTCCTAAAAGCCCCACACCAAACATACCCTAGATCTTCGAATGATGAGTTTCCTCTAAAATGATGACGGACCTGGTCATCAGCGTCGCGAGCGTGAATAACCTTTTGGAGATGGGTGGCTTTTATTGGTCCCTAAAAGAGTTAATAAATAAACAAAAATCAAGAAACAGAGTCCCAAACAAAATGTTACCGTTACGTCTTACCAGACGCCTAGCACAACAATATTCTCCGCTAAGCAAGCGACATCTAACCTCGTATTTCTTCTCAACCACTAGCGCCACCAATCACAACCGTGGCTCGAACCCATCACCGCCTCCTATCCAGGTTCTACTCACTGAGTCAGCAGGTCGTGGTGTGTTCGCAACTCGGAGTATACAACCAGGCGAGCTCATCCATACTGCTAAACCACTCGTCTCTCACCCAACCATCTCCTCAGTTGATAAAGTATGTTACTTCTGTCTCAAGAATGTTCCTAACTGGTCCGATTTTCAGGCACAGGAAGTGTTGTTTTGTAGTGAAGAATGTAGGGAACAAGCAAAGGTATGGAAATAATATATGCCTGCCAACTGTTTGATGTTATGTCTATGAGAGTATGACTTGAATTTGCGATTTTATTTGGCCATAGATTCCCATCACCTGTTTGATGTTAGAGCACCCGCAAATCCGCAATGTGGTGCCTTTTGCTTGTCCGTTCCAGCTTGAGCTCGTGCTCGGCTCTGTTTGAGCTGACTATTTTGAGATCGAGCTTGGCTCGAAAGTAAAACCCAAGAGCTCGAGTTCGTCTCGGCTTGGTTCGGTTTGAGATGCTTTGAGAACAACTTTAAACGCACTAAAAGCTCGACTCGAGCTCGCTTCTATAGCTTAAACGAAGTTTGGCTCGCCAATGTTAAATAATAGGCATATAAAAAGGGTAATATAAAATTTGATTAGGCTCGAGCCTAAATGAGCTTTGTATGTAAAGCTCGAGATCGATAATAAAACAAGTCATCTTTCAGGCTCGAGCTGAAGCTCGGGCTCGTAAAGGCTCAGCTCATTCGAGCTTTTTACCGCTCCGATCATGAGTACATTGCGGGAAAAGTGAGGGTTTTTGAGGGAGTTTTGTAAATCTGATGTGGCATTGAGTTGGCGGTTTGTTTGGGTTTGAGCTTTGTACATTGTACATTGTGGGTGCTCTTATGTTGTCGAGAGTAAGACTTGAATTTGTGATTTGATTTGCACAAACTGAAACCCTAAGAAATAGTACCTGATGTTTAACTACAAACCTTGATGTTTCATAAGATCATTGCTGTAGAGATTGCAATTTATGATGTTAAACTAAACCATCAACCAGAGATTCAGAAATGAATTTGAAAAATTGTGTGAATTGCAGTAGCTACTAGCTACATGAAATTTGATACCCCATATGCTAATTTTATTAGGGGTTTTATGAAGTTGAAAAGGAAGCCGACTGGTCAGCATTCGTTGCTCATTGTAGGTAAGCATTTTCCTAATATATTTTCTCTTTTAGTTTTCCTTAGGTTTAAGCCTGTTACATATGAAACTAGATGCAGAAAGGTTGTTGTTAGCATGAAATATAAGAGGTGGATATTGTTATTTGTTTCATAATCGGTCTTTGTTAGTAAAAGCAAATGCTTTCATTAATTCTTTATTATGATATACTTACGGAACCAGTAGATTTGAAGATTCTTACATTTACGCTTTGCTAGACGTTATGTTTAATATATCATATTAGTTAAACTTGTTTTTAGTTATGGCTATCATCGTATATCTGTATTTGTCACATTTTGATTTTTTTTTTCTTATTTCTCTTTTAAAGAGCCCGGGGTTTAAAGTATCCGTTTCTTGCCAAACGATTGGCCTGCATGGTAATATCAGGAGTGACTGCTGCAAACAGTTTGGACATACTTCAGCCTGCACGCTTATCTGCTGAAATGATATCACAGGTAGGGCCTTATTCTTGTCTCATGGACATTCTAGATATGCAAGTAAGAAATTTTAGGTGCCATTTGGTTTCCAGTTTGGAATCACGATGGGTATGGGTTTGAGAATGGGAGTCGTTTTTTTATATCACGCCTTTAATGACAGGCTCGGTAAGTACCTAATCTTAAGGATATGATTCCTATTCTAGAACCCATATGTTTAAACCAAAGACCATCTGTCATTTCCAATTCCATTCTGTCATTCCCAAACCCTCAATCCAATACCTCTTAATATAGCTCCGAAGTTGTTCCTTCATTGACAAGTTATTTTCAGCCAGTTTAAGTGATCGTGTTTTGCCAGATGGAAGAGGAGCTTTGTTTGCTGAGAGGCGCCTTAGAAGATTCAGGCATGAAAGACGAACAGCTGACATGTAATTTCATGATAATGCTTACTTTATTTAAAAATTTCTTTGTTTGAACTTTGAAATTAGACCAAAATAATGGAAAAAACAGTTTGTAGGAACTTTGGTTAGGTTTTGGGTTCAAAATGATGCGTAATACGGAGGGGTAACCTTAAAATATCTAAGATGATTCTGAGGAAGATTTAGTGGGTGTTTGGGGCTTTGGTTATTTAAACAACTTATCAGCTTATTGTGTTTAAAATAAGCAGAAAAAACACTTTTGAGCATTATAATGAGAAAAAAAGTGTTTATGCTTGTCTTGCTTACTTTAGGATGAAATAAGTTGTTTTAAACGAGCAGTATAAGATTGCTTATTTCAAACTGTTTATTCTTGCGGCTTTGAATTTACAAATTTACCCTTAGGGGTGTGAAATAAGCTGTTTCAGTTAGCTGATTATTCGATTCCTCTTATAAGCTGTTACAACCATCATTCTTTAGCAACTGACTTTTAAATTTACATTGGAGTGATACAAATATTCTGTTATGTTTTTAATGACTTAAAATAGTTGATACACAGTTCTAAATATCGAATGGTATGCTGGGGTCCTGGCACGTATACGTATCAATGCCTTCCGTATTGAATTGGCTGGCAATACTTACGAAGATTTACTTGCGTTAGCTGCTGCATCAGTAGAATCAGAAGCCGCTGTTGGCAATGCTGTCTATATACTTCCATCTTTCTATAATCATGACTGTGGTAAGAACTTATATCCTTCCATAGGACCTACATAATCAAACATTACACATTAATATTAGATAATGAAAAGTTATTTTTAGATGATCTTGTTTGTCAAAATCAGAGATGAGAATGAAAATAGTACTTTGATACATATTTATAACGCACGTGCTTAATTTCCTATGCTATAGATCCCAATACACACATAGTTTGGGTGCAAAATGTGGAAGCAAGATTGAAAGCTCTGAGAGAAATTGAAGCAGGTCAGGTCAAATCTTTTAAGCATTATTTGTTCTTATTGTCTTTTTATAAATAATAATATTCCAACATATAGACTATTAATTTGTTTTCCAAAATCAACCAATTTTTGTCTGTGTGAATTAACCCACTGATAAAATATGGACTAAATAGATAAATTGTGGAAAGTTGCTCGGTTAAAACACAACACAAAGCCTTAAGAAATGTATTGGACTGTATTATCAGACTAGGTTTTATTAGTATGAGCCCACGAGCCTAGTTAGCTTTCTATATTCTATTACCTTACAAAATGTTAGTATGCCGCAAGAGCCTTGAAAGAAAGTTGATTTGCTTTGGTAGGTGAAGAACTGAGGATATGTTACATTGATGCAAGCATGGATCGCGATGCTAGACAAAATCTCTTGTCCAATGGTTTTGGTTTTGAGTGTAATTGCCCTAGATGTATGTCAAATGATTGATCCGATCCCTTCATGCACGATGTGCACTTGGACTACGTTTGGGATGGGGCTCTTAAGAGATTTAATAAAAAATAACAGTTTTTTGTTTCTTTATGGTGTAAATGAGTTGAGTTTTGTCCAGGCGTAACTAAGCTCGTTTAGTTTTAAACAGCCTGAGCTCAAGCATGGCTCATTTCAACCATAATTCTAAAGTTCGAGCTCAAGGCAGATTCGGTTATATGATTTTCTAGGGATATTATTTAGTTTATATTATCATAATACACTCAAACGCACCCACTATTGTATTTGAATAACTAATATGTGAGTAAAATTGAGAAATTATTTCTCTGAGCTTTCGAGCAACGGTAAGGTTGCTGCCATGTGACCTAGAGGCAGTGGCGGATCTAGGCCACGAAATCAGTAGTAACGTTTTTCATTTTTTTCATTTTAGTAGCAACGGTTTTCAAATTTCGTAAAAAAAAACCAAAATTTTCCACTAATTTTCCACTACGTGCGCGAAGTTGAGCCGCAACGTCCGCGACTGCTGCTTCTTCCCTATGTCCGCCCCTACCTAGAGGTCACATGTTTGAGTTGTGGGAAAAGCCTCTTGCAGAGTAAGTTTATTGGTATCTTTTTGATTCTATATTAACTTCTATAAATGAATTCAAGAAAAGAGAGACAAATAATGGAGTTCTGTGTACATTTCATTTCTGCATTTGTAAACCTATTGTTCAGATTGATTTGTTTTGTTTTTTGGGTAAATCTTGGGTGAGATGATAATGAGTGAATGACAATAGTCTGTTGGAAACAAAAATTTTAAACTTGGTAGCAGATGCCTTTGCTATCATAACTCTTATGGATCTTGTTGCTGTTGTGGACTAGTTTTAGGACACCAGACGAATGGACCATGTTGCTAGACGCAAGGGTTGTGCCGCACAAGTTGCCTTCCAAAAGGGACATTTTTGCTTGGAGATGGATATGAGCGGGTGGTTCCGGTGGTGGCACACGATGATACTCCAACGGTCCGCCAGTGATCCCAATTTACCGTTAAAACAAAAAAAATTTGCCAATTACCTAGCAAAAAGTTATTTTTATGTTTAAAATCAGACTAAAAAATAACAATTTTCTCTCCATTTCATAATCGGCTTTTGGAGGAGAGATGAGAAGTAACAACTCATTTCCTGTATTTTTGTTTTGTTCACGAGAAGCTCACATGATTTTTTAAGTTTTTAAGTGGTAACTTTTCATGAGATATGAAAAATCAAGTATTAAAGTATCCATGAAATTGTTTGATTACAAAATTTAACTAATTGACCTGAAGCTTTTTTTTTTTTTTTTTTTTTTTTTTTTTTTAATATGATAAAGATTAATAATTAATAGAAAAAACTGTTAACCATAATTTTCTATCAAACAAACAATGGCTATAGAGCCCTAATGATTTAGCATGTAGTTAGTTTAACTTTTATGTTTAAAGTCAAGCAAAGAACTAAAATTCAAAATGTTATTTTCTCTAATCCTCATAACAAAACCTAACAACTCGATTTTATAATTCCAACACTTTTTCGTTGGTTTATGGAGAGACGGAACGTAACATCTCACCTTTGATATTCGGTTTTTACTAGGAGCACACACATACACAGACACACACACATATATAGTTATTCAAGTACTAACTTATCACGAAATATGAAAAGTTACGGAGATATATAGTTAACATTCATTTTTTAATGATTTAAGTTGCATAATTCAAGATATGTAGGGGCCTATAGTAAAAATTGGACCCATTTTTAATAACATGTGGCCTAAATACATGGTAGAATGTGAGTGGGGTCTTTACAGAACACAACATAGATCCGTCTCTGAATATGTCAGTTGTGTTATTGTTTTCAAATAAATTCTTGAGCTCTTTAACCACCAACCCACGTTCACCAATCGATCTGGATACTAATTGACATGTCTAGATTATTTTTCTTATTAAAATATGTGTTTTGAAGGATTTCATATTATATTATTAATATTTTGGCTCAAAAAGAGCGTTGTAGATCTAACAATAATATCCATGAAATTGTTTTGGTTTACCCTGTTTACCTACTTGATTTTTATTTTATTATTTTGGTAGTATGATGAATTGATGATGTTTTATTTTATAAGAATAGTTAACCATTTCATTTAGATTTATGTCAATCAACCATCGTCAATGATTTAGCATGTGGTCAAGTTTGTGCTTGAAATTTGCCGAATGATAAGCAAATATTGGGTCAACTTAGTTCGTGGGCTCTAAAACCCAACCCAACTTCACCAAAACATCTTACTGATCTACAAGTCCACCTAGTAATTATTATTATTAAAATATATGCGTAGGTTATTTTTATAAATCAATTTATTATTAAAATATATACGTAGGTTATTTTTATAAATCAATTTATCCATGAAATGTGCAGTTCAAAAAAAAAAAAAAAATTATCCATGAAAATTTTTAGGTCACACATATTTATCTATTTAATCCAAATTTTCTTTTTGTAATATTATGATTTTTTAGTTAAATAAAAGCATTTATCGTAACATTTAGCTTTATGTGTTTATGGCTTACAACCATCAATGATAGTATAAATCCTAACTAAGAACCAAGATTCTAGCACCAGTTTATCTTGCTTTTGGAATAAAAACTAATATCACCCTTATAATTTTACAATTCCCACACTTTGTCGTGGGCTTTTTTTTTTTTTTTTTTTTTTGAGAGACAAAAATGTTAAGTATATCTCTGATATAGTTATCCTTCCGATGCAGCTCAGCGGGCTCAAGTTCTTCTTTGGGGGACTTGGGTTCGAATCTCACTAGTTGCATTTGGGGGATATGAGAAATGAAGGAAGACTTAGGGTCACTTGTGGTCAGGGGTTCGATTTCTGATCCCGCCAGGTTTTACCGGTTCACTACTGTTGTGCCTTCGGACGGGTATGTGGGTCGGGTTTTCTCTGGAAGCGGACTGTTGGGCGGGCTAGGAGCTTCGTGCGTCCGGGGTGGGCCGGGCTGTGCCCCTGTCTTTGCCACTGGGGGTCCGCGTACGAAGTATCCGGCGTTGTTTAGTTTTCCGTTCAAAAAAAAATATCTCTCATATAGTTAATATTGTCATTTTGTTCACGAAAAGTTCCAATTCTTTTTGGTTATCAAAGTTGTCTGAGAAGGTTACAAAACTTGAATTGTTTCCCATTCAAGCATGCTTACTATGAATTCATAATCTAATCACAACCAATGCCTAGCCTAGATAACCTTTGATGCGATATCACTTTTAGATTAAAGTTATTTTGGTGGTACTCTATTTTTTTAATCGGATAAGACAAAGGTTTCAAGAACGAGTATGAAATTTGTTAAGGATTTCCATATCAAAATATGATCAAATCTATTTCTATTTGTAGGGGTGAACATGTGCAATTAAACAACAAGATAGATGGTGTTTATAAATGCCAACTAACAATTCTAGTTGATGATCACTTTAGTTACTGATCCGTTATGCCACCAATGAACAAACTCGACACAAATAAATAAATAAATCTGATACGATGAAGAATTTTGATCCTGAAGACCATTGTTATTACGAATCTTCATTCACTACTATACGACTTTTCATCAACTTTGTGTTTTCAAAACAACTTCCAATTTTTTTCTAAATTATCAAAAACATTTTTTTCTAATACGATAAGTCGATAACTTTGCACTAAATATGAAAAGTTACTGAGCTATATAGTTAACTTTCATTTCTTAATGATCTAAGTTGCATAATTCAAGATATGTAGGGGCCTATATTAAAAATTGGACCCATTTTTAATAACATGTGGCCTAAAAATGGGGTAGAATGTAAGTGGGGTCTTTACAAAACACAATATAGATCCGTCTCTGAATATGTCAGTTGTAGTTGTGTTATTGTTTTCAAATAAAATTGTGTGCCCTTTAACCAACCCACGTTCACCAATCCATCAGTTGTGCTATTGTCTTGATTTTTTTTTCTTTTAAAATTTGTATTTTGAAGGATGTTTATTATATTAATCTTTTGGCTCCAAAAGAGCGTTGTAGATCTAACAATAATATTCACGAAATTGTTTTGGTTTACCCATATTTAACTACTTGGTTTTATTTTTTTAATTTTTCTTTTTCTGGTAATATGATGATTTGATGTTTTATTTTATAAGAATAGTTAACCATTTCATTTAGATTTATGACAATCAACCATTGTCAATGATTTAGCATGTAGTTAGACTTATCTTTAAAATCTAACTTATTGCTAATATTTTAAACTAGCTGATTACCCCGGGAGGGTCCCGGGGTTAAAAAATCTAATTTTACGTGATAACCTATTGCAAATGGCTCAAGTTAACTAACCACAAAATCTCTCAATCATTGCATGTTCATAGTATTCTAATCAGTAATAACTCATATTCCCTAATCTAAAACCTAATCAGTAATCATCTAAAAAATCACTTATGTAAGCTGCAACTATTTAAAAACTCATCACATCTCTCTAATTTCTCACATTCTAATGGCTCTTATAATTCCTAACATAATCAACTAAATAAACACTTAAGTTGGAAGTTGTAACCATTGCATCTCATTATGCCACATGGCATAATCAAGAGATGGTTGAGGCCACAATTGAACGCCACGTCAGCAACTATCAATTCTTCCCGGGAGCGTTCCGGGGTTGAAAAATATAACCATTCTAATAATACTAATACCAATAGTAATAATTATTACTCTTGTAATTAAATAAATAAAAAATAACCTTGCTATAAGGTGACACCATGTGTTGCAGTGTTGCGCGATTCTTTCTCCTAGCTTCTCTTGATGAAGTATATCTAGTAAAATTCCAATGATAATATGGCGATGGGGCTGATTTTCAACATCGTAGATAAGAACCTGGTTTAAAAGAAAAAACATGATTAATGAATAATATGAACACTTTGTGTGTTTTTTTTCCTGTATGAACGAAACCCCACAAAAAATAGTCGATTTTTTCTCTGTTTTTTATATAGCACTATGGTACTCGTTGAAAAGATAATAAAACGCTCGTTAATTTGGTGTAATTTTTTTCTTTAAAAAATTCCGTATATAAAAGATATAAACGTTTAAAAATTATGGGAGAAAACATGAGAGAGAAAATTTTAAATTTATTTTTAAAATATTTTCTCCTAAAATAACTCAATTTAATTTTAGTAATTGAGAATTTTTAATTAAAAAAGGAAATAATTCAAAAACACTAAAATCTTGCAATTATGATGCCACGTGGCAGTTTCATGAAGAGATTGAAGGCACCATTGCACGCCACGTCAGCAATGTTCAATTCTTTTATATATATTAATAGATGCCATTTTATTCTTATCATTGGAAGAAAAACTAATATCCCCCTTCAATTTTTTAGTTCCACACTTTGTTGTTGAGTTATGGAGAGAGGGGATGTAACTTTAAGAATTAAGATGTGGTCAATTTTTGTGCTTGAAAGTTGCCGAACGATAAGCAAATCTTGGGTCAAGTTAGTTCGTGGGCTTTAAAACCAAACCCAAGTTCACCAAAACATCTTAGACTATATGGTATGGGCTCCGGCATAGGGGAGGCAACGCCATGCCGGGCCAAGCTACACCACTCCCTGGTGCGGCAACGGCATGGGCGACAACCTCTTGCCGTGGAAGCCGGGCCAAATTTATTGTTTTTAATTGATTTTTTTATTATCTATATATATATATATATATATATATATATATATATATATTGCAAAGGGATTAATCCTACATGTCATACTCTTATGCAATCTCTCCTTTGAGAGATGCCACATAGGATGTGATGTGGCAAGTGTAAACCAATTAAAAAAAAAAAGGAATAAATATGATTTAACCTAATCTATATCTATATCTATCTACCTATCTATATCTATATCTATAATAAACCAAAGCATTTTTAATGACATGTCATAATATTATGCAATCTCTCTTTTGAGAGATGCCACATAGGATGTGATGTGGCAACTCTAGACCAATTAAAAAAAAGAAATAAATATGGTTTAAATATGATTTAACATAATCTATTAAATACCTAATCTACTAAATGTAAATATTAAAATTTCATTATTTTCTCTCTCATGTTTCCTCTCATAACTTTTAAATGTTAATATCTTTTATATACGAGATTTTTTAAAGAAAAAAATTACACCAAATTAACGAGCGTGTTATTATCTTTCCAACGAGTACCATAGTGCTATATAAAAAAACGGAGAAAAAAACGACTATTTTTTGTAATCCGACAGGTATTGTGTCAGGTTTGGAATTAGTTTAAAAAAAATTGTGGGTTTAGGTCGGGCCTGGGATTAGGTGATACCCGACCCAATTACTTTTTTTTATATTAAAATATGATAACTTATGGCTGAGATTTGTTTAAAATAATAATAATAATAATATTCATTAATCATATATTGGCAGATGCCATTTTTATAGTGTAGATAATTCTAATTTTATTCAATTTACTTAGATTTCTCAACCCGGGACGCTCCCGGTGTATAAACTAGTTTTAATAATTCTGACCAACGAGGAGGTCCGTCATCATAGTGCACACCACCCCTTTGGAGGCCCATCATGAAGATGCCTCTCCTCCCACTTCTACGTGGCGGCCCATCATGAAAATGTCACCCCTCTCCCCACCATATAGTCTTAGTGAGCTACAATTCCTTCCACATAGTAACTAGGTGAATTAGTTACCTTAAAGTTGACCCATGGAGTGCAATATAATATTTGTGTAGTATGTCATATAGAAGGTAACCAGGGGATATTAATTTGAACAAATTTTTACAACGTTACTGAAATAGGTGGTGACGAGTTTGAGGCAATCGATGTGTTCAAGTTTTGCTCAATTGCAGTTATTGACTTATTCCTACTCATCTCACACATGTCGAATCTTCTTCTTAGGCCGTCCGTAGGCGCGGGCGACCGGGCGTGAGCCACCAACGTGACTCTCAAGTAACTCAGTCACTTGACCCCATTGTTGCTGGAGGTGAGCATCGGCACAACCAAATGTCACTTTCTCCCGTTAACCCACGCGACCACCATCGTTTGTGCTCGCTCGCGCAGGTGATTGCCGGGGTTCGCGTGGGGCTGTGTGGCTAGGGGTGAACACCGGTGCTAAAACTCCGTTCGCGTCATGCTTCCCGCACTTCCACAACGGACGATCTTACATATAGAGGATGCTTTCTAAGGTCATCTCTAATGTTAGAGGCGGGTTTGAAATTAGATTTGTTAACACAACACGCCACATCATTCTTGACATCTACCTTAAAAAAACTACATTTCCCGTTCACCGTCAAACCAATTCAGGCCTCCACCTCACACTCCATTTTTAAATAAAAAAATATTAATATAAACAAATTGTTTGTGTGTGTGGTCCCGTCGGGTCCGGTGTGGCGGACCAGACCTTGTATTACCATATCTTCCACACATGCAAAGGTCTTGTTTGTGAATTTGGATTCAGACTTGGTCTGAAAGTTACCGTTAGAGATGCTTTAATACAACTTTGTATTTTTGGCTCTTCAAACATTAAAGTGTTTTTTAATATATTAACTAAAATACATATATTTATTATTTTTTTTACTTGTTAATCGGTTACACACTTGCACCGATAAACATTTGATCTATGGTATTTAGTGTTGACTATTTCTCATGGCGTATATGTTACACACTCCGGATATTTCATTTCATGGTTATTCAAATTTTACTAGATGTCTAGATAATCACAAATCCTCATCATATATTCAAGAACATGTGTAATGAGTAATTTAGGGGCATGAATGGGCTTTGATAATGTCCTCAACAGGGCCGGCCTTTAAGGGGTGTGGGGAGGACTTCCGGCCTGGGCCCAATTTCTTGGAGGCACATTGACCTCCGGCAATCTAAGTTTTTTTAACAATGATGTCTTTAATGCGATTGATTTTTGTATGTTTGAGCCCAAAAATTGTCAATCAAGTATTAATTAAAGTGAATGGTAGTTTATATAAAACAAAAGGTAAAGAAATGTTGAGAGATGCTAAGAATTAAAAAAGAAAATGAAATGGCCGGTTTGAGAAAAAAAAATTGCAGGTTTATTAATGAGTGAAAGACTAGAGAAGATAAAGAAGATGAAATGAAGTGGGCTCATAATTAGTTGTTTTTGCTTTTTACTGGTTGGTGTTGACTTCCTTTTGAATTTTTATTTTATTTCCAAACTTTCACCCATTTATATTTTCATACTTTGTGGGATTCGAACTCCCAATCTCCCCCAAGAGGGATTATCTCTACCGTTAGACTACAACCTAAGTGGGAAAATTTGATCAATCAATTTGATATTACTTTAATCGTAGCTTAAAAAAATAGTTTACATTATTTATTTTGTTAAGGCCTAAAGCTAAGGCCAATGGGCACAATATTTGTAGCTCGGCCCGGGCACCTGAATTTTCAGGGCCGACCTCAACACCATCCTCAGAGAGTTACGGGGGCATGAAGAAGAAGGGACGTTTGTATTTTTTTTCTGGGATTTGGATTCGAGTCGGTTATCCGCGGGAGACAATGAAAGTTCCTGAAGTTGTCTGTTTTTTCCTTTAGTCAATGACGCAGCATAGTTGGGGCGGGGAGCCCCCCCCCCCCCCCGGATTTTCGCGCAGAAGTTTCGATTATATAGTATTCGTACAGAAAATTTTGAAAATATAGGGTTTTGACCCCCCGAAACTGGTTTTCGACCTCCCGAAACTAGGAACTTCCGACCCCCCGGTGACCTCCGACCCCCCGAACCTTCGGGTCAAGCTTCGCCACTGACTTTAGTTATGTCTCACATTGAGTTCGTAAAATTAACCAACGTTCTATTCGGTTTCTGGTTTGAAGTTTGCGGAGTTAACCTTTGAATTGCGATATAACTTTTAGATTAAAGTTATTTTGGTGCTACTCCAAACTTTTTTAATTAGATAACACGAAGACCATTTTTACTCATGATCTTCATAAACTACTATATGACTTTTCATCAACTTTGTGTTTTCAAAACAACTTCCAATTTTTAACCCGAACCAAAGCCCCTACCACTCCCTAAATTTTAACCCCAACCAAAGCCCCTACTACCCCCTGGATTCTTGTTGTTCAGTGCCTCAAATGTAAGGATGAACTTGATACCATACCGAAAGTGCTTCGTATTTAGGGGCGGATCTAGGGGCTTTTAGGGGGTTCGGTTTGGAAAAAATTAAGAAAAATAGTGGAAAATTTTGAAAAATTAGTGAAAATCAGTCAAAATCAGTGAAAATATACGAAAAGAACCCCCTGGAAATCCGTCCTGGATATGCCACTGTTGGTATTGTTTTTAAAGGTAAAGCAATCCAAAATACTTGCATCTTACCAAACGAGTACCAAAATAAAAATACCAAACCCGAAAAACACAAAAAGTGGGTACCGAATTGGTACTAAAAATGGCGGTACAATTCAGTACTGGTCAAGACTCGATTTAGGTACCTACTCAAATGGGCCTTACCCTCTAAAACTACCGATCTTACCTTTAGAAATTGGATACTCTTGATAAATTGTGCATTGTGAACCTCCTAGCTTGTATCAATGTATATTCTATTTTCTCACATTGTGGAGTCTTCGCTCCAACTTCTTTCCACAACAACATGCAATCGGAAACTCTTAAGTCTAACCTCCAGGATTATGATAGGTGTACAACATATCTCCCATTTGCATCGTCGTATTGACACAAAACAATGTTTATACCTCTTAGAAAACAGGTCCTAGGTTCAAATATAGACAGTTGTGTATTTGGTGTAAACTATAGTGAGTATAGTATAACATTAGCCGTTAAAAAAAGTTACATGATTCAATTATCTATATAGCCGTAGGTTGTGATTAATTTCTTTGTATTCTCATGTATATACAGTATACAAATCTATTGGAGATAATTTCTCCTCCAATGTCTATGTAGTCAAGTAAAAAATTTCATTGTCAAAGACATAAATCAAGAAGTCAAAGTCAAAAGCATATATTAAGCATTGCTTGATTTATGCCATTACTATTATTTCTTTTATGTTTAAGAGTTAGTTTAGTTTTCTTATAAATAGCTACTAGGAATTAGTAGCAAGATGTACCAAACATTATAATAAAACAACTTTCATATTCTCTCTACATTTTTTGTACCAACAACCACTTTGTCATTTTGAGAGTCGATAATTAAAAACCGAGCAGCCCTCCGGCTGCAGGGCTGAAACCATCATGATGTATCTCTTGATTCTTCGTTGATTATATTAATTAGATAGAAAGCATATGTAGTATAAAAATTCGTTACAAGTCATTTCCTTATATTTATAACTCATAGTGAACAATATTCTTAACTACATTAATCAAATTATCAACTCTTTGAATTCAAAAAATTTTGAATTGTATTTCTTTAATTGGGACTGTAATGTTAAAATATGATTTATATATTTGTTACCTATTGAAGTTTGTATCGAAACTCGAAAGTATACGTGACGTAACTCAATTATTATTGTATGTATGTGTGTGAAGAAGGAACAAAATAAACAGGCGCATAGAAGAAAATAAGTGGTTAAATCTGACACGCATTACTAGTAGTCACGGAGGTGCTCAGACAGTGACAGAATCGGCAAAAACAAGACGAGTAAAAATGGGTATAGGATTCCGAACACAAAATACATGCACATACATAAATCTTTTTTGATGATTGTTATACTAGAACAATATCACCAATATATTTTACTATGTTATGTATATTAACCGATTATTATTGTATTATCATTATTGTATTTATTAGTCCATATTTAGGATATTCCCTTACCATGTATAGTGGGAATATAGTTATGAGTAGTTATGACTCCCTAATTTATCTCTTGTATTCTCCCCTATATAATGGGGCTTTTCATATTGATAATGACACAGAGATTTCAATAATTATCATGGTATCAGAGCTACGGTTCTGAATACCCTAGCTCTCATCTTCCTTTCTTATTTTTTTTTTCCGATTGCCTACCCTAACCGCCGCACCATTCAGTCAAAAATCCGAACACTGGATGGTACCACCGTGACATACTCCTCCTGGGTGAAGATGTTTCTTCTTCACGTCACAGCATACAAGGTTGCTAACCATATTGATGGCTCTGCTCCACCAGACATAACAGCCCCCGAATATGAAACCTGGAAGGAGCTCGATGCATTAGTGATTCAATGGATCATTAACACCGTCTCCGACAAATACCTCGGCCGTGTTCTTGATAAATACACAACAGCCCGTGATGTGTGGGAGCAGCTTGAGAAAATATTTCTCAGTAATAAAAAGGCCCGGGCTGCCACCCTTGAAACCCGTTTCTGCAACTTAACCCTGGCCGCGTGCTCATCCCTTGACGACTACTGTGAGCAGCTCAAGAGCTTGGCGAACCAACTCGCAGATGTTGATCATCCGGTTGGTGAGTCTCGCCTTGTGCTCCAACTCGTACGCGGCCTCCCACAAGAATATGCTACCACCGCCTCTTTTATCAACAACCGCGACGCGGATTGGGATTTGGCCCTTAGCTTACTTCATGACGAAGAAATTCGGATTGAAGCGCAAAAAGGCTCCTCATCCTCAGTTCTCGTTGCTGCCACTACACCCAACCCACCACCACCAAAACCGAACCCGCAAACCAGCAATCAGACCCACACCAACCACACTCAATCTGACCCGCATCAATCTGATAACACCCAAACTTACTCCAACCGAACCAGCCGAGGACGGGGACGTGGCAGGTACCGCGGGCGCGGACGTGGGTATGCTGGCCGCGGATATTATCCTGGCCCGACCACCGGTTATGGGCCGCCACAGCAGCCCTCTTACCCCAACTGGGCATGGTGGTCGCCGCCCCCGTGTCCGTATCCCACCCAGCAAAACTGGAGACCTTCTAACAACACTGCTCCACCCACCAATCAGTCCTCACAGTCGCATTATGCTGGGTTTTCTGCTCCTCAGGGATTCAGCCCCTACGGCCCTTCTCCATATGGCTATGATGCCCTTAGTCCCACAGATTTAAGTGCTGCTTTTGCTAATTTTCAGGTTAATCAGCAGAATGCTTCGTGGCAGCAGGATATCATGGACACCGGGGCTGAAAATCATGTCTCACGAGACCAAGGTAAAATTATTATCCCTAACTCTTTTCCTTTAAATCGGTCTATTCTTGTCGGTAGCGGTCATTGTGTCCCAATTAAAGGATCTGGCACGGGCTTTCATACCCTACCCAACCGCACCTATATACTACCAAATGTCCTATACAGTCCACATATCATTAGAAACCTTATTTCCGTACGACGTTTCACTCGTGATAATAATGTATCTATAGAATTTGACCCCTTTGGTTTTTCTTTGAAGGATCTCGTCAGTAAGAAGACCCTCTCACGCCATAATAGCACCGGGGATCTCTACCCTCTCACACCACCTCAACTTCCACCGCAAGCATGCTTCATCACATCTACTTCACTACCATGGCATGACCGTCTAGGTCACCCGGGGGGTCAAGTTTTAGATATATTAAGTCGTACTTTTAATTTTTCTTGTAATAAAGACAATATGTCTACCCTTTGCAATTCGTGTCAAACTAGTTTTATACCCGCACGCGTTGTGGCGCGCTACACCGAATCGTTCATGTATGTTTGCGGCTCGTTCGCATGATTTAATTAATCGTAATAGATATGTGCAGGTCATGTTTATGACGGTTTTACATTGTTTTTTAACTCAGAACTTTATTATGATTGGCTTTGTGTGTATTTGTAAGTAAAACTATTAATCGATAAAGTTACCACTTCGCCGAGGTATGAAGATGATGTTGCAGCTACGAATCAAAGATCGACAAAGTAATTAGCAATACCTAGTTGGGTTCAACATTTTTACAAACTATACATGATCATAGGGAGCATGATTCAAAGTACTACAAACTATGTGGTCCTACAACAAATCCGAAACATAACATTGCCTTCTTGTACAACATAATCTTTCCTCTTGGACCTCAAATGCATATCAGTAGTTGATTTCCAGCCTTTTATGCTTCCTTTATGAAGCTTGAAGGCCAAAGTTACCTAGAGACGAATCGCCAAATTAGTAATAATGATAAAAAAAAAGTGCGATTATAGAAGCTTTTTGTTTTGTTTATACCCTGCAAGAGGCACACTATGGTAAAAATTAAATATAACATACAGTCATACACCTTGACGAATCATGCTCCAATATTCTTGCTGTCCATTATTGCTCTTGAAATTACTCTATGGAGTTCGAACTACGGCTTTAATCAACCGATTTGGTTTGCACAAAGTCATCTACAACAACAAATAGATCCTTCAACGATTTATAACTGAAAATCGATTAACTCGATGCGATAGATCTAAATTACTTACTTGCCAACCATTTGTCCAAATCTATCCGTAATGTCACATCTACAAATAGCAGTAATAAAATAATATGTCACCGCAACGCGCATGGACGTTTCCAACTGTTATATTTAAGGCAAGTAGCACAGCAACATAAAAAGACATAAGTTTATAATCAATCTTATATACGATCCTATACCTGATTTGCGATTTGCTTACTGCAGCTATCGGGGCAATAGTTAGCAGGTAGGTAAGTATAGCCGTTAGTTTATAGTCAATATTTCAATGTAACAAATCATGTATAATGGAATAGCATACTTGTTTCAAACTCGAAAGTTTATAGTCGATCTTATATTTGATCCAATACCCGAAAGATCGTCTTAGCATTTTTAAGGTTCACAGTGTCGTCTCTTGAAGCTAGACCTGGTGTCTTCCTGTGATTACCATGAATTGGTTCTACTGATGCTGAGCCTTCCTACTTTCCTGTACTGCCACAATAAACAATGAAATCATGAGTCTTGGTTAATAAGTTTGAGGACTCACGTGATGCATCAATTTAAACATTCCCATTCCCATTCGAAATCCATATTAAAACTCACTTGGGAATTTATTCAAACAGTTGGTGGTCACAAATTTGAATGGGATTAGTGGTAACACAAAATTGATATATAAACCGCTAACTTACCAATGGTAAAAGCGCCGGTGACTTTCGTGAATAATACTATGATGTATAATTCTTTCTCCAACTATTACCATTTACCAAACAAAATCAACCAATATTTTCACTGATGTATCACCAAAACTAAAACAATAAAAACAATTTTAAGAAAGTGTAACAGTGATTGACTTACCTTATCTAGCAAGCCAGGGGCATTTGTTATGGATTTCTTTTCATATCCCCATGGTGGAAATTGAAAGCACTGAGACATTGCGCAAACCGCACAAACAATGACTATAAAAATTCTCGATAAACAAAAGCTGTTCAACTACCTTCAAAATAAAAGTTATCCGAACATGAAAGGAAGCAGCAACCATTGGGAAGCTCAATGTAATCCTAACTTGGCTCATTTTCTTTTGCCTCACACCTGAAAATGCATGTCAATTTTAGATTTTGAACGCTAAAAACTTATTCCATATTAAGGTTAAGATGATTACCAATTTATGGAAACTTAATACTTGAACTTCTTCACTGTCTATCGCTTTCCATCACAACCCTTTTCTGATTTCAATTCTCAGATCTCCTATTTAACGCAAATTCACATGAACACGTGCGTGTGCGCGCGCGAACATGTTGAAACTATAAGCACATTGGGAAGATTATATCAAAACATCTTTTTGAGGTCTAATTAAGTAGGATTTCAAATCATTAATTATAATTTGAAAGCAAACTTAAACAAATTAAAAATACAAAGAAAATAAATTAAGTGTTACCTTTCTCTAGCCAAGAATCCCATTGTTGATCAAAACTCCATGTTTACCAAAACTCCATATTTTCCAGTTGGAAACATTAATAGCCTTAAACATTACCAAAAACAATAAGGAAAACTAAAGCACACAAATTCACATATACATAAAATCTAAAACCTAAGAACTTTGAAACACACATGTTCAAACAACTAATCATACCTTATACTAACTATGTTCAGATTGTGTAAGATTGGGTTGACATCAACCGCCTCACTTTCTGAGGGGTTCAACACAGTTGTTCGAAACCCTAACCATCGCTACTGCTTCCCCATAAACCACGCCGCCGCTGCCAAATCACACCACCAACATCGCCACATAGAAACAAACAAACATAAAGATTTTTACTCACCAGAGTTGCAGAAGCACCGCCCCCTAACTGCCAAAGAAAACAAACATACCATCATCTTCTTTACCAGAATGTCACTATCCCCTCTAATCGTTGTCGTCTGCTCGTCTCCCTCGAAACTCATTCATCTTCTCCATCGTCACAATCGTTACCGGAACCCACACCACTCGTCTGCCCTTTACTCGCAACCATCGTAACCCACCTTCGTTATCATCGAATATAAACTAATTAATTATTGATTATTCTGATGGCCATGGCCGACACTCACCGCCACCGTCGCCTCTGTGGCCGGATTTCGTTTCAAACAGGAGCAAGCAAGGAACTGATCGCCTAATCTAAGAGAGAAAACCCTCAGTTGCAGGGTACCCTAACCTAACAACAAAACCATAACAACAAATCATATCATCTATATCCAAATATTAACATACACAAAACCCTGTTCAACAAAAAGCCAACCTAGATCTATAATACCAAGGGCTGTTGTACTATTCTCTAGCTTCATTTCCTGTATTCATGTGTACCCATATTAATCATATGTAACAAATAAACTTTGATTATTATTAATATTATTATGTATATCTTATCTTATCATTTAGAAGATCATTATCAAGTAAAAGGTGTTGTAATCAAGGCATTGATTATGCAATAGGTAGGCATCAGTAACAAAGCTTGATGTAAATGGTTCAAGTGATAAGTATCACATGATCCACCATTTCGCATCTGCTATCTCCACCGAGAGCAGACTACATAATATAACATAAAAATGAGTTGCATTTTTTTTTAATTCATTAATCAGAGTTAACCCTAATGAAGAAAACAAAAATACCCTCCACTTTTTTGCACCTTCATGTCTGATTGAAAAAAAAAATGAACTATTTTGATTAAAGTGAAGTTAACATCAGAGAAACCTCAAATTCTTCAATTATAAGTTTCACAAAACATCACATATCACCCCAAAAATTTAAGGTTTACATCCGGAGGAAACAACAACCGACATCGGGGTTTACAAATTTGAATGGGATTAGTGGTAACACAAAATTGATATATAAACCGCTAACTTACCAATGGTAAAAGCGCCGGTGACTTTCGTGAATAATACTATGATGTATAATTCTTTCTCCAACTATTACCATTTACCAAACAAAATCAACCAATATTTTCACTGATGTATCACCAAAACTAAAACAATAAAAACAATTTTAAGAAAGTGTAACAGTGATTGACTTACCTTATCTAGCAAGCCAGGGGCATTTGTTATGGATTTCTTTTCATATCCCCATGGTGGAAATTGAAAGCACTGAGACATTGCGCAAACCGCACAAACAATGACTATAAAAATTCTCGATAAACAAAAGCTGTTCAACTACCTTCAAAATAAAAGTTATCCGAACATGAAAGGAAGCAGCAACCATTGGGAAGCTCAATGTAATCCTAACTTGGCTCATTTTCTTTTGCCTCACACCTGAAAATGCATGTCAATTTTAGATTTTGAACGCTAAAAACTTATTCCATATTAAGGTTAAGATGATTACCAATTTATGGAAACTTAATACTTGAACTTCTTCACTGTCTATCGCTTTCCATCACAACCCTTTTCTGATTTCAATTCTCAGATCTCCTATTTAACGCAAATTCACATGAACACGTGCGTGTGCGCGCGCGAACATGTTGAAACTATAAGCACATTGGGAAGATTATATCAAAACATCTTTTTGAGGTCTAATTAAGTAGGATTTCAAATCATTAATTATAATTTGAAAGCAAACTTAAACAAATTAAAAATACAAAGAAAATAAATTAAGTGTTACCTTTCTCTAGCCAAGAATCCCATTGTTGATCAAAACTCCATGTTTACCAAAACTCCATATTTTCCAGTTGGAAACATTAATAGCCTTAAACATTACCAAAAACAATAAGGAAAACTAAAGCACACAAATTCACATATACATAAAATCTAAAACCTAAGAACTTTGAAACACACATGTTCAAACAACTAATCATACCTTATACTAACTATGTTCAGATTGTGTAAGATTGGGTTGACATCAACCGCCTCACTTTCT
Source organism: Ambrosia trifida (assembly GCA_028751855.1). Lineage (NCBI taxonomy): Eukaryota > Viridiplantae > Streptophyta > Magnoliopsida > Asterales > Asteraceae > Ambrosia > Ambrosia trifida. The sequence continues at coordinate 139,036,891 of CM054125.1, forward strand.
GAGGGGTTCAACACAGTTGTTCGAAACCCTAACCATCGCTACTGCTTCCCCATAAACCACGCCGCCGCTGCCAAATCACACCACCAACATCGCCACATAGAAACAAACAAACATAAAGATTTTTACTCACCAGAGTTGCAGAAGCACCGCCCCCTAACTGCCAAAGAAAACAAACATACCATCATCTTCTTTACCAGAATGTCACTATCCCCTCTAATCGTTGTCGTCTGCTCGTCTCCCTCGAAACTCATTCATCTTCTCCATCGTCACAATCGTTACCGGAACCCACACCACTCGTCTGCCCTTTACTCGCAACCATCGTAACCCACCTTCGTTATCATCGAATATAAACTAATTAATTATTGATTATTCTGATGGCCATGGCCGACACTCACCGCCACCGTCGCCTCTGTGGCCGGATTTCGTTTCAAACAGGAGCAAGCAAGGAACTGATCGCCTAATCTAAGAGAGAAAACCCTCAGTTGCAGGGTACCCTAACCTAACAACAAAACCATAACAACAAATCATATCATCTATATCCAAATATTAACATACACAAAACCCTGTTCAACAAAAAGCCAACCTAGATCTATAATACCAAGGGCTGTTGTACTATTCTCTAGCTTCATTTCCTGTATTCATGTGTACCCATATTAATCATATGTAACAAATAAACTTTGATTATTATTAATATTATTATGTATATCTTATCTTATCATTTAGAAGATCATTATCAAGTAAAAGGTGTTGTAATCAAGGCATTGATTATGCAATAGGTAGGCATCAGTAACAAAGCTTGATGTAAATGGTTCAAGTGATAAGTATCACATGATCCACCATTTCGCATCTGCTATCTCCACCGAGAGCAGACTACATAATATAACATAAAAATGAGTTGCATTTTTTTTTTAATTCATTAATCAGAGTTAACCCTAATGAAGAAAACAAAAATACCCTCCACTTTTTTGCACCTTCATGTCTGATTGAAAAAAAAAAATGAACTATTTTGATTAAAGTGAAGTTAACATCAGAGAAACCTCAAATTCTTCAATTATAAGTTTCACAAAACATCACATATCACCCCAAAAATTTAAGGTTTACATCCGGAGGAAACAACAACCGACATCGGGGTTTACAAATTTGAATGGGATTAGTGGTAACACAAAATTGATATATAAACCGCTAACTTACCAATGGTAAAAGCGCCGGTGACTTTCGTGAATAATACTATGATGTATAATTCTTTCTCCAACTATTACCATTTACCAAACAAAATCAACCAATATTTTCACTGATGTATCACCAAAACTAAAACAATAAAAACAATTTTAAGAAAGTGTAACAGTGATTGACTTACCTTATCTAGCAAGCCAGGGGCATTTGTTATGGATTTCTTTTCATATCCCCATGGTGGAAATTGAAAGCACTGAGACATTGCGCAAACCGCACAAACAATGACTATAAAAATTCTCGATAAACAAAAGCTGTTCAACTACCTTCAAAATAAAAGTTATCCGAACATGAAAGGAAGCAGCAACCATTGGGAAGCTCAATGTAATCCTAACTTGGCTCATTTTCTTTTGCCTCACACCTGAAAATGCATGTCAATTTTAGATTTTGAACGCTAAAAACTTATTCCATATTAAGGTTAAGATGATTACCAATTTATGGAAACTTAATACTTGAACTTCTTCACTGTCTATCGCTTTCCATCACAACCCTTTTCTGATTTCAATTCTCAGATCTCCTATTTAACGTAAATTCACATGAACACGTGCGTGTGCGCGCGCGAACATGTTGAAACTATAAGCACATTGGGAAGATTATATCAAAACATCTTTTTGAGGTCTAATTAAGTAGGATTTCAAATCATTAATTATAATTTGAAAGCAAACTTAAACAAATTAAAAATACAAAGAAAATAAATTAAGTGTTACCTTTCTCTAGCCAAGAATCCCATTGTTGATCAAAACTCCATGTTTACCAAAACTCCATATTTTCCAGTTGGAAACATTAATAGCCTTAAACATTACCAAAAACAATAAGGAAAACTAAAGCACACAAATTCACATATACATAAAATCTAAAACCTAAGAACTTTGAAACACACATGTTCAAACAACTAATCATACCTTATACTAACTATGTTCAGATTGTGTAAGATTGGGTTGACATCAACCGCCTCACTTTCTGAGGGGTTCAACACAGTTGTTCGAAACCCTAACCATCGCTATGCTTCCCCATAAACCACGCCGCCGCTGCCAAATCACACCACCAACATCGCCACATAGAAACAAACAAACATAAAGATTTTTACTCACCAGAGTTGCAGAAGCACCGCCCCCTAACTGCCAAAGAAAACAAACATACCATCATCTTCTTTACCAGAATGTCACTATCCCCTCTAATCGTTGTCGTCTGCTCGTCTCCCTCGAAACTCATTCATCTTCTCCATCGTCACAATCGTTACCGGAACCCACACCACTCGTCTGCCCTTTACTCGCAACCATCGTAACCCACCTTCGTTATCATCGAATATAAACTAATTAATTATTGATTATTCTGATGGCCATGGCCGACACTCACCGCCACCGTCGCCTCTGTGGCCGGATTTCGTTTCAAACAGGAGCAAGCAAGGAACTGATCGCCTAATCTAAGAGAGAAAACCCTCAGTTGCAGGGTACCCTAACCTAACAACAAAACCATAACAACAAATCATATCATCTATATCCAAATATTAACATACACAAAACCCTGTTCAACAAAAAGCCAACCTAGATCTATAATACCAAGGGCTGTTGTACTATTCTCTAGCTTCATTTCCTGTATTCATGTGTACCCATATTAATCATATGTAACAAATAAACTTTGATTATTATTAATATTATTATGTATATCTTATCTTATCATTTAGAAGATCATTATCAAGTAAAAGGTGTTGTAATCAAGGCATTGATTATGCAATAGGTAGGCATCAGTAACAAAGCTTGATGTAAATGGTTCAAGTGATAAGTATCACATGATCCACCATTTCGCATCTGCTATCTCCACCGAGAGCAGACTACATAATATAACATAAAAATGAGTTGCATTTTTTTTTTAATTCATTAATCAGAGTTAACCCTAATGAAGAAAACAAAATTACCCTCCACTTTTTTGCACCTTCATGTCTGATTGAAAAAAAAAATGAACTATTTTGATTAAAGTGAAGTTAACATCAGAGAAACCTCAAATTCTTCAATTATAAGTTTCACAAAACATCACATATCACCCCAAAAATTTAAGGTTTACATCCGGAGGAAACAACAACCGACATCGGGGTTTAAAAACCCCGTCAAAACACCGATAAACATATGGAAGAAGAGGACAAAGCCACCTTGTTCGGCGGTTAGAGGGGAGGGGAGGGGAGGAGAGTACCTGAGACCTAGCAAAGAAGTGGAGCAGATGAAGTTCTCTGTATTGTGAGTGAGTAGGTTAGGAAAGGAAAAGCCTAGAACAATGCATTAAGTGTTTGTACCTTAAAGTACAAAAAAAGTTGCATAAACCACTTGGTAAATGTATATATATATAATTTCAAACAGTAAACGATTACCTTTTTATGAATCTAATTCTTTTACGTTTGCACCTTTTGACATCGTTCATTGTGATTTATGGACTTCACCTATAACTAGTAAGTCCGGATACAAATACTATATGGTGTTAATAGACAATTTTTCTAATTTCGTTTGGGTATACCCTCTTAAATATAAATCCGAAACCTTCCCTACCTTCCAAAAATTTCACCAATTAATTCACACCCAATTTCATCGAAAGATCAAAACCTTTCAATGTGACCTTGGAGGCGAGTTTGACAACCACGCCTTCAAGAGCTTCGCCTCTCACCATGGTCTCCTATTTCGTTTTGCATGCCCCCAAACCTCTCCTCAAAATGGCCGCGCAGAACGTATGATTTGTCGCCTCAATGACGTTATCCGCGCGTTGCTCATTCATGCAAACCTACCACCCTCCTTTTGGGTAGAAGCCTTACATACCGCCGCCTACTTACATAACATCCTACCCACCAAACGCCTCAATTTTTATACACCCACTTTTGCCCTTTACCTACGCCACCCCGACTATGCTCACTTACGCGTATTCGGGTGTGCTTGCTACCCAAACACCTCCGCCACCTCACCTCACAAACTCCACCCCCGGGCTATACGGTGCATTTTCCTCGGTTATCCCCCGGATTTCCGAGGCTACCGGTGTTTTGATCCCACCACCGGTAAAGTCCACATCTCAAGACATGTCACCTTTGATGAACATGTTTTCCCATACACCATTCCCCAACCCTCCACATCCTATAATTTCCTAGATGACCCACCTCCACTCAACCTATCCTTCCAGTTTCCTATGTCCCGAAATTCACCCACTACACCATTTCCCATTACATATTCACGCCGGCCCAAACCCATACCACCAGCCCACCCCAACCCGCCCACTCGTTCCCCACATCCTACGCCATCTTTCCAGCCCTCTCAGCCCAATGTTCCGGCCCAACACCCTAATATCCCACCCTCACAGCCTAACCAATCCACTGACCCAACCTTCCCTTCTACGGCCCAACCAACCCAGTCCGGCCCACCTCATACTTCGGCCCAACCTCATCCACCCATTAATCAACACCCAATGACCACTCGCTCCAAAGCCCGCACCAACCCAAACACGTCCGCATCTTTCTCTACCACATCCATCTCCCCTGTCCCAACTACCTATGCCAAGGCCCTTGCCGATCCACATTGGTCACGTGCCATGCAGGCAGAATTTTCCGCCTTATTGGAAAACGAAACATGGGAACTGGTTCCTCGTCCCACAGACCGCCCGGTTATTCGTTGTATGTGGTTGTTCCGCCACAAATTTCATGCGGATGGATCGTTAGAACGCTATAAAGCACGGTTGGTAGTTAATGGTAATTCACAGACTGTTGGGATTGATTGCGATGAGACATTTAGTCCGGTTGTTAAACCGGCTACTATTCGTACAGTTTTATCTCTTGCTGTTTCCAGGTCATGGCCCATTCACCAGCTCGACGTCAAGAATGCTTTTTTACATGGGGAATTAAAAGAGACAGTATTTATGCATCAGCCCCCTGGTTTCGTTGACAGGCGATTTCCGCACATGGTTTGCCGGCTGAAAAAGTCGTTATATGGGCTCAAGCAAGCCCCGCGGGCCTGGTACACCCGCTTCGCCAACTACATTACTTCTCATGGGTTTCGAGGCAGTGCTTGTGACCATTCTCTCTTCATTTACAGGCGTGACTCAACTAATATTGCTTATTTATTACTTTATGTCGATGATATTGTGCTGACAGCTTCCAATGACTCTTTACTACGCGAGATTATTGGCACGCTCTCACGAGAGTTTGCTATGACTGATCTTGGGCGATTACATCATTTTCTGGGTATACAGGTTGATCACCAGAAAAATGGGATTTTTCTTTCTCAAAAACAATATGCCAAGGATATAATCTCACGTGCTGGTATGTCGTCTTGCAAACCTTGCACCACTCCGGTCGATATCTCCTCGAAGCTCAGTGCCACGGATGGTGCCCATTTTTCGGATCCTACGTTATACCGTAGCCTGGCTGGTGCTCTACAGTACTTGACCTTCACTAGACCCGACCTAACGTATGCAGTGCAGCAGGTCTGTTTATTCATGCATGACCCACGGGACACCCATTTTGCATTCATGAAACGAATCATCAGATATATACTGGGTACTATTGATTATGGTCTACGTATGGTTAAGTCCTCTACTACCTCTCTAGTTGCGTATTCCGACGCGGATTGGGGTGGTTGTCCTGACTCGAGACGTTCTACTAGTGGATACTGTGTATTTCTAGGGGACAATCTGTTATCATGGTCCTCTAAGCGACAACCAACGGTCTCACGCTCAAGTGCCGAAGCGGAATACAGGGGGGTAGCAAATGCTGTGGCCGAAGCCGCATGGTTACGAAATTTATTATTGGAGTTACACACTCCGCTTCGGCAAGCCACCATCGTCTATTGTGACAATGTCTCAGCAGTTTATCTTTCGGATAACCCAGTGCAGCACCAGCGTACCAAGCATATTGAACTTGATATACATTTTGTACGGGAAAAAGTTCGTGTGGGAGACATCCGTGTGCTTCATGTTCCAGCCGCATTGCAGTATGCAGATATTTTCACTAAAGGGTTGTCAAAGCAGTTATTTCAGTCATTCAGATCTAGTTTGAGCGTTTGTCCTCCACCCGCTCAAACTACCGGGGAGTATTAACCGATTATTATTGTATTATCATTATTGTATTTATTAGTCCATATTTAGGATATTCCCTTACCATGTATAGTGGGAATATAGTTATGAGTAGTTATGACTCCCTAATTTATCTCTTGTATTCTCCCCTATATAATGGGGCTTTTCATATTGATAATGACACAGAGATTTCAATAATTATCAATGTATTTATATTTTGATGTAAGCAAAAGTTTATTGATTTCATTTTTGCGTATATGTGTTGAATGAAGATTCGGTAGCGTTTGTTTCATGGATTGCAAAGTAATTGGAATTGGAATTCGCGCGAGAACCATAATTTGATTTGGAATTTTGATGTGTTCGTTTCATATAATAGAATGAAATCTCGATAGAATTGAAATGTGGATTCCTTTCCATATGTTGTTGTTCAATTACAATTTCTTCTTTTGTTGTAACGAATTCCATTCCATTCCCGTGAAACGGTTATTTTTTAATCAAAGCATGTGTACATGCTTGTGGTAAGCAAGTAGCGACCTACAAGCACATCTCACTTTTTCACTTGTGTTTTGTTAGACAACAATCTTAGTGACATGGGACACAAACTTGTCTATTTTGTGGTTATTTCATGTTCTGTAGATCACTTTTCGTATTCTTTACTTTCAGTATATCAAGGAATTTTCTCAACATGATCATACATGAGTGAAAACTTAATGTGGTTTAGAGTATGCATTTATGAGAATAAACTTTAATACATATGTTAAATGCTAAATTTTTTCAATTGCACATCGTTATATATATCGGTAGAGGCGTAGCCAGAATTCTTTTGTTAGGAATCCAAAGAGTATTACACCCTTGATCGTGAAATATCGATCAAGATTAAAAGTAAATAATAGAAATTTATTAAAGTTTCTCTCGAATGGGTTTCATTTTTATAAACCTATCCATTATATCTATTAATAGGATTTATATTTAGTAAATTGTAAATGTAAATTGAATGTATTCATTGCAACAATCTCTCCATAACTTTAGGAGATTGTGTTTTTGTATTATTTAAACAATCCTATCAATGAGAAATCAATCAAGGTTTCCACAAACTTACATGGTATCACTCCAAACCGGTCCAATCCTCCCCTCTTCCGCCGCATAAAACAACCGGCCGCCCTTAACCTTCTTCTCCGATTACCTCCTTTTCTCACATCAATGGACTCTCAATCCCTTCACCATGCCCTCACCGTCTCAAACATCAAATCCCACGTTCCTATTCTTCTAGAAAAAGACTCTCCCCTTTACACCACATGGAAAACTCTCTTTCAAGTCCATTGCCAAGCCTACGAGGTGGCTGATCACCTCTCCCCTAGACCGGCCGCTGTTGTTACCCCTCCCACCTCCTCTGATCCCACGGCTGTGGCCAAGGCAGAAGCTGCCGCCGCCGCAGCCGACCACCTATGGTCTCGTCTTGACGCTCTCGTCAAGCAATGGATCTATGCTACCCTTTCTCAACCACTTCTCCGCATTATTTTACAGCCCGGGCAGACCGCTCACGAGGCTTGGAATGCTGTGGAGAGCGAATTCAATGATAATCAAAACACCCGTGCCATCTTTCTTGGCCAGGAATTCGCAAACCCTTGTCTCGAAAACTTTTCTACCATGGCTGACTATTGTGAACAAGCAAAACACTTGGCGGACCAACTCGCCAGTGTCGGGTCTCCCATAGATAATCGCCGGCTTGTGCTCCAGGTTTTAACCGGTCTCACAGACCAATATGATAGCATCTCCACTGTCTTACGAAACCGTGACCCTCTACCTCTATTCAGCGAGGTCCGCTCTCGTCTCACGTTTGAGGAGAGAACCAAGAAAAGACAAGCAACTCGGGGGTCACAAGCCGCTGCAACCGCCCTCTCTGCCACCACCTCATCCCAGCCAAAAACAACCCCCAACAATTACTCCACTTCCTCCGCTCCTGTTCCTTCAAACAGACCACGCCGTGGTCGTGGTAGAGGCAGGCCCAATAACAGCGGCAGGCCCAGTAACACCCCCTCCTCTGGCCCAAACCACCCCTACATCATATTTCCAAGTAACTGGACTTCGGCCCAGTGGGCCTCTATACTTCAGCAAAACAAGTCAGCCACTCCCCCTTGTCCTTATCCTTCGAGACCCAACTCCCAAAATTCTCAAGGCATCCTTGGACCACGTCCCGATCAGGCGCATGTCACCGGTTATTCTCCTACAGATATAGAACAAGCCCTCTACTCTTTGGCTCTCAATCAACCAGATCATGGTGTGATGGACACTGGCGCCTCATCTCATTCTGCAAATGAGCAAGGTATATACTCCCCGTCTAATTTTAATACGTGTACTAATAAATTTATTGTCGTTGGTAATGGTATGACTATACCCGTAGTGGCCCAAGGCAACCAAGTCTTACCCCCACCATTCCCACCCCTTAAACTTAACAATGTCCTTTTTGCACCACAAATAATTAAAAATCTGATTTCAGTTCGTCGCCTAACCACTGATAACCTTGTTTCTATTGAATTTGACCCATTTGGCTTTCTTGTGAAGGATCTCAAAACTCGGGCTCCTATCCTAAGATGCAATAGTACCGGCGATCTTTATCCACTCACTGCACCACTTCCCCTCAAGACCACCTCACCATCATCCTTTGTTGCTGTTTCTCAAGATCGCTGGCATCAACGTTTGGGTCATCCTGGCGACAACTTATTACAGTCTTTAAAATTGTCCTCTTTTGTTGACTATGGAAAACATAATAAAATGCTTTGTCAATCATGTATTTTTGGCAAAAGTATTAAATTGCCTTTTTATGATTCAGTTAATGTTACTCGTGCTGCATTTGACATTGTTCACAGTGATTTATGGACTTCCCCCATACTTAGTACGGGTGGTCACAAATATTATATTTTGTTCTTAGATGATTTTACAAATTTTCTTTGGACATTTCCCTTGTCTAATAAATCACATGTATTCACCACCTTCACCACCTTCCACAACCTAATCCATACACAATTTGAACAAAGAATCAAACAGTTCCAATGTGACAATGGCAAAGAGTACGCAAACCAACAGTTTAAAAACTTTTGTAATCATAACGGCATGCAATTTCGGTTTTCCTGTCCATATACCTCCTCTCAAAATGGTAAAGCGGAACGCAAAATCCGCACCATTAACAACATGATCCGCACACTCCTGGCTCAAGCCAACCTACCACCTCATATGTGGCATCATGCTCTCGAGACCGCCACTTACCTCCTCAATATCTTGCCTAGCAAACTCCACAATTTCAAATCCCCAACCTCACTCCTTTACAATTGCACTCCGGAATACGATCATCTACGTGTCTTCGGGTGTCTTTGTTACCCTCTCACCCCTTCCACCACCATCCATAAATTGGACATACGATCCCACCCGTGTGTCTTTCTTGGCTACCCCTCTAATCATCGTGGCTATAAATGCCTAGACCTCACCACTCATCAAATGGTCATATCTCGACATGTCCATTTTGAAGAGTCCATCTTCCCCTTTGCCATCCAATCTCCTACTTTCACCCCCTCCTACGAGTTCCTTAACCCCACAATTAATCCCTTGGTATGGGATCATATCCAACAAAAATCCACACCATTCCCACCTATGGATTCTGCCCAATCCATTAATCCCCTCCATACTCCCCACCCGCCTCACAGCCCTCCATCTCAGTCCAGCCCAACTGCTCCTGCAGGCCCACACCTTAATCACTCTCCCGGCCCAGCAACACACCCCGTCCCCCCAGCCACTTCACCTTCCCTCGGCCCAAACACAAACAACATACCCGGCCCATCCAACGTCTCCACTACAGACGTTGCTCAGCCCACTTCGTCCAACACCCCAACCGGCCCAGCCCCACCCGCTCCTTCTGTCACTCAGCCCGACCCACCACCTCCTCCTCCCACTTCTCGTACCATCCACACTCGCTCCATGAGCGGCATTCACAAACCTAAGCAACACTTTAACCTTCACACTTCCACCATTGTCCCAATTCCGAAAAACCCTCAGGTTGCCTTGTCCTCTCCGGAATGGTACAATGCTATGACCAATGAGTTTAGTGCACTTATTAAAAATAAGACCTGGGAGCTTGTACCTAGGACCGCAGATATGAATGTTATACGTTGCTTGTGGTTGTTTAAACATAAATACAGGTCTGATGGAAGTCTGGAGCGTTATAAAGCTCGCTTAGTTTGTGATGGTAGTAAACAGCAGACTGGCATTGATTGTGGTGAGACATTTAGCCCGGTAGTTAAGCCTTCTACTATTCGCCTGGTTCTCTCATTAGCTCTCTCCAAGTCTTGGCCCGTTCACCAACTGGATGTTACAAATGCTTTCCTTCATGGCAACTTGGAAGAGACCGTCTACATACATCAGCCAATGGGTTTTCGTAGTAAGGATTTTCCTGATTATGTCTGCCGCCTTCGTAAGTCGTTGTATGGTCTTAAACAGGCTCCTCGGGCATGGTACCAGCGTTTCACGGATTTCGTCACACTGCATGGGTTTCAACAGAGTCAGTCAGATAACTCTCTGTTTATTTATCATCATGGGGCAGACATTGCATACCTACTTATCTATGTGGACGACATCATTCTCACCACATCCACCAGGGCTCTTCGTACCAAGCTTCTATCTACTCTTTCGGCCGAGTTTGCAATGAAAGATTTGGGTCCTCTGTCTTATTTTTTGGGTATTCAGGTAACCAGAGATGGTGACAAGATGTTTCTCTCACAGCAGGCCTATGTTAAGGACATCATACATCGGGCATCCATGGACTCATGCAATCCCGTTGCCACTCCAGTTGACACCCAGGAAAAGTTATCTGCTGACGCTGGCCCTCCACATGATGATCCTTCCACTTACCGCAGCCTTGCTGGTGCCTTGCAGTATCTTACTTTTACCAGGCCTGACATCTCCTATGCAGTTCAGCAGATTTGCATGCACATGCATGACCCAAGACAGGATCATTGGAATGCCTTAAAACGCATTATTCGGTATTTGCAGGGTACGTCTCATTATGGTCTCCATCTTGGACTTGTTCCACACCTTTCTCTAGTTGCTTATACAGATGCTGATTGGGCGGGCTGCCCAGACACTCGACGTTCAACGTCCGGTTTCTGTGTCTATCTCGGGGACAATCTCATTTCTTGGTCTTCCAAACGCCAGCCTACCATCTCTCGCTCCAGTGCTGAAGCTGAATATCGGGGCGTGGCTAATGTAGTTGCAGATATTTGCTGGTTACGTAACCTCTTGCTCGAGTTACGTCATCCACTTTCACGTGCCACTCTCGTCTATTGTGACAACGTCAGTGCTGTCTACCTCTCTGGCAACCCGGTTCAACATCAACGCACCAAACACATAGAGCTCGACATACACTTTGTTCGTGAACAGGTTCAACGGGGTCACATTCGAGTTCTACATGTTCCTTCTCGTCATCAGATTGCCGATATCTTCACTAAGGGGTTACCTAGACTACTTTTTGACGATTTTCGCTCCAGTCTCAGCATCGGTCCACCCGACGGTTCGACTGCGGGGGTGTATTAATAGGATTTATATTTAGTAAATTGTAAATGTAAATTGAATGTATTCATTGCAACAATCTCTCCATAACTTTAGGAGATTGTGTTTTTGTATTATTTAAACAATCCTATCAATGAGAAATCAATCAAGGTTTCCACAAACTTACAATATCAACTACCTAACCTATAAGACCATGTGTAATGGGCATTATAAGGGCATGAATAAGCATGATAATGCCCCAACATCATCCCCTTGGGCATTATATGAGCATTATGAGGGTGGGGCATTTCTAGTATAATGCCCAAATAGGATAAAAAAATATGGAAAATAATAATTAAAAAGGGCATTAAGTGGCTTTAACCATTACACATTTATTTGAAGGGCATTATAATAATGATGTGGTGGAAAATGTCCCCTAAAGGACATGAACCATTACTTATGATCTAACGTATGTATCTACATCCATGTATATTGGCCATTGGCATAAATAGAAAAAGTTTCTTTTAAGTTAACACGCCTCATCTTTATGCATGTAAACAAAATGACATTTTTCAATGAATTTGTCACTCATCTATCCACCTATACTTCGTAAACAAATTGCTACATGATGAGGCGTCGCATGTGAAGTGTGAAAGTGCGAACACTTCGCTACACACGTGAAGATGAGACATACAAACTTAAAAGACAAATTACGTGTTACAAAAATCGAGTCATCAATTTCATAAAAGGTTGTTTCATTTTATTTTTTTACCTCTTATTAATTTTTTTTCAAAGAGATTAGTATTTCATTCCATAAAAACGAAAATTACATCGAAATAACAGACATACAGGCAGAGCCGGTCCTGATGATTCAAGTGCCTTGGCCGAGCCGAAAAAGAAGGCCCTTAGGCCCTTATGGATTATATAAAATAAATAGTTTTTTTACGCCAATTAACGTTATAGCAAAAACAAAATATTAGAATAACATACCGTAATGGCTAACCCATGATCCTTGAAGCTTTCCTAGCATTTTTTAAACAATAAGTAACGGTACAACAGTTATTTTTTAAAAGATTTTATTATTATATTATTATTTAGATTAGTTAACTAGATTATTGAATGTCTAGAATATCAACTATGAATCAAATTAGGCCCAATATAAGTGATAATGTTTTAAATAAATCATATATGTCAATACATTTTAAGGTTCTAAATTTAAAGAGGAACTAATAAGTTTTTCATTTTCATATTTTATACAGTATTAAAATTTTAACATTTTAACATTTAAATTGGGGCCAAAAAGTATTAGATGATGTGCAAGCAAACCACACGAGAACATTACTGAATTTTTAATATTACTTTAGTTGTTAATTAAAGATTTATAAATTATATTAAGTTTTTAAATAAATTATCTTCAAAAAAAAAAAAACCGAAAATTAGTAATCAATAAAGTAATCTGCTATCTTTTTTTTTTTTTTGAAAAGAGAACTTCATTAAACACACACTCGAAGGGTCCTCAAAGCAAGGACCTACGAGCACACAAACGCCAACCGATTACATCAATCCAATGGACAAACACACCAATTTTTCCACTCGACATTTTTAATTCTAGACCTATGACGCAACCAAAAAAACGACTTAGCTTTAATCTCTTCCACAACTTCGATAGGCCTCCGAAGTAGATTGCTAAAGATCCGGTTGTTTCTTTCATTCCATAGCGTCCACATCGTCGTGTAAACTACACCGAGAAGGATGAATCTCTTGTTTTTGTGTCTAGAATGATTCTTCACCGCTTTCACAATGTCTGTGATCTCTAGCATATATCCATGCGTCATACGACACCACGTTTCGATGCGAAACCACACCTCTTGAGTGAACGAGCAAGCCGTGAACAAGTGAATGGCTGTTTCCATGGACTCGTGACAAAGGCTGCAATCCGGTTGCTGAATTGAAATTCCTCTTTTGATAAGCTCCGTCACAGTGGGAAGACGATCTCTAAAAAGTCTCCAAATCATGATTTTGCATTTGAGGGGAACCCAACTCTTCCAATTAACCAAGGAGGCTTCTTGATCATGTTGTGTATTGGACAAAATTCTTCTAGCCGAAGCAACAGTGAAGATCCCATCCTTTTCAGCTTTCCATTTCCATGTATCCCTTCCACCTTTCCAGCCGAGATCGTGAATGTCATTGAGCAGGCTGAATAGTTCGTTAACCTCAGCCTCGGACGTAGGGGCGGTCCTCCAATCCCACTGCATGAACTTTGAGCCATTGTGCCATAAGATACGTTGAGCTACCACCGCCCACTTGTTCTTTTCTAGACGGAACAAGCTAGGGTACAACAAGCGAAGCGGAACACTTGCAAGCCAAGGGTCGTTCCAAAAGTAAAAAGATTTCCCGTCACCCAATTCACCAACAAAATACGAGTTAAGCGGCAGCCCTTGAGGGTCTCTCTTATCACCTATTTTGACGATCCTTTTCCAACTTCCATTTAAAGAAGTATTACAAGGGAGCATAGTCCAAGGTTTTCCGGATCCGTGGCATCCTTTAATGATTGTTTTCCACATAGACGTATCTTCTTGTTTAAAACGCCACGTCCACTTAAGGAGTAAGGCGTCATTCACGTCTTGAAGTCTAAACACTCCCAACCCCCCCCCCCTTTTTGTTTCGGTTTAGTGACGATATCCCATGCAACCCAATGAACTTTCTTCTCAACGCTTGTACCCGACCAAAGAAATTTCCTCATGATAGCCTCTATAGAATCAACCACCGCCAAGGGCGCTTTGTATAATGAAAGATAATAAATCGGTAAGCTTTGTAAAACCGATTGTATGAGAATTAAGCGCCCACCAATAGACAAAGTTTTTGCCTTCCACGAAGCGAGGCGATTTCGAACAACATCCACCACCGGGTCCCAATTACATATGCGGGTCATTTTTGCTCCCACTTGAATACCAAGGTATTTAAATGGAATAACACCTCGTTTACAACCCAATAACTCAATCATACTATCCACCTCACAATCCTCCACCCCAACCCCGAAAATATTGGATTTGTGAATATTTATACGAAGGCCCGAGCATATGTAAAAAATCCGAAGCACTCTAGCTATGTTTCGAATATTGTCACTCGACCATTCCCCCAAAATGAGCGCGTCATCCGCATAAAAGAGGTGAGTTAGATCCCCTTCACCCTCGGCAACATGGATTCCTTTAAAAATGCCAATTTCTTGTGCCTTGTTTAACATCCAAGATAAAGCTTCCATTACTACTAAAAACAAAAATTAAAAGGGTAAATAAAGTACAGTATTAAAATAAATAAAACAAATGGCAATGTGTAATAATTTAAATGAATATTTAATAAATTCAGTAGTCAAAATTTTAAGTGGACTTTGATATAACTTTTCCATATTTCCAAACCCTCTTCCAACGCTTCTTCTTTAAATGAGTCTTCTTGTTTACAGTATAAAACCCTGCAACATTTTCCGGTAACTAAATTTTTTTTAAATAACTCACATCCTCACCACAAGCTCTTTATCTATTGACAAAAATGGTCTCCGCTTAATAATTCACACCCGCCACTGACTATATATATAGGCCCCTCGAAAAAACTTGCCTCGGCCGGGGGTGCGGTTCGCCCACCCCCAGGGCCGGCACTGCATACAGGCAATAAGCTGCACCGTCACCCTTTTCTGTATTGCTAACCATTAGTTGTCTGTTGTCATATATCAGAACAATTTACAATTTATGTATTTCATTTTTTTATTAAGTTTGAAAATATTAAATACAAAAAATAAATACTTAAATTGTTCTGATGTATAAGTGTATAACAACTAAAACTGTGTTTATTTATGTCAACATGCGTCATGATTATTAAGATATAAAATATAATAATGTTTTTTAACAGTAAAAATATAATAATGTTATAATAAAATAAAAAAGGAGGTCCCAAAAACTTACATGAGATTGCTCAATGGTAGCGGCTGTGGAACAGAAACACCCATGCATGTCTTTGGTATGCGAGACTGGCTCATGGATCAAGGATTCTCTGCAACTGCCGATGCCACTACCACTCCCTCATCACCTTTTTCATAAACTCACTCCATTGGATCACTTTCCTTTTCGGGAAACATTTGCCTTTTTAAACATTTTCCTCCTCCAATTACTAGGTGTTATACGCTTTATTTTTAAGACTTAATGCAAAACTACTGTCGAGTCAGAAGCCTAACTTAAAGCAGTCTCTCTATTGCTGCGGATAAATGTAAAGTCTACATCTTATATGCTCTACTTTAGGTTTGCTATTGGTTAGATTAATTAAAAATAATAATGAATAAGTGATTTTTAATAAAATTTTGAAAATTAAGTATTAGACTACACAATATGAGGAGGGATCTAGAGAGCGAGAAAGAGATCCATGTCGACAAAGTCTTACAAAGAGGTTTGAGAGAAGTGGAAAGCGGTCACTAATCAAGAGAAAGTTTTATGGTGTGTTTGAACATACCTTCATCTTATTCAGAACAATATATAATTATTATCTTTACGTAGAGATAATTGTTAGTTTTTAGCAGGAATTTGAATTATTATATTTAGCTTTAAATTGTTAATGAAAAAATTAATGTCTATATAGTATTTATTTACTTGTACTATTTATGAAACGAAAAAGTGTGATATTATTATTTATATTACGGTAAGAACGATTTTTGCAATATATAATGGTAATATAAAAAAAATGCTTGTAAAATGAGACCCACTCTAAATTTTAAGAAAATTCAAGTGAGATTTTTATTTATGGTTCACATGTTTAGACTAAATTTTGTGTAAAATAAAGTGTGTTAATAGTTATAGAAATATAAAGGTAACTTTCATTTTTCAAAGGGTATGGGATGCATAATTTGAATTATGTAGGACCTATAATAAATATGAGTAAAATTGTGAATGGGCTCTTAGATCATTCATAGCCCGTCCACTATCCTCAGTCATATAATTTAAGAAAAAATCATAGTTTTTTAAATTTTACTCTCACTTTTTCAAAGTCTCTCACAAGTCACATCCCATTCCCCATTCATGTTTCCTATAAGCTTTTATTATTATTATTTTATTTCTTTACAACCAACATCAAACCACTCCACCTTCAATTTGTATTATTTTATTATTATTAAATGAGATGGAGGAAGTATGGAAGACCCCGTATATGAAGGCTCAACATAGGTTTTTTCACAAATTTTAGAAATAGGGTATGAAGATAGGGGTTAGAGCATTCACATCCCTTCCATCAAACCTCTCCCCATATCTAAAATTTAAAAAAACTTACTAAAAACATCCTACATCCCCTCCACCATTTTATACCCTATCTTTATATTATGAAAAATCCATCTTCTAGCTTTTTATATATAAAAAGCTACTATTCACCCCCATCAAATTATTGTGAGTGCATTTTAACGAGGAATATTATAAAATAAGTGTTTGTGAGTAAAAAAAAAGGTAAATATGGTGGAGGGGATGTGGAAGGTTTTTTAAAATGAGAGATAAATTTTGAAAAGTATGATTTTTTGTTATATTATAGGGTTTAAAATGGTGGAGGGGATGTGAATGCTCTTAGATGGGGTGAGTTTTTATGGGAATTTCTTAAATTTTAAAAATGAGAGAGGGAATAAGGAATAAGTTGTGAATGCTCTAACATATCACTAAACACAACATATATCTAATTAACCAAACCACATCACAAAAATATCCACAGAATAACTAATATATTTCTGGATTATGGTAATGAAGCAAATATACCCATCAATGATTTAACGCATAGTTAGATTTGAATTATGTTTAAAATCAAATTAGAATACCCTTCAAATTACACTACGCAGTGTGGTCGGGTGAAGGAATCATGGTGTGATATGTGACAGCCATGTTAGCGGAGGAGAATTTCCCTCCAACTCTAAAAAAATCACGGGATGGTGGTGGCGTGAGAAAGTAGTGTAGAAGGGTTTTTTATTTTATTTGTTTAACAAACAACCAATCGGAATTACTCATAATTCAACAATTAACCACAACCATCCACCTCACCTTTTGCCTCACGCCAGTGAAGATCTTTAGCCCGAAGGGGCCACGCCATATAGGGGGTGGTGGTGGTAGTGGTGTGGAGGGGCTTCAAACTTTAAAAAGATAGAGATAGAGAAACAAAGAAGACTTGACCAAGATTTTCTTTTCCGACGACGTTGAAAGTCGAAACTATCTCCGTAAATGGAGAGGGTTTTTTTTTTATGTGAGGAGGAAGAATAAGCATATTTTAATGTGTTTTTGTTTAACTTATACGGGCAAGTGGCTTACAGAAAAGGTAACGGTGGAACCTGTAAAGTGTATATTATTAGCGTTGGGTTTGGTGAGTTTGAATTTATTTTCTTTATTACACCATCCACCCTCCGTACTGGAGCGTTATATGGGGCACAAAACAAGAATAACGCCCACTACACCGGTACACGTGGCGCCATTGTTTAAAAACATCCCCAAGCGTTATGTTTTTAACACTTCATTGCACAATCATCAACCAATAATATGTTGCCACATTAAAGTTTCAAATGGTTAAAATTTATTAACGGTCAAAAAAATATGAAGGTCACAACGTATATTTGTAACGGTTAATTTTTTTAAGTTTATATATATATATATATATATATATATATATATATATACACAAACACAACCCACACTATTTTTTTACAACTACACTAACCCACACTATATATAAACTACATTTTTATACCCACTATAAAAAAACCTAATTACAAACCGTACAACATTCAAAGATATGGGTGGTGGATATCCTAACGAGCCTATCGGACCTTCCAATCTCCGGCGATACTCTCGCCAGAGACGTCGTCTACAAGTCTTCTCTTCTCTTCTCCTCATCCTCAACCAATCTTCTCTTCTCCTCCACCTCAACTAGTGTCCACTCCTCCTCCTCGTCGATTAACCCCCATTTCTCCTCTACCAGGTTACACTCCCCCAACTCCAGATGTTCCTCTCACAGATGAGGAATACATCTGGGCTGTGGATTATACTATGGCTGTCATGGGATTGGAGCAGCTACGACTGGTGGAGACCCAACCCCAACCCCACCCCAAACTCCCTGCTCTAGAGGCAGGTGATGAAGGTTATGAAGCAGATATTGCTGGGGAATACATGAATATGGATGATGAACCATACTATATTCCCAGTCCTAACTATGGCTGCATCCGCTCAGATGCTAGGTTCGACGGTCGTGATAACGATCGTTCTGTGTCCTCGCTGGAGTACACACTAGAGGACTGGGATAATTATTCTCCGTAGAAAGAAATTTAGGTTTAATTATGTAATGTTTTAATAAGTGGTTTAGGATTATGTAATGTTTTCATTTAATAAGTAATTTAGGATTATATAATGTGTTTATGTTTTTTTAATTTAAGTAATTTTATTTATATGTTTTTTAATTTTATTTGTTTTTTTATTTTCTTTTACATAATTAATTAAAAAAATAATAAAAATAAATAACCAATAAAAATAGGGGCCTTAAATTTTTCGCACCCCCACTACACTCCATTTTGAATTCAAGTCTTATGCTGACTCAGCTGCTACGTGGACCAATCAGAAAAGGATGCCTTAAATTTTTCACCCCACGCTACACATGGTCTTGTGTTTTATTTTAACTTAGCTTTTTTAGTAGGGACCTATAATATTTCTAAGATTTTTTTACATAAATCTAGGGTAAGTCTTTTTAGAACAGTAAACTCACACTCACTAAAACTATTTCTAAACCTACATAATGTCCACCACAAGACTTGAACCCCTTTCGGTAAATATAGGCTAAATAGTAAATGGTGATGTAAGTGAGGTCTTTCTCCAACAGCCCTAAATTTGGATTGTAAGTTCAAAAATCTACAATGATCGATATATGTGGGAGCCTATAGCGTTAAATCCTAAATATATATACTAACTAGGTTAGAATCGGATATTACACTAGTTAAATAAATAAAATGTTATATGTTAGGAACTTATAATGCGATGTGTTATGTTTTATTATTATTATTATTATTATCGTTATGACTAAGACAAATATGTTTTTTTTGACCACTCAAATATGTATTTACAATATTTACCTAATATTCTTTAATATTGGTGACACTGATTATATTCCCAAAAGACTTGTCAAATATTCATTATGTGTTCTCTATTCTTACCTTTTTACACTGTATATATAATTCATTATGTATAACATCTAATTTAACTTTTTTATTTCGTTAACCGATTTATACTTGAGTTCATTCATTTGTTATAAACACATGATTTCTCGTTTCCGCGACTTATATGAGATATGCACATGATGTTACACCGTGTTTAAAAAAACGTATGCATTGTAGATGAAATTAATCGTTATAGATAAAATGAAAAATGGTTCGCCATTAATGTTCGACTAGGTTTATATGATCATCAATTATATTCATATTTTATATTATGATATTTGCATATTATTTATAACCTTTTTTAAAATTGGCATTTTGCCTTAATATTTTTTTATTTGATATCTAATAATGTAGGTGTTAGTTTACTTTGTTCAACTCCCCATCTGATTTAATATTGCTGGTAAAAAAATATTTATATTATACAACTATTTATACATACTAATAAACAAATAAAGACCTATTAAACTCGAAAACAGTAAACACTATTTAATAAAAGATATTTTGTTTATTTGGGCTTACAAAACTATTTTTTTACTGTTACTCGATCCCATATAAATACCCCCTTTCACTCAGACTTTCCCTACCATCAACATTTTACTCTCACTCCATTTTCTTATAAGGATTTGAATGTTCACCCATGGTCTAACATGGTGGCTGCAGAATTGTTGAGATTGCAGCCAAGGATGACGTGCCGACAACAACCATCAGTCCATTGTACCATAGGCCCAATGGACCTTCGGCAAGTCGTCCTTGGCTACATTCTTCTTTCTGCTTCTCATGCTAGACTAGTCGTTTATGGGTGAAACTGAACTTGATATTGCCATGCATGGTTCGATCTATGTATTCAAACAGTTGAAGCAATTTTTACTTGCATTTGAACTAATGCTAATTTCTGATTAACTTTTTTTTTTTTTTTTTACAAATGCAGGTTCTATTCTGTCGATTATGACTTTCCAACAATGGGTCAAAGCGTTTTTTTTTTTTTTTTTTTTTGTGTGTAGTTTAAATTGGCCTGAATCTGAACCCGAACCTGAAAATGATGTGAAATTTAAACCAATGACCGGATTGGTCGGTCTCGAGGCAAAGACCAAATATGAAGTATACAAGTTATATCAATCACTAGACGCTTATTATAAACTATATGTTATCTTGATATAAAACAATACAAACATAACTTTATTGTTCTTAATGCATATTATCCCTAACTTAATTGTTTTAATGCATAACCAATCACAAACCCGTTAATTTTATGTTAATTAGGTTTAGGTCGTGTTAGAAATTCACACCCCTATTATGATACAATACAACACAAAGTTACTAATTACTACTATTAAAATTTAAATATACAATCATAAAATAATCTTAATTATTCTACGAAATGTAACCATGTTTAAAAAAATGGAGTGCCGGTTTTTTTAGCAATTTTTGAGTTATTAACTTTTTAACCTAAAAGATAAATATGAAATCTGAATCTTACTCATTCTTTGTCCAAACGGTTGTATGAAAACCACTTAATCGAATCATCATAGAAAAAAAAAAAAAAAAAAGAAACGATTTATTCGAATGAATCAAACCGATTGGGACAACTGTGGTGATTGGTGATCAGCTTGCTTCAGTTTAGTAATAATGAACTTTATTGCATTGGCAACTTTTAATCCATGTAAGATCAAAACTTGGTCCTTCTTGCAAAATACCAATGATAAAAAATGGTTAACCGTGGTACGTTCTTTTTTGTTAAAAGTTATTAAATCGGATTTGCGGGTAGGCGAATGGTTTAAAGAAGATTCGTCAAAGCATTAGGCTTTGAATTTTATCGTGTCTAGCAAAGAAAGAAAAAAACGGTAGAAGGGACAAGCTTGTTTTTTGCTTAATCGATGATGAAGAACTAGAACTCGGGAAGAGGGATGTCAGGATTGATCAAGGGATTGAAGTTGTCGATTACGGTTGGATGTGAATTGAGTCCAAATCAGAATTAAGGAGGCAAATGAAGAAATAATTTTGATTTGAAAGATTATCCAGAAAATTTAAATGAGTTAAAGATAATTCAAGTACGCTGAACATAGATATAGCTTAGTTTATTTTGTTTAAATAATTTGAATTTTTGGTTTGTTAGATATGTTTACTTGGGGGTGTTTGGGATTTATTATTCAAAACAGATTATACGTTTTGAAAAAGCAGGGGTTAAGCTGCTTATAGATTATTGCGTTTTGTAAGCCTAAAAAACTGATTATCTGCGTTTTCAAAACGCAATCCCAAACACTAAAGACTGATTATCTGCGTTTTTAAATCGCAATAATCTAAAAATCAGATTCAAAACGCAATCCCAAACACCATCTTAGTTTATTTTATTATTTAAATAGAGTTTGAGAGTGTAGTTAGAATAATGAATTTAGTATAAATAGATGGTTATGATTATTGTTTTTGTGTGTATTGTATGATAGAAAAAAATCCGAACGATTTCGTTCATATACGTGTCTGATTTTGAGCCTGATTTTCCAACATCCGCAATTAAGGGTTGCAGACTAGCTGAACCGAGACCCAACTCGCCTGGTTTCGAGCTCGTGCTCGTTTAAGTTATGAAAGCTTAGGCTTGATTCAATTCGAGCTTTGTTTTAAAGCTCGATCTCAACTCGCATGTAGTTTTTTTAAGCTCTAGCTAGGTTCGTTTATTATTTATTTGTTAATTTATAATAATTATAAATATTATTTTATATATAGTTTAGCTATTTTTTCATGATTTTAATTTATATACAGTAATTATAATTATTTAAATATTTAATATATCAATTAAAAATTATATAAATAATGAGCTCGGTTAAGCTCAATTCTGTTCAAACCTTTTTTTTTTCAAGCCGAGTTTAATTAATAGCTCGACTCGTTTGCACCGTGTTTGCTAAATTAAGTGAATATCAAAGCAAACTGTGCATTTAACTACGTCGTTGAAAATATAGTTATGGCTTGCATTACTAGGGGAACATTATTATTTGTGGAATCTTGATGAAGACTCTAGAGCTAATTTGAATTTTTATAATATGATTTATGACATTTTATAATTATAATATGTTTCTTATATTTACCTCCTTTTTTGCATGAATTGTGTAATTAAGTATATAAGGAACACTACGAATTTTTGCTTTTATATTAGAAGACTAGCTTTTATCCTGAGAGCGTCCCGTGGTTGAAAAATATAAAAATTCTAATAATACTAATACTAATAAATATTACTCTTGTAATTAAATAAATAAATAACCTTGCTATAAGGTGACACCATGTATTGCAGCGTTGCGCGATTCTTTCTCCTACCTTCTCTTGATGAAGTATACCTATGCATCTTTAAAAGAGTAAAATTCCAATGAAAGCATGACGATTGGGCTGAATTTCAACATCGTAGATAAGAACCTGGTTTAAAAGAAAAAACATTATTAATGAATAACCTGAACACTTTGTGTTTTTTTCCTGTATGAACGAAACCCCACAAAAAATAGTCGTTTTTTCTCCGTTTTTTATATAGCACTATGGTACTCATTGGAAAGATAATAAAACGCTCGTTAATTTGGGGTAATTTTTTTCGTTAAAAAATCTCGTATATAAAAGATATTAACGTTTAAAAATTATGGAATGATACAAAAGAGAAAAATTTAAATTTGTTTTTAAATTCTTTTTTTCTAAAATAACTCAATTTAAATTTAGTAGATTAAGTTTTATATTATTAGTTATTTTTTTTATTTGCCACATGGCATGACACATGACACACCCAAAAAGGAGAATGCATCCTTGAATAACAACTCATTAATCATCAATTCTTTTATTATAAGTTATAGATTATAGATATTTGAGTTGAGTCATTGCTATGATCTCATGAACTCTTGTAGTTACGAACGACATAACATTTTTGAATGTTCGTATTCAGGGGCAGACCTAGTTTATAACTAGATGTCGCATCCGTTGTTACTCAACTTCGCGCGCGTAATGGAAATTAGTGAAAAATTTGTTTTTTTTATGAAATTTGAAAAACGTTGTTACTAAAATGAAAAAAATGAAAAACGTTACTACTAAAATTCATTTCCAGTGTTCGTATCTTTTTCATGTGTTAATAGCTATTTATTTTGTAAAATAACTACATTATATAAACTATATAAATGAGTATTCTATTTTCTTTAATTTGTGGATGATTTTACTCCACTTTTTTAATTTAAAAAAAAAAAAAAAACATTTTACGTGATTAATACCGACGTCTGTATTATCATCATGAAGCAAATTAATTATAATTGGCAGTATTATCCTCATGAAGCAAATTCTTTTACAAAATTTGTAATAAACTTTTAAATGACAAGCTTGGTAATAAAATTTGTTATACTAAATAGTGTTAGAAGTTAATTGTACGTATAAAGTTACAAATCCACATAAATACACCCATTCGCACTCATTATCACACCTCTCTTTCCCACCTTTTACCCTCACTCTATTTCTTCTTCTAAGCATTTGTATCTTCACCCATAGTCTAACATGGTGGTTGCAAAATGTTAGGTTGTAGCCAGGGATGACTTGCCGGTAACAACAACCGACCCTCGATCCATTGGACATTTGGACCATAGCCGAGATGGATCATTGAGTCATCGACAAGTCGTCTTTGGCTACATTTTTCTTTTTGCATCTCATGCTAGGCTGCTGTTTATGGTGAAACTGAAACTGCCATGCAATTTTCTTCATATTCAAACCTTTTAAGCAATTTCTACGTTTTGTGATATTAAAGTTTACAAATGTAGATTCACTTTGATCTATTATGACTTTCCAACAAATGGTTAAAGCAACATTTTTACTAGGGGGTTGTGTAGGGAGGATCCAGCGGGTTTCGGGGCTACCAGGAACCTCCTCGGTAGTGAAAAAAATTAAAAAATTAAAAAATGGTAATAATCTACAAAATAAACCCCTTGTAAATTGTTTCTGAATACGCCACTGGGGTTGTGCACCTGAAACCGGATCTAACCGAACCTGAAATTTCTAAAAAAATAATATATATAAAAAACAAATATATGACTGAAGAGCACATCACAGAAACTATATATATAAATTTGAAATATACATACTATTATAATAAAATAAAAAGTAGGTTCCAAAATGTTACATTATATTGCGCAATCGCAGTGGCTATGGACAGAAACACCCATGCACCTAGTCAGATTTTCGGTATGCGAGTTTTTCTGTTTGATGGGTGGTTCTTCCAAGGATTCCCCTGCTACTACCACTCCACCACCTTTCACCTCTTTCCTTTTTAAGAAATTTCTACTTTCTAATTTTCAACCCTTAAAAGTGTAGTCGAGCGTGAAGTTGGGTGTTTTGCCCCCCAAAACGCCTCATAACGTCCCGTACACTGCTTCTGGGGGCATTATGGGTCAAAAATGTCTTAGGCGTTCTTTTTTCCACGGCAATTTTGGGCGTGGATTTGAGGAATCTTCTTGGAGCCTATCAAAAGCCCCTAAAGTGGAGAAAGGGGCGTTGTGATACATAACCACTACATGTGGTCTTATTTGATTTCTTCAATAACAAACAATATTTGAAAATTGAGCGGTTGGGGAGTTGGGTCAAATTTACAAAGTTATTTGAGTTAAGATGTTGTTTCTCTTAAGATCAAGTGTTTGAGCCTCATTAAAGACAACAGGGGTGTCTTTAGGGAGGTTCGAGTAGGTCAACCGGACAGAGTCCATAAATCTTGAGGGCATAATTTAAAAAAAAAATCCTATATATACATGTATATATTTTTTATATAACTCATTTAACATTTAAATTTGGCCTAATGGGCCCTATTTTTTAACGGTTCTGATAGGGTCCGTAAATTTTCAGAGATTTTCAGGGAGACTCTGAAAGACGGATTAATGTAAAAAAATTGCTGCCCAATTTTATTTTATTTTATTTTTTGAAAATTGAGCGTTGTAAATGTTAAAATTGTTTATACGTTTCTCATTTGAAAACAATACATGGTGTTATCCTCTAGTATGGTTATTGTTCTAGCTTTGTTTAGACTTTACAACCTTAGTGTTGGAAATCGTCCACTTATGATGTTTCATTTCAAACGTATTTTTGAGAATGAAATTAAGCGAGATATGATCATCTTATAAGTTTCGGTTAAAAGGAGAAATAATATGATAATTATAAGGTTGAAGACAATTCGAACGAATTGATCAGGCATTGAAGGTGATGTTTAAATGTAATTAAAGACGAGATTTGAAGTTATAATTAAAAACGAATGGATCAACGTAATTAATATTCAGCTTCGAGCAATTATTGAAAACATTATAATTAGTTTTTTTTTTTGAAAGGTAAAAAAAAAAAAAAAAAAAAAAAAAAAAGGGAAATGTGTGATTTTTTTATATGCATAATGTTAGAAAATGTTTATTATTAACTAGTTTAGAACCTCGTGTATTGCACGAGTTATATAAATAAAGAAATAAAAAGGTTACGCCTTAAAAAAAACTCGTGTTTTTGAATAAACACGCGTGTTACACAAGTTGAATAAATATAATGTAAATGGTTATCACATACATTCGTCAAGATATGTTTTTGACAAAACGAACTTTGATGTATTATTACTTACTAGCAGGAACCCGCGTGTTGCGGCGGGGCTACACCCGCAAACTTTTATTACATGTATAATAATTTTAAGCTAAAAGTCATCATGTATTCTTGTGTGACAATTATTTTGGTGGAAGTCCTTTGATATTGAAAGTACGAATAAAAATAAAAATTGATGCGGGAGAATACTGAAAACTTGAATTAGAAGACAAGATTTCAGTCTCTGAAAAAAGTAGCTAAATACTCTAAATGAAGCCATAAAAAATAAAGAATGGCGTGTGGGATAGGTTTGCCACCCCATAGTACTAAATGGTCGATTTTGTGGTATATTCCCGAATATGTTCCGAACGTATATATGCCATTTCTCATGTTGGCGATTGTTTCGTCTAATGAGACACCCATGGGTGTGAAGGAGAAGTTTGTGTTGTATGTGAGGATCAAAGAAACCATGACATTTGATTAAAGAAACCATGAAGTTGCTCTTGATTAACACAACATTTGTCTGATTGTATTTTTTAATCGTAAACTTTTATTAGATATACAATAACTTTTAAACTAAAAGTCATCATGTATTATTGGTTGACAATTGTTTTGGTTTTGCTAATGACCTAGTCAGTCACGAATGAGACGATGCCTATCTCTTTTATTTGAGTTTGAATATGTTAGTCAAATTTTTATGTATTATTTTTAGTATAAGTTAATAAGATTTTTACAAGCTTTTTATAAAATATATAATTTAATAAGTTTTTTACAAGCTTTTATAAATTACTATTGGATTATAAATATAAATGCTAGATGTAATAACACTACATTATTGTTTGTCATTTATTACACTACATTATTAAATGTAGAGGGACAATATTGTAAATGATAAATTATTTATGCATTAACACTTGTATCAAATGCAAATACAATGTTTTTATGTGTCTTAATATTAAGTGAAAATTACTATCTTGCTTATCCAGAACCTATTATCTATATCTATATCTATATCTATATATATAATAAACCAAAGCATTTTTAATGACATGTCATAATATTATGCAATCTCTCTTTTGAGAGATGCCACATGGGATGTGATGTGGCAACTCTAGACCAATTAAAAAAAGGAATAAATATGCTTTAATTATGATTTAACATAATTTATTAAATATTTAATCTACTAAATGTAAATATTAAAACTTTATTATTTTCTCTCTCATGTTTCCTCTCATAACTTTTAAATGTTAATATCTTTTATATACGAGATTTTTTAAAGAAAAAAATTACACCAAATTAACGAGCGTTTTATTATCTTTCCAACGAGTACCATAGCGCTATATAAAAATCGGAGAAAAAAAATGACTATTTTTTGTAACCTGACAGGTATTGTGTCAGGTTTGGAATTAGTTTTAAAAAAAATTTGTGGGTTTGGGTCGGGCCTGGGATTGGGTGATACCCGACCCAATTACCTTTTTTTATATTAGAATATGATTACTTATGGCAAAGATTTGTTTAAAATAATAATAATAATAATAATAATAATAATAATCTATACATATAATAAACCAAAGCCATTTTAATGACATGGCATTCAAAGAGGGTATTCTTTTTATTGAGTGTGCCATGTGTCATCCCATGTGGCAAAGCCTTTATTTTAGGAAAATAATAATTTAAAATTTAAAAACAAAATTAGATTTTTATCTCTAATGTTTTCTCCTATAACTTTTAAACTTTAATATCTTTTATACACGAGATTTTTTAAAGAAAAAAATTACACCAAATTAACGAGCATTTTATTATCTTTCCAACGAGTACCATAGTGCTATATAAAAACGGAGAAAAAAAACGACTATTTTTTGTAACCCGACAGATATTGTGTCAGGTTTGGAATTGGTTTAAAAAAATTGTGAGTTTGGGTCGGGCCTGGGATTAGGTGATACCCGACCCAATTACCTTTTTTTATATTAGAATATGATAATTTATGGCAGAGATTTGTTTAAGATAATAATAATAATAATAATAATAATAATAATAATAATAATCATTAATCATATATTGGCAAATCATTAATTAGATATTTTATTATGTCATATTAGATATTTCAACCCGAGACGCTCTCCAACAGGTAATTGCAATGTTTTCTTTTTCTACCATATTCTGAAATAGCTCAAATCTTATTGTATGCAGTTAAAGATCTTTGACTGAATGTATTGGTGCTAAACAATCTATGTCCCCTTGAAGTGCTTGGGATCTTAATATTCTGTTTTAGGTGTTGATGTTGTAAGGTGAAATTGATCTTTTGATTTTTTTTAAAGTATCTAATGTAAGTTGATACATAGATGTCATTTTTATATTTTAGATACTTTTAAATTTATTCATTTTACTTAGATTTTTCATCCCGGGACGCTCCCGGGGTATAAGCTAGTAATAATATATTGGCAGATGCCATTTTTATAGTTTAAATACTTCTAATTTTATTCACCTTACTTAGATTTTTCAACCCGGGACGCTCCCGAGGTATAAACTAGTATAGTAGTATAGATAATGACATTTTACTTTGTTTTTATTTATTATTAGGCTAGAATTTGTGTATTACATGAATTATAATATTTCACGTTGTTTTTTTTATATTATTAGGTTTGAAACTTGTATTATACGTGACTAGATTAATTAAATATTAATTCATAAATGAAAAGAATAAAAAAAATATTTAAGAAACGAAATATAAAATAAATAAGAAAGAGGTGCATTTTAAAAATTAATCTATATTACATTATTAAATATTTTGAATGGATAGATTGGTAATTTTGATATATTATTCTTGTAATGCAAGGTTTGGTAACTAGAAGGACTTAGTTGTCAATCTTGTAAAACTAGGTTTTAGAGATAGGTTTTCTAGTTTAAGTCAAAAGAAGTTTCTAGATTATTATAGTTCCTTGGTGGACAAGGAATAAAGGCTTATAAATAGATGTAAGTTTTGTAAGTCATATATAACAATCAAATAATAAGACAAAGTTTTGGCTTAATTCGTGTGTGTCTTTGGTACCGATTTCTAACAATTGGTATCAGAGCTCAGGGTTGGGTAACAATACGTTCGATAACGATCAGCAAGTCCGGCTAGACAAGAACCGATCAACAAAAGTGATTTGCGATCGGAAGGATCTTAGCGACGGGTTTAGTCTGATCGGAAGCAGGCTGCGGCAGAAGAAGACGTGTCGTGCATAAATCGTTTACAATGGGAGACGATGCTAATCGACAGATCGTTACAGCCAAAGACCACAACACGGCATCTCTCCAAATCCCACTGTTAACTCCGGTGAACTATACGGTTTGGGCTATGAAGATGAAGGTAATCCCGAACGTTAACAGTGTTTGGGAGATGATAGAACCGGGGATAGCTGCTAACGCGAAGAAAAACAACACTGCAATAGCACTTCTATTCCAAGGAATACCCGAAGATTTGGTGCTCCAGATCGGAAACCTGATTACGGCCAAGGAGATGTGGGAAGCAATTAAAAACCGACACCAAGGAGCCGAGCGGGTGAAGGAGGCGCGACTTCAAACCTTGATGTCCGAATTCGAAAACCTAAAGATGAAAGAGACCGGTACGGTGGACGAATTCTCATGCAAAATTGCAAGTATCGCCTCTAAAGCATCAACACTCGGAGAAAGAATAGAAGAATCGAAGCTTGTCAAGAGGTTCTTAAACGGATTGCCGAAGAAGTTTATTCACATGGTCGCGTCACTTGAGCAGGTGATCGATTTTAAAACAGTCACCTTTGACGATGTGGTTGGACGTCTTTAGGCCTACGAAGAGAGGATAGGGCCTAGAGATAATCAAACCACGAAGCATGAACATCTTCTTCTTACGTACGAGGAGTGGGAAGCCAAGAAGAAGCAGGGAAAGAGCTTCGGCTGCAGAAGAGGAGCGTCAGCCGAAGGTTCATCTTCACAAAGGGGTAAAGGAAGAGGTCGAGGTAGAGGTTCGGGTCACGTAAGAGAGAAGGAAACCACTAAGAAGACAACAAAGGATCGTTCGAAACTTATAAGTGTTTCCGATGTGACGAGTTGGGCCACTTTTCAAGCGATTGCCCCATCCGAAACAAAACCGAAGAGAATAACCTCACCCTTGACGACGGACCGGTGCTCTATATGGCAACCCATGAAGGAGTGTACTTAAATGAAGACCGAGTTGACTTGAAGAAGTATGATGAGAGTCCGCGAGAAAACAACACTTGGTTTCTCGATAATGGGGCGAGCAATCATATGACGGGAAACAAGGATTGGTTTTCGAGTTTAGACAACCGAATAAAAGGTAAGGTTCGGTTCGGAGATGGTTCATGCGTGGAGATCAGAGGCCGCGGCACAATTATCCTAGAAGGAAAGTCGGGTAAGCAGCGGATCTTGAAGGATGTTTACTACATACCTTCGCTAAAGAATAACATAATCAGTGTCGGGCAAATGGACGAGTCAGGACACAAAATAACGATCGAGCATGGCGTATTGTGGATGTTTGAACCAAACGGATCGATTCTAATGAAGGTACCTCGTTTAACCAAGCGTGTTTATAAGATTAACCTAAAAGTTGTTGCGCCAGTCTGTTTACAGGTTAACATGCATGACGAGTGTTGGCTTTGGCACGCCAGACTCAGTCGTCTTAATTTTGATGCACTGAGGACGCTATCAAGAATCTCGATTGGGCTACCATTCATCAAGAGACCATCCGCAATATGTGACGCATGTGTGATAGGAAAGCAAACAAGGGGAGCTTTTCCAAAGGAAGTCAAATATCGCGCGTCAAAGCCGCTTGAGCTACCCTATGCCGATCTATGCGGAGCCATCTCACCAATGACTCAAGCAGGAAACCGGTACATGCTACTGATTGTAGATGATTACAGCAGGTTTATGTGGGCTTACATGGTGAAAACCAAAGACCAAGTTCCTGGAATTCAAATCGAGTTCATCAAAGGAGTGGAGAGGAAACTTGAGACAAGTCTAAAAACCTTGAGAACCGATAATGGAGGAGAGTTCACATCGCATGTACTAGGAGATTTCTGTAAGGAAAGAGGAATTGCAAGGCAATACACGACTCCCTATACCCCTCAACAAAACGGGGTAGTTGAAAGACGAAATTGCACAATAATCGGTACTACTCGCAGCATCCTAAAGGCCATGTCCGTACCACAAGTCTTTTGGGGAGAAGCAATCATGCACTCAGTTTATTTGTTGAATCGCTCTCCAACGAAGGCATTGCAAGACTTAACGCCCTATTAAAAGCTCAAGGGAAGGAAACCAGATATTTCATATATTAAAGTCTTCGGGTGTGTAGGGTTTGTTAAAATCTTAACACCTGGACAGAAGAAGTTGGATGATAGAAGCTTGCTAATGGTGTTCATAGGTTCTCAGCCGGAAACAGGAGAGAATACGCATCGGATGTTTGACCCGAGCAATGGACGGGTACACATAGTTCGAGACGGGGACGTAAAGTTCAATGAGACGGAAGAGTATGACTGGAAGGATTACGTGTCCCACACTAATACTGAAGAGAGTGCATAGACAGACTTCGTCATTGAGTCCGAAGCGCCAGCGCAGCCACAGAAGAAGACGTGCACGAGCCTGAAGTGTCTGCGCAGCCTACAGACGATAACGCGCACGCGGAAGACTTTGCGCATACAGACAACTTTGCGCACACAGGTGATTTCGCGCCAAGAATGTTTGACGAGGCCAAAACGTCAGCGCACGCAACGTCAGCGCAGGCAAACGAAGAAGGAGGATTTTGCGCATCACGCGCGGATCTGAACGCGCAGTCCGCATGGGTTTCTCAGCTAAGAAGGTCAAATCGAACCTCAACCATTTCGAAGAAATTTGCAGATTTTGAGGTTGAAGAAATACCAAGATTAACACATCAATTGAATGGAGATGATCAATTGTTACTATCCTCTATTGACGATGAACCAATTGTTTTTCAAGAAGCGATAAAAGAGAAGCATTGGATGAAAGCTATGGAGGAAGAAATAAGTTCAATCGAGAAGAACAATACTTGGAAGCTGGTAGAGCCGCCACCAAAGATTAAACCCATCGGGGTAAAGTGGGTGTTCAAGGTAAAGAAGGATGCGCAAGGAAAGATTTCGAAATACAAGGCCCGCCTGGTAGCAAAAGGATATGTACAAAGGTATGGGATAGATTACGAAGAAGTGTTTGCGCCGGTTTCTAGGATCGAAACCATTAGGTTCCTACTAGCTTTGGCTGCGAACTCGGGATGGGAAGTGCATCATCTTGACGTAAAATCGACATTCTTGCACGGTGAGTTAAAAGAGGAAGTTTACGTAACTCAACCAGAAAGATTTGTGAAGAAGGGTCGAGTGTAACACCCCAACCGATGGCGGAAACATCGAGGTGTCACGTAGTGACGATTGTTCAAAAGCACATGGACTAAAATGTAAATATTAATAGCAAACAAACTTTCATTATCCAAAAAGGAATTACAAAAGTCTTAATAGAAATCCAAAACATAGTTAAATAAATATTCAACTTTTATTTAAGCACTAGGTCCATCCTAAGCGTGAAAGCAAGTAAGATCAAACGTCACCTGAAACATGTACAAAATAATTTGTCAACACATAATATGTATTGGTGAGTACATCCGTTGGATATATATATAGTACAAAACGTTTCGCAATTCCTGTGTTGTATACCATTTGCAATTATGTAATTTAAGTATTGTCCGTTCAAAATCAACCCTATGTAGTAAGTATCAAGAATCAAAACATTTTTAGTAATATGAATCACAAGACAATGACCAAGGTCTCTCAACAGAGTCACAAGGGGTATATACCATAGTACTATTCATTGAAATGCCAGGCCCTCAAAGGTTAATGATTTTGACAAGTCATAGACACACAAATTAACATAAAGCAAACACACAGGAGAATAGCTATTTTAGTAAGAAGTAATAGAAACTTGATAATAAGTACATGAATCACCCCAAAAATAGTAAAACAGTAAAAAGGGGAAAGATATACTCACAGTTTGCGAAAGCGATCAAAATCCACTTAAGCGGTTGTGAGCTAAGTAGTGAGAATTCCGAGGAATTCAACCTATAACGTATATGAATACTAGTAAGGTAAAGTCTACAAAGTCTAAAGTATCTAGGGTCTAAGGCATTAGGGTTTGCTAAGTCGATTTGGGGAATTAGAGATTTTATGATTAGTCGAATTAATGTAAAAGTTGTATATTAAAAATAATATACCAAAGTTTGTAATATGATTTAGGTAATATAATTATTACCGATTAAATATTTAGATAACAATATGTTTGAATAATCAGACAAAATATTTTAGTTAGTTACTTTAACTAAATTAAAATAATACGATAACCATAAATATATAAATAAATAATTTTTGTGTTACACAACGAGTCAACAAAGAATAATTAAGATATTAACCATACGAGTATTTCTATTTTATAAGAAAACATTTATAAAATAGATGTTAAAAATTTGTATAAATAAATAAATGTTTTATTATGTCTAACTAAACGTAAATAAGACTAATAATACTATACGTGACCCAAAAATATTTATTTTATAGAAAATGGATGATTTCTGATGTAAACATATTAGAATAATTTTCCCATAATTTATATGAACTTATTTATATTTAAAACTGATTTAATGAGATTAAATCATGTTTAAATGATTAAAAATGGTAAAATTAATAAAAATAAATGTTTTCTTGACCAATAATTTTTATTTCAGTTGAGAATGGTTAGAAATAATTACTCAAAAAGTTTGAGATTAAAATCATTAAAAATGAATTTTTTATCAATTATTTATGATTAAAACAATTTAATTCAATAAAAATATAAAAATAAAACATTTTTCAGAAAATAAAAATGTGGAAATGTTCTTTATGATGTCAAGAAGCTACACCTAAATTTTCATAATTTTTGGGTAAAAATTTGATTTATTATGAATATTTTAAGTTTATATGTATTATATAGGTATATAATAAGTAAAATAAAAGGAAATTAAGGAAGGAAGCAAAAAAATGTTGAAAAGGGGCAGTGCCTGGGTTCGAACCCGGCCTGCTTCCTTTGTTAACCCACACTCTAACCACTAGGCTAGGTACCACTTTGTTGCATTTATTTAGTAAACAATTATTATAAGCTTTATTCCCAAAGCATCATCTTCCCCAAATCTCCTAGCCAAACCCTAACCCTAACACAAAATCTAATAATCTGATTTATGAACGCAACAACACAGAAAAACATGGGGTTTCTGATCGGATTATCACGACAAACAAAACGGCAACAATTAATTGAACTTACAATCGCGTATGATGCTCGAAAATGAAGCAAAAATTTCGAAACTTTGAAGCAAAAATCCAAGTGATTAGGGTCGTGTTTTGGACGGTTTTTGCGTGGGTTATGCTGTGAATTCGTGCAGCAATGTGTTGACATGAACAGATTATATAAGTTTGCTAAAAAAAACGGACATATGAGCGACATAAAGACTTCCGATCGGTTACCTCATTATCACGAATTTAAACCCATTAAACATGATTTCGTACGTTATAATGATGGGGTTTCAACGTTTAGAAGTGAAAAGACGTTTGGGAATGATTAAATCGAGTTTTAAAGCCTGTTTAACCGGATTTGTTGTTTGGCCGGAATGGTTCCGGCGGCCGGAATTCTTGCGCCGGAAAAACGAACGCAGCAGCAGCAGATATATATATATTTTTTTTTTTAAACTTTCAAGTTTGACAATTATGGCCCCCTCATGTTTACTTTAGTTAGTTTTAAGATTTCCTAGTTAGTTTTCTCTTTAAAACTACTAACCAAGTTAACAAATCAACTTAAAACTTTTATAAACTTTTTTTTTTTTTTTTTTTTAAAAGGTTTTACGAACACGTTTACACGTACTCATTCGATTAGAACTTATACTCGGTCCTTAATGAATGATAAATTTTAGTTCGCTCAAAATTAAATTCGAAAACGACGAATCTTATAGGGACTATAATGAAAATATTTCAAGGGTCATTTTTGTAAATTCGACGAAAGACAAGGGTGACGGATGTCACATCGAGAGAATCACATTTACAAGCTTGTTAAAGCTTTGTATGGATTGCGTCAAGCGCCAAGAGCATGGAACATCAAACTTGATTTGGCGTTGAAAGAACTTGGATTTGCGCGGTGTAAAAGGGAACAAGCGGTGTATCGAAGGAATGTGAACCAGCGCTTGTTGATTGTCTCAGAATTGAAGTTGAGCAAAGTGACAAAGGAATTTCACTCAAGCAAACTGGATATGCGACCAAAATTCTAAAACAGTTTGGAATGTGGGAGAGAAATGCAACCCAATTTCTGCTTGATCCAGGTCTGAAGTTATCAAAGAATGATGAAGGCGCGGAGGTCAACCCTACCGAGTATAGACGACTGGTTGGGAGTCTAAGATACTTGACTCATACACGACTGGATCTCAGCTTTTCGATCGGATATGTGAGCCGCTTTATGCAGAGGCCTACTAAGACTCATGCGCAAGCTGTATGTAACACCCCAACCGATGGCGGAAACATCGAGGTGTCACGTAGTGACGATTGTTCAATAGCTCATGGACTAAAGTGTAAATTTGAATACATTGATTTAATAATTTATTACATTGAAATGAAAAATACAAAGTACAATGATTCTAAAGCGTCAAGTCTAGCTAGATTACAATGAAATCAAAGCTTAAATATAAATCCAAAAGCTTAAAAGAAACTTCTCAATAATAACCTGAAACATGTACGAAAATAGTATATGTCAACACAAAAATGTATTGGTGAGCATACCCTGTTTGAATACATATAGTAGAAAAATGTTTCGCAATTCACGTGTCATACCGTCTACAATTTAGTGTTCAAGCTGTGTACAAATGCTACCCAAAATCAAACCTTTCGTTCAATGAATCAAGAGTCACATATATATAGTATTCGCTCATAGTAGGCGATGAATAATCGTTCACACATAACAATAATTAAGTACTATTTATTGCTATGCTAGGCCGCCCAGCGGTTAATGATTAAGGTCATAAGTACACACTATCAACGAATCAACAAGTAAAACACATACAAGAATTGCGATTGTGAATATAGAATAAACCATGATTAAGTGAGTGAAGTAATAAGCGTACATGAGTCACCCCAAAAGTGTAAAGCATGAAAAAGGGGAAAGATATACTCACAGTTTGCGAAAGCGATCAAAATCCACTTAAGCGGTCGTGAGCTAAGTAATGGGAATTCCGAGGAATTCAACCTATAACGTGTAAGAATACTAATAAGGAAAAGTCTAAAAAGTCTAAGGTAACTAGGGTCTAAGGCATTAGGGTTTGCTAAGTCGATTTGGGGAAGTATAGTTTTTTTATGATAAGTTGCGTTAATGTAACAGTTGTATATCACAAATAATATATGAAAGGTTGTAAATGTGGTTTAAATAATATAATTATTACCAATTGAGTATTTAGTTAAAAATATGTTTAAATAATTAAGACAAAATAATTTAGTTAATTACTTTAACTAATTATTGTAAATAAATACAATAATCATAAATATTGAAA
Organism: Ambrosia trifida; assembly: GCA_028751855.1. Taxonomy (NCBI): domain Eukaryota; kingdom Viridiplantae; phylum Streptophyta; class Magnoliopsida; order Asterales; family Asteraceae; genus Ambrosia; species Ambrosia trifida. Next base: position 139,074,048 of record CM054125.1, read on the forward strand.
TAAATAATGACAAATTAGACAATGATCCGACAAATAATAATTAAGACTTTCAACATAAGAAATATTTCTATTTTATAAGAAAGGTATTTATAAAATAGATTTTGTAATAGTATAAATAAATAAACGTTTAATTATGTCGTAATTGATAAATAATACTAATAATACAAGATATGATCCAATAATGCTATTTTTATTGAAAATGGATGCTTTTTGATGTAAACAAATTGAAATAATTTTCTCATAATTTTTATAAACTTATTTATATTTAAAACTAATTTAATAGAATTAAATCATGTTTAAATGATTAAAAATAGGAAAATATATAAAAATAAATGTTTTCTAAACCAATAATTTTTATTTCAGATTAAAATGCTTAGAAATAATTATCCTAAAATTTTGAGATTAAAATCATTAAAAATGAATTTTTAATCAATTAATTATGATTAAAACAATTTAAATCAATAAAAATATAAAAATAAGTTATTTTCCAGAAATTAAAATTATGATAATTTTGTATGAGGTGTCAAGAGTCTACCTCTAAATTTTCATAAATTTTGGATCAAAAATGAATTTTCTATGAATATTTTGAGATATATATATGTATATATAATACAAATAATGTTTAAATAAAAATTAAGTGAGGAAAAAAAAAACATAGATCAGACCCGTGTGTTAGAGACTCGAACCCGGGTCCTTCCACATACATACAAACACCACAACCACTCCACTATAAGCATGTTATGTTGAAAACCTTTAAAAAAACATTATATTTATATACTAATAACATCTTCAACTTCTTCCCCAAATCACTAGTCAAGAACCCTAACCCTAGGTAAAATCCAATCACCCGATCACGACTGTTACAACATCGAAAATCATAGGGCTTTTGATCATGACCATATAATAAACAAAACGGCATCATAAAAACGGACTTACAAGACTCGATTGAATCCGAAAATAAGGCAACAAGAGACGAACACGAAACTGAGTAGAATAGGGCTCCAAAGAACGATTTCTTGTGGTTTTTAAGTGGGTTTAATACAACAATGGGTGCAGAAATCGAATGGAACCTTTAGTTTATATAATGGACGAGTAAATCTTATGTTTTAATTCGATTAAAATTTTCCGGCGGTTACGCCTTAAAACTCGGATTCAAGATCAGTTATTAGCGTGCAAAGACTGTTTTAAAGATGAGAATTCAAAGCAAAAGTAATAAGAATTCAATTTCGAGTATTAAAGCGCATTAAAAGTGGTTAAAATCATTCGCCGGAGCTTCGCCGGAGCTCGGCCGGAATCCAACCGGAAAAACGTGAAAGGCTATGAACGGATTATTGGTATATAAACCAGCTACTATCGGGAGATTAAATATGACATTCTCGTCGTTAGTCGTAGGCATATTTACATCAGTGGTTTTATTATGTTTTGCAATTTTGGTTTTTGGAAAAAATTCCATATTTTCCTTTCAAGAAATCGTGTCAATTAAGTTCCTGTGCAATATTCTTGTTGTACAAAAAGATGACTCCTGGTTTGTCTAGAAGGAAATTTTTCTAAGTCACATGGCAATATGAGTGTTAGACAATAACATCTATTAAAAAAAAATCTAAAAATAGAAAAAAAAAACTTCATGATCATTTGAACATTTGTCGAACTATTAAAAAAAAAAACTTTTATGTTCGTAGATAAGAAATCAAATGAAAGGTGTTTAAAGTTTTAAGGTTTTAATAAAACCTAAGACAAAAGAATTTAACAATTTGAGAATAAATAAAAAAAAATACAATGACTGGATTTGTAAATGTGATAATATAGGGACTAAATTTGTAATCTTGGCAAAAATAGAAGGGGCGGATGTTACACTGTAAAACAAGTCTTGAGGTACGTGAAAGGAAGCATTGATCTCGGCATTATGTATCGGAAGGGTGGAAGCCGAGTGTTGCTTGGTTTCAGCGATAGCAGCTATGCGATGGATATAGACGATGGTAGAAGCACAACAGGAGTAGTGTTTTATTATAACGATGCGCCGATAACTTGTGTTTCTCAGAAACAAGGGACGGTTGCATTATCGTCTTGTGAAGCAAAGTTCATGGCAGCAACGGAAGCAGCTTGTCAAGCATTATGGCTTAGAGGTTTAATATCGGAAGTGACGGGTGAAAAGGAGAAAAAGGTGACTCTGAAAGTTGATAATTCATCCGCGATAGAATTGATGAAGAACCCAGTGTTCTTTGGTAAGAGCAGGCATATTCATACCCGGTACCACTTCATAAGAGAATGTATTGGGCGAGAACAAATTCAAGTTGAGCACATAAGTGGGAATTTGCAAAGGGCCGATATTCTTACTAAAGCGTTGCCACGTTTGAAGTTCAATGAGATGAAAGGACTCGTTGGTGTTACAAGATTAGGGGGTGAATGATATATTAATCTTGTAATGCAAGGTTTGGTAACTAGAAGGACTTAGTTGTCAATCTTGTAAACTAGGTTTTACACTCTGTTCCAGAGTTTCATTAAAGGATGGAAGAGAAAGGATTGAGAAGGAAGTGGGGAAAAAATGTGTTCCAGAGTTTTTTGTAGGAGGGAATGAGAGGGATAATAAAAAGGATTTTAGTGTGATTTTCAATCTTTCCAATTTGGAAGGAATTGGAGAGAAAGGAAGAGGAGGGAGATCATTTCTCTTCCATCCTTTAATGAAACTCGGGAACATAGTGTTAGAGATAGGTTTCCTAGTTTAAGTCAAAAGAAGTTTCTAGATTATTATAGTTTCTTGATGGACAAGGAATAAAGGCTTATAAATAGATGGAAGTTTTGTAAGTCATATATAACAATCAAATAATAAGAAACAAATTTTGGCTTAATTCGTGTGTGTCTTTCGTACTGATTTCTAACAAATTTTACATCAAAATTAAGATAACATATCTAAGGTTTATGAACAAATCATGCTTCATCTATTTCTTTCAAAGATACCCTTCTAACCTATAGAAATGTATCTATGAGATTAATGATTTATATATGTACTTTTAATTAAAGATTAATGATTTATATATTTACTTTTAATTTGAATTTTTGGTTGTATATTAGCTATGAAAATATGATCTCACGAAGGTTCCTTCTAGACTGAGATACTTTTTTATGACTAGTGGGAATGCCCGCGCGTTGCAGCGGGTTTCCCGACTTATATTAGATTCAATTATGATGCTGATTACGCACCACAACCGATTCAGAGTTTGTAACATTTTATTTCATTGAACGAAAAATTGTGTATACATTTGAATCCTTCTTCAATAACGTTGAGATTTATTTTAATCACAGTTAATGAATTAAGTAAATATATGTAAGTTAGAAATATTGCCAATAAAGTGTTTAGGTGTTGACCGAACCCAAACCATACCATGAAACACATATTTTGACCCGTTAGTAAAAGCATGAAAAAACTTACCAGTTTTTTAAAGATTGTACACGATGGTAGTTACGCCAAGAAGTATCCAATCATTCTTAATCTAATATGTCACTTCACTTATCATGTCATCTTGCTATGCACTTACTGTGTTTTTGGCTTTTGTAAACATCTCTTTTAACTTCTTCATATTCTCTCATTAAGCTCACCATATGCAAGTATGAGTAAACCAATTTTTTTTTCTGTTATAAGATTTAAATTATAGATGGCTATTGTGACCCGTATGGTGTAAATGGATGAGTAAACTGAAACCACAAATATATCCGTTAAAGTAAAACCATACATCTGCAATGCTATTTTTGTCACTGGCGTTTTCAGTAGGTATATATAGTGTCTGGCAATGCTCAAAACGAGTCGTACTTAACTTTAAAAGAAAATAAATATAAAAAAATAAAGAAGCATTATTCATATTTGTAAGGAAGTGTCGTAACCATATAAAACTACCAGTTTACAACCCACATATAAAACTACCAGTTTAGACACTTATCATGACCTGTTTGATTTGCTGCCTCTAATCATAATATCTATCACGTGAAATTGGAAAGGCTAATCGAGAGGAACAGGCCATTTGAACTATAACTGGTTGGAAAGCCACTTTTTGCTTCATGATCCTGCAATACCACATTCATTATTAATTTGAAAGTGTACGCTCGGTCTTTCTCATATCAAAGATTTAAGCAGAAAAAGCAATCAAATGTAGATCTAGTTAAAATAGGCGGAAAGAGAAAGTTGGATAATAACGGAAAATGTTTTGAGGTGGAAATGACTAACTTTTAGTTACGGGCCAGGTTCTATTGACTTACAATTTGCAAACACTTTTTTGTCGATTTTTATGTATAATAATGTGCTAAATATGATTACAAAATTGTATTATATAATAATAATAATAATAATAATAATAATAATAATAATAATCATAGTTTTCAAAAGCGCGCCTAGGCTCAAGGCGCAACCAGGCGCACCAAGTGTGTTGCGCCCCGTGAGGCACGCGCCTAGGCACTAAGGCGCACTATCGAGGCTATTTTCAGGCTTATTTTATACTATGCGCCTAATAATAAAAAGCCCTCGATTTTTATGCGCTTGCACCTAGGATCCAGGCTCGGCCTATGCGCCTTGAGTGCGCGTAGGGCTGTAAACGAACCAAACGAACACAAACAAGGCTTTGTTCGTGTTTGTTTGTTAAGGTTTCTTGGACAAATGAACCGTTCACGAACACACTAACGAACATAAATCTATGTTTGTGTTTGTTTGTTAAGAAATTCAGTTGTTTGCGAACTGTTCATGAACACGGGTTTTAAACACAAACAAACAAAAACAAACATTTAATATGCAACTAACTAAAAAACATTGTTAATATTAACCGTTAGACAAAGTACATCGACTAAACGATGTCGATAAGTCAAATTGTACTAACTTAGACATAGTTATCTAAAATTACTTAGGCATAGGCATTAATACATGATATTCCTAATTCAAAAGTTCATAATTATCCTAAGTTTTAACTAGTGATTGAACATAAACAAACATACACGAACAGATATAAATAAACGAACGTAAACAAACACATTGCCGAACGTTCACGAACGCAATCGAACGAACGAGACATTTGTTCGTGTTTGTTTGTTTAGTTAATCAAACGGAATTTTTTGTTTGTGTTCGTTCATTTATTAAACAAACGGACACAAACGAACTTCCCGCCGAACGGTTTACGAACTGTTCACCGAACGTTTGGTTTGTTTACAGCCCTAAGTGCGCGCCTAGACGCTTTGACAACTATAATGATAATAATAATAATAAAAATAATAATAATAGCAATCTAATTTAGTAGAGCGATTAAGCAGTTTGTGTGCATTATAAAAATTCACTTTAGATGACTATCGAGCCACTCAGCCCATTCCCTTAGTAGCTAATTTTTTTCTGACTTGTTTAAGGCAAATCATAACTGAAATGAACCAGTTTATTAGTAAAATAGGACAAAAATGCCAACTTTCATTTAGAATATTCATTGCTCGATATCTTGTATTATTGATTAAAATGCAACAATGCTAATGACCAAATAAGTAATTTTAACACAATAACTTCCTGAAAAAAGAATGTTGCAAAATGGGTTGAAAATTTTTGGAGAGAAGATGAAAAAGAAAAGAATAATTAAACCACTGTGGACAATTTGAGACGTCTAAGACAATTATAAACTGGCATTTATGTTCTTTCATTCTTCATGCTTTGACTTTGACTTTATATGTCAAACTTCCATGTGCTAAAATTATGAACCATTGAAAGACAAATTCCCAAATCTTTTTCACAGAGAGCGTGATAAACGCTGCAGTGTTGCAGCTAGGTGTGCAAAGATGGAAGAGACTTGTGTCGTTAATTGGCAGTAGAATTCTGAACCTGAAAGTGTTTCAGAAATGCAGGAATTACAACAGTGTCTGCTGCTGCTGAATGGAATGCGGCTGCACAGTGCAGCGGATGCCTGGCTCTAGGATGCGCAGACAGATAAGACATTCACTGTTGCTGCAGCTTGAAAAAAATGGATTAGGGATGGAAATGTGATTGAAGATGGGTATGTTTACAAGTGGTGTAACTGGATCCCAAGCAAGTGCAATATCTTTCTATGGCGAGCGAAACAAGATAGACTTCCAACTAAAAAGGCGTTGAGGAGGCGGAACATTGACATTGAAGACGATAGTTGCGTGTTATGTGAGGAGGGTGAAGAATCGATTGAACATTTATAAATAGCGTGTGGTTTCTCTTCGGGGGTGTGAATATTATCTCTACCTAGTGTGGGGTTCCCATGATATATGCGTTCTCGGTACAGGAGTTTATTGATCTTCATAAACACATAAATGAGTCTAGGGTAAAGAAAAAGGTTTTTCATGGTATTGTTGCGATTACAACATGGTGTATTTGGAAGGCAAGGAACGAAAAGAACTTCTCGAATAACAACAAGAAGGTGGTCGAAGTTGCTTCGGAGATCAAAGCGATAGGTTATTTGTGGTATAAAAATAGATTTAGTTATGGTATAGTTGAGTGGGGAAAATGGTGTAAGTTTGAGTTTGTATAATGTTTGGTTTGGGCCGGGTCGGCTATGTCTCCGCCTTGGAGATAGTTAGCCGGTTCTGGTTTTAATGATAGTTGATTTAAAAAAAAAAGAATAATACGATTCCACACTTTTAGCATGCATTATATTTACAATTCAGGCGCGTTGTGAATTTTCCGAAGCCATTACTGGTTTCAAAGCTATAAATTGTTTGTTTGATAGTCGAAGACAAAGTATGACAACAAACAGAGAACGTTTGTTTGATAGTCGAAGACAAAGTATGACAACAAACAGAGAACATAAGAAACGGTAAAGCTTACCTTATATGGAGATGGAAAGACATATCTTCCACTTCAACAACTATCACTTGGGAGACCGGTTGTGCGGAACCTACAATAATATTCATATTCAAACGCCCAAATCAGTGCACAAAAGAGAAACAAATTCATTTGGAAAATTAAATAAAGCCATAAAATTGTGTTTGATTACATAAATCCCTCAACCCCAACAAAAAAAAAGGACCATTCATTTTTTATGCTCAAATTGTTAACACAATTCCACACCAAGGCATTTAACAACGAATTAGAATGTTTTTGAGTGAGAAGGCATACTTGGTCCAAAGCAACAAGGCATACTTGGTCCGAAGCAACAAGGTGTCTTCTAAAATTAGGCCTGAAAGAGAATTGGAACAATTCATGGTTAATAAAACAAAAAAGAACACAGAAGTAACCATAAAATTAAGTTATTTTGCAATAAAATTTATCATAACAACATTGATAAGATGATAGGCTCAGAATAACAAAGACTTGGGAAGATAACAAGGTCAAATCTAAAAGGCCAACTCAAAAATAAATAGTGATTAGGAATGAGAAGTAAACAGTAAGAGAATGCACCAAAACAACAGCTGAGAAAGACCTACAAAAATGATGACCTTGTTGAGATGAGAACGCTTCTTCTCAGGCTCACCTGAATCGGAAGATTCCATATTACGACGCCGGTTACAGAAAACCATCAGCCACAATCACCAATTACACCACCCTCCGATCTCGTCTTTCTCTCTCCACGTTTCCGTGGGCAAGCACCACAACTATCATCGCCGGAGAGGTCCGAAGCTGTTCGTAGGACCCAATCCTCATCGATACAGCCTACAAAAACACCCAGCATTTGATTTCATAGGTAAGTTATATGCTGTAAAATTTAAACCAAATCTGAAGGCAAATTATTTCGAGAATTAATAATAATCACCACATAACACAAATCATCCAAATTACATAGGCCACAACCAAAAAAAAAACATAAATTTTATAAGGTTCTACCAATCCACCGATTAATTCACTCAGATTACAATCAACTGGATGAAACCCCTTCTGCACAAGTACTCAACTAACACAAACACAAACACAAATTGATAATAGACTAAACCACAAAGATTATAATGAAAAGGTTTAAAACCCACCATACAAATCCAATAAATATAATCATACGCAATAGACAATCAACAAGATTGAAGTAAAAAACATAAATTGATTAATAAAGAGTCACCTTTATTACGATACGCTTAACATCTTTTAAAAACCGACGAGATGGATCAATTGCAGCCATTGTTAAAGGGTTTAATGACTGAAAGCAGAGAGAAAGAGATGAGGAAACTCAAAAGAGTAGTAGGGTTCTAGTGTCTGCAAAAGTGCATATCGATATATAGAGAGAGGGTTCTAGTGTCTGCAAAAGTGCATATCGATTGAAGAATCAGATTTATGGGTATAAAGCAAAAGGGGGAATTCAATTAGGTTACGAATTGAAAGAATTGAATTCGTAATGAAAGTTGTTTCAGGTAACCGTTGTGTGTGTGATGGGGTATGTCGATCCAGATTATCAACAATTGAATGGGGTACCAAGAAGCTGAAACAACTTTCATTATGTAGCTGAAACACATTAATTTGGCAGGGGTTAGGAAGAGGGTGGGGGCATTATGGGAAACAACTTTATACTTTTAACTAAAATGTGAATATAAATTTACTAATATGCCCTTCTAGGTGTCTTAATGTTCCACAAAGTTCCAATTATACCCTTATTATGTAAGCATAAATCACTTGTACATGTTGCTATAATGGTTGGATGGTGTACAAAATTACTATGTTAGCCACAACTCCTCCTTTATAATGTATTATAGATTATCATTTTGATTAAAGGAACTTCATGTTTTTAACATCTTAAATTTTATAAATAGTATTATACCTTTTTGCATTATAGGTTTATAAAATTTAACCTGGTCTACCGTCTATTTTCATTTACCTTTATGACAAACATATTTTTTTATATTTTGATGTAAGTTTGATTGAAAGTCGAGTCGACTCTATATATAATATTTTGACTTTTTAATAATCTTAAAATACAATTCAGTGTTCTTTAACACTAATTTCACAATACACGTAATTTTTTAGTTCTTGCCGCGTTCATAATATTAATAGATTAATTCAAATACAAAACAAATAACTTTAGGTGATTTTTGTATTCGTTATGTCATGGAGCATATGAGTTTAAAACAGTAAATTTATAACAAAATAAAGTAAACATGATAAAAGCTTACAAGTTGGAAAATTAAATTTATAATTGTAATTTGCATTTAATGATTAAATATAATCATAAGAGAATTAATTTAGTTATCATAGAATGCAACGACCACCCACCCTTGTGGTGGAGTGGTATCAGGTGATGAGGGAGAGACATTTGACCCTTGTGGTCATAGGTTCGACTCCTGAGCCAGTCAGGTTTTACCGGTTTGCTACCGTCGTGCCTTCGGGCGGGTATGCGGGCCGGGTTTTCCCTGGAACTGGCACACGGGTGGGCTACGGGCTCTCGTGCGTGCTGGTTGGGGCGCCGCGAGGCTCGTGAGTTCGGCTCCGAGTTTGTGGGCTTCCCTTTGCCAATGGGAACCGCGTACGAGAGTACCCGGCGATTCTTTAGTTGGCCGTTCAAAAAAAATTTATAGAATGCAACGATCTTACTTGTTTATATGGATTCTGCAGAGCCATAAAAAGGCTAGAAAGAAAGAATTGAAGATATAGGATGGAACGTGGGCTTTGATCTAATTGTGGTGATTGGGTTGACTAATTAATTAAGTAATTAAGGTGGATTCAAATTATATGGGCTGCAAATGAATTAGACCATATGAAGAAGTTGAAAAAACCGACAAAAGGCAGCTTTGACCAAAGCCCTTTTGCCCTGCGAGGTAGATGTCGCATAGGCAAAACGGGCTTCGCCAATCACGTAGGAAAAAGGAGGGCGTGGTAAAAGGCAATGAGGCAATGGAAAGAAGCAAAAAACCATTACAAAAAACAAGGTGAGCCTTACGCCCATAGGATTTCTCACGTCAAGAGGGGCCACGCCGGGAGGCTTGGGGGAGGAGGTGGTCTCCGGGGCGTGGGGGCTTTGTCCTCTCCAAAAACAATGCCCTAAAACACATTGATAATATTTGAGGTTTACTTATTCTTTATGAACTCATGATCTTTCGGAGTTTTTTGCAAAACTAGTGTTTTTTTCAACTGTGTTTGTGTTTGTAGTTTGTGTCATAAAAGGTTTTGTGAAAATAGTAGTCCCGCAATCTAAGATTGCGGGAGTGTCCTATGTGGCACGAGGTGGCATGACTTTTGGAGGGTTGTGTGCTTAGGTGGAAGTCCCGCAATCTCAGATTGCGGGAGTGGGACAAGGTTTATTTTGTAACAGATCGATTTTGAATGTAAATTTATAATACAAGTTGTGAAGTTGTAATTAGTATATAGATTAATCGATAATATATAAGTAGGAACTTCCACCATAATGTACATGGTACGCTTTCAGATGAAGATATATTTATATATACCATATAAACAATTTAAAGAAACTGCAAAATCTATGTTTCTATTAATTTCTTAATTTTAGACTTACCAAGTCATTGTCCTAAAATATAAGTTACTACGTTGTCATTGTATGAAAATATATATGTTGTCGCGTACAAACATAATTAATCGATCACCTGCAGTACGTAAGATGATCGACTAGCTAATACTACGTACGTAAAAGAAAAGAAAAGAAAAGGTCCACAATTAATTATGTAGATATTTATAAAAAAAAATAGTGAAGTATTTGATTTAGAAAAAATGTAGATATTTAAATATTATAAAACTGTGAAAAAAATATAGTTTTGAACGTTTAAAATATTGCAGATTTAAAAAATTTGGTTAAATTTTAATAACCTTTTTAAAGAATTTTAATAAAATTTAAGAGTACGTAAAGAAATTCCAAATTCATTTAACTACACTTCCGACGTGTTGTCATTGATATGAAGAATGTAGGATCCATCCACATTTGCCTTAATTTATTTTATTTAAAGGTTATTATAATAAAGTGATTTAAATTATTTTTAGCAGTTATATTGAATTTAAATATTTAATTTTTATTCAATTAATTTTTTTTATTTTCTACATTAAGATTTAAATATGCAATATTATAAACGTTCAAAACTAAATCTTGTCTCACTCTCGCAATCTAAGATTGCGAGACTTCCACCTAAGCACACAACCCTCCAAAAGCCATGCCACCTCGTGCCACATAGGACACTCCCGCAATCTTAGATTGCGGGACTACTATTTTCACAAAACCTTTTCTGACACAAACTACAAACACAAACAAAGTTGAAAAAAACACTAGTTTTGCAAAAAAACTCTGATCTTTCGTGTCTAAAACTTTTCCAACATTTACATGAATCATTTACATAAATAGTAGACTTATTTTTTTAGAAATTACATTTAGGGGGTATTGGGTAAAAAAATCAAAAATGGAGATGCCTTAAAACCGATTGGCGGTATCTAAATTATTAAACCTTGATGCCGCCAAACTGGTTAGCGGCTTCAAGGAGGTCTTTTCCAGTTGGTTCAATGCCGCCAATTGAGTTAGGGGAGTCAACCAATGCCGCCAATTGAGTTAGGGGAGTCTTTAATTTTTCCGTCATGATCCCGCCAATCCATTTTCATGCATTAAAACCACCAAATTAAAGTTGGTCTTCACCTGCAAAGCATGCAGCCTATAAACACACTCACAAGGTCTCTAGCATTGCATGCAATGGTCTTGTAAGTTGCAGATGATTTGATAGGCAAATAGTATTCTTGGGAGTGTAAGAATTCAGGCTTTGAAGGTTATAAAATGGAGGTTGAGGTGAAGAAGGAGCACCACCCACATCCAAGAACACACCATCAACACAACAATCTCCATCTGAAACACAACAATCTCCATCTGAAACCTTTGAAATTCATAAAAAATCATACCCACCAAATTCCTCCCACCATGAATCAAAACATGAACTTACACCCTGGTCCCCTAAACGACGATGTGTTGTATCTTCGTGATCGACATCGTGCCTTTCACGTTTTCACAGACGAGGAAAACTTCAATGGCGCCATGATGGTGAAGCGCAGCGATAGAGGAATATGGAAGTTACTTCGTGACCACCCTGTTGTAGGACGGGTTCGTCACCTTATCGATGCTGCAGGGTTTGGTGGCCTCATAGATTGTGGTTACCGATACGTTGACCACTCCTTGACAACAGCTTTGGTGGAACGATGGAGGCCCGAAACTCACACGTTCCACCTTCCATTTGGTGAAGCTACTGTCACCTTACAAGATGTTAACGTCTTGTGGGGGTTGCCTATTGAGGGAGCTGTTGTGTCTGGGGTAGATGATAATTTGTCTACTGCCGACGCAATAGCCTTGTGCCAACGATTCTTAGGTGTTACGCCTACACAGGCCCAAATGTCCGGCAAGTCCGTTTTTGGTACTGTTATTCTTGATAAACTAAAGCAGGAATTTGTTGAAGCAGAGGCTACGGATGAAGAGTGCATTTTTCGTGCTCGTCAAATCATTTTCTTTTTGATCGGTTCCACCTTACTCCCTGATAATAATAATAATAATAGAATAAATGTTTTTTACTTGAGATTTTTACGAGACCTGAACCGTACAGCATCTTATAGCTGGGGCAGTGCGGTTCTGGCTTGTTTATACAGGCGGCTTTGTGATGCCACCCAGCCGGATAGGAAAGCCATGACCGGACCCATGATGCTCCTTCAAGTATGGGCATGGGAGAGGATCCGGTGTCTCGCGCCACGACCACCCTCAAACCGGTTTGATTATACTTGCCCGATAGCCGCTCGGTATATATCGCAAATCCCAGTTTGTATATACTTGCCTGCATGGCATCCCTTTGTATTTTTTTTTCTGAACACGTTTTTTAACATGTTAATTTTGTAGGTGGCGAGACCGGCGGTTAAAGTTCACGAAGGTGGCCCAACACTGCCTCAAGGCATACCGTTCACAGCTACAATCGTTGAACGAGGAGATGGTATGTTAGTAATTATTTTTAGTTTTTTGTATGTATTAATCATGCATTTATTGTGTTTTGTTACTGACTTAAGTGTTTGTTTTTAGTTCAACTGGACCCCCTACAACTCGGTTTTGGACCGACTACCGGCAATGTGCACAAACGGGATGGAAAGCTGGAGGAGTTGTTGTCCCCTTATAAGCTTCGAGATGGTTGAGCATCATTACCCTCAACGGGTTTTGAGGCAATTCGGCATGGTCCAGTACATACCTCCCCAGATAACCTTAGCCGTACCCACGGCCCGGCTTGCAACACTGCATGCCTTGGGGCGGCAAGGACTCAACGGGGCGGACTGGATGACTAGGCATGAAGCCTACGTCAATGCATGGAATAACCGTCGTAACACGGTTATCCGCTCTGAACTCATAAGGACAGCTTCAACCGAGCCCGGTTATATGCAATGGTATATGGGGCGTACCGTTGCATTTATTGGAAATCCGGGTGCAGCACCGTCCCCAGCTGGCGGTTTCCAAGACGACGGTGCTAGAATCCAGTTGATGGTAAACCATTTTTACGTTCCTAATTCATACATTAATTATTTTCGCAATTCGGTGTTTCTAACTAAAAATTTTGTTTGCTGCAGAGGGATGCCATGGGTGATATTTACCGGTCATCTCAGGAGGCCTTTAATAATCCTCAGGCATTCGCCACGCAGCTTGAGCGCATACAAAACACGGCGTTTCACAGTATGATGATGTCACAAAACGCCGGACACTTACAAAATCCGACGCATCTTACCATGGACGCCGTTGACTTGTCGGCACCTGCACGGCCTCAAAGGGTGCGCCGGCGACGCGCTCCCCGTCAGGTGCCGGAAAACGTTCCGGAGAATGAAGACCAAGCTGGTGGAAGTCACTCTGACGCTGGGTTTCGTGCATCTGTTGCGGCCAGCAACAATCAGAACCAGATCGGGGGATATGTCCCGCAATTCATGGACAGTGGATTGGACCAGATGGGAACTCCATTTGGATTGGGTGGATCAATCGTGCAGGGAACTGGTCATGTTGGTGGGTCCGGTGGCAGTCAACCGGGGGAGATGGGTTCGCTAGCTAACTTTCGTGCAGGCGGAATTCCCATCGGAGATAGTTGGGGGTTTCCTTCATCACCGGCTTACGTGACGCCTACTGGACAGGGGTTGCCACGGTTTGATCACGACCTTTTTAGTGATTTTCATTACCATGCCCCGCATAATTCGTGTGATGAAGGACCTTCAAGCCGGCCAGGACCATCTACCACGCTGAATTTAAACCTCTTTCCTGATAACGAGTACGGTAATGAAGGAGCCCCACCCGCCAACCAACCACCACCCAGGAGGCAATCTGAACGTCTTCAGAATCAGGGACCCTCGAACGATCTGTACTGGTTTAACCAATAACATTGTCGAATTCAAGTCTGTTCATAATTACCTGTTGTAACATTTTTTATAACATTAATTATTGTTTTGCCTTATAAATATATGAACATTAATTATTGTTTTGCCTTATAAACCCACACTATGTTGAAAACGGGCCAGGCTGCCCTCTTTGGGCCTCTGTGCAGCCTGGCTGGGCCTGCCGGACAGGTAACCTGACTGACGGACGCGTTGCCCTTGGGTAACACACGGGCGTCGCATGAAGTCCGGGCGGTTTTCGGGTCTCCGGGGCCTGATCCCGGTGGCCCGAAAACGGCTCGGAGGGATAGATTTATTTATTTCAAATAACACACAGACTTTCCATTTTTGGAATGTCTCAAACAAATAATACAAATATGATAGATTTATTTAAAACCAATATTACAAATTTATTTAACAACTGTTTTTCAAAACTAGTCACTCAAACTATACAATCTACGGATTTACAAGACAATATATTTTCCGAGATCACCTATTCCAATATTCTACCACCGTTTTTGTTGCATAGTTCATTAAGTTTCTGTTTCGCACCCAGAAGCTTGTCTTTTCCAGTCAGCGGGAACTCAGGACCGCATTCAGATTCAAACTTATCTGAATTTGATCCAGGAGAACATGGTTCTACCCGTTGAATATGTGTACCAAATCTACAGGTACCCAATGTTCAAACCAGCCTGCCATACGAAAGTAGTACGGTGAAGAATCGCATCATCCGTTGCCGGACAAGTCGCTAATGACGTGATGTGATTCATCAACACCGGATGGCGTGGGTTTGCCTGGAAAGTAGACCCGCCCAACGATCCATAACTCTCTAATATTTTAAACTAAACCCTCAATGTTGCATTGAGAGGTGTAGTTTAATGTGGATGTAACACCGATCCAAAGACACCGCTTTTTTGGACCCCAGAAAAGCGATGCCAAGCGGGGGATGAAACGGTAGACGATGCTGTTAAGCATGACTCATCCCCGCCGAAAACAGTTAAAACTCCATGTGAATGTAACATCGACCCAATATCAATAAAAAACCGTACCCTCCAGAACAATTGAGATATGTGGTGTTGTAAATGGGATTGAGATATGTGGGAATGATAGAATATATTTGTGTTGTAAATGGGATGGAGAGAATTGGAAGCTGGTCGAGTCCTTATATAAGAAATGATGCCTCACTACCATTTGGCGGCATCAATGTGGATCTTTAGTTTGGCGGCATCAATGTGGTTGAACCATTTGGCGGCATCTACTTTAATTTCTTAGATGCCGCTAAACCACTTCCATACATCACCAAAATCAGTTTTTTCCCCCAATACTCCCCAAAAGTAATTTCTAAAAAAATAAGTCTACTATTTATGTAAATGATTCCATTTACATTGGACGTTAAACAAAAAAGTTATGCATAGTAGACATAGATATAAAATTTTAATTACATTAACACTTTTATATTATTTAAAAAAAATTATTTATTTATTTTAAAAGTATTAGGTGGAAGAAGACTGTTGGACCTGGATAACAACCTGTATTTTTCTTCCTTTAAAAGCCCATCTATGACAATGGCAAGCTGTTTTTCCTCATTTTTTATTTTTATTTTCATTTTTTCCTATTTCCCTTTAAAAAATAAAATTGTAAAAAAACTTAATATATATTTGGCCAAGAAACAAATCATTATAAGTAAATTTCTATGTTGAATAATAATAGAAGTTTATTGTATAAAATTACAAATACATAACCAAGGGCGAAGGATATATAAGGGCCAGGGGTGGCCCTGGCCTTCCTGTTTTTTGGCGCATTAGTGGAAATTAATGATTTTCATAGGTAAATTGAGTCCGGGTTGAGCCCGGCCTCCGCCGATTTGTCACTACCGATCGAAAAAAATTGAGTCCGGCCCCCTCCGATTTGTGAACCAAGTTTCGCCACATAACATTTCAGTATGTTGGGGAATAATAGACCATATTTTAATAACAATATTTAGGAATATATTTTTAGGTTTACTTGATTACTATTAAACACCGAAGTCTCTATATATACACCATTCACTCTCACCTCTTTACTACCATTTACTAGTTTACTCCCACTACATCATCATCAATTCATCATCTTCTTCTACTAAGGATCTAATAATGGTTCACCAATGGCCTAACATGGCGGTTGCAGAATTGTTAGGAGTGTAGCCAAGGATGACTTGCCGGTAACAACCATCCGTCCCTTGGACATGAGCCGCTATGGACCATCGGCAAGTTGTCTTTGGCTACGTTCTTCTTTCTACTTCTCATGCTAGGCTCTTTATGGTGAATTTAAACTACCATGCAATGAAGCAATTTCAGCATTTAATTTGAATTAATGTTTGAATTAACTAGATACTAACTTTTACAAATGCAGATTAAATTCAAGCTAACATGAATTCCAACAATGTGTCAAAGCATTCTTTCTAGGGGTGTCTATAGATTTGAAAAGTTACAAAAACCAAACTAACCAAACCCGAAATTTTCAAAAAAAAAAAAAAAAAAAAAAAAACAAAATGCCAGTCTGATATGAACTATTAGACTATGTATTGTGGTACCAAACTAAACCAAACCCATGTTAAAGCCTCAAACACCGTGCTATGTCCTTCAGTGTTAACCATTGCTCTCCTAGGATATTTTTTTTATATGTATTCTCACTAAAATTTCAAACCGACTGAATTTTTGGGAACCCGTTCAATAAGCATAGATCCGCCCTGAGTGTGGAGGCCACGTAAAATCTACCAATAACATTTTTATTTTATTTTTTTGTTTGTTTTTTTTAATCTAAATTGCCTGGTCTCTTCTCCACCAGACGTAACGATTTAATAAATGGAACAATGCGATATATTTAATCATGTTTTGAGTCATTAATTTCGAGTGGTTTTGCATGTGAGCACTTGTGTTTATTTTGCAGAAACCCGCTTATCAATCTGTACTCTTATGTATTGGAATATATAATACTAGTTTATACCCGGGAGCGTCCCGGGATTGAAAAATCTAATATGACATAATAAAATCTTGAACATATGATTTGTATAAGAAAAACTCAACCAAATACAACTGGAAAGAAAAACTACCACTTCGACTGTTACCATATCTCCTAACCGCCTAATACGCTACCATCTCAATTATATTGGTCTCCTATAGATTTGATTCCTATATTAGCCACTAATAATTACAACAGAATACCACTACATCTAATTAAGTACTATATTTCTAAACGCCATGTATAACCGACATCGAATTAAGTAATGATTACATGCCTGTCTGTAAGCAATACCTACTACGTATCTCTACTAACAGTTGCAAGTTGCAACTAAGTTCGGTGTTCTAGTTGTTTACCCGTGTCGCACTTGGCAGTGAAATCCTAGCGCCTACGACTGACATCTTCATGTTTAATAGAGATGGTTTAAATTCAAAATTAATCGCAGCAGCAGCAAGAATAGTTAAGAGACAGCTAATGGTTACATCCATTTCACCCATAAGTTATCCAAGTTTCAAGCAAACATATATTGCAAATACCATACTGCATTCTCTAACTTTACAACATGTTACAGCTGCTTCACAACTATAACTATAAACACTATCTACTCTTTAGACTTCATTGTAGACACTTTTAAACCAAAGAAATGGGAGCCTTATACCTGTTGTTCCTCCTTTTTTTTTTTTTTTTTTTTTTTTTTTTTTGCCAACAGACCATCTAATCCCTTCCTAATTCCTATAAGGTAGGTTGCAGTTGCAGCGAGTGAAATTTATTTCACCTACGCCTAATATGTACACCAAGATGGAGTTTTAAGTTTGCTTCTTGTATACGTCAAAATAGAGGTTTTGACATTTGCATTAACAAACAAAAGGCAATTTTTGACAGCTTGGACTTTACTCTTCCTTGGTCCCTTTTTTTTTTTTTTTTTCCGTTTGATGTGTTACGGAGTCCTGCAAGTGGAAGTAGTAACGTTATTACTCTTTTTTTTTTGCATATAAGTATCATATTTCATATTACCTTCACCCGTGGCCATATTTTAGAAACGTCATATATTTTAGAAACGAACGGGTCATGCGATTTCCTATAGTGGTATCAGAGTCACTTATACAAACGGACAAATATATATTTAATTGGTCTTGTTTTCATTCTGTCAAAACGTTTTTTTTTTTTTTTTTACAAAATAAACCTATGAAATACATGTTCTAACCAGAAAATAGGTCCATCTGTAGCACCCTTGTTTGACCAGCCTTGACTGAATTGACCCGCTCATGCCCATTGTTTCCTTCATACCAAACTTCTTCTTAAACGATTCCAAACATCTTCGACTACGCCAACCAAGCAGCTAACACCGTTAATCAACTATGTATGGCGGCCGTTGTTTGTCTTCGTCGTTGACAAACGCCACAACCAACGGGAGAAATGCTACCACAGTTTCACTTAATGCACCTTAATAATTGTTGTCCACCACCTTACAAAAATACTAAATAAAAGTATTTGATGTGTTAAGGGGATCAACATACTTCCTAATAAGTACCTGCACACAGCAAAATAGATGCATACAGTCACATCCCTAATATTATCCATCCATATATTTAGATAACTACCATCTTCACTCAGATCTTCAGAAAATAGTTAAATTAAATTACATAAGTAAGAAGCCACCATACCTTAGGATCAATGTGATTGTAGCGGCAGTGTCAAGCACATTACCAACCGCGTTTGATGCCTAGATTATTTGATTGATTGATCGTATCCCCTACACTTATCACCTACACAATAATCAAACTTAGATCTAGAATTAAGGGAATTGGAATGCGAACCTTGTTTGGGTTTCTTGAATCCATTGTTGCCGTTAAACCCAGAAGAAGGTCTGCCTCATTTTTAGCGAAATCCATGGAGGAATTAGGGTTAGGGTTTGAAGAAGAAGAAAAAAACGGAAGAGAAGATAAAGAAGATTAGGGGATTGTGGATCTATGATACAGGGGAAGATGTGGGTGGGGGTTGTAATAGTTATTTGGTTGTAGAATAATGATTAGGTTCCAGTCAACTTTAGAAGAAATCCATTGTGAAAAGATGAAAGAAGAGCTAGGTAGGGTTTGAAGGAGAAGATGAGTCGATGATGGTGTTTGATTGTGTTTTTTTTTTTTATAACTTAAATACCAATTGCCACATGGGATGACACATGGCACACTCAATGAGGAGAATGCCTCTTTGAGTGCCATGTCATCAAAATGGCTTTGGTTTATTATAGATATAGATATCTTCCATCAAGATTTTTTTCTAGAAGCTAGCCACTGGTTTGCTAATAATTAATAAATAACTTATTATATATATACGTGTTAGCATATTAGTCACATGTTTTTTTTTTTATGGCGATTACCTTGTTAATCTTTTCATAATATATCTTTTTAATGTAAATTTTTAGTTTCCAAAAAATATGTTATTTTTGGTTTGAATTTTTTTATGTGTTACGTAATTATTATTTTATGAAAGACTAGATTATACCCCGGGAGCGTCCCGAGTTGAGAAATTTAATATGATACATCAATTTTACATATGAAATAGACTGGTGTATAACTCTAATATTAATATCTAACCTAAAACAAATTAACAATGTACAACTCCAGTGCTAACACCTAACCTAAAAGAATGTAGAATTTTAATGTAACTCTGATATTAACACCTATCGTAAAGACTAAACAAATGTACAACTCTAACATACTAATATTGATACCTAACTTAAAACAACGTATAACTCTATTAACCTATTCGGCTCTAGCTGGAAAAAAAAAAATCATATTTACTGATTTAAACATAATTAGTGATTTGTCTACACATGATTAATGATTTACCTGAACACTTTGTGTTTTTTTTCCTGTATCAACAAAACACCACAAAAAAAATTCTCAATTTTTTATATAGCACTATGGTACTCGTTGGAAAGATAATAAAACGCTCGTTAATTTGGTGTAATTTTTTTCTTTAAAAAATCTCGTATATTAAAGATATTAACGTTTAAAAATTATGGGAGAAAACATGAGGGTGAAAAATCCAATTTTGTTTTTAAATTATTTTTTTTCCTAAAATATCTTAATGTCACATGGGATGATACATGGCACACTTAAAAAGAGAATGCATATTTGAGTGCCATGTCATTAAAATGGCTTTGGTTTATTATATGTATAGATAGATAGATAGATAGATAGATAGATAGATATGAAATTGATTTTTAAGATTCTTAAACTGTGGTAGTAGCCTACGGTTGTGACACGTTCTAATAAAATCTACTAATCAAGAAGTAATTAACAAATAATGTTGACTTTAAAAAAAAAGGACAATCATTTTCAACATCTATTGATAAAGTGACGGCAATACCACTCACGTGGAACTTGAAGAGTATTAGGATATGGGGTTTGGAGGGTTGATGATGGGCCTCTACGTAGGCTATTGGGTGTGAAGGGTTGATGATGGGCCTCCAAAGAAGTGGTGTGCATTATGATAACGGGTCTACTCATTGACCAGAATTATTAAAAATAATAAAAATGGCCCGCCAAGACCGGCGAGAGACGATGCTCATGCCGTTGCCGGTCCAAGGGGGCGGTGTTGTCCGGCCCATCATCTGCATGCCTTGCCTATGCCGCATCCACACCGAATGGCCTTATGATAGACACAGGTCAATTGTTAACGTTCAATCAAATCAAAATCACATTTAAAGCTTAACATAGATAAGAGATAGTTTAAAAACGATTGTGGAGATCGCATGTCACACTCTTTGGAATTAGATTAAAGGATATTTTTTTTTTAAAGACGCAAATGTTTACCCTTTTTTTTTCAATCAAAAGCTTTCAAATACCATACAACCCAAAACAAGTTACATTTAGATGGTGGGTAAGCAGACAACAAGCTTCGTCGCTATCCCCTTTTGAATCACAACCCTTTTGTTTTTTCAAAATCCAACACAAAAAATTAGTAAAAAAAAATTAACACAAAAATATAGTACAGAAAAATCTAGTACAAAAAATCTTGCACAAAAAAAATTAGTACAAAAAATTCAATACAACAAATTCTACACAACATTTAGCACAAAAA
This sequence comes from Ambrosia trifida, assembly GCA_028751855.1. Taxonomy (NCBI): domain Eukaryota; kingdom Viridiplantae; phylum Streptophyta; class Magnoliopsida; order Asterales; family Asteraceae; genus Ambrosia; species Ambrosia trifida. Next base: position 139,095,397 of record CM054125.1, read on the forward strand.
TGTTATTGAACATAAAAATGTACATCCCATTTTTTAGGTTTTTAGTTGACGTTTTTTATATTTTAACTAGAATCTGAGCCGTGCGCGTTGCGGTATGCAAATAATTTGAGTTGCTAGAGAGATTTGTGGTGCTACAGAGACAATTCTCCTGTGCGTTGCGGCGGGGAGCTTTATATGTATGTTGCTATAAAAGATCACATCTAACATTGTAAAATATTATAACCCACAACTGACAGTGTTCCATGTCTACATTGTCTACTTGCTTAGCATGTTAACATTGTCACTATCATCTCCTTGGATTCTTGAACCATCTGCTATGTGTTGTGTATTTCTTGAACCTCGAGTCGTTTGCGTATGATATTAGGAACAAAACAAAGTATGTAAAATGATGGAAGAAAGAATAAGGCCCTTACATAGTTTATTTGGAAATACCGTGCGTGTTCTTCGGCAACGGCGCTAAAAACTTGATGCGTCGGTTTTAGTAGTTTAAAATATATCATTTTTCAGCATAAAAAACTTAATGTATAAACCAAAAACGTTGGTTTGAGAAAAAAGATAGTTTTACTAAAACAACATTGAGTTTTAAATTTATAAGTAAACGATCTCAGTAAATATTCGAAAAAAAAAAGTAAACTCATCACATCCTTCACAGTAGGGATGAGCATTTTGCACCGAATACCGAACCGATACCGAACCGACACCGTACCGACCCCGTACTGAACTGAGGATGTTCGGTATTGGTATTCACATTTAGAGGTTTTCGGTTTCGGTATTTTCGGTATCGGTATTTTAAGGTAAAATACCGATACTATACTGGTACCGTACCGATACCGTACCGTATGTTTTCGGTATCGGTATCGGTATTGAGTTTTTGAAATTTTCGGAATCGGTATTTTTGGGATCGGTATCGGTTGGTACCGATACCGTCCCGAGCTCATCCCTACTTCACAGTAACAAAGATCACCATTCACTGATAGCATGCACCACCACAGACGATGGCCCACCACCGACCAACAAAAAACTAACAACAAACCAAATAAAATAACAGTTAGCCAACACGCAAATGCTAGGTCCAATACACAAAAACAACACGCAAAACCCATACCTAATAAGCCACAAAACATTGTCGCGGATACACTACGTAGCAAAAAAGCAGTATCAAAACCACAAACATGCAGATCACTAAAGAAAACGTAAAATGCTGATCGTACATGAAAAGCAAGGACGCCAGAGCAAGACACAAAGCAAGAAAGAGAGACCAAAATTGAGCTGAAGAAACCAGCTAAAATAAAGAAGACAAAAATATTGAAAAACACGTAAAAGTGAAGACACCACGCAGCACAACCCATCACAACGCATAACCCAAAGCGAGTTGTAGAAACTAGCTGGAATAAAGAAGAAGAAAAAAGTGAAAAACACACGCGGCACAACCCACCACAACACATTATACAAAGCAAGCACAACGCCACAACATACAACACCGCACTGCACAAACGCCTTGCTACTTAGTATATTTATTATAGGTTATAAACTTATAATTATCGAACAAAAACTTTACTTTTATTATTATTATCATTCAACTATTTTATAATACCAGTTTTTTTTTTTTTTCTTTTAACCATAAGGAAACTAATGTATAAGTAAATGGTTTGTAACTCATTGACTTCAACAAAAACCTTGTTTAGAAGTGAAACAAAGACACATTGATTCAGATACATATTAAACAGAAATATAAGCTGCTAAATGCCACAACAAAAAGGGCATACAGCAAACAGGTGTGCACACACACTTGAGGCCACACCTTTGAACTATTTACACAACCACAACATATTAAACAGAAATCAAACAAAAGACCACTTAGGATATCTAAAAACAAACTCATCTCCCAGAAGACACCAATTTTTTATCTTTATCGTCTTGTGTCGATTCCGATGTCGACTTCAGGGGAATAGGAAGAGGTAGAGGGAGACTTGGTGAGCCTGAACCCGCTGCTGCCACCATTGGCACTGGCGGCAATGGAGGTGGCGCAACCTCCTGTTGCGGGTGCTCAGGTTGTGGATTATACACAAAAGAAAGGTCTCGGTTGGCCCCGAGTGCCACCAGCTCTTTCTCCTCTAGACCTTTTGGCGGGCCTAAACTGCTTCGATCGGGCTTGTGTTTCGCCAATGCATCTTTGAACTTCTTGATCTGTATTATCATAGTAGTCGAGTTCAGATAATTATCGTTTATAACGTTACTAAAAAAACAAAAATAATCATAAAATGTACACGGACCGTAGCATTGGTACAGCTAAAGCTGCAGAGACGACCTTCGGCTCCTCTATAGAACCGAAAGAACGGAAGAACATGAACATTGAGACTATAACACATAGATTTGTGCTCCTCATAGTTCACTTGCAGAAACTGCACGTCCGGATTCATCTCTGCTAATTGACACAACTGCGAAAATCGAAGAAAAAGACAAGAAAACAATGTGATGAAAATTCGACAAACGGGTCAAGTTTTGAATTTGTGACATACATACCTTGGGGTGAAGAGCTCTGCAGCCACCACAACCAGGTGAAAAGAAATCAACAACAACTAGCTTATCACCTGCTTTTAAAAGAGACTCAACAAGATCTTCTGCACCTGTTATTTCCTTCATGTTTGGTTGAAGACCTTTTTCCCACCATTTTACAGATTTGCCAAGGCTAATCATACTCATCTGTTTAATCCCAATTTCAAGATATTTAGTCACTAATAATTTCTAGAAATGAATCAAGATTCAAGAATATTATGCTATTACATAATACATGAATTGAGGCCTGCTTACGGCTGTGCGCATATAATGTATATATATGTGTGGCCCTCGGGAGGCAAAAGTAAAGTTGCACTAATTTTAACGTTATTTTACTAATTTCGTGAAAATAACGTTAAAAATGACGGACGGTTAATCATGCATCAGGTGGTGGCGTTGATAGCCAAAAGACAAAGGGGGGTACATGCACCAGTCGGGTTTGTCCCGATTGCTAAGTGTTATGTGCCTTATGTCTAAGGCTTGATACAAAACCACCATTGAGCCGGGGGTCTCACTGGAAGCAGCCTCTCTATTCCCACGGGGTAGAGGTAAGGCTGTCTACATCTTACCCTCCTCAGACCCTACCTTAGCTTTTGCTATTGGTGGGATTAACTGAGTATGATGATGATGATGATAATACATGAATTCCATTAGTGCATTAACGAAAATAAAAAAAAAAGAATCAAATTTTTAACCATTAAGATTTAACCTACAAGATTTTTGAAACCAAGATCTGTATTCTAACACTCATACATATAAAGCAAAATGTATAAAAAACAGCATCAAGGTAGATCATACATGTTGTTTTCTGGCTTTTTAAACATGGTAAAACAGTAATTTACCTATTCTGAAGTAATTTATATCTGGGTAAAACATCAAGTTCTCATTTTTTTTTCTTGTTTCTTGGTGAAAAAAAAAAACAATCATTTTATTTTATATACTAATTCATATGTATAAACCAAAAATAAAAAAAAAAAACAAATCTTGAAGACAGCAAACAAAAGCTAAAACTTATAAAGGTAACATTCAATTTAAATTTCAAAAATGGTAATAAGTTATGAATCAGAAAACAGACCTTAACATCAGAAGAAGCAGCAGCAACAGCTCGGATACGATCCCTTCTTTCTTGACCACCTAAAGCCACACGGCGACCAAACAAATCGCTGTCAGCCGATGACCGAAGGGTCAAATTCGATCCCGAATTCGACGAAACCGGCATCTTTACCATAACAGGAGAGAAATGATCAAATTTATTGCAAGCAAAACCATTATTACATGTAGAAAACTTATAACCATTACTTAAAATCTTAGCCATGATGAATCTTGATCTTTCCAAATTCAATTTAATAGCAAAAAAAAAATGTTTTTTTTTTTAGTTTTCTGATTGGTAAGGCAAGATCAAAGATAAAGATTTAATTCTGAGTTTTTGGATTGCTTCTAGTCAAAGACCTTAAAAGGGGCAATGGGATTGCTTATTGTGTAACTTGTGTGTATACGTGTAAGACTAAAAGTGGTTTGAAAATTGAGCTTCAAGAAATTGTGGGGTCATTATTTTTTGTTTATGGATTAGTTACATTTTTTTCTGTACACTGCTTTTCCTAGTCATACTCAAATCAGATAACATCATCCAACGGTGGATAATTTGGAAACCAGATCATGTCATCAGTTTAGCCCCCCATATGTTCACATGAAACTCTATTTCAGTCCTCATTTGATGGTTTTTTCATTGAAGATAGATAAGATAAAAATATGGTTCAAGAAAATACAAAGTACAGGGGGCAAAATGTATATAGATAAACATGAAATTCAGGACCACAATAAATAGATATGATCCTAAATGGTAGATGAAGAAACACGTGATTGGGCTCTTTGTCACCCACGTGGCTCCACATATGTTAAAAAGTTAAGAGAATGTTAATTTACGATATTACCCATGTAGAAAAAGGAGTGGTTATTAGTTGTTACATTATTTGTTGATTAAAGTTCATGGTAGTCATGTGTTCCTGCATATATTTCATTTGTGAAAATAGGAAAGAAATATCTTGAAAAATGGGTGTTCAGCAACGAACTACTCGACCCGACCCGACCTGGCCTGACCAGACTTGATTATGCAAAGGTTCTATATTCGGGTTTAAACTAAGACGTACCATGGTTTGGATGTATGAATTCAGAAAGATGTGTAGACTTTGTTTCTATTACGTGCAATTTGCCCATGAATGTATGAATTCAGAATTTGCTATTCATTCACAACATAGAAGCTTGATCAAGAAATTTATGTTAAATCAGAACATGTTACCTGCATTAACTTCACTGAAAGATTTGATTTTGCTGTTTCAGTGCTTCCAAAAAACGTGCCTGCAACACAAACAACATAAGATAAACCTAAACTATCATGTTTCTTAACACAGCCAAAGATATAAACATGCGCATTACTCTTCCCAAACACACATCAGCTTCCTAAGAAAATCAAATACGGTTTCTTTGGCAATCAGACTTATGGTTTACCAAATACAGGGTAGAAGTCATCTGCAATCATGTCTTTTGGCAAGTTTTTTTTATGTACAAAAAAGGAGCAGAATTTCCTGCATTATAAATCTGCAGAAAGTAAAGAAGACTGTAAATAATATTGATTATGATGTTTGTTTATTAATTAAAAGTTACTTGGCAATACCTTAAACATTGGAAGGGATAAAATTTCTTCTAGATGTAATTTTCCATGTTCCAAATCCTTAACAGTAGCAAAGGATTTAGTATTTAAATTCTCATTCTCTATGCCTTGCTCAGTATGAGTTTATTTAGGAATAAATTTAATCTGCAATAAAAACGATACATAAGAAGTAAATTTGCAAGAGAACAATAATAACATTAACAACAACGATGTGCAACACAAGGTTCTTCTATTTGATCAATGGGATCCCTAAGGAACTAAGGTGGCAGCTCTTAATCAAACGGACTCATGAGCTACATCTTTGTCCATACCAGGACCCACACTAGCTTCTTGCTTGACACGCTTGCGCCAAGAATCATCATTTTCCTAAAAAAATGTCAAAAGTATTTGGGTAACTTAAGGGGTCTTTGGATGTGCGCTCTAAAAGTGAGTACGTAATATTTAATAATAAGAATCCGAAAATCAATTGAATAGATAGGGTAGCTGAAAATGGTGCTCGAATGTGTTACTAGCGTTTGAAATTCTAATCTAGATAATAAGATATAAACAAACAAAAAAAAAACATACCTAGTAACATCTCACTCATAGATCAGATATTAGATAGCTATTTGCAAAATTCTGAATTTTCAAGTAATTATCAATCGAGTGATCAAAGATGACATTGTTTTTGTGAAAAGGTTTAAATGCGTTTCTTTCTTTCTTTCTTTCTTTTTTTTTTTGTGAAAAAGAGTTTCTCATTTGATACTCTTCGCCGCTTGTGCTGAGAACCGTCATCTTCCTAAAAAAGCATCAAAGTCTTTGAGAAACTTAAGGAGTGTAGGGATGTGCATTCTAAAAACGGTTACATAATATTCAATAATCAGAATCAAATAATCAGTTGTAATAAAATGTTTGAAGTTGTAATCAGATAATTAGATGTCTGTTTGCAAAATTCTATATATTCAAGAAAGTATAAATGGTTTATTTTGTGGAATCAGGAATACGAGACTAGTCTCTCGATGGGAATTATTAAAGGGTAATCTATAATTTTATTTTACCTCATCTGAAGACTCCAAGTCTGATTCACCTGCTTGAGAGATGGTCCAAACTGGAGTATGTATCTATAGGCGGGGTGGTGGTGGTGGACCTGGCGGTTGAGGTGCTGAGGGTGGTAGAGGTAGGGTAGGGTAGGCAGTGCTGCGCGAAATGGAGCTGGAATATTTAATTTGTTCATCAAATGCAAAAGTTACCTACCATGAAACAAGTAATGCACAAATAAGAGCAATTAAGATGTTGGTCGAGATAGTTTTATCCGGTGGGGGGCATGCATAACTACATTTGTGCAAGTTAGTTTACCGCTGGGCGGAAAAGAAACAGAAAAGAACTATACAAATGCTGTCATCTATAGCCAAAAAAGTTGTATAAACTGATGGTGTTCCATCCTATGTCAGTTATTTACACAATGGGTATCCACGTCATCAGTTCCATACAAGTGGGACACTAAGTCCGCTATTTTGCACATATGGCATCCACGTCATCATAACGTGTCGGTATTTAAACTTATACAGAACATTGGAAGACCAGAACATAACTGAAACTTGAATGGTCAAACCTCATAAAGAAGTTCAACGACCTAGGGGGAACAGAAATGAAATTGATTCAGTTTAGTGCCATTTGCCTTAATAATCTTATAATCCTTTCAGTTTAGTGTGGAAGTATAACTTACTCAAGGCGAGGAGGAAATGGGTACTCAACCTCAAGATGCTTAGCGATAGGTTCGAGCGTCGCAAAGATTTTGTAATGAATTAGTGCTGTGAATCTTTGGCTACGGTAGCATCATCACTCAATGACATGGTCTCGTTTCCCACCGTTGGATTATTCTGTTAAGATCTAGTAACATGTGGTGGTGTAATAGCTCTCTCAACGGACAAAACTTAACCAAGAAATCATAACCTGAACAAAGTATTAAGAAGCTAGCACTTAAAAAATTACAAAATGTACGGCATAAACACAGAATAAAAGAAAATTCTTTAGCCTGCTATAATGAATTACCCATTAAATCGGCGTTGTGCTTGAGTTGCCAAACTCTCATTGCTAAAATCAACAAATGCACAGTTCCTAATCCTGCATTTATAGAACTTATGCCAATGTAACAAAAACGAGTATTTGTGTCCAAACTTGACCAAAGGTTTTACTTTATCTCACATACACACACACACACACCGAGGGAGAGAAAGAACGCGCATATATATAAGAAACAACGCCGACAGTTCACATCAAAAGTATGAATATCAGATCAAAAGTGATTACCTATAAACTTTTATAATGGTTTTAGCAGGACTACTCTGTGGTTTAAAAGTTGCGGATATAATCCACATGATATAGTATAAAAACAACTAGAAGTTTTCTTTCACATTCAAGCACCCAACATATATGATGTAACTTTACTAGTGTATAAACAAGCACAATAAACTGTCTACACTTTGCAAAAACAGTTAGAATTCAAATACAAATAGCTAAAAAAACGGCATTCAAGACAATGTTACCAACATTCTTTAAGGCTGTTTGCCTTGAGATCCAATTGGTTGGCGATACCCTTATGGTTGTTCATGTTATATATTAAGTAATATAAGTAGTACAGTAGGATTGTGCAACAAAAAAGAGTAATGCCTTGTTTTGGACATTACGTCGAACACCTGGTGTGCACCTATATTATCAGCCCATTAAAAACAAAACAAAAAAGATGGTATAAACCCATATAGCATAAACACTAATTAAACATCATCCATAGCAAAAAACAATCATGAGGAACCAAATGATGTAAGCATCAGTGTTTGTTTGATCAGCTTGGAAAGAGGGAAGACGACGAAGATCGTTATTGGGCCGGGGGCTCATAATTTGATATTGGCTCATATTGGACCCTTCCATAGTGGGCCTAATGTAGTAGAAACCCGTCAGATGTTGCGGCGGCGTACAATAAAGGACTAAAGGTCAAGACGTAGGCTAACTAAACGTGTAATATGTGACGTGAGTCATACGTACGTAACATACAAAATAAAGCATGAAAATGAATACCAATTTTACACCAAAACCATAGACAAACAAAAAATTATACGAAAAAGTATACCAGATATATGTTGAAATGTAGATGATCTCGAATTTACACCGATTATGCAGCGTGATTATGTATAGATTATTATTAACTCTTTACGTCAAAATGTAGACCAACTAGAATTTAGTCGTCGAGTCAAAACGTGTTATAATTGATCTGACTCGTTTCAAGAAAAATTAACTCGACTTTATACGGACACATCCAAAAATAATAAACAATTCCAAAGTCCCATGTTTGTATGCATTAATCCAGGATTGTTGAATTTATGTGAAGAAAGGAATAAAAGTTACTCAACTTTAAAATCTCATTTTTTATAACTTTCTATTAAAATAAAAAGAACAAAAACAAGTGATCAGCCTCCGGGAAGCATGAAACCACACGGAATCTTTGATTTTAATTGAAAGCAAACTCTTCCACACAAGCAAAAATGTCTTTGATTTCCTCATATTATTCATTCTGTTTATACCCAATATGTCGATATCTATGTTATACTACCGAATCACCCATTTATAATATTTTGACCTACATCGTCTGCCAAACTTTTCAATTTTTAAGGATACCCATTTAGCAATATTATTCATTTTACTCGTTTTTATATCTTATAGACTCGTACCGATACATGTTACACTTGTTTGGTAATTTCCACCATATGCATGTGTGGCTTACTTTTTTTTTTTTTTTTGAAAGGCTAGTTTCTTTTTTAATCCTGTGGTTATTGGGGTTTGAACCCAAGAACTTAACAACCTGTGTGTTTTAAAAGCTTTGTTTTTGCCAATGGACCACCACTCAATTGGTAACATGTGTGGCTTACTAGGTTCGCGCTCTTTGCGAAACTTTTTTTATTTTTTATTTTGAAACTCAAATGAGTATCTATTAAAATATGAACTTTTACATTGACATCATAGCTTCTTGACATAGTATCCTTAATCTTGTTACTTCAACATGGGTGTGTGGTACATTGCAAAAATGTTACTACACTGTAACAAGTTTCATAATTACAACAAATGTAACAAGTTAAGTCGACATTAAAGCTTAAATAAACTCATGTAACATTCAGCATTTGCAAGTTTCTATACTTTCAAAGCATAATTATACTGACACAACATGCCCTAGTAACTAATTTGCTATAGATTCAAACAAATATTATAATATGGCTTATTATATTATACTATAACTATAGAGATCGTTGTATCAAGTTATTTGTTATTATACCATGTGATGTCACTTTCTAGTCTAGAGTATGTTCTATGATTATATATAGTAAGGGTGAAAACCTGAAGAAAAGCTTCAAATCTTCAAGAAAGATTTGAGCTAGGTATTTTGCTCATAACATCATATACTTCGGTTTCTTATGCATATGGTGGAATTTTAAGATCGAATTCTTATGCTCTATGCATTTTTTTTCGGTTTCTTAAATATTATGCGTTAAACACGTCTCAAACAGATGAGAGGGTTAATCATTCGGGCCAGTCAAAGCTAATCTTACTTGGTATGAACACATAGGGGGAAGCTACTATCAAATTTATGTAACTATTAGAATCTGCCAAGACCGTATTCTTATGCCGTATGCTTGGTAAAAATACTTAAATATTCTAGAAAATTTTAACAACCAATGACAAGGATAACTACATCAAGAAGATTTAGTTTGTAATTAGTAATGACAACGACTTTGAATATAACGTTTACCAAAAGCAACAATTATTGGATCCTTTTGGATTTCCTTGTAGACTTGTAGAGTACAATGCCTTATTTCATGGATGATGCTAACAATACGTTACATATGTTACTGTTTAGGGGCGGATGTAGCTTGTTAGTAGGGGGTGCGGACGTTGCGGCTCAACTTCGGGCGCATAGTGGAAAATTTGGTTTTTTTTTTACGAAATTTGGAAAACGTTACCACTAAAATGAAAAAAAAAATGAAAAACGTTACTACTGAAAAATATTTCTAAATCCGCCACTGTTACTGTTCTTATTGATTACCACGTTACAAACTTCGATTTACCGATAAAAACTAAAAGGCACACACACAAAATGACGGCACAGTATGCATAAATTTGTGTATATACGACTTAAAAACACTATTGTCTTATAGCCTTTTACAAAAACTATGCGGGTGTCGTGTCTAAACTTCACATCACACATACACAACGGAAAATAAAACATTTCTAAAGATATTGTTATAAAAGAATGGATCGATCGTTTAATGAAATGTTTCTCAACATACTCTTAAATACGTTTAATACGGAAATAATCGTAAGTTTGTGGAAATCACAATAAACACTCATACATAATGCTGATCATATATAATTTGGATATACGAAGTGGACGGTTAGACGGTTACTTAACCATCTTATATAGTGGGCGCAAAAACTCACCAGTTGCAAAGCATCCGAATCTGCAAAGAAACGTCTCGTACCGCGTCCTCGATTACATCAAGCTAGCATCTTAATTACGGTTGATGCCATCACCTATGTTATAAAGTGTATTATAACAAAAGGATAAAATAGTTAAAACTGAATATTTATGAATTATAGAGTGTTATTTTGAGATAAGATATGTACACTTATAAAGATAATAGAAAGAATACGAAATGAAAAAATAAATAAGCTGAGAAAAGAATCTTACGCTCGAAGAATTATGGCATGTGACATTGTGACGTATAACAAATTAGTAATAGTTAAGAGAAGGAATTCGGTTCACGAAGGGTAAAATCATCACAAATTCTTTTTCCCTAAGACTCTTCTATCTGTCTTCTTACCTTTAGTCTTCTCTTCGATTTCAGTCATTGAATTCTGGGTTTTGAGACATAATTTTTGCTTGATAGCCCACTCCCTTTGCTTTCCTATGAAATGGTAGAAAGTAAAGTTTCATTATTGAACTAAGAAAGAGATTATTACCTTAAGGCCTTTCATCAGAGTAAGAGGTGCCTAACGCTCTTTGCAAAAAACGCTGTTGGAGATAGGAATGAAGCCTATTTCCCGATCAATAGGATTGGAAGAGAAAGATGTCAATTCAGAAGGCTACTTAATTCTTTCGAGTAAGCAAGCGCATTAAAGCCCCTTTTCAACTACCTCAAGTAGGGTGATGATAGCCGAGACCCATGGTAATCGTCTTTTTTAGCTTTTATAGAGGCATTGTAGAATAAATCTCGATAACATAATTGGATGTAACGTTTTAGACATTTTGGTTTTTAGCTTGTTATTTTCACCTTGGGGATTGCTTGTTTTTGGTTTTAATAAAAGTTTCTCTTAAAAAAAAAATACTAATTTGTTAGTTATCAATATGATGAAAATTATAAGTAATTTTACTAAGTTAAAATTGATTTAATTTCTATTAGAAGTCACTTCTAACGTATTAAATGTCATTTAAAGTTTTAGTTGAATCGGGTAAACAAACTTTTTTTGCAAATTCTTTAAAAACATCAAACGTAACTAACTCGTTTCACATCCCATCCCATCTACATCTACACTATATAATAAAAGAAAACACATGAGGGACACATGATACTCCCTAATGAATTCTCTCATTTTCTTATTTAATTTAATACAATAAATTCAAATTTAATTATAATAATTGATTTGCAAAAGCATATTATAAATTTATTAAATTAAATTTTATTAATTATATTAAAAATCATAGTTGTAACTGAAATCATTAATAAGAGAAAACACATGATTCTTTTTACAATATTTGATCTTATATATTTACATCTACACTTCTACACTATCTACATCTACACTTCTACACTATCTACATCTACATCTACACTATATAATAGAAGAAAACACATGAGGGACACATGACACATAATTGATATATATAATTTAAATTGTTCAACCTGTGTATCACACGGATACATAACCTAGTAAAATAATAATTAAGAAGTTTATATGCATAAAAAAAGTCAAATTGAGCTATTTCTAAGTTATAACAAAGAGAGTTGGAATTAAATAATTTCAAGTTTGTTAGTTTGAAAGATAATCTCAATTCAAACATTTGAATTTAACAAGCTAAAATTTGTCTTGATTTTTATTTTATTGGAACAAAACTAAATTGGTTTAACCAAGCTAGTTTTCTGCCTACATAGCATGTCATGTCATCTGTCACGTGCATGCTGTGTATGCAAAACACTAAATGTGGGCTCTGTTTTTTACACGTCATCTACCACATGGGTTTTGATTTATACATGTCATTTGCCACATATCATGCTATGTAGAAGAAAACTAAATGTGGGCCCTGACTTTTTCCAACTGGCACTTTTTTACACATCATCTGTCCTGTGACATGTCACTTAGGCAGAAAGCTACGAATTATCACTCATACATTTGTTTACTTTTTTTTTTATCTACGATTGCTTACAAGAATAATAAACCATTTGTAGATACTTAAGGAAGAGGGAAACGATAATAATTTAGGAAGTATTAGTAATAGTATATGCTGGCGGCGGAAGAACCAAACGTAAAAAGATTCCGATGATGAAAGAATCATCGTCATAATGCCGCCGGAAACGTGTCCGTTAAACATGCAAACCGCGGCGGCGGCAGTGGGCGGTCGGTGGCTTAATTGAAAATTTATATAAATATTAATTAATTAATAATAATAATAATAATAATAATAATATGTGGACAGCTGTAATAATAAACCCCTGGAATTACGCCACATGCTGCGTTTAAAGCTTGATCTGACACAGTATACAAACCTTACTCCACAATTCAACCAACTGGAATATACCACCTTCCACTACTCGTATTTGCCACCGTCACGTCTCTGATTTGTACAATCACCACTCCATCACGTACAACTAACATTGCACCCACACTTATTGGTGGACCTATCACCTATGTACATCTAGGGGTGTAAACAAGTAGAGTGGAGCCTTGGAGCCTGAGCCTGAGCCTGAGCCTGAGCCTGAGCCTGATCCGGAGCCGGACTGGGCTCGGTTCAAGTCTAATATTTTGAGCTTGAGCTCGGTTTGAAAGTAAAATCTAAGAGCTCGGCTTGGCTCGAAATAATTTTACACTATGTTCCAAAGAAAGGATAGAAAAGAAAGGATTAGGAAGGAAGTGGAGAAAAAATGTGTTTTAGAGTTTTTTGTTGGAGGGAAAGGGAGGAAATGAGAGGGATAATAGAGAGGTTTTTAGGGTGATTTTTAATCTTTCCAATTTGGAAGGAAGTGGAGGGAAATCCTTTCTCTTCCATCCTTTAATGAAACTCTGGAACAGAGTGTTAAATCAATTTTAAAGGAGCTAAAAGCTTGGCTCGAGCTCACTTCGAAGCTTAAACGAACCAAAGCTTGGCTAGAGCTCGGCTTGCCAATGCGAAATAGTAGGTATACAATAAATAAATTAATAATAACATAAAATTTGTTTGGGCTCGTTTAGGCTCGCGAGCCTAAACGGTCTTTGTATAAAAAGCTCGGGCTTGATAACCAAACGAGTCATTTTTTAAGCTCGAGCTCGGTCTCGGGCTAGTTAAGGCTCAGCTCGTTCGAGCTTTTTACCGATCCGATCCAAAGTAGCTCTCGAGTCATTGTGCATCATTTACACACCTTTATACCCCCAACAAAAAAATCTCGACCACACCCCTTAGAAGTTCAGTTAAACTTTTCGGTCATCATTGGTGGACACAAGATTTATATTCTTGGAGGTGATCTATAGGTTTAACCGAACTTTAATGGGGTGAGATCGGAATTTTCGCTTACAAATTACACTATTTTTTTTTCTTTTTAAGGGGATCCCCCCCCCCTCCCTCAAACACCATGTAGGTCCGCCAATGCTCCCGATCAACCATCCGAAAAAACAATTCTTAGATCCGCCACTGCTCACACGTTTGTTAGAATAGTCTCACTACATCACATTAGCTTTGATATTTTGAGCATTACACTTTTGCGATGTGTTTTGTGTATACACATATTCACCACATCTAGTGTTGGTGCATTTTTTTTTGGAAACATTATAAAAAAACATTAAACTTTTCAGTTTTTTCTCATTAAAGTCACTTAACAATTTTTTGTATATAAAAAACACTAGACTTTCAGTTTTTTCTTACAAAAGTCACTCAACATTTCTTTTTACTTAAAAAACACTATACTTTTGTCTTTTCTCATAAAAGTCACCCAACATAATTTTTTTTGTCATGTGGATTTTTTATAGTTTTTAAGATATTTTGTAATTATATATTTATTTTTGCAATAAATTATATGACAAAAAAAATCTCTTGTTGCAATCAAAATAATATTAGTTTCGCTAATTTAAATAGCCATACAATTCTTAAGTACAAAGAAAAAAATTATATAACAAATAAACATTGTTTTTTAATCGACATAAGACGGCGTGAAGTACTTTACTTTCTTATTCAACCTCATCAGTTTGAGATTTTTTAAGGATACAAAATATATAGACCACTTATGTAACACGTAAGCAAACACAACCAAGAGTTCCGGTTCCAGGTTATTTAAAACAAAAACATCAAAATTTTGTTCGAAATTGACATTTTAAGGGGTTTTATGCGAAAAAGAAATGTTCGGTGACTTTTATGAAGAAAAAAAAACAGAAAGTATAGTGTTTTTTAGGTGCAAAGAAATGTTGAGTGACTTTTGTAAGAACAAACTGAAAGTGTAGTGCCTTTTATGTACAAAAAATTGTTCAGTGAGAAAAACAGAAAATTTAGTGTTTTTTATGGTATTTCCCTTTTTTTTCTCTAATCTTTTATCATTTGGGACCCAAATCAAGGTTCGTGAGTAGTGAGTGACATCGTGGTCTGATCCAACAGCACACAGTTTTTTATTGGTTAACAAGCAAACCAATTTTAATAAATGTGAGTCATGTGTTAAGTGTGTCTTTTTTTAATGGTAAATGCTTACACTCCTAGTATCATCATCATATTCAGTTAATCTCACTAATAATAAAAGCTAAGGTAGGGTCTGAGAAGGGTAAGATGTAGACAGCCTTACCTCTTCCCGTAAAAATAGAGAAGTTATATATGTACATAATTTCATTGTACACTTTATTATAAACAAACTAGTGAACCACCGAGTTTATGTTAATTATTGAAATAAGTTATGTACAATTGTACATAATGTCATGACACTTAGTTATATACAAACTAGCAAGCTTAATTTAAGATATAAAAATATTATGCATGTAAGACATTTAAATAGACAAACTACCAAGCTTAAAATGTGATTGTAATCAGTTATGTACACAATATAAATTGAATTTACATGAACTTTGGTTACATCAGTTTAATTTCCTATTCTAAACACGAACCAACAAAAGATAAGTCACACTCACTATCTACCCTAGGAGAGAAACTACATTAGAAGATCCTAAGAAACATGAATTATGTATTTTGATCAACAATGAAGGTCAAATGATTAAATAAACCAAGCCACCGTCCTATCTTTGTTGAGTTAATATTCCAACAAAGAATTCAACACCAAATGTGCAACTTGGTCATCTAGATGATCGATCACAAGGCATTGTATCCATACATATCATGCATCGATGCAGAAGATGCTTCTGTAGTCATGTCAGTACTAATCCCTGTGTCGTGTGACGACACACTAACCTTGCTAGATTGGTGTGTATTAATCGCGACATATGGTTCCACCTTGCATTGCCCGACCACTTTCTCATCATCCCCATCTAGCACACTACCTTGATCTTCGTAACGTGTTGGCCCAGATGATAAATAGAAACTTGTACCAAAAGTGAAGTCACTTTGGTGGTCATCAATGAATGGGTTCATTTGGAAGGAGTAATTGGTGTCAAAATTGTAATTGTAAGGCGAAACAATAAAGTTCTTACAATCTTCGCCGTTTTGAACTATTTGAGATTGGTCATGAGCGAAATTCGATGGGTACTTTTCATTTGCATTGTTCATAATATTATTTTTGTCCGCGTAGCTAAAACTCGACCCTGGTCTATCCGGATCAAAACAAGGAGCCGCAGAATCCATCAGCGGTGGCAACCATGGTGGACTAGCGAATAACTCATCCACTGCAAAAGAGTCCACCCTCGTCATTCCACGACTTGCATCCGAGTTTGGGGCTTTTATAGTCTCCGCGATGTTCTTTTCAACAATACGACATACTACCCATTCATCCTGAAACCAATAAGTCGATAACTTACTTATTTTGTTATTTCGTATAAATCATAAAAAAAACTATAGATTAGATAACTATTTAAATTTATGTGTACCTCTTTTCAAGCCAAAGACATAAAATATTGAAAAGTTACTTACTTTTAGTTTTAACTAAAAAGTAAAATAAAAAGGTAATATTATACCTTTGAGGCTCTAGGCATGTTGTAATATGAGAAATCGCCTTCAAGTCTAAACTCATGCATGACCCAATTAGTTTTAACACCTTTAGGAGCTCTTCCTTTGTAAAACACTAGCGTCTTCTTCATCCCAACCAACTTCCCTTTCTTTAGTATCTCCTTATCTTTTCCGGTCGCCTTCCAGTAACCGGAATCCGTCGCTCTATTTGTTCTCATTCCAGTTGGGTATTTTCGATCTCTTTGACAAAAGAAGTACCATTCCTTCTTCCCCATCTTCGCTTTCTCTGCAACATAATTTTTTTTTTTTTTTTGTTATTCATATCACAACTAACTTTATTTTTGACCTAATTGTTATTGACTTTTGAGAATATATGATTATACATCATTAAATAATAATTAGTAATTATGATAAGACTTTTGAGATTTGAAATGATGGCGAAATTTCTAATATATATATTTTTTTATAATAAAAACAAATCGAAATTGACCTAAATCGTATGTGAAACTTCTAATATATATTTTAGCGTTCAAAAGAATTTTTAACTCAAAGTTTTAATAACATCTTTATATTAATTTGAAGATGATCATGAGTAGGATTCACGATCATCTTCAAATTAATATAAAGATGTTATTAAAACTTTGAGTTAAAAATTCCTTTGAACGCTAAAATATATATAAAACTAGCAAACTGTTAAAAAAGTGAGCAGAATCATCATATTAAATTGCAATCTTATCTCGAAGTTACAAAACTTCAGAATAAGATTGCAATTTAATATGATAAATAAATTTTGAGTTAAAGATTACAATTTAATACGATAATTCTTTTATTTTAAAACTTAAATTACACTAAATCCGTCTTCAATGGATTTTACAAGAAATATGTAGAGATACATAATAGATTTGAACAACTTACTATGTAAATCCCAGGGTTCACACTTGTTCAGATCAACTTCTCCAATAGCACTAGCAGTAAAACGCCGATCAATAACTCTAGGCGTAAGATAATGAGTTACAATCTCTTCATCCGTCGGATGAAATCTAAATCCAGGAGGTAACCCGATCAACGCGTCGTCTCCTTCGTTCACCACCGTCGATCCTCCTTCCATTAATCCAGCTATACAATTATTACTAGTGAAAATACTCGTGTACTTTCAAGTGATCAACTACAAGACTAATTAATATATCGAATAACGATAAAGGAAGAAAAAGCTACTGAAATTGGATAGGATATATTGCTTAATTCTTCGTTTACAAAGGAAGATCGATACAGCTATTTAGAATTAGAAAGAGAAAATGAAGGTAAGTAATAGGGTTTTTATAATAAAACAAGTTGCGTGGACAGCAAGCAACTTCTTCATGAATACTCGTTCTATTTGCATTTTGTCAAACTTTTGGACTTTTATTACAAGAAAGCGTTGTTTCAGAGTATATTCGTAATTCTATAACGTATATACGTACGTATGTGTGAGGTAAGACATGTTATAAAAAATAGTAAAAATAACAATATGCATGTATTGAATATAGACTATATATATATAGTTAATACAAATGTTAATACTTTTATTTAATTGTCATAGTTATCTTAATATCTTGTAGAAGCTTACTCATCGCCCAGTCATTATATTGACATGCATGGCATAAGACCTATATTTTTTCAACTCGACACACATTTATCACAAATTAACTATCACAAACTTACATGTGCATGTGCTGATGATAGGGCATGCGGAGTCATCACACAAGTTCATGTTTTTTCATGTGGCCAGGGATGAAAGGTTGAAGATTAAATCGGCGGGGTCGGACTCAATTTTTTTTATTCGTAGTAGTCGGAAGATTAAATTGGTGGGGGCCAGACTCAATCTATATAAAAATTACCACTACGACATGTCTGAGCCACATTAATTTTTTCCTCATTTTTCACATATTTTCTCAGATTGTTTAGTGTCGTCTTAGATTCTCCCAAAACTAAACTAACTATGCATGTGTGTATATATGCAGGTGATATATATGTAGATGTGTGTGTTTGCATATATGATTGTGTATTTGAAGGTGTATGTGTGTATTTCTTCTCCCCGATTATCACTTTGACTATCAATGCTTCAAATTTCACACTTGTTTGTTATATCACCCCCAAACTAACCAAACACTAACTCCGTTTGTTTTTTTATGAAGTGGCATGCTGGAAACATAGGAAAATTTTGCCATGTCAGCATGCCACGTAGAAAAAAAATACCACATCAGCATGCCATGTAGGAAAAAAATGTCACATCATCAAAAAACTAACGGAGTTATAGTGTTTG
The DNA here is from genome assembly GCA_028751855.1 of Ambrosia trifida. Taxonomy (NCBI): domain Eukaryota; kingdom Viridiplantae; phylum Streptophyta; class Magnoliopsida; order Asterales; family Asteraceae; genus Ambrosia; species Ambrosia trifida. The sequence continues at coordinate 139,114,294 of CM054125.1, forward strand.
GTTAGTTTGGGGTGACACATGAAAAGAAATGTAAAGTTGACAGTTTTGGTAACTAGTCAAAGTGATAGTTAGAAGTGATATTGGCCAACGAACAATAATTTGGAGTATTTAAATCCAACTTCCCTTTTAAAAAAGTGATTGGATTATTTTTTGTGATTAGAAAAACCAATAAGTTGTTTTTTAAAAAGTGTTTGACTTAGTTTATTGTGAAGATTGGTTGTATGGAAGATAGATTTGTAATTTTTATTCCAAAAACCAAAACAAAAGGCTATGATCTTTGACTTTTTGAAAACAACTTTTTCACCCATATAAAAAAAAAACCAAAATAGATGGTGCTTTAAGTTGGTTTTGGTTGTTTATGTGGGTTTAAAAAGAATGGTGGTGTTTATATATTTGGTTTTGGGGTAAAAAAAAAAAAAAAAAAGAGCCGTTATATAGCCGTTGGAATTAAAAAAAAAAAAAAAATGCTCTGATTGGCCAGGCCATTATGTCCTCACAGGGACGAGGCGGACGGGGCAAGGGAGAACGGGGGAAGGGGCGGTGTGCTGGTGGGAGACGGGGCAAAAAGCGAGGACGGGGGGGGGGGGGGGGGGGGGGGGGGAACACCTCTAAGCCTAACCAAACTACTTACTGGCTTTCTGACTAAGCTAATAAGTAAATAAGTTGTTTTTCAACTCAATTTTAAATGACCTTCTAAAACAATTTAAAACATCATTTCGAAGTCTAAGATATAATTTCTAAATTTAAAACATAACAAATAGAATTTTTACAATTGCTAAGGAAAAAATGTTATTTTTAAACTAACCCTAACCTATATAGGTAGCTAGATTCTTACATTGAACGTATCCAAGTAAGAGAAGGTTGATTCTAGAACCATGAATAAAAAAATATATAGGTGAAGTTTTTAAATATTAAAATTTTATCCACTAAGCATGATGGAAAGCTCTTGCAAGTTTCTTAGTTATATTTTAAAATATTAAAATTTTATCCCTTTAGCATCATCCAGTTCACATCACTTAGTTTCAAAATTCAGTTCACGGTCGGTCCTTAACTTTATTTCTTTGGAGGAATTTAATACTATACTTCAATGTTTGTTAAATGACACCCCTGGTATTTTCAAAAACGAAACCCAAAACACCTAAAGGATAAAGGCATGACATGTATTAGCTACTGCGTCAAACACCCGTTCTTTATAAAATGTCAATCACATCAATTTCCTCTTCAATAAGGAGACCCCAAAAAATTAACACATTACCATCTCCTTTTATATATTCAACTTTAATAAGCAAATTTTTTTAGAGTTAACTGAATTTACAGGTTCAGCACGAGCCTAACACCCTAAGTCTCTGACTTTTGTCGGGCTAACAGTATGCATCCCTTGTTATGACGTCCGTTAATTTTTATGTTATAAAGAGATGAATCATTCAACATCCCTTATTAGCTTAATAGTTCAGCACTTAATCATTCCATTAAGATGCTAAAACAAACAGTTTAAATGCTGAATGATTCAGACCTGAATGGTTAAAATGCTACCAAACAACCCCTTAGTTTATTGGTTAAATGACTATTATACTCATCCATCTTATTCTCCAACCAACCCACCCATCACCACAACCAACTGCAAACACCAACACCTCCCATCCACCTTGTATCTTTAACAACAACAATTTCCCCATAATGACCGATCATTCCACACCCGTCACCGGCTACCCAGCCAACACCACCACCATCCACCCTTACGGCATCCCATCACCACCACCTCAAACCCAATACTTCCATGTAACCACCACCACCATTAACCTTTATTATTCAAACAACCCCTACGCGCCACAACCACACGCCACCTTCGAACACTGCTTCTTTGCCTTCATCATCAGTTCGATATTAATAACCGGCATCATCATCTTCATCATGTGCTTGTTCTTCATCCCCAAATCTCTCAGTTCCACATCCATATCTTAACCCTAACTAATTTCAACCTCTCATCAAACTCATTAATTTCCGGTAATTGGGACACTCACTTTTTAGCTAAAAACCCCAATTCCAAGATTATATTATGTTATGATGAAACTGAAGCCGCAATTTATTATAAATCGGATTCGATATCGAAAACTAGTGTGGCGACGTTTGTGAAGGGGGTTGCAAATGAGATGAAGTTAAAGGCAGTGTTTGTTTCATTGGCAACGTATGTCGATGATGGAGATGGGATTGATGGTTATTGCTACAACAAGGAAAATGACCGAGTTTAGGTTTATAGACGTCTTAGGTTTAAAGGGTTCCTATGCTGCTAGATAGACCTACACAAAGCATTTGGACTCTGGCGTGAGAATAAGTAGATATTCATTTGGATTTGGGAAAATATGAAGAAGAGAGTGTAAGAGTGAAAGGAATGAGTATAAGTAAGTGTGTGTGATGACAACTCTAAGGACCTCCTTATATAGGCAATGAATTTCCGTCCAGGAGCTCCTGTAGGGTAGCCATCCTACTATACCTGGTAAGCATTGACCCTCCTTCTTTATCCCCGCAGAGAAGTCTTGCCCATTTGGTATACATTCAGCCTTTTGCTACTTTTGAGGTCTGAATGGAGTTGTTTGATGTGATTATCTTTTGACCATAACAAAAATTGAAATAACTTTTTGGCTTTTCCATAAAGTTACTGTTCACTTTTCAGTCCTGGCCTATTGGGCTACTGTATAGCAGCTTACGACATCTTATGCTGCCTTGTGTAATCTGCTCAGCTCCATTAAGTCAGACACCCCTGATACTTTACGTTGCTTTAATTTTTAACGAGGGATTAAAGTTGTTTGTAAAAGGTGATGATAATGTGATAATGTTTTAGGGTCTCCTTTATGAAAGGACATAAGTAGTTTTATGAATTAAAAATATTACCTATGTTACATTGTCACATTATCAACACCTTTATATCTAACTTTAATAACCAATTTTTTTTAATAAGATTATCTAGCAATGTATATTTTATAGCCTGAAACCTTAAAATCATTGTTGTTATAGTCGTTGAAACAAATCTATAGAAATTTCATATTATATCCTTTGAAAAGCGCTAAATTTATAAGACTATATGTGTTATGTATATTCTCATCCCTTAGTCTCCTAATCTGTACTACATCACTAACTTCTTCATCGTCTACCTCCGAGACTCAATCTATGTTATACCCATCACTCATTCTTGATCCCATTTATCTGTATTTATCTTATAATTAAATAGAGAGAGCAATGACGACCGAGATGAGGTGTTATTGCACGTCCCAAAATCATGTTGGCGGCATAGTGTTCCCGTACACCAAGCCCTGAGGTAGCATCTTCCCTGAAACCATAACACACAGCCTTACTGATTTTATAAATAAAAAAAAATCTAAAATACAATAGTAAACAAAGGCTGACAAGTACGGTAACGGGCATCCATCCCCATAACCATCATCCACAGTCCACATCACCATCTCTCGATGACTCTCCTCTATCACCATCCACAAGGGTGTGATGATGGTCCTCCATCCCCAATCCCCATTAACCATCCATCACCCACACACGCTCCAACATTCAAATAAGTGGTTGTCCATAAAGAGCGTGGTGCAGGCCACGTTCATGCTACGCCTCCTTCGTGGGGGTGGTTCCACATGATGCCATGTCCCTCGTGGAAACTCCACCATTCTCTCTATGGTCTCCATACCATGTAGCCTATATATATAGAACCCACTTCTCCTTCTATGTTATTTTCTCAAACAAACAAACAACAATTCGAAAAAGATCCTTGTAACAAATAACATAGAAAATAAAAGAAAGATGAAAGTATACGTTTTTAAAGTTGAGGGTTTAGAATGTTAGTTTTGTTCGAACGACATTGAATTGCAAATAAAGTCAAAACTAATAGAAAGTTGTAAAAGAAGGCTTTAAACTTGAAAGTAATGGTTTATGGCTTTCGGGTTACAACTTACAAGTTACAACTACTACTCTAGAACGCGTCAACACACCGTTATACGCACATACACACTCAATACACACGCACTCTACCGGTTTCGATGATAAAAGTGCGACTTTTGAACTCCAATAATTGGATAACTTTTCAAGATAACAATATCCAATCTTAAAAAACAAAGATTACTTTTTAACAAAGATTACTTTTTGTATATGTTATTTTATGACCTGTATTAAAAACAATTTTTAATTCAAATTTATATAGCTAATTATCAAAAGGATTTCTAAACGTTTAATTATGTTTTTAAGGGACATCTTAACGATTAAATAGTGTGTTCTACAAATAAAAAAGTTTGGAGTTTAAATTCTATAGCGACGTATAGGGATGGCAATCAAACCCAAACTTGATGGGTAAACCCAAAACCCGACACATTTGGGATGGGTAACCTGGTATGGGTCCGGATATGAGATTAATTTTTATTTCTTTTTTCGCCGGTTTGGGACGGGTTTGGGATTTGATAATATATCCGATTAGATACTCAATATAATTTCTTATATATCTTTTTAAATATGTATGCATAATCTATATCTATATCTATATCTATATCTATACTATCTATATCTATACTATATTATAAAGCATTTTTCAAGGACTTCTTAAATTTTAAGAAGTATAAGTTTAGTTGCTTATGATACAACACACAATGCATAAAATAACTACTTTTGGAGGACAAATATGTCTTTAGAGCATCATATTTAATCAAAAGAAAATGAAGAGTCAAGTGATGATTATGAAACCTCACTACATTCAATTTAATAATTACTTTAAACATATTAAATAGAAAACATATAAAAACAATTCATAATGCTACATCTTTATTATAATCTTTTATATGGGATTATGTACTTTATAAACTTAATCGTACTATAGAGAAATCGAGAAACTAATAGTGAAAGTTTTGTTTTTAATCTTGAGATAATGGTTTGAATTTTAAAAGTATTACGTGCATAAATAGTCATACACGTAAACATGCCTAATCCGATCTAAACTATATGATCACTGGATTCAACGATCGAAGAAGAAAGCTTCTGATTAATTTAGTCATCTTTAGTTATCTCTATGCAAACTAGGGGATTAAGTTTCCTAAACCATAGATTAGACTCTGTATATTGATGCATTGTACTTGTAACTCCTTATAGAACCCAAACAATATAAGAATCATAAATAGTCATACACGTAAACATGCCTAATCTGATCTAAACTATATGATCACTGGATTCAACGACCGAAGAAGAAAGCTTCTGATTAATTTAGTCATCTTTAATTATCTCTATGCAAATTAGGGGATTAAGTTTCCTAAACCATAGATTAGTCTCTATATATTAATGCATTGTACTTGTAACTCCTTATAGCACCCAAACAATAAAAGAATCAATATACATTTTACCCATTTTCGTATGATACTATTTTAGTAAAGTTTGGCTCATATGGCATCCCACTATCTTACTAATCGTTTTCAAAATATGAGAATGCAGAGAGGGAATTAAGAAATATATATAGTTTGATACAATTATTCTTTACTTGAGACGAGAATACTTATATCATGTTGTTGTAAGCATTCTTTACTTAATATATCATTTAAATAAAAAAGTTTTAGAAGTATTTACGCAATGAATTGATACATTTTGATGCAATTTTTAATTTCGCCGCAACGCGCGGGTTACCCACTAGTATATCTAATGAGTAAAGATCAAATACAAAGGGTTTTTTTGGTGAGAACTGTAAGAATCAAAGGAATGGAATTTTTTTTTTTATAATTTTTTTTCCATGTGCTTAAACATACTTTCTAGATGAATAATACAAAAAAAAAATTAAAATTTTTTTAGTGTAATTACGTCATTAAAGTAAATACATTAGTTTACACTTGAGTAATTATGTAATTACTCTACAACAGTAATTACGTAATTACTCTACACCAAACTTTATTTATTTTTTGTTTTTTTTAGATTTCAATACTATAATACATGTTTAACAATATGGGAAAAAAATACCCTCATTTGATTCTCACAGTTCTTACAAAAAAAAAAACACTTTTGTACAGGATCTTTCCCCTATATCTAATTGTCCATCTTGTGTTAAAAATTACCAAAAATTAGTGTATGCTATTTTTTTTTATCTATGTCTTCTTTGAGTGTTTTTATAAGATTAGGATCAAATATACAAGACACTTTTTCTAAAAAGGGTGTGATCATATATTTGAAGGGTTGAGATTAGTTTGTTTGAAAAAAAAAATAAATTAGAGGAAGGGCATAAAAGGAAAACCACATTTGTTGACTTTCTCTCTCCACATGCAATGCAAATGTCAATCTCCTCATCGTTTTAAAACGTCTATAACTTTTTCATACAACATTTTTTTTTTCAAAAAAATTCCACCATATTAACGAGCGTTATTTTATCTTTAATATGAGTACCACATTGCTACATTAAAATTGATAACAAATATGTCTTTTATACAATAGTTACATATTTTTTCCCTCAACTTCTTTTATTTAAATAACAATTACATTTTTCACCCTTATTTTAATCAACTACCTCCACGAGTTTTAAACGTCCATAATATTTTTATACGTTAATATTTTCCTAATATTATTACACCATATAAACGAACATTTTTTTCTCTTTAATTTGAGTATAGTATTGATATAGTTTTTTTTTAATTTAAAAATGATATGTGATTGTTAAGTAATAACTTAAATGAAAGCAAACGAAAATGAACCGAAATCATATATACTATATTATAATAGGATTATCTCTAGAACGCTAAATATTGTGAGAATCGTGAGAACAAGTAAAAAAATCAATCAAAATCAAATTTTTTTAATACAAACCTCATTATAATCAAAATATAACATTAATAAATGATTTTTTTTCCAAATAATTCATCTTTTCTTGCAAAAACACTTTCAAATTAACTTTTTACACATGTGTAAATGAAACAGTTTACACATGTATAAACAGTAAATTTACACATGTGTAAAAACAAATTATTTTCGTATACGTTTGAATTTTTACGCGTAATTTGTGTTTTTGAGATGGGATTTTAGTAATAAAGACAAGTGTAAAAATAAATTTGGAATTTGAATGGTTTTAGATGCCGTTCTCACGGTTCGCACGAAATATAGGTGTTCTCAAATTAACTTTCCCCTATATATATATATATATATATATATATATATATATATATATATATATAGGGGAAGGATATTATGAAAACCCACTATTAGAGTGAAAACCGTGAAAACTCTAACTTCCCAAACTTTTTAGGGCCTGAAAATTTTAGGGCATGTAGTATACATAATTCTAAGCATTTTGAGCCAAAAAAACCAAAAAAGCGCCGAGCGGTTTTTTTTTTTTAAAAAAAAAATAAAGTTTTCGGGTAACACATGTTACACGAAAATTACACATGTTATTTCTGTAACATGTGTTACCCAGAAACGGTTTTTTTTTTTTTAAAAAAAAACCGCTCGGCGCTTTTTTGGTTTTTTTTGGCTCAAAATGCTTAGAATCATGTATACTACATGCCCTAAAATTTTCATAAAAAAAAAACATCGGGAAGTTAGAGTTTCCACAGTTTTCACTCTAAAATGGGTTTTCTCTATATACTTACACTATATATATATATATATATATATATATATATATATATATATATATATATATATATAGATATCTTATTTACCTCTTAAATTTAAGTTTTACAGTATAATTGCTTAAAGTACGATACACAACACACATGTTAATTAAATGTTGTTTTTTACCGCAACGCGCGGGCACATGACTATTAATATAATATACAATAGAAACGCTAATTAAAAAACATGTTGTTTTTAAGCAGATAGATATATGTAAATGTTTTGTTTTAAGAAATTTTAAGTGTGCTTTCTAAAACGGCTAAGATAAAAAAAAAAAAATTAAGGTTCAATACGGCTCAAAGTTTTGTAGGAATTTGGTGTAAATAAAATTTTATCATCTCCTTCTTCTAATAAAGGAGTAGCTAGGGGGACACTTGTCCCCTTACTAGAGCTCCATCATACAATGTAATATCCATACCCGTATGAAATTTTTATTGATAATGCGCGACCCGACCCTGAAACCCGTATCCAATGTTTATAACCCAAACAACAAAACAATTCATTCTTCAATCGACAGCCTTAAGCTAACCCTACCTCTTCTCATTCTCCTCTCTAATACACAGTGTTCATCTCCTTCATTTCACATCCTGCTTAACCCTACCTATTCACCGATCTCCTTTGTTCCACAAGCTAACCCGATTACCATACAAATATTAACGATGGATTCTCTTTTTCCTTTTTTTTTCAGTTCGAAATCCTAATTGTTCCCCTTCTCAAGTTCCATCATTATCAATCGCATGCCCCCACCTCTTCTCAATCGCACGATCTCCCTGTTCATCTGGCTCTATTCTCACGGCATCCCGACGTTGTTGCTTCATTCGATCCTATGACCCGTATCCAAAGGTATGTAATTTTGTATATAGTTTCTTCTCCTCTGAATGGTTCCGATTTTTTATGAATACAATCTTTTGTTGCTTTTGTTGTATTTTATCAGATTGTTTATGAATACAATGGTTCCGGTTTTTTTCATCATACAATCATTGACGACTATGATGTTTCCGTTTTAAGATTGTTATGTTTTCAGACCTGACTTGCGATTGTCGTATTTTATCGTATTGGTTCTTATTTATTTTGAATCCCTTTTATGATGAATCCGTTTTCAGACCCAATCTAAGATTGTTATGTTTTGAGATCAGATTTGCGATTGTTTTATGATGAATCCGTTTTCAGACCTGTTATAAGATTGTTATGTTTTCAGACATTTTTTAAGATTGTTATGTTTTCAGACCTGTTTTAAGATTGTTATGTTTTCAGACATGATTTGCGATTGTTTGATGATGAATTTGTTTTTAGACTTGATTGCGATTGATGCAACATAAACCATGTAAGAGTTATTAGTTTTATGGAGCAATTAGTGTCATATGTGTTTTGTGTCGTCGTTTTGTTATTAGAGTTATTAGTTTTATATAAGTATATGTGGCAAATGAGGTGCTGATCATTTCAACATGTTAGTTCAAAAGAAGGTTTTTGATTTCTTTCATATCATTTTGTGTTTTTGATGTTCATTTTGTATCAATTCAGAGTAATTTTTAAAATTGGTTTATGTTTTCCCTTTTGAATTTCAAGATTTTAACTTTTGGCTTTGTCTGACTTTATAACTGTTTTCACTTTTCACTTGATTTGGACTGTAGAGTCAAAGATCTGTGGAGAACTCTGAAGTTTGTCTCCAAACAAGCTACTGTACAAGAAGTTGGATAAAATTTTCAATATTCTTTTGTTCTTGCTTAAATTCATTGAGATAAGCTTTTGAATGGGGTGAGTATTTAATATTTTTTATACCCTTTGCGATTATGATTTCAAACGGATACATATTTAGGTGGAAATATCTATTTCATTTAGTCAACTTAGTACAAGAAATATACTTGGTCAACTGTTACTAAACGTGTCGCTTGAATCTACATAACCAAATAATTAGTAGTTTTTACAAGCCAAGATTTTACTATATGGAACCAAGTATGCAATAGTCCAGAACCAGATTTTGTCAAATTTCAGCCAACGAAACTTTGACATTTGTCCTATATGGAGCCTAATTAGCATCTAATATTATGAACAATGGGATTAAAGCAATATTAAAGTGAGGAGTCAAAGCATCAATGTAAGGAGTTTGTTTGTCCGTAAAAAGTGGATATAGAAGTTTTTCCTATTTATATAAGTTTTAAATTTTGAGATGGATTTGTCTACTCAAAGTTGAAGTAATTAGTAAATGAAATAATTTAACTGCGTATTCTTTTTAACAGGGAAAATTGTAAGCAATTGAAGCATGTGTAGAGGTTTTAACGCTTTTGGAAAGATGGCGGAATATCATTTTCAGTGAGTCTACCTCCTCTCACCAAGCTTTGTTCTGCTTTTGTTGAATCATTGTTGGAGAAACGAACTGATTTGGTGAAGTGAAATATGAATGGGCCGGCATTCAACCAAATGTAACCTGAGCAAGATGAAAGGGTATGAAGTGAAAGAGGTGAACTTGTCTACTTATGTATCTTAATGGCCAATTTTGGTAGTTAGTCATTATAATCAGTGTTGTTATCTTGATTTAAAGCACCGAGTTATAATGGGTTTCGAATCTAAAAAATCACGTTAAGATATGATGTTGATGAATGGAGAAATGTTATAAACAAACAGGTAAGCACTAAGTTAAGATATGATGTTGATGAATGGCGAAATCTTGCCAGGTTAAGCGTTCATGGGCAGTTGGAGTGAAATATTAAAGGTTCCTTTGGAGTGGAAATATTAAAGATTCCTTTATTTTCTGGTAGCAGAAGTCATTCAGAGTTGCAACGTTATTTTGTATATTAACGTCTTACCAAAATCCAACTGTAAGTCTTTAAAAGCCCCTCTTTTTAGTTTCTCTATGCTATATACATTTATAAACCAACTTCGGAGCAATCGACAGGTAAATGATGTTGCATCAAAATATTATTTGGGCTTTGTTGTTGGGTTGAGCTGCTCTTGAGTTTACATCTAAGCGGCAATATAGAACTAAACAAGTTAGAATGTGACCATAAACTATGCCAAAAATTATACCTAAAATCAGGCATTTTTAATTTTTAGAATATATACTTCGTTTTTTTTTTTAACAAAAAAATTATACCTAAAATCGATTATTTTTCTCTTAAACGAAACTCTTTTTAAAGGTTTTTATTATTATGTATATACGAGTGTTGCCACTATCAATGATCCACTATTTGATCACTACCAAAAGTTATGTTGCTAGATTTCTTCATTAGAGAGGGAATCAGTAGACAACAATACGATCCTTAAATATCTCGAAAAAACCTATGAGCTGGATTAGAGGTGCCCTAAGATCTTCACATTTTCTTCATTAGGAGGTTTTGTTGACTTAAACTTGACATTTTCTTTGTTGCAGCAAAATCAGATCTTCACATCAGGAATTTCTGGTACCTATGCTGCTGAATTAGAGGTGCCCTAAGATCTGAGATACCAGAACTGCTAATTGTTATATTGCTATGTTTTGAAAAAACAACCTCCTAAGACCCAAGAGTTACTTCTGAAGTAAGACTTTATCTACCAATATAAAATTTATATGACAAAAAACTTACTCTTTTATCTACCAATATAGTTTGGGTGGGCGTATTATGGCTGGTATCATAGCTTTATGGGCTGTGGAAGTAGTTTCGACATACATATGTGGCAACCTTAATTTAAAGGTGAAAAAATGGTGAGTTTTGTCAGTTGTATAATAGGCTAATGGATAATTTTCTAAATGGGTCAAAATGGGTAAACTTTTTGACACTGGTTCAAACAAGGCTTCCTTCACATGAGTCACGTTAGTGGCTTTTGTAAGTTTTTTGTCTTTAGTCTGTCATCTTTTATTTACACATGTATGCGGGCTTTTAGATGTGGATTTGACCTGGTGGCTGAAATATTTCAGGCTTACAAACCTGATATCTTGACCAGGATGACGCAGACAGAGATTCATCAATCTTGACCAGGATGACGCAGACAGAGATTCATCAATCAGTCTTGAACTTTCTCAAATTTTGCATCTTCATAGTTTGTTTTAAGAAAGGTATTATGTGCTTGAAAATGGGTCAACCTGGTTGGAAGTGATCCCAAGCGTATTCACATACCTAAAACTTCATAAGCCATTTTGTTAAATGAAGTTAGATTGCTATTGTAGTAATCTAATTATTGTAATCATTTCTAACCGATTAAATTAGTTTTAATGCTCAAGTGCATATATATAAGTGTTTCAAGCATGATCCTTCGGGAGGGTCCATGATTTTGAAAAAATAGTCTTTATAATATCATTTTGCCAATTTCACACAATGTTTTCTATCATCAAATAACATTTTGTGTCCGTTGTTTTATTTTCAAATAATCAAGCAAGTATATCGCCATTTTTTTTCGTCTCCTTTATATGAGATCAGGTGGACATACAAGCTCTTGCACATATGACATACCATTGAGCTTACAAGACAAAGGGCAATTGATAGCTTAAAAGTTACAAATGGTGATATATTTCAATCATTTCAGGTAACCTTATTTTATAATGGTACACTCATACTCCTTGATATACCTAGCTTAGCAATAATAATAGAAATAATAGTATGGACGAGACATACTCTTTTGACCCATTTAACTCTAATGAATAATGCCAAATGCATATAACCCTGTCCAAGGGCTTTGTAGCTGCAAATCTTATGCTACCGATATTCATTGTAAATATATCGCTATTGTTAATGGCTTATGTATCCCACAGAAAATTGATAATATTTTTTTTACATCATATTAATCCATATTGAAAATGTGTTTATGTTTTTTTTCATGAGTATATCGTTTGCTATCCATGAAATTACTCATGATGTAGTTACAGGTTATTTAGTTTTGCATTGCTTATCTAATTTTGTTTGATCTTGCGTCTTTTTTTTTGTTTTGTGATTCAGTTGTTTTAAGTTGTAAATGATTTTATATGTAACTATGGGATGTTTTGATGAACTTCATGTTATTTTATTTTGTTTGATTAGATCCTCAAAGCTTCAATTTATATTTCTATTGTTGTTTTTTAGTAATTTATGTATGTAACTTTGTAGTGGTAGGGTCTGGTGGCTTAGCCTCGCACAAAAGTATGCATCATATAAACAACTTTAGTTACTAAAACATGACGCATGTGTTTCATTCTGTTACTGTTACTACTGACAAACCGGTATGTTTTTTTAATCATATAAACGACATTAGTTTTTGCTTATTTTGCTTTTCGTGATTTATTTTGCAAATAAGCTTATATTTTTACTTGACTCGAATTCGAATTCTTAATAAACGAATCGAATTCTTGGTAATCGAATCGAACTAAATCGAATTTTGAATTTTTTAAATCCGAATCGAATTCTGAACACCCCTAATGAAGATAACAATGTTTTTTTTTCCTCTTTTTGACAGGGAACAAGCTTATATTCAAGGAATGTTTAATGAGGCAATAGAGAAGTATTTAAGGGTTTGAAATTGTAACTTTTTTTTTTTTAACTTTTTTTATATACATATTTGATTTCATTTGTAAATTTACACTGCTAACTGATTCGTCTTTTTTTTTTTTCTTTCGGTTAACCAGGCAAAAATCTATGTAAAAGGTATCTATGCATTTAGAGGGGAACTCTTCTCTTGCATTGCTTAACACATAGTAGAGCTCCATTTATTAATCCTCTGGATTATATCTTTTCCTGCTGCCCATTTCTTCCAAAACCATAAATGCACTCCAAATATTGTCGCCGCCTCTTATCCTCGGTCAACTTCTTTTGTGATTTTCAGTTCTTTGCGTACACGTTCTACACGATCTTGGTAGGTATTTTTTTCTTAGGTGTTTTATTACCTTATTTCATCTAAATATGAGAAAAAAAATAAAGTTTTATCTTCATTCCGAGTGTATAATTTTAAGGTTTTTTTAGATTTTTTTCTATTCTAAATGTGCAACTCTGTGTCTAATTTTCAGTTCTTCATCTCATGTTCAATGGTGATACTTTGATCAACAGCCTCGGTGGCGTTGTGATTTGGTACGAAGAAACTTGATCACAGTTTTGGATCCAGTTCGGAGTGTACCAGCACCATTACATGGCGTTGTTCAAAAGCTTCTTTTACCTGAAGCCGCCGGATCGCCTCCTTGAGATTTCCGAGAGTATTTATGATATGTATTATAGTACTTCATGATATTTAGTATGTATGATTTTATTAGGCTATCAACGATTGTTCTTAAACGACTCAAATGGTTATCTGAACTGATTAGCGATTTGTACATCGAAGAACTGTTTAGTGATTTGTAAACCAAAGAAGAAATGTGGTTTTCTTGGTTTCTTGACCATTGTTTTCCCAATTGTGGTTTTCTTGATGTTTTTTTATGCGTTATTTTTTAGGTGTTTCAACTTCGAGTTAATTTTGAAAAGGATGGGAAGAAGGCGGAAGCAATGTGGGAAAGACAACATGAATATGCAGTGGACAAATTTTATTCTATGTGCTCTTACATGGGTGAATTTTTTCTCGGAGTTAGGGATTTTTATAGTTGTTTCTAATTAACCAAGTAACCGGCCCACTTGCAATTTTCGCTAGGATAACAATTGAAATCTATTAAGAAACTCGATGTTCACTACTGATTTTGGATCGATGGTTGAAAAGGAAGGTAATAACTCAAGAAAAAAAATGTTCAAATGCAAAAGATAAAAAAGAGGTCTGCACATTAATCTTTTGGCACTTCGAGGCTTCTTATTTCAGTTTCCTAGAGAAGTTTAAAGGCATTTGAAGGTCGACTTATGTTTTAATCACTTTATATCTCAATTCCAATCTGGTAAAAACTGATAGTTTTATTTCATATGGTGTAGTCAAGGTTCAAGAGACCGACGGAAACAAAGGGATCAAAGAGGGATATGTTCAAGAATATTTAGGTAGGTGATTGGAACATGTTTTATATGTTTCTTCTGTTTCATTCACAGTGAACAAAGAAAAATAGTTGGCCATTCTATAGTTGATGTAAAGTCTATTTTTTTTTGTTGACAATATCATTTTAAAAGAATGGAATGAGTGTTTTTATTTTTGTGTTTGATCAGATTTAGATTATTTCGTTATACTTTGCTCCTAACTTTTCAAATGGAAAAAAAGTTCTAAAATTTGTCAAAGTCGGGTCAAATGGGCCACAAGACAAAGCACATTTATATTTTGATTTTAAAAATTTTAATAACATTACACAAGCCTACAAGTTGTTCAATTGGGAAATCGTGTTATAGAAGCCAGAATTATTTCAGGTAGTAACATTGGAATGCGTACATTTATTCCCAGAATTAGTCTTACGCCGACTGATAAAAAGATTCCTTTCAAGTTTAAAAGAAGACAGTTTCCCCTTTCTGTTTCTTTTGCTATGACAATAAACAAGAGTCAAGGACAGTCGCTATCTAAAGTTGGGTTATATTTGAAAGATCTGGTTTTCACACATGGACAATTGTATGTTGCATTATCAAGAGTTAAAAGTAGGAATGGATTGAAGCTATTAATATTAGACAAGGATGGTAGCGTGACTAACCGTACTTTAAATGTTGTTTACAAGGAAATTTTTGGACAGCTATGACAAATTTTTGTAAGCGGCATTTTTATTGTTTGTTTTAATTTTTTTTTTCTGTTACAGTTTTTATTATGATGCTAATGTACATCAAGAATAATAGATTTCGATATGTGTTTTTTTTTTACTTTTCAATTTCAATATGCTATGAAGTTACCATGTTGCAATCGTAATTCTACAAGTTTTATTATTATGCTAATGTTAAATGAAAAATAATTGATGTCGATATCTTATTTTTTTTATTTGTTTTCAGTTTTCCATCTCAAGATGCTAGGAAGTAACCCTGCTACAATGGTAATTATTATTTTTTTTATATGTTTTAAATTTAAAGTTTTTATTTTTTTTTATTTTTTTAAAACATTACCGAAAATACTATTATTCCAATATTTAATTAATATTTATTGTCATTAGTTATTACTTAAAATATGAACTTAACAAAAATAATTGTAACCTATAGTCTATATAAATTTCGAATATAGTCTTTGTCATTTTGATCAATACATTCAAATTTTTAATTCTCAAAACAAGTCTTACGCAATCTGCATATTTCTGTATTTATTTATTTATTTATTTATTTTTTTGTATATACTTATTTTCATACCAATACAATATAAGATTTGCAAGTTTGTTTAAACGATTAGAAATAATAAAAAAAAATTGTTTTGTTTTTATAGGTACTCATGGATATAAGGTTCTCGCATATGGTTGCCAACGGTGCAGTTCTCCAACAAACGAATTATTGTCCACTTTGTGATGTCCAATGTCTGGACAAATCTCAGTTTGAACAGCATGTTAATGGTAAAAAACATCAATCCAAGGTATTCGATTTAATATATATATATATATATATATATTTATATACTGTTTTTTATATAAATATAAGTAACTTATTTTTTAAATTTTTTTTTTGTAGGTTGCGCATGCAAACGGAAATGATATGTTCTATTGTGGTCTATGCCATGTCCAATGTACCAGTCAACCAAACTAGAACGCACATTTTGATGGAAGAAAGCATAAGAAGGCTTTGCAAAACGCTGGCTTTGTTAATTTTTTTTGATTATTTTTTATTTTAGTAATCTTTTATGTTTTATTTCCGGATTTGTTTTTTTGATATTATAGTTTTGTGTTTGACATAATGTTTGGTTTATTTTTTTTTCAATATAATGGTATGATTTGATTAATTTTAATGGTTATTTAATTCTTAATTAATTACCATATTGTGTTTTTTAATTAGTTGACGAATTTTAAATTATAATTTTTTTTTAGTTAAGATTCAATATTTTTGAAAAAACAAAACATGCCAAACTTACGTCATTATTGAAACCTAGAATATTTTGTTCAACTTTACCATATTGTTAAAACATTTAATTTAATTATACTTTTTAACTTTATAAATTTTCATTTTCTATGGTTTGAACCGCGGGTACCCGCGGGTCTCCAACCTAGTGAATGAATATGGTAATAAGCTTTTGTATAGGAATGATTTTAGTATATAAGGGGGGGACGTGGCTCTATCAGAATTGGGCACGGGTAACTCACTACCAGCACAGTAACACCGCCGCCACCAGTGCTGGTAGGGGTCCCGTGAACCAAATACGGGTTCTATCTAACGGGCTGGTAAGAAGAGTTAATTAATGCAACGGTCACTTTTTATAATATATTTTATTACTTTTTTGACCGTTTGGAATTTATTTAAATGACACGATAATATTTTTTTGACCGTTATTTTTGAAATGGTATGAATTGTGCACGGTTTAAATTAAAAAAACACAACCTACATTAACCAAACTACTTAAAAACACAAACAAAACAAATGGATCCAAGGAAAACAAAGAGGGTTTCGAGGGGTGCGAGGGGAACCTCGAAATCTAAGGGTCGAGGCAAAGCTTCGAGTTCGAGATCGGCTACGGTTGAGCCGTATAGGCCCGTGCTCAATTTTCCACCAACCCCAACCCCAACCCCAACAACAACCGTTTTACCCAAACAGGACGGTTTATTTTTAAGTTTTACAAACGGTAGTTATAGTTCAAACGGTCATTTTTTAGTAAAAACGGTAATTAAAAAAAAAGAAAACTAAAAATAAAGATTTTAGTGAAGTGAATCAGTGGAGTGTTGCCTACAAAAAACTGAATTAGTGAGGTAAATTAGTGAAGTGATGTGTCAGTATAGGATTGGTTGAAATCAGTGAAGGAAAAAGAAAACAAGGATAGCACCCCTTTTGCCCTAAGTTAAATACACACATAACATCTACATGAATTTTGTATAGAATCCTAACTTTTTAACGGGAAAATTGGATATGAGGTTGTACGCAAAACCAATTAAAACTACGTTGTTTTGATTCAACCTCATTTTAAGTTATATCAGATCTATTTACTTTACCGAACTCCATAGTCTACTTATCTTTCATCATCACCCATTGGTCTTGTGACATGAATTTCAGTTTTCCTTTTCTCAATGTAATTAACCTGCTAAAATCTAAATGCATGCAGTGTCTAAATTGCAATTTGCCTCCACGTCAACACACTTAGAAAACCTTGAATCAACACACAACCAGATAAATAGAGACCCAAATATAAAATTTAAAATGTTAATTAAAGGTAAAAAAGAAAAAATAAATAAAATTGTTGGGAGACTGGAATGTAACTTGTATGCGAAACTAATCAAAACTATCTCGTTTTGATATATTAAGAATTCTATAATTCAATTAAAATCATTTCTGTTTTGATGTACAACTGAAAGCGAGGAACTAAAATTCCCATATTCTTGCATGCATCAACGGATTTTTAAGGTGTAATGCTTGATAAGTTGATATAGTTTATATATAGTTTAAATTGTCAATCTTATATTGATGATTTTAGTTTCTTTTATGTTGAAATAAGAAGCTTTTGGTAGGACTTTTAGACCTTAATAAATGAGTCTTATATTAACAATTTACGGTCTGAAATGGTATGACTTTTGGACCATTGACAACGATGAAAGAGGGCTGTGATTTTATAACCTGGATGTCATATGGAAATAAATTTAATTGAAACAAACGATTCAATTAAAACGATTCTAATCAAAACGAAGGAGTTATGATTGATTTCGCATACAAGTTACATGTCTAACAAAATCATACTCACTTCCCCAGTTTTATCATGAACTTTCAATTTAAAATCAGTAGTTATAAATAATTTAATTATTTGTATCATTACAACCTATATATAAAGACGGGGTTAGGATCAAATCTACATCTACACTATCTAATAAAAGAAAACAATTTGTGGACACATGTCATCCATTT
This sequence comes from Ambrosia trifida, assembly GCA_028751855.1. Classification (NCBI taxonomy): domain Eukaryota; kingdom Viridiplantae; phylum Streptophyta; class Magnoliopsida; order Asterales; family Asteraceae; genus Ambrosia; species Ambrosia trifida. The sequence continues at coordinate 139,132,761 of CM054125.1, forward strand.
AAACCATTTACATTTTGGGTTTTCCTTATTTCTCTCTCATATTTAATACATATTTTTTTCTTAAATATAATATTATATCAAAAAACAAATGAGTTTAATATGAAATTAATTATTATTTTTTTAAACACACTTATATTTTTACTTAAAAACTTCAACAAATTTAAAAGTATGTTTAATAAAATATAAAAAACCAAGATTAATGTTGGTAATTATTTTTATAATTGATTTCTTGAAATTTTAAAATATTTAATGTAGTTGAGGTAAGAATGTATAAATATAATATGTTAAATAATAAAAAAAATATTCTTTTAAATAAATGTTTTGACGATTGCATTTGTTAACAAACTATATTATTTTTTATTTTATTAATATAATGCACTGGATTTATTCAACCATGCAATTCATGCAGGTTTTTAACATAACATTGTTACTTCTAATTATATAACATTTCATTTATTAACCCATGTAATACACGGGATTATATCCTAGTACACAGTGAAAGAAAAATAGGAAGTCGTAAGAAATATATCAAACGGACTCTGATTAAACTCTTTCAAGCGGCATTGAAACCGTCTCATTAAACCCTACGATTTTAGTTTTTAGGTTTTCACTCTTTTGGATTTTTAGCTTGTAGTTTTTATACTTTACGTTATATCATTGTGTCTTTTATGTAGCATTGTGTCTTTTTATTATATTCATCATTGTGTCATTTTTGCAATTTATTGTGTCTTTTTTCTTCAGCATTGTGTTATATTTTGTGGTTCATTTTTGCAATAGATCACGAAATATGACACAATGAGCCACAAAATATAACACAATGTTGAAAAAAAGACACAATTCATCCAAAAATTGACAAAATGATGAAAATAAGAAGAAAAAAAAAACACAATGCTACATAAAAAACACAATGATATAACGTAAATGCTAAAAACTACAAGCTAGAAAATCCAAAAAAGCAAAAATCTAAAACTAAGATCGTGGGGTTTGAGAAGACCGTTTCAATGTCGCTTGAATGAGTTCAATCGGAGTCCGTCTGATATCTTTCCTACAGCTTTCTATTTTTTTTTTTTATTGTGTATTTGAACTTAACCCTGTCATTCTAATACCATATTTTTGCTATGTTTATTTCTATAACGATAATCATTCTTAAAAAATATTTCTTTTATATAATTTGTTAAGGTATAAAAGGTTTAGGGTTTGCCATTCAGAAATGGGTGGTGACGCAGCTTGTTGTCCGCCTGCCCGTTATCTTGATATAATTTTTCACGGTTATGTGTTAATAAAAAAACTTGATTTAAAGATTAAAAAAAAATAAAACGTTTTTTTTTTTTTTTTTCCAACTCGGCTGACACACTTGAATGTTTAAGATCGACACTCTACAACATTTCAAACAAAAATTATATGCTATGTATAATACGGATCTAAAATGAATCCATCAATTCATCATACTTCAGGACAATTACTTATTATTAAAATCAAAAGAAGATAAAATAAAATGGTTGTAGGGTTGTCATCTACTCATCTCCACTTCAAGAATTTGAGCAACAACATTTATTAAACTCATGGCGTCCTTGTTTTACTAATAATCGACACAGTTAATAGAGTACGTAAATGCTAAGTCAGGCTATAAATGAATCGAACGAACATGAAAAATGCTTTGTTTGTGTTCGTTTGTTAAGAAAATTATGTGTTCACGAACTGTTCATAAACACTTACCGAACGAGATTTTCTGTTCGTGTTCGTTTGTTAAGAAACCACTCATGTTCGTGTTCGTTTGTGTCTGTTTGTTAATTTTGTTCATAAACGCACACGAACACAAACAGTCATTAATGAACACAAATAAACAAGAAGAAGTGTTCATGAACGGAAACAAACACAAACGGACATATATTAACTTTTGAATAATATCGAATTCACATACATTATGACATTAGCAAGATCCACCCGAAATATAACCTAATTGTCCAAACATACTTAGTATTGCGTTGGAGGTGTTGCTGGCAGAGGGCGTTGGAGGTGGAGGTATCAATGCTGGACCGTGGAAACATATAATGAGATTGGATACAAAAAGTTGGTTTATTGATCCCATATAATCATATATTTACCTCACATATATTATTTATTGGGTAAAATGAATAAAAATAAAAGAATATAAAAAAAGTATTAAAATTAAAACCCTTAGTGAACTATCGAACACAAACGACACATTACCGAACGTTCACGAATATAAACGAACGAACGCGACCTCTGTTCATGTCCGTTCGTTTAGTTAAACGAACGGAATTTTTTGTTCGTGTTTGTTCATTTAATAAATGAACGAACACAAACACACTTCCCACCGAACGGCTCGCTGAAAGTTCAGTTCGTTTGCAGCCCTAGTCATATTTGTGAAATATTTAATATTTAAATTTTGCTGTATGTAAATTATTCACAACCCAAAAATATTTTTCTATTTTTTTGCGATATATTTTTATTTATATATCTTAAACTTGTCAAGTTACATCAACATAGAATTTAGACGGGCAACAACCTACGTCGTCACCCTTTATGAATTGCGAAATCTAATCTATTTAATACAAAACCCTGTCCCCTACGGGATGAACTATTGTTGTGGATAACCCGTTGGACCCTGGATAAGAAACGAATAGCTTCTGGTGTTAGGGAGCCAAATGTATCAAATGCCAAAGGCACAAACACGTGTTGTTTTTTTGCATAAGCTTTAGCATGCTTATCCACTTTCTTTGATTCCACTTTTCTCGATGCTTGTCCAGCTACAAAACCGTTTTCCCTTAAACCAACCAAAGGAGATACCCCTTGAGGTCCACGCATGCATGTTCCCCCGGCCCAACCAAAGACAAGCAGATCCGTTGGTCGCAGAGTAGATCTCTCTTCCGCAAGGTCCGTGAGAAAATTCACAGGGGCTTCCTTCTTGGCGGAAATCTCAGCTCTTCTTAAAATGTCCCGCAAAACGTCTCTCACCCAGTCATGCCGGTATTTGAAACCGATGAGCTCTTTGCAATGAACTGTTTGCTCCCCATATTTATCCATACTAACTTTACGGCAGATCGGGCAGGTTGTATCTTCCGAATACATAGGGATCATCAACCGGTATAATGTTATTAAATTGTTTATTTATTTTGTTTAACTTCACATTTTTCATAGGATCAATACTAAATAAAAATGAAAATTTTTAACAACTAAGGACAGTCGAACAAAGAAGTAACCTCATCCGAAAAATAACTCCAAAAAAGGTATGTTTGATACAATCCTAAACAAAACAAACTAGACACATAAGTTAAACATCAAGACCTAATGTTAGTAAAGAATATATGTTATGTGTTACATGGTATCTAATTCTAGATCTTTATTGTTAGTTACGACTTTATCCATCCACAATCAAGTATCGAATAATATCGACTACCCAAAATATATCAAAGAATAACACCAAAAAATATAAAATTCTTAAATTTATAACCGGGCTTAGAGTTTAAGACTTTGAATTGTAAGAGCATCACACAAAGTTGCCTATCTAGCTCTGTACTATTATGTGAACGATGTATTTGTAATACCAAATATATAATCCATGTTCCCTAATTCATTATACATATCCTAATAGGGAGGGAATGTGGGTGGCATTGCCACCTTTACTCGCTTAATTTTTAAGTGTGTAATTGCCACCTCTCAACTTATATTTAGTGATTTTTACCCTTGCGTTGTTTCATCCGTCACTCTCTCAACTTTTAAGTTATGCGTTTTTCCCCTTTCACTATTACTCCATTTGTGCACTCCTTCAACTTTATAAGATTGCAATTTTAACACGTAAACTACGACTTTTGCTTTCCCTTAAGGTTTAATCTTTATGTTTTACCCGCCATAATATTACCCTATTTTTACACCCCTCAACTTTTAAAAAATTGTAGTTTTAACCCATGAACTACTACTCCTACTTTTGCAAATGTCAATACATTGTGTGTTACGAATTTTATATAGCGTATTATGTCATAAGCATTGTGTTTTATATTTCGCTTCTAGCAATATGTTTTAGATTTTTTTGTAATTGTCTTCACAATGGTTTTTACGAATTGTGTGCAGCCCATTGTGTTTTACACATCGTGCTTTACACTTTGTGTCTTATTGCACGTTTTCACCCGTCGCACGCCACCGCAACGCGAGGGGAGAAAAATACAAGTTCTATTTAAACTTTAAACTATAAATACACTTTAACCTATAAACAAACTATGTCAATTTCGATGATAAATGTTAGGTTTTAAACTAAGAAAAAGATGGGCGAGTATAATGTCAAAATATCGTCATCCCGTACTTGACTTTGACAATCCACCGCTTCGATTTTTTTTATTTTCTTTCTAATTTTGACTTATTATCCCATTTTTTGAGGTGTAATAATAATGCAAAAAACAAATTAACAAAAATAAATAAATAAATAAATAAATAAATAAAAGTTTTTAGTAGTGTCCAGCGGGTTATTCATAGTAGTGTCTCGTCTTCGGGTGGGCAGGGTTACGTTTTTAGTAGATTAGGATTTGCTATTCAGAAAGGGGTGGCGGCGCAGCTTGTTGCCCGTCTGCCCGTTATCTTGATGTAATTTTCTTTGTCTGGGAATAAAAATTTTTGAATTATATTAAAAAAAAAAAAAAAAAAAAAAAGTTGTAGAGAAATTTGCTTTCATTAGAATCCCGGCATTGGTTGAAAATGAGCTTCTAAGTTCAACTCCTATTCCCAGGATTGTTTCCGCGTCATCCGTACCACCAACTTTACAAAATTACATATTCTAAGCCCCTTATTTGTCAACATAATAATAATATTGTGACGTCTCTTGATGTATAGTTGGTTTTTATTTTAACACATGTTTTGATTCTAGTAACATTGCTCAAGGCTGTGGATATTTTGACATTTTAATATGAGTCGTATAGGGCTATATGAGTCGTATTAATGCCAATATTGTTGGATATATGTCCGACAGTTAATTAAAAGTCAACGTTAACTAACTCGGTACGATTCAAATAGTTACACATGGGTAAACGAATCGTATATGTTCACGTGTAGGTGGATTATTATTTGTGAAATAATAATGTTTTAAACTCGAGAATTAGATTATTATTAAGAGGATTATAATTATATAATGATAGGGGACTTAATGTAAGTTATATTTTAATAAAAAAAAAAGGATTAAGGTGCAAACACTAATCATATTTTTTAACGAAAAAACAACCCCTCCCCTCCCTCTTTAGTTTCGGCCGACCCCACCCAGGGCCACCACCCCTCTTGCCATCGACTGTACCACCGCCGCCGCTTCTCCTCCTTTGCGAGCTGTTACTTTCGGGTGGATCGTGCTTAGTTGTTAACATTCCTACCAGCGAAGAATTCGTTGTAACCCACGTGTTGCAGTCCCGGTGTAGTCGTCAAAGGTTGATTAATAAAACCCCCTAATGGTTGTTTATTATTTATTTGTTTATACGCGTATAACCTTGATCCAGATTGAAAATATATTATTAATTGGATTAATAAAATAACAAATAATATATTTATAAAAATCGGCTTTTATAAAATATTAAACGCTCCCCCCTAAGTTTTGACATCATGATTCCCAACAGATTCGACTCATATAGCCCTATATGACTCGCATAGGGTGTATTAATTGCAATCCCAATCATTGACAATTAATTTCAATTATTGGGTGGGGTACATACAAATCGTATAGCCCTATATGAGTCGTATAAGGTTTGTTTTTCAGACTAAACACCCTCGTATCTATACGAATCTTATAGCACTCTATGAGTCAGACTGAACTCCCTTCATTGATCAGACTAAACACCCTTGCTTAAAGACTACTTAAATACAAAATGCTATAATATTTTTATTTATTTGTAAAAATGATATTGGGCAAATTAAATAAACCGGCAAGTGTACAAATAAGGTTTCACAAATAAGGTTTCAGTAAACTGTTATTTGGGCTGAGTTTTCAAACAAATTTAGAGGTGGGCCAACAATATGTTCCACCAAAGTGTTTAAACAAAAAGTCTTTGTACAAATCAAAAGCTATTGGGCGGATCCACATACAAAGTTATGGGTTCCACATACAAAGTTATGGGTTCCCAAAAACCCATCGGGTTTCAAAATTTTAGTAGAAATGTATATATAAAATCCAGAAGGAACCCATAAAAAGTTTTTGTGAGGAACCCATAAACAAGAACTAAGACCTGGCCGAGTGGATGTTGCATCCTATTGTATGTAGGGGCGTAGCTTTTAAGGGGCGGGGAGGGGCGGCCGACCCCCCTGAATTTTCGCTCAGAAGTTCTGATTATATAGTATTCGTATAGAAATTTTTTGGTATATAAGGTTTCGACCCCCTGAAACTTATGACTTCCGGCCCCCCGATAACTTTCGACCCCCCGAAGTTTCGGGTCAAGCTTCGCCACTGATTGTATGAGTGACTTTTGGCATATTTAACATGTGCAATTTGTATGAATTATATAAAACAGTTTAATGTAAACAGCAATATCATGAAAAAATTTAAATTAGGTAACAATATAATATTACAAAATGTATACCTACAAGAGTAAAGAACAATTACAAGAAAATCAGCCACACAAAACATTCTTAAGAGTGAAGAGTTTGTTAAACTTCAAGTTCATCAAGATCAAAAGATACATGCATAGGTTGGCCATTCTTCCTAAACCCAATTATACTTTTATACCCATCATTCTTAAGAGTGAAAAGTTTGTTAAACGAGTATTTTGTCGACATGATCCACACGTCACAAACTGGTTGTCCAGCATCACATCTACAGTGGTAGTCAAGCATAACAAGAGACTCGTTGAGGTTAGATATGTCCAGATATCTACAGCATGCTAAAGTATCAGGAAGATCAACATGTCCAATTCCTCCCTTGTCAGATCAAACGAAATAATCCGACAAGTGTTTGTAGTCAAACCAAAAGCAAGCCAATGAATAACCCCATGTAGTATAACTATGGCATTAGCCGAATATATAGTACATTGACTGAAGAGGCAGAGGCAGAGGCAGGTTCATTGATATGCTTCTCCAAGCCCCAGATGTTAAGGTAAAAATTTGTAGCCAGAAGTTTGGCAGTACATGACCAGCAGATGATGAGGCTGAGTCTGGTTGACTCTATGAGCAGTGACAACTTAAAACAGGTCTCAAAATACAAAAATGATCAGTTTTTTTTGGGGTCAAAACAGGTAAAAAGAAAGTAAACTATAGAGAATGTGAAACTGACCATTTATTTGTATGTTCCAACTATAATGTCTTAAGGCTCCAAATAAAAATGTTTTATTAACACATAACCGTGAAAAATTACATCAAGATAGCGGGCAAGCGGGCAACAAGTTGCGCCGCCAACCCTTTCTGAATGGCAAACCCTAACCTACTAAGAACGAACCCATGCCCTCGTGGCGCCGAGACATTGCTATGAATAACCCGTTGGACTCTGGTTAGGAAACGGATGGCTTCCGGTGCCAGGGAGCCAAAGGTATCAAATGCCAGGGGTACGAAAACGTGTTGGTTTTCCTCACAGGCTTTAGCATGTTTCTCAACTTTCTTCGCCTCTGCTTTCCGCACCGCTTGCCCTACTACAAAACCATTATCCCTCAAACCAACCAGGGGAGATACACCTGTTAGGTCGACACAAGCGTGTTTCCCCCCGGCCCACCCAAAGACAAGCAAGTCTGCTGGACGTAGGGTGGATCTCCCTTCTGTAGGGTCCGAGAGGAAATTCACAGGGGCCTCCTTTTTGGCTGAGATCCCAGCCCTTCTTAAAATATCCCAAAGAACGTCCCGGACCCAATCATGCCTATATTTGAAACCAGGCAACTCCTTACAGTGAACTGCGTGTTCCCCGTATTTGTCCAAGCATGCCTTACTCCAAATTAAACACAAAATATACAAAAATCCACCAAAGAAATATAAAATGAAGGGCCCCCACTACAAACAGCGTTAACTAATCATTTTTTTCTTCGGAACTCTGACTGTAAGATACCACTCAATGGACGGTTGACTGGTTGAGACTGGGTTGTTTATTTATGAATGTATCTATTCAGGTCATGGTTTTAGAAAATGTTTGAGAGCCCAGATTTGATCTGAAACTAAATTATAACAATTAATTGTTTTCGAATCGACCCGTTTCAAAAAATACCTGCGTATGGGTTGACCCGTTGCATATAGTAAGTAGTACCTGCACAAGTGCACAGAGGCCCTTGAGATGCCTCACATAAAAAAAGCATTTAGCTCTTCAATGTAAACAAACAATACAGATGATATCTATGTTCCAATGTGTATACACATTTACAGACTAGTTTGACTGCAGAGTTAAATTACATCCCAACATGATTAAACTATTTTATAGGTTATCCCTCTCATATACATAACACTCCCAATTAGTCGATTCTCGCTTCCGGATTTAGATATATTGTTCCATAGATTCTACCATCATGGTCAAATCTGACCGAGCCGCTTATACAGAAATTGAGTCAGAAGCCGTAAACATATTTCCTTGATAGTAGCATTTACAAAGAAGACGGAAAACCTCTTTTGAACTCTTTATACTGTTGTCGCCAAGCAAAATTCTCACAGAGAACGGTCATGAAGCCACTGATTCAAAACCCAAAAGCACCTTCACCATCAAGCCGGAACCTTAGTTTCAGCCACCCCCGCCACCATCGTTCTCCTGCACCATATCTCAAGGCGCAGCTTGAAGCTGCTATGACTGTTAAAGGAGGGGGTAGGTGTGGAGTGTAAACTTTGATTCTTTGAATGGGTAAGGGCAAAAAAAAAACTTGTAAATTATGTACAGGGACGAAAATGCAATAGATATCATAGTTGTCAAAGGCGTAAAGCGCACTCATGGTGACGTTCGCGATGGCACCAAAATTTACCTCTATCATCTGTATTGTTTGTTTGAAGTAATAGAAAAAGAACTTGTAAACAATATGCTTGAACTATGACAGAAAAACTACTCATTTATTATTTAAAAAGCAGTTCTTTAATGTGAATACTCCAGAGTCCAAACATAGAGTTAATACACATTAAAAACACAATTTACAGAAAGAAAGGAAGGGATTATGGAATCACTTCTACTCAAAACACATACATATATCATTATTCAAACATACATATTAAGCATCATCATGCCGTTAACAAAGCGCCCACACACACGAAAGCTCACGTAGTAACTTCTAGCCATGGAATACCTCCTGCACAAAAGATATCATTACAAAATCAAAAAAGGCTGAAATTTACCACTATACATGTCTGTCAAAACCGTTTGGGCCGGTTAATGGGTCAGGTTGATCCACAATTTCAAAAGGCTTAGACTTTGGAATATTTTGTGCAGAAGTTTTGAATTAAGAAACTTACAGAAATGCGCAGTCGTCCATCTCTGGTTATCACCCTTTGTCCACTTAAAGAGGTAAACTTTGGTGCCATCACGAACACCACCGTGATCTTTATCGCCATTCCAAGCGTCTACATTAAGCTTGATATTGTTTACCATCCTTACTGCATGAAAACCATCACCAAGATCCTTGCTCTGGGTCCAAAGAACAGACTCATCCAGCTTATCTGGATTGTACTCCACCAGTTGGACCTGCAGCACAAACATTCACAAAATCAATCATTATTGTCAGATAACAAATTTCCATCAATAAGGGGATGCTTAGATTTGGGTTTTTGAAGTGATTATGTGATTTGGTATGATCAAAATCACTGGATCAATTAATTAGTCGTAACCATTAACCAATACCATGAGGAAGTGAGCGAAGAGTAGGCAGACTCTTACGTCGATCGGATAGATAAAGGGAAACAAAACAAAAAAAAATGTCTAAACTTCAAACGAACATAGCTTGGCTAGGAGTGGTGTTACATGGACCATAACTATCGGACGGAAAGGACTTGACGAGCTGGAGTATCCGGCAAACCTCAATAGGCCCCGAACTTGATCAGTTAGGGTTCCAATTCCACCACTCAAGATTTTCCCCTAATTTTAGCAATCGCGCTTTCACATTTCTAGTCTAAAACACTTAGATCCATGATCAACATAACGTGTGCGCGTCTGTTTACTTCCAATCATTATTATTGTGCTTCTAATTTCGATAATTTGACAAACCTGTCAAACTTAAAATTCCGAGTAATACAGACACCACATACTAATCACTCATACACGAAAACAAGAAAAACCTAAACATTGTGACATATTATTATAAGATTATGGATTACTTGATTGATTATTACTGAGGGATTGAGTTACAATATATAGACATCATAACAAAACCCTAACTAATCTAGTGGGCCCGTGGGCTAACACTAATAAACCTAGGGCTGTACACGAGCCGAGTCGAGCCGAGCCAGGCCCAGCTCGTGCTCGAGCTCGAACCTAAACCGAGCTAGCTCGGCTCGGCTCGTTTTTCTGATCGAGCTGAAAAGTTGAGCTCGAGCTCGGCTCGTAAATGTTCGAGCCGAGCTCGAGCTGGCTCGATATATTTTTTTTATTTTTTTTAATTTTTTTACAAATATTTATTAAATAAAAAACAATAAAATTAAATAAAATTACACATAATCACGTATATTTTTTTATTTTTCTAAATTACACAAGCCTAAGTCGAGCCATATGTCGAGCCATCGAGCCGAGCCACGAGTCGAGCCATCGAGCCGAGCCACGAGCTGAACACCCCTGGCTCGAGCTCGGCTCGACTACAAAACGAGCCAGCTCGGCTCGGCTCGAAAACAAAACGAGCCTCTTCGAGCCGAGCTTTTTTCGAGCGAGTTTTGAGCGAGCCTCGAGTCGCGAGCTTTTTGTACACCCCTAAATAAACCCTAGTCTGATAATACTATCTAATCGTTATAGCTCAAACAAGAGAACTCAACCCAAAAGAATATAATGATGGGTAAGAAAGGGTAAACTATCATAATTCATAACACACCTAATTTGGTGGTTAAGAGAGCTCATTTGGTCTATAAACCCACATTATTTCGATGTGGGACGAGTCGCGTACCTTGCAATAGTTTTACTAAGTTGATAACCACATTGAATCAAAGGTTATATTTAGGATTTCATACCGGATGCTCGGTACCGATAGCGTGTTTGATGGCCTGTCCAGTAGCTTTATTAATCAAAGCAAAAGAAGGGTAACCCTCTTCATCCTTCACTCTAGTGCTGTACTTCTCTTCCCTTATCCAATGCTGCGTATGTGTTTTTTTATATCAGATTAAATCATAATCATCTGTAATAATTTCACATATACATACACACATATACATACATATATATATATATATATATAAATACCTGATGATGGTCGGAAGGGTTGGTAGGTGCAAGAACAGCTTGACCATCACGGATAGTGAGTGAATAATCAGGTTTGGCCTTGCAGTAAAACCTGACGGTGGGTTTATTGTCGGTGTACTTTGGGGTGTGGTGGGAGACGTGGTGGACGGCGACTGCAGGTTGACGTGGTGGTGATGGTTGGTGGTGGGGCGGACTGTTGTGGTGGTGGTTGTGGTGGCGATCCATTGTTAAAAGATAATTTGGTTGAGGTGTGTGATATGAAAGGGGGTAGGTAGGTAGTTAAATAGATGATAGTTGGGTAGTTACATGATGCAATCATTAATGTTTTTCTATGTATAAATGGCCACGTGGATAATAATAATAATCAATACGTGTTTTAGGTGTATATTCTAGAAACTATGGTTTTGCTTAAATATTAAGTATAGCTGTTGAAAGAATTTTAGAAACAAACTCACTATGATGTCTAAGATAATATTGTAGAGTTTTCAAATATTAATTTGATTGTAACTAAAAACACTTAAAAGTGTAGTCAGTGTAGTGTAGTTCAGTTGATCGACTTAAAGGGGTAACCTTTAAATCAAACATGTTGGAGCTTGTCGAGCTACAAGCTCAGGATCAAATTGTGATGGCATTTAAATTAGCTAATGCTACCAAGTCACGGCTCTGGAGGACGCTAAATGTCTTGACACCATACATAAATTGTCCTATACATAAAACGTTAACCTTTGACATATTGACCAACACTTAATACATTGGTCGGTGGTTAAAACCTTAGGCCTATGAGATGTCCAAGAAGATGCTCTATGGTGTTACAACGTAAGACATGTCGTGCATGTCGTTTGTGGCATAAGAGTCTTAAAAAATCAATACGCTTGAACTCAAGTCTTTTGTTGGATTCAAATTCAAATGCCAAGTACCTATTAAGTGTTGTGGAACTCTTAGACCATGTGTAGTGGGGCTTTATATTTATAAAGCCCCTGAATGTGATTGGTCCACGTGGCTGCTGAGTCAGCGTGGAGAGAGAAACTGAAAAAGGGGTGTAGTGGTGGGGCTTTATTTATAAAGCCCCTATTTAATAATAAAAATAAAAGGGGTGTAAAATTTTGAAGATGTAAGAATCTAATTGGTTGGAGTTAAAGTGAATCACTGCTTTTTGGGTGGTGCCTCCACGTGTATGAATTTGATGGGATAACACAATTCATTTCAGGCGTTATTGATATAGAGCCCCTACCTCAATTTGAAGAATAGCGCTTGGGTGTTCCGGTGTTCCGGGCGCTATTTTTTGTTTTCCCTGGCATATAACGCCCCACTACGGGTGGTCTTAGAATATGTGCAACAGTATAAGATCAATAAAGCTAACAAAAAGGTGATCTACGTTATTCTCGTCACAACTTGTTGCGTAATTTAAGAATGAGAAGTGACTGAATATAATGGTAAGCAACCTTCATTCTCAAGAATCATTGGCAATGTTAAAGCATGCTCGTTCCTTTGGATCGGTTCAAGGGCAAAAGTTATTATAACTTGAAGTGTGATGGCCCTTTCTCGTGAGGTCGTATCTTTCTTTTTTCCTTGTAATGTAATGTTTCTGTTAAAGCGTCTTGTTTGAGATGAGTTTTTTTTTTTTTCAATTTTTCTAATAATATCCGTTGTTAATATATATATATATATATATATATATATATATATATATATATATATATATATATATAATTACCCCTCCCTAGGTGACATTTAATAGATCTCAATTTTTATTTTTTTATTAATTCAAAATTAACATAGATAATTTACTAGCTTTTTTGTATTTATATTGAGCGTGGCATTTGGGGATTTGAGACATGGCGATAAGGTGGGCCGACTCAAAAATCGTAATCAAAACCATATGGGCCACATATATCTCTACACGTTTACCATATGAAACTTAATTATAAAACCACATACCTTACTAGTTAAGGCTCTAGTTTGAACTTTCAACTTACAAGATTTCATAATGAGGCTTTAGCCTAGTGGTGTGGGGTGAGAGTGTATAAAGTGAGGTTAGGAGTTCGAATCTCTTTACAGGTGATAAGAGTGAATATTAGAGGAATATTAGGTGATGATGTAATTAGCCGTTCAGAAAAAAAAACTTACAAAATTTCATGAATAAAAATAATTGATACTTGTGTACGGACTCAATACCGGTTTATGGTTTTATAACTAAATGTAAAAGAAAAACATTACGAACGATGAAAATTATAAGGGATGAAAGCTGAAAGTAAAAAAGTTATTGATTAAAGTGTAAAAGATGAAAAGTTTTGAGTAAAAAGTAAAAAGAATCAATTTTTCTTTGAAAAACATTCAAAACATGATATACAAACACTTTAATGCAAAAAAAATTGTAAATTAATACTATGTATAAGAGATTAAAGTTGAAAGTAAAAAGTTTATGGGTTAAATTACAAAAGATTTAAAATTTTTGAATTAAAGTAATAAAAAAACAAATTTTCTTTGAAAAACATCTATGCCTAAAATACAACACCTCTATGTAAACAAAAAGATGTAAATTGATACTATGTAATTTTCAAAAAATAAAATAAAATAACACCACCATACATATATTATATATTAAACGGAAAGGTGATTTGAACAGTAGATTTAATAATATTTTATAAATGGCATTTTCAGAATATTGATGTATGTGAGGGGTATGTTTGTCTTTTTACTTGCTGTTGCCAATAGAGTAATAATTTACGAGGTGATGACTAAAAACAACAAATAAAAACAATTGTTTAGAAAAGATGCACTTTATAAGGTCCATTTTACAATTTGTTTGTAATTTTGTTACAACCTATTATTAGCATGTAACCAATTTACAACCCGCTAACTTGTTTGAAATGTTTAGTTAAATGATTATGCATAATGTGTTTAAATGACATAGTATTTAAGCGTGTCTTGGTTAAGGATAATGTTTCTTACATGGGTCATGCTTGGACCCGTGAGTGGTGTAAACAAGTCTAGCCACCCATGAACTTGACCATCAAAATTAATCAATAAAGAAAAGTAAATTGGATATTTCGGTCTTGAGGAAAAAAAATATATATACCAGAATGTCGAAAAAAAGTAAACATACTTACGTATTATTGTCACAAAAAAAACTAATTATTAAATTAAATAGAAGAGTAAATTGTAATTTTCGTCCCTGAAGTTTGCCTAAGTTTACACCTTCAGTGCCACACTTAACACCTTATGTCCCTCACGTTTCATGCCTTAACATATACTGTCCCTCCGGCTGACGTCCGTCCATAGAGCCGTCAGTTACTCCTCACGTGCCTCTCATATGAGGGGTATTTCCTTATTTTCCCTTCTTATATGATGCTTCTTTTTCTACAAAACCCTAACTTCATTACCCATTCACGCAGAACATGAGGATTGTTCCTAAAATCATCGTCTTTTAGGATGTCGAATTCAAGCTCCAATTTGTCTCAGGAATCTAATTTTTATTCAAACAGGGTTGATGAGCTTCCAATTTGTTCTTGTAGGTCAGATACCTTGCTTCGATCTTCATGGACGAATCCAAACCCAGGTCGTCTATTTCACTATTGTGTAAGAATCCTTAAACCCTAAATGTTATCTCATCTTTTTTACTTAAATGATAGCTGTCAACAAAGTTAATAGAGATCAAGGTGTGGTTTCATGAAATGGTATGATCCTCATATGTGTGCAATATTAAGAAAGTTGATACTTGGATTGCTAAAAAGAATAAACGAACATATATCTCAATCTCTTTAACCTTTGACGCCAATTAACAAAATCTTTATAGAAGTGTCCATATCCAAATTTGGAAGTTTAAAATGGAAGTAAAACAAGATTGCAAATATATCTTGATGTTTTAGTCATTTCCACCAACACATTTAGATCAAAATCTTCAGTGCAACCATATCAATATAGTCATACTTACCTACATACTTTCTATCAGGAGAGTTGATAAATTTTGCACTAGAGAACATCTTAATGGTAAACAATGTGTCATTGTCTTGCTACAATGAAATGAAAACACAAATTTTAAAACAAATTTCCAGACAATGTACGTTATGGTTTTAAATAATGAGTTGAGTTAATGGTCAAAATCGTCCATGAGGTTTGGCCAAAAGACATAAATGCCCCTCAACTTAACGAGATAATGTAATTGGGTTAGTGTCAGGGACGATTTTTGATAAAAAAAAAAGTAAAACTGAAGGACCCAGATGTAAAAAGAATCAATTTTGGACTGATGTAGCAAAATTGGCAAACCTCAGAGACGATTTTGGCTATTAACTCTAATGAATTGGTTGAAACATTTACAGTAAACTTTGAATGGGTTAAAACTGGATTGCCGATTTGATCAAATACAGGGTTTAGTGTTTGCTTCTATTAAGTGATGGTGGGAACATATGCTTTAAACATTGTAATATGGGAAAAGACATAAATTGTAACACCCCGCCTCTCTCACCACCAATATTGTCCGCTTTGCCCCGATGGGTTGCCCATACAGAGCTCACGGATTTGTATTTGGGTGTCCTGGTGGAGACTTCCCAGGAGGTCACCCATCCTGGAATTGCTCCCACCTAAGCACGCTTAAATGTGGAATTCTCCTCTCATCCACTAACATTAAGCCCCAAAACGCGTTGGTGATTTAAGAGGCAAAAAATTACTTATGAACCAAAGATCTCTCCTGGCCACGACCGATGTGGGATTTTCCTAGGGTTTCACATAAATACCCTTCACGAGAGTAGGAACCAAGGACTCTATGGGCAGACACCAGGCAGAGGAACGATATATGTTAAAGACATGAAATGTTAGGAATGTAAGGTGTTAAGGGTGGACTAAAGGTGAAAATTAGGTCAAGCAAACCTAAAGGACGAAAATTGCAATTTACTCTTAAAAGGAAAAAAAAAAGTTAAATCTACTAAATAATAAACATCACAATTTTGGGATCATTTTAGAACTCATTGATAAAGCAAGGGGCATATGTGATAATATCTTATTTATGTCGGTATAAATTATTATTTCAAGACTCACAAGAAGAGTTATCATCTGGTTTTCAAGACCCTCATCAGGTTAGTCTGCAAATTTCATTCGATCTCTTATTTGTATCTTAAATTTATCTGAATCTGTTACATATAGTGATCAAGAACATCGAATTACACCATGAATTCCAATACCCACAATCTACAAATCTTTATTGAAGCCCCAGATCTTCAACCCCCAATTCATGCCCTAACCCTAACCCCCAATTCCACAATCTTTAATCTAAAGCAATCATTTTTCTCCCAAATTAGTTCAATTAATCGAAACCCATTACCCTCTACGTTCTTCACCTTCAACGGCCGTCTTCTTTTCGATTCCGACAACGTTAAAAACATAGGAATTTCGAATTTTTCCACGTTAAGTTTAAGGTTTCGGTTGCCTGGCGGCGGAGGTGATGGCGGCGCTACTGGGGCTGAGTCACGTGACTGTTATCTTAACATGTATGCGGATAAAAAGCCGGATAAGGTTGACCCGAATGAACAAAGGTTGTCGAAATGGTTGAATTGTGCGTTGTCGAATGAGCCGTTGAAGCGGCCGATTGTGGTTGATTATTTAGGGAATTTGTTTAATAAACAGGCGTTGGTTGAGGCGTTGTTGAATAAGAGAATGCCGAAAGCGTTTGGGTATATAAAGGGGTTGAAGGATATGATAGCGGTGGAGCTTGAGCCGGTTAAGGGGAAGGGGTTGGATTCGGATGTGAAGTTTGAGTGTCCGGTTACGGGGTTGGAGTTTAATGGGAAGTATAAGTTTTACGCGTTGAAGAGTTGCGGGCATGTGCTGAGTGTGAAGGCGTTGAAGGAGGTTAAGTCGTCGACGTGTCATGTGTGTCATAAGGAGTTTGTGGAAGCGGATAAGATTGTGATTAATGGGAATGAGGAAGAGGTGATTGCGTTGAGGGAGCGGATGGAGAGTGAGAAGTTGAAATTGAGAGAGAAGAAGGTGAAGGTGAAGAAGGTTAAGAATGGCAGTGTTGGTGTTGACGGTGATGGTGATGATGCGGTTAAGATTAGTGGGTCGAAGCATGCGATTGATGTGAAGGCGCCTGTCAAGGTGTCGGCGAAGATTGAGACAAATGGGAAAGGTGTTGATGGGTCAAAGGTGAATGGTAAGAATGAAGCGAAGCGGTTTAAGGCTGGGGATATGGCACCGCCGAACGCGAATAAGGAAGTGTATGCGTCTATTTTTACATCTTCGAGGAAATCTGATTTTAAGGAAACGTATTCGTGCAGATCTTTGCCACTTGGTAGGAACTGATGAGGTTCAGTTCATGTGGAAACTGTTTCCGATTTACGCATTTGATGTAAGGTTGTACTTGTTTTTGGATGATATTGTTGCTTTATATGAATTAATAAATATTGTTTTCTTTTGAACCCATAAACCATAGTAGTATTGTTTAAATATTTATCCTTGGCTGATTTTTTTAGCTTCTGAAACTGTATCCAATGTATGATTAGGTCCTTAGTTTGGTGTAATGACTTGAGAGCTTATCAGGGTATTCATGAACTGTTCTCACCGATCTAACCGCTCAATCCAAAGCATGGTTTTACTTTTTGCATATGTTTTTTTCTGTTAGTTATGAATATGCCATATATATGTCAATGTTCATGAACTGTTTGATGTTGCCATCAAGGCAGCGTGAACCGCCTTAGGTGTTTGCATCAGCAGAATTGACGCTTTCATGAGCATTTTGTATTTGACAGCCGCATATTATATTGGCATTTGATTTTCAAATTAGAAACGAGCAACATACAAATTTTCGGATTAGAAACAACTGATTGTTGTTCTTGTGTAAAAGCGACGAGAGATGCAGCGTTTTTAGTAGTTATTGTTGGTGCGATCGAGAAGGATATTTTGTGATAGAAATTTGAGTGTGAAAGAAGAGGTTGTATAAGTATTTGTACATACAAGGAAGTTATCTTTTTAAGTGAGTTTTGAGTAGTTTGTATAGAGTTACTTGGGTTATCGTATGAGGCGTTTGCGTAGCCTCAGAGAGGGTGATGTGATTACATAAGGTGGCCCTGAAGACTGAAGCGGTGTAGATCGCCTGATGCATATGCACATTTTATACGCAATTTATATTTGACTGCTTTATATTATGTTGACGTTCGATTTTTCAAATTAGAAGCAAGCGACGATTTTTCAAATTAGAAGCAAGCGACGGCTACATACTGTATCGACATCTGATGTTTCAAATAAGAAACAAAATGTTACCTGTTCAGTTAAAGCTTGAGTAGCTTTCAAGACCAACTCGACCCGCCAAACCAAACTGTTTTGTAAGGTTCGAGAGTCCAGCCGACCTATATGGTTTGCGTTGTCGATTTTCAAAACTGTAATTATTGAATCGGTCAAAGCTTTTGTTTAGGGTAGTCAAACTGAACCATAAACACCCAAATAAACCGTGTCTCATGTGAAAATAGCATGGAAAGGTTTGTGATAAACAGAAGCTGCAAATGAATACAAATGAATTCTACTTGTCTCAGTGTGATTAAAATTATAATCAAAATTAGAAGTAACCAAGTATTCGTTTCCAAGAATCATAAACTCAAAAATAATAATAGCTAGAAAATGAAAATAATATTGTTTTGTAACCTCAAAGCATTTACCGACCCGCTCATATGCCACCAACCCACAGTTCACCAGTTTGATACATGATACAATCGATAGTGTGCAGTAGTGGTGGTGATGGTTAGCTAGCTGCTGAGACCGCTTCAATTGCACTGCCTAATGGCCATGCAGCTTCAACCAATGAATTTTGGTACTCAACTTGTTTCACTAGTGTAATCTGTTGCTGAGGTTGCAGGGCTGTTCAACAACGCAATCAAAATTACTTAATGGCTCAAACATAGTATAAGCTAAAAGGGAAACGTTTTAATAGGTTGACCCGTGATTCAACCCACCGTTAGTTTCACCCCTTTTGTATAGAAGAAGGTATAACTTACCAAAGCCATCTACAAGCAAAGTGTATTGATACACAAGATCCATGCACAAATATGGTAAGTTAGAGGCTTCCACTTTAGTATAGCGAGATTTGGCATCTTCAAGTGTGGTATGACAAACAAGCTGAGCTGCCTTCTGGAAATCGCTTGGAGTAACTTCGGCAACAGGTTTACTTGCATCGACAAAACCGGCCTAAATACATAATTAAATAAGTTTTTATAAAGATTTTTGAAGAATAAAGTTTAATAAACAATTATAATACCTCAGCAGCCCGATCAAAGAAGAAAGAAGCCACAAATAGATTCTTTTGACCATCACCACCGCCACCGTTCCATACCCCGCCAAATGTGCATTTCATGTGTGTGCAAGCTGGCTCATTTACTTTTAGGGCTTTTAATGCTTCTTCCCTGCACTTGTTCCAGTCTGATCCGGAAGGAAGAGCTGAAACTTTGTATTCATTTCCTCCGTACTTATAAACCCCTAATATAAAGACAAATATAAACAATTAATATAACCATTGTAGAGCAAGTAAGAACTAAAGCTAAATGTCATTAGTGCTAAGGAGACTGACTAAGTATACCATTATAGCCAGCCAAGATGCATGGATTATCAGAATCTTTTGCAACTCCCAGAATCTCAGCTCTAGCTGCCAATAACCCATACTTCAAGTAACTGCAAGACCAACACGATATCCAATTTGATTGTAAGGATATTACACCTTTTTTGCTTTTTGTATTTTTTTAAATAAATAAGAAGACAAACCTGTGAACATAAAGGTAATATTTGGTTCCCATGAGAAACATTTCCTTCACATAAGTATCCTCTCCATTTGTTATCCTTGGAGCCTTCGCAGCATCGGCTTCTGAAATAGCATAAGCCATTTGTACCGATCCACCACCAAGATCAACTACCCCGACAGTCTGTGAATATTTCTTGCCTAATTTTTTTAGAAGATAATTTATGGTCACCTGTAGGCATTAACAAGATATTAATACGTGAAACAAGTATTAAGATATGAAACTAATTCTGTCAGAAAAAAAAGCCATTTAGTTAGTAACCTCTGCTATCAAAACCCTTTATTGTTTTTATAATTTCTGAATGCATGAAGTCATGAACAAACATAAAATGGACACAATGCTTATGCTAATTACACATACATTTTGGAGGGTGAAAGAAGTAGTTTACCCATTGATAAGCACCTTCTTGAGTTCCATCCAAAACAGTTACCCAATCATCATCCGACTTGAGGCTGCTCTTAACTTTTAGAACATCTTTCACCTACATTATTATCAATTCTGATACATATCAATACAAAATAAATAACATAAGAATATAAACCTTTTAAAGTAGATTTTTAAGAGTAGTATTTCGTATTTACAGCTTGCAAAATGCGTTCAGATGCATCAACTCCCAACTGTCTCAGACCTGCAGTTGCCTGCAATGCATATTGGATAATTCAGGCATATAAGCATACAGCTCTAGCAAAATTCAAAAGGGTATTACATATTTGAAACAATATAAATCACTTACCCCAACTTTGACAGGCGTTTTTTCACGCATATTTTGTGGAACAACCTTTTCTGCTTTATCTAGTAGAGGAAGAAGAGAGTCTGCAGCCTCTTTCGGGTCGGCTGCATGTGCACTCAAACCTGGTTTCAACTACAACATAGAATAGCACTGTAAAAATCTTGTCATTCTTCTGACAGCAGGTAGACTAGAATGTAGATAATAGCTCAAAACAAATATCAATTGCCTTAAAATGCCACCAATATTTCTCAAGGCTATAAAAAAATAGTCCAAAATAATGGCAAAGCATAGATCCATGCTGTCTTGTTGGCTAAAGATCACATTTGCATCCCTAACTTATGTTCATTGTCTTGGTTTTAAAAAGCGCGAAGCGCACTAAAGCGACGAGGTCCAAAACCGAGGCGCAAAGCGCAAAAGCGGTGGGATTTTCGTACGCGAAGCGCAAGACGATTATATAATTTTTTTATATATGCTATAGATTTTTAGCATCATTTACCCAAAATATAGATACAAATAAGGTTTATACATGATTTAACAACCCTTTTAGCTACATATATAACAATTTTAAGCATAAAAACACCTCCCGTACAAAAAGCGCGCGCCTCAGGGGTTTGTTTTGGCAAAAAAATCGCGCTTTTCCTGCGCTTCTTGTACAAGGTGCGCCTTGGGTTACATGAGGCGCAGCGCAAATCCCGGCGCCTCAGTGTGCCTCGCGCTTTTTAAAACACGGTTCATTGTTATACACCATTTATCCAGTGTTGTAAGATTTGCTAAGCGCTAGTCGGCCAGTGGGGTACTGACTAGCAATTAATCAGGATTAATTCGGATTAATCAAATTGGGAGTTAGGGACTTATATATCTAATTTTCAGTTTTATATATAATTTTTTTTCGTAGACATGTTTTAACCCTCTCCTCGACTCATATTATTAAGTAGGTAGGATTAATAAATAGCCAACCGAATCGCTGGACTGTCACCGATTTTTGGTCGTTTAGGACCTCCGTTGGCCACCGTTGACCACCTAGCGATTAATCGGCTGATTAGATGAAAATTACTTGGTGATCATCTGACTAGCAATTAATCGAAGCCTAGGCTCGATTTTTACAACCATGCAGCCCTAACTTATGTTCATCGGTATACAACATTACCTATTTCAATTCCTAAACTGAACTACAATCAATCGCACATATCATAACAATAATGCAAAATAATAATAATAATAATAATAATAATAATAATAATAATAATAATAATAATAATAATAAGACGTTAAAATACCTGCTCAAAAAGCTCAAGCTCATTGCCAATGTGAACAAGATCCAAATTCTTATCAAAACAAAACACATGAACTCGACTTCCAGAACTCCCCGCATCAAACACCACAGCATACCGATACGACGTCGGATCCGGCTGCAACGTATAGCTAGGCGAAAACCTCCGATTACCAGACAAAACGCCGTCGTCCTGATCCCTACTACCAGGCATCACAAACAAAACGAACGAAATAAGCACCAAAGGTATAGAAATGACCAAAATAGCCCCGCGGTGACGGTTAATTTTATCAGCAACGGATTCGTTATACGACAGCGATTGACGTCGTTTCGTCATCTTATCGGACTGATCTGCTGAAGGTGGAGATGAGAATGCCTGTGATTCTAGAAGCTCCGCGGCGGATGGAGATCGGTAACGGATCTGACCGTTACCGGCTGCGGCGGTTGTCGGTGGCTTCACGGATGGAGAATTTTCTTGTACGGACTCCAGTGCTTCTAGATCTGTATTATATATATAGGTTTAATATATTAAATCAATCGATCGTATATTAGATCGATCGATTTAGAGAGAGAACAGTAGCATTGATTGATCGGAGAACAATGGCGATGGTAATGGTAGTGTGTGTTTCTCTCTCTCTCTCTCTCTCTCTCTCTCTCTCTCTCTAGAAGAGTTTAATTTGGAGGGGAGATGATTTATAGAGAAGTGTTTATTTGTTGAAGTCTAACCGCAGCAAAGGGAAGGACTTTACGTGATTTGGACAAAATACATAAAGGGGCTTTCCACCTTTTCTTTTTTAATTTTTACTTCATATAAGCTTGGGAACGACTCGAGCTGCTCGTGAACTATTTGAGATTGGTTTTGATTTGTTAAAGTTTTGTGGTTTTGGTTTGCTAAAATTTTGAACTGAGTAGTTAACTCGGCTGATATATCGGTGATATATTACTGATCTCTTGTTTATCGGTTATCAACCGATATATCGGTACCGATATTATCGGTGATATTGGCCGATATTTGACAGATATAGCACAGATATTCTTGATATTAGAGGCTATTTGGTTGATTAAGTGCTTAATCATTAAAATTTCTGAATGGTTAAGTGCTGAATCATTAAGTTGGACCTCTTAATGGTTATTTTTTTTGTTCCACGTTAATAGGAGAGTCTCATTAAGGTTCAACCTAGTTCAGTGCTTGATGGTTCAACAACATCTCAAATCTTAATGGTTCAGCCCTAACCATTCCATTTAGAAGCTGAAACAAACGCGCTGAATGTTGAATCATTCAGCGTTGAATGGTTCAGAGCCCTATTAAGAGGCTTACCAAACAGCCCTTAGTGTTTTTCTTCTTAGTTCTTCCATTTGTCTTGCTTATTATAGTTATTACTCTTTTAAGTCTTAATGTTAATTGTTAGTGTTAAATATTAGTGTCTTAACTTTTAAGTTTTAACAAGTTCTTACTTGCTACAATTGTTAGTGTTTTGCAAATCGTAAAAGGTTAATTTGTTAATTGTAGGAGAGTATATTGCAATGTTAATGTTAAATTGCTATATGTATGGATTTGGATGATATAAAAATTGTTGATATCTCACCGCGATAACATATATCTCAAATATCAGTCTTTCACCGATATTCGATATTTTACCTCATTAACTGCTTAGGTTTTGAATTTAGTCTGGACTTGAACGAGTTTGGTGTTAAACTATAGCTTGTTTTGATTAAAGGGTTAAAATCCTATTATGTGCTGAGACTGGGCTTTGGCTATAGGGCTTTAAACGAGCTTACGCATAGTCGAGCTTGGTTTGACTCCTACAACATTTTTATACATGGGTTATTTTCATGTCCTCTTGTTCATGTTTTCTTTCATTTTCACCCACTGGCAAAGTTTGGATTTTAAGATGTTGGGGGCTGAAAGTCACGAGATCTACAAATTTAAGTAATATCAAATTAAATCGGTAGAGGCCGGACTCAATATACAACATTTTCGGATAAAAACGGGAAAATTTACACTACTAAACCAAACATACGGTGGGGGTCAGGCACCCCTGGCCATTCTTAAGCTCCGCCCTTGTTTCCACCCATAATTTCCAAAATCATTGTGTTAATGTTATGCCTTTCAGGTTAACTTTTTAGGTAAGTGAACTTTTGACAATGAGTATTGTATAGCACACACATAGAGAGAAAGTAATGTGGCTGAGGGATGTTAGCAACAAAAGCCATATAAACATGTCAGGGGTTGTTAGAAACACAAGATAAATCGTTGTTTGTGATTGATTCATAATGTATGAACCAACTACGCATGCGAATGCCGAATAGTGCAAGGACGAAGGAATGTGAGGGTCAGGAGTGGCCCTGCCCCCCCTGTTTTTTGGCGCATTAGTGGAAATTTACGATTTTCATAGGTAAATTTAGTCTGGGTTGAGTCCGGCCTCCACCAATTTGCCACTACCGATCAAAAAAATTGAGTTCGGCCCCC
Source organism: Ambrosia trifida (assembly GCA_028751855.1). NCBI lineage: Eukaryota > Viridiplantae > Streptophyta > Magnoliopsida > Asterales > Asteraceae > Ambrosia > Ambrosia trifida. Next base: position 139,157,328 of record CM054125.1, read on the forward strand.
GCCGATTGGCGAATCAAGCTTCGCCCCTGGAATAGTGTTAAGCATGTTACTAACTTATCAAAAGATAAGGAATATGATCGGTACAACCTCAATGGCTGCAATTGCTCATGAGACATGATAAGGAAAAGCAATTGAGCATAACCCCGATTTAGACCAACTCTATTCGGTGTTTTGAATTTGAGTGACCATCTTTAATTATTTAACAATTGCATTATACGCAGAGAACAAAGATAGTGGGATTTGTGTGTTATATGTACGTTTGTCAACAAGTGATTAATTTTAGCATGCGGCGGTTGGTTAACACGCATTTTTATCATTTGTTGAGCTACGAATGTCTACACAACATTTTCATCTTTGTAATTTAACAACCAATCTTATTATTTTGTTATCACATAATTATATTGAAATTATATCTTTTTTTATATATAATATAATAGTAGGATTTTGTTTATTTGAGAACGTTTAGCTAAATTAAGAACTGAGATAACTATTCTGAACTACATTTCTCTAAGGCAAAAAAAAAAAAAAAAATCTAAATCACCCATTTTCCTGCAAGATTTTTTTTATACATATACATGCAAAAAGTCCCCAGGGGCATAGTGTAGTGGTGGAACAGTCAAGAAGTTGAAGATGCGACCCGAGATCGAATCCTTGCAGCTGCGAACCCCTCACGCTACCCTGTCCTCCCTGCCTTCGTCTCTGACCAGGAAATCAGGTACGCGAACCTAGCGGGACTGGGGTTGGCGGCCCGGTTAGCGTGTCCGGAATACACGCTTTGAAGATATACATGCAAAAACTAGTTTTGTACATATATGTACATACATGTTTTGTAATGTACATACATGTGCAAATGTGTAGAAATGATTTTATATACAAGTGTAGAAAGAAAGATTGTTGGTAAGAGCATGTTATTTTAATGTACATACGTACCTATACGTGTTAAAATTTAAAAAATACGTATCATACATATATGTTTGATAATATACACATATGTGTATAATTGGAAAATGTAATATACATATATGTATACATGAAAAAAAAACATAAAAATAAAAATATTCTTGCAAGAAAAATTGCGATTTAGCAAAAAAAAAATGCCTGAGAAAAATGTAGCATTGATTGATCGGAGAACAATGGCGATGGTAATGGTAGTGTCTCTCTCTCTCTCTCTCTCTAGAAGAGTTTAATTTGGAGGGGAGATGATTTATAGAGAAGTGTTTATTTGTTGAAGTCTAACCGCAGCAAAGGGAAGGACTTTACGTGATTTGGACAAAATACATAAAGGGGCTTTCCACCTTTTCTTTTTTAATTTTTACTTCATATAAGCTTGGGAACGACTCGAGCTGCTCGTGAACTATTCGAGATTGGTTTTGAGTTGTTAAAATTTTGTGGTTTTGGTTTGCTAAAATTTTGAACTGAGTAGTTAACTCGGCTGATATATCGGTGATATATTACTGATCTCTTGTTTATCGGTTATCAACTGATATATCGGTACCGATATTATCGGTGATATTGGCCGATATTTGACAGATATAGCACCGATATTCTTGATATTAGAGGCTATTTGGTTGATTAAGTGCTTAATCATTAAAATTTCTGAATGGTTAAGTGTTAAATCATTAAGTTGGACCTCTTAATGATTATTTTTTTTGTTCCACGTTAATAGGAGAGTCTCATTAAGGTTCAACCTAGTTCAGTGCTTGATGGTTCAACAACATCTCAAATCTTAATGGTTCATCCTTAACCATTCCATTTAGAAGCTGAAACAAACGCGCTGAATGTTGAATCATTCAGCGTTGAATGGTTCAGAGCCCCATTAAGAGGCTTACCAAACAACCCTTAGGTGTTGTTTATTTTTTCTGCGGAAAAAGGTCTGCAGTCTGCGGACCACATCTGCAGACATCTGCATGAGAAGAGGTGGACCAAAGGTCTGCAGTTTGCAAGAAGAAGACTGTTTGTTTGTTAATGTGTGCAGGCTGCTGAAATAAACTGATTTTTTACAGCAGTCTGGCGGTAGACGGTGGTGGTGGTGGACCGTGGTCGTGGGTGGTGGTGGTCGTGGTGGTGGTGGTGATGGTGGACCGTGGTGGTGGTAGATGTCACACCCTCAAAATCCACTTGCGGAGTTTTACCGCGAGGCGTATGACAAACCAGGATCCAAACCAACGATCACAATAAACAAGTCTAAATGAACATATGCAATTTAAGAAAACATAGTTTAAAATCCCCAATTACAGCGGAAGCTTATTCAAAACATAATCCAAAATAAACCAAGTGTTCAACGTTTGAAAAACCATGCAACTCTAACTAGACGCCGTGCAGACGCGTGCGCCCTAGTTCCAATGTGCTACCTTAGCGACCTGAGAAAACATGTAAAAGTTTACGTCAGCACAAAAATGCTGGTGAGTTTACAGGTTTTGTAATCCAAGTACCAAGTTCAACCTGTCCATACTATAACAAATCGAAAACCAAAGTACGCTAGCTAGGCGTATGTTTTGCTACTATCACGATTGGAAAACCATTACTAACTCGCAAACCAGATGTCGTGCCCGATGTAGTAACCTGTTGTTCCTGTTTGAGACAATATGCACTCGCCCGGCCCTCCAAGCCGACGAGTGGGGTTGGTCACTCCCAATAGCGCTATTCACATTTCCCCGTTGTGCAAACCCGCACATTCATGGTTCCCCCCGGGACTTCCAAAGATCGTATAGTAAACAATAGAAACCCATAGTATGACAGTAGTTACCAAACATAAGTTTTAACACATGTTTTCTCCCCCGAAAAGTGAAACCAGTTAAAAGAGGGGCCGTAAACTCACCTTAAGTTGCGTTACTCCGTAACACGAATAAACTCAGCAGCTATGCTAGTCCCGTAAAGCGGCGACCTAACATATGACAGTTACAAGTACTTAGACTAATAACCCGCAGGTTAGTTAGTCCCTAGATGTCCAGACCATAACCAAGTTCGTTTGAAAACACCGTGACTGTTTAACTGACCCAATGTACAAGACTCGACATCCCATTGGTGACCCGAGACTCCCCGTGTTATGTTTACGCTCTCAAACATACAATCATGCAATCACACTTAACATACGTTAACGTCCAACAAGTTATAGCACGTAGTTCACATATCACATAATTACATCCAAACATATGTTACCAGGTTATTAGATATGTTACGGGGTTCCTAGCATGTTCCTAGATGTCAAATCGGGTCTCGGAATGCTAATTTACACTTACAGCAGCAGTACACGCGATTAGGAAAAGTCAACTAGCATTTAGGTTGGTCAACAGGCATTTAGGAAGGCTAATTGCATGTACTATAGGCATTTAGGGTCATAAGACATGTAAATCTTGTGTTTATAGGCGATTAGGGTCGTAAGACATGTATTTCAGGACTTAACTAGCATTTAGGATCACAATTGCATGTAACAGAGGCAATTAGCCCCCAAATGCATGTACTTCATGCGATTGGGGAGTCCATACTGGCGATTGGCTCCCTAATCGCCCCTAACATAGGCGATTAGGGTTGCTAATCGCCTGTAACCCAGTTGTTCCGGTTTTTCGCGCGTTTAACACTCCAAATCAGATCCAGAACGCGTGTAATCATCCAATATCAATCCAACAACTATACCAAACATGTTTAAACCAAAATCCTTCGTTTAGCCTCGTATTATCAGCCCTGCATGCAACCATGTAATCCAAACACAATACACATAGCATGAAACATCACATTAACATGCATAACTATAACCCTAATGAACAATTACTCAGATCCTATCATCATGCCATCATTATTAATCTGAAACTAACCTAATAACATGTAATCATCCATCTTGAATCATAAAAACCCTAGCTTTTAATCATAAACACACATAACACATGTATGATAGTTAGAATCCAATTAACACTGATTATTAACGATTTTCAGAAGACTCACACGTTTTAAAACAGGTCTGGACCGTTAGGGATTTAATAAAAACATTAATAAAGATTTCATGGATAAAAATCACACCTTAGATTGTGATAGTTTGATGAAATAAGCTTGAAACCTTGTGTTTTGATCCAAAATCGCGTTCCAGAGGTTGTGTGTGTGTTGGGGCGGTTTATGGGACGACTAGGGTTGATATTATGAAGTTTAGGAGGTTAAACATTGTATTTATAGTCGTTTTTAGTCGTCCAGCACGTAACACGCGATTGTGCAGCAGTTACATGCGATTAGGGCTGCTAATCGCATGACATTACATGCAATTGGGCCTAATCGCATGTCAGTACATGCGAGTAGCCCCCCAAATGCATGTAATGATTCCCTAAATGCATGCCCTATAGGCGATTAGCCTCCCTAATCGCCTATAGGGGTTGGTTCGATGTATTTTGCGCGTTAAACCCCGTTTTAACATATGTTAACACATTTTCACATACCGACAAGTCACATAATGATTGTAAACACATAACACTTGCAAACAAACATATTCACACCCGTTCACCAATTCCCGGGACTCGAGACTTGTATGTTCCGTATGCCCTGACGATTCTACGAATCGTCACCATTTGTACACTTGGTTAAGGACTGACATCTAATGAATCTCTAGACCAACATCCAATAATCTTCTATACTAAACCGATAGTTCCCGAACCATAACACGACTTAACTAACCCAGTTAAGTATAATATACGCGTGACTCGCTAAGGTAGACTTTCATCTAGACAACGTTGTTAACCAGAATTTGTCGGGTGTCACAGTAGACGGTGGTGGTAGTGGTGGGTGGTGGTGGACGGTGGTGGTGGTGGACGGTGGTGGTGGTGGACCGTGGTGGTGGTAGACGGTGGTGGTAGTGGTGGACCGTGGTGGACCGTGGTGGTGGTGGACGGTGATGGTGGTGGTGGTGGACGGTGGTGGTGGTGGTGGTAGTGGGTGGTGGTGGACGGTAGTTGTGGACGGTGGTGGTGGTGGACTGTGGTGGTGGTGGACCGTGGTTGGTGGTGGTGGTGGTGGTGGGTGGTGGTGGTGGTGGACGGTGGTGGTGGTGGGTGAGGAGAAGAGAAGTAGAGAAGACCTGTGAAGACCTTAGAAGACTTTGGAACAAGTCTGCACCAAGAAGAGGCCAGGAAGACCTTTTTGAGTAAAAGGTCTTCCAAAAAACAAACAATCTGCAGACCCCAAACGTCTGCACACTTCTGCGTGGTGCAGACAATAGAGGTCAGAAGTGCTTTTGAGCAAAAAACAAACAGCACCTTAGTGTTTTTCTTCTTAGTTCTTCCATTTGTCTTGCTTTTTATAGTTATTACTCTTTTAAGTCTTAATGTTAATTGTTAGTGTTAAATATTAGTGTCTTAACTTTTAAGTCTTAACAAGTTCTCACTTGCTACAATTGTTAGTGTTTTGCAAGTTGTAAAAGGTTAATTTGTTAATTGCAGGAGAGTATATTGCATTGTTAATGTTAAATTGCTATATGTATGGATTTGGATGATATAAAAATTGTTGATATCTCACCATGATAACATATATCTCAAATATCAGTCTTTCACCGATATTCGATATTTTACCTCATTAACTGCTTAGGTTTTGAATTGAGTCTGGACTTGAACGAGTTTGGTGTTAAACTATAGCTTGTTTTGATTAAAGGGTTAAAATCCTATTCTGTGCTGAGACTGGGCTTTGGCTATAGGGCTTTAAACGAGCTTACGCATAGTCGAGCTTGGTTTGACTCCTACAACATTTTTATACATGGGTTATTTTCATGTCCTCTTGTTCATGTTTTCTTTCATTTTCACCCAGTGGCAAAGTTTGGATTTTAAGATGTTGGGGGCTGAAAGTCACGAGATCTACAAATTTAAGTAATATCAAATCAAATCGGCGGGGGCCGGACTCAATGTATACAACATTTCTGATAAAAACGGAAAAATTTACACTACTAAGCCAAAACACGGTGGGGGCCAGGCACCCCCGGCCATTCTTATGCTCCGCCCTTGTTTCCACCCGTAATTTCGAAAATCATTGTCCTATTGTAATGCATTTCAGGTTAACTTTTTAGGTAAGTGAACTTTTGATGATGAGTATTGTATTGTTAAATCATACTTACTTAAATACACACATAGAGAGAAAGTAATGTGGCTGAGGGATGTTAACAACAGAAGCCATATAAACATGTCAGGGATTGTTAGAAACACAAGATAAATCGTTGTTTGTGATTGATTCATAATGTATGAACCAACTACGCATGCGAATGCCGAATAGTGTTAAGCATGTTACTAACTTATCAAAAGATAAGGAATATGATCGGTACAGCCTCAATGGCTGCAACCGCTCATGAGACATGACAAGGAAAAGCAATGAGCATAACCCCGATTTAGACTATCTTTGATTATTTAACAATTGCATCATACGCAGAGAACAAAGATAGTGGGATTTGTGTGTTATATGTACGTTTGTCAACAAGTGATTAATTTTAGCATGCGGTTGGTTAACACGCATTTTTATCATTTGTTGAGCTACGAATGTCTACACAACATTTTCGTCTTTGTAATTTAACAACCAATCTTATTATTTTGTTATCACATAATTATATTGAAATTATATCTTTTTTTTATATAATATAATAGTAGGATTTTGTTTATTTGAGAACGTTTAGCTAAATTGAGAACTGAGATAACTATTCTGAACTACATTTCTCTAAAGCAAAAAAAAAAAAAAAAAAAAAAAAAAAATCTAAATCACCCATTTTCCTGCAAGATTTTTTTTTATACATATACATGCAAAAAGTCCCTAGGGGCATAGCGTAGTGGTGGAACAGTCAAGAAGTTGAAGATGCGACCCGAGATCGAATCCTTGCAGCTGCGAACCCCTCACGCTACCCTGTCCTCCCTGCCTGCCTTCGTCTCTGACCAGGAAATCAGGTACGCGAACCTAGCGGGACTGGGGTTGGCGGCCCGGTTAGTGTGTCCGGAATACACGTTTTGAAGATATACATGCAAAAACTAGTTTTGTACATATATGTACATACATGTTTTGTAATGTACATACATGTGCAAATGTGTAGAAATGATTTTATATACAAGTGTAGAAAGAAAGATTGTTGGTAAGAGCATGTTATTTTAATGTACATACGTACCTATACGTGTTAAAATTTAAAAAATACGTATCATACATATATGTTTGATAATATACACATATGTGTATAATTGGAAAATGTAATATACATATATGTATACATGAAAAAAAACATAAAAATAAAAATATTCTTGCAAGAAAAATTGCGATTTAGCAAAAAAAAAATGCCTGAGAAAAATGTGTGATCCAGAATTGTTTTCTCAATTCTCAATTACCCAAGTGTTCTTTCAGGATCTCTACCCTATAATAGTATATGTTGCTTTGTTGCGGTAAAAATGTATGGTATAAATTTATGGTAATCAGATCGGGGACCAACTAAGACCATACGTAATGAAATGTGAATTGGGCGTGAATGGCCAAATTTGGCGCTCATTTCACCTGCAAACACCGCTCCCCTTTTGTTAACCGAGCGCTAAGCCCTTTCACCCGAAATATTTCGCGCTGTGGCATCCATCTTCCACCAAATCCCCTTTTGCCACTTGCCCTTCTCTTTCTTAACCACCACTCATTTTTTTATTTTTATTTTTTAATTCTAATTTAATATCTTTATACACACACTCACATCACATCACTACATCCCTTATGAAATTCAAGCTCTTGCTGAGATCCACACGTCACATGTTAACATTTGCTCAAATGAGGAGCTCTAAATTTCACCTCTACGCATGGTCTAATATCAAACACGAATGTGGACACATGAAAATAAATGAAGCTGGTCTTGATTCCTTGTTTTTTTTTTTTTAACTTTGTTTTAGTTACTTTATATGAGTGCTAAAATAACAAGAAAACAACGAGTTTTATAAACCACGTTCAACGAAATATGACGACAGATTTTAATTGCGCGTGAACGAATATTCTACAGCCGACACACAAGTTGTGTTATGGTACGTGCCAAGAGTTATTTTAATTAGGGTATGTGTAGTGGTGGATAGTTATGTTGGGGTTATAGGATTAAAATATTAAAAAGTAATAGAAAAGGTGTTATGTTGGGGTTATGGAAAAAGAGGGTGTAGTGGGAAGGAAGGTTATGTTGGGGTTATAAATGATTGGTAATGATTGGTTAATTATTGTTTTTTATTTAAATAAGAATATTTAATACTTAATAATATTTCATTAAAAATAAAAATAATACAAATACTAAAACAAAAAAAAATACAAATACTAAAAAAAAAATTACAAACCATAAATAAAAAGATAAAAATAGTAAAAAACAACAAATACTTAAATAAAGTTACAAATACTTAAAAAAACTAGTCGTCGTCGTCGTCTCCTTCTTGGTTTTCTCCTTCTTCTTCTTCTCCTTGTTCTTCATAAAATTCATCATCATCATCATCATCATCATCTTCTTCTTCTTCTTCCTGGCTCTGATGAATCGGGCGAATCGACCATGCTTCCTCCACCAAATCAGCCTTCAACGCGTTATGTAACTCCTTGGAACGCAACATGGCACTGTTTTGGAATCTCTCCTGCTGTGTCGCTTGCGTCCCTGGAACATCTTCTCCTGCTACATAATTTGGGCATATTGCCTTTCCTTCGTCTTCAAGTATCATATTATGCATTATGATACAAGCATACATCACCATTCTAATCCTTTCTTTTTCCCACATACGACAAGGATTTCTTACAAAATGCCATCGTGCTTGAAGACAGGCAAAACACCTCTCAACGTCCTTTCTTGCAGACTCATGAACTCTTTTAAAATATTGCCTTTTTTCATCTTGAGTCTGACTAAACGTTTTGACAAGCATTGAATACTCCGGATATATACCATCCGCCAAGTAGTATCCATGCTCGTAGTAATTATTATTTGCATAAAACCCACATTTCGGTATTGTTCCGCCAATGTAAGACTCTAGCAATGGCGAATGCTGGAAAGTATTTATGTCATTCATACACCCGGCTAGACCAAAGAAGGCTGACCAAATCCACATGTCTTGTGAGGCAACTGCTTGTAAAACCAACGTTGGTCCCTTTTGGTCACCGCGTGTATGTTGACCTCGCCATGCGGTTGGACAAGCATACCATCGCCACTGACGACAATCTATACTACCAATCATACCGGGTAATCCATGTTTTTGAACATGCGCTTCATATAGTTGTTGAAGGTCGCTCCATGTCGGGTTTCTCAAGTATCTTTTTCCATATAATTGGCATATACCTAAAAAAATCAAATGTATATATAAAAAATATGTACGTACTATATATATATATATATAAAAAAAATCAAATGTATATTTGTAAATACCGTAGCAGAAATACTCCAAAGTATCGCGTGTGGTTTTCTCCGCCATCTTCAAATACTCATCATTGATATCGTACGTGTTCCCGTAGGCGAGCACACGTATTGCGGAAGTCACCTTTTGAATTGCGGTGAATCCTAAACACCCTCTAGCGTCGGGTTTTTGCTTAAAGTAGTCATAGTTGTTCTCTAAGTCTCCGGTGATGCGCAAAAATAAGTTTTTACGCATCCGAAATCTTCGTCTAAACAAATCAGGGGGGTAAACCGGATCGGCATTGAAGTAGTCATTCATCAAACGCTCATTGGCGGCTACACGGTCTCGCTCTATATATTGCCTAGACAATATCGGCCGTGGGACGGAAGTACCTATAGCTTCAACCGCGCTACACGCTAGTTGAACCGCACTCGTAACGGCCGCCTCCTCTTCAGCGTCGTCTTCTTTAAAAAACCGATTATATAGATCCATAAACGAGTCATCGGAGTGAGGAGGGGACGACATTTTGATGATTTGTTTGTGTGTTGAATTTGTTTGAGGGTTACTGAAATGTATGTGTGCTAGATATTGTATGTGTGCTACATATATGGATATATATATAGAGTGGATGATTTTTTTTTAAATTCTAAAATATGGCCGTTGTGTAACGGTCAAATCATCAAAATCATCAAAATCAAATGAAAACGCTCGTAGTGTTCAAAACTCTCCCCACCCATAACGCCACCATAGCGCCTGGGGGGGCGGTGTTCCCGGCGCTATGGTGGCCCAAAACGCCTCATAACGAGGCCACTACAGGTGCTCTTAGAAAAACCACTCATCAAAACCTATAACATATGTCACTATTTTATTATTCAATAATTAATTAGAAAACTACTCATGAAAACCTATAAAATATGTTACTTTTTTATTATGCAAGTTTAAACACAATATAAATAACTCGTAAAGATATACTTAAAATTTAAAAAGCTCGAAATTTTGTTTCACTTCTCTAGAATTCGGTTTTTGATTTTCAGATCCAAATTTAATTTTCTTATTTGAATTGTGATCTCTGGTTCGATTCGATTTTTGAATTTGATTGCTTCAAAATTTGAACTTGGGGCCTGTTTGGTAGCCTCTTAATGGGGCTCTAAACCATTCAGACTATTTGTTTCAATTTAAAAAATGCTCTGAATAGAATAGTTAAGAGCTGAATCATTCAGACTTGGTGTATAGCTGAACCATTCACCACTTAGAGGGTGTTTGGGATTGCGTTTTGAATCTGATTTTTAAATTATTGCGTTTTGAAAACGCAGATAATCAGTTTTTAGTGTTTGGAACCAGTGGCGAAGCTTGACCTGAAGGTTCGGGGGGTCGGAAGTCACCGGGGGTTCGGAAGTCACTGGTTTTGGGGGGTCGAAAACCAGTTTCGGGGGGTCGAAACCCTATATTTTCAAAATTTTCTATACGGATACTATATAATCGGAACTTCTACGTGAAAATCCGGGGGGGGGGTCGGCCGCCCCTCCCCGCCCCTACAAACCTTCGCCACTGTTTGGAACGCGTTTTGAAAACGCAGATAATCAGTTTTTTAGGCTACCAAAACGTAATAATCTATCAGCAGCTCCACCCCTGTTTTTCCAAAACGCGTAATCCGTTTTGAATAATCAATCCCAAACACCCCCTTAATCATTCAGAGCTTGTTAACCATTCAGACATCTTAATGATTCAACACTTAATAAACCAAACAGCCCCACACTGGATTGTGAAAATCTACGTGTAGACCCCATTAATCAGCCAATGAGAACCCAGCATTCGAAAGAGGACTCCATTATCTCGACACATAGTATAACAATCATAAAAACGATCTATGTTAAAAAGACCAATCCCGTTTAATGCAACGAAACACAAAACAAAAGTGTGTCATTTATATGGTGCTAGGGGTACACGAAGGGACCGAATAAATAGTTTTCCTTGTGCCCACGGAGCCTAAATCCGACTTGTTTTTAGGCAGATTTCTCCTTTGCAGGTGGTGGGAAGATGAAACGAAATATCCATGCTGCCAAAATCGCTCCTACAAATGGAGAAATCCAATAAACATATAATTGCTCCCATGTATTGTGTCGGTTGTTTATGTATGCCCATCCAAATGCCTACAAAAATGACATGAAACCTTAGTACCTTACATATCAACATTGACTCATTGTAAAATAACTAAAATGCCCTTAACGTAAATAAACAAAACAAATGCCAAAAATACCATTTTCCCGGTTAGATATCATCCTAGTTAAAAAAACCTTTTAACTAAATTTTAAATTTAAACATATGTTTACATGGTAGGCTTGTATCATTAAAAAATGAGTAATGAAAACACATAAGTTTGGCACTACTGAGCATAAAAAAAACGGAGGGGGCTGAGGCACCCCACCCCTCAAGAAGTTTCGCCCTTGCAACTGATTGTTGCGTCATTCAAACAAAAAGAAAAGATACAAATGAATTTGTAAAACTTACATTGGCGGGGTTCATTGAAGGACCCGTGTAACTTCGACCGAAAAACACAAGTGTCACCATAGACATTGAAAGCAACCAGTTTTTTATAACAATGCTTTTAGGGCCTCTGAGGATGATGTAAAGGACACACATGGTGCTTATGAATGTCAAAATGCTTTCTGCCATTGCACCCGTATGCATATCTACTTTTAAAGAAGGTCCTCCTAGCATGTGTTTGTATTTCGATGGCATGAATTCAAGAATTGCCAATGCGCCACCAACCGCGCCAATGGCCTGTCAAAAAATTTATTATAATTGAGCAGTTTGCGTCTAAGGTCATATTGTTTATGTAACATCTTGCTCTCGCAACACTATATATTGTCTCATCCAAGCACTTTTAGCGGTGGAATTCTCATGTAATATACAACTAGTGCGCCCAAAGCGTGATGTTGGTGTTTGAGGCCAAAGTCGTTCTTGATCCAAGAATACACACATTGAGATGTTTGGTTCGTAAGGAACACTGGACGTCTGGACCTCAAATATCATCAACGCGTTTTAGACGCATTGGTTGTGGATGAGAGGAGAAGTTTACAGTTAAGCATGCTCGGATGTCTCAACTTGGAGAACATAAAACAAATCTTTGAGCTCTTTGTGAGTAAAACAGATAATCATGGTTGGTATGAAGGGATGTTACAAATATAATACAAATCCCATGTCAAATATAAAGTTTAAGATTAATTCATTGACCTTTGAAATAATAAGTTTATGATATAGAAATATACACATTGACTATTTGACCTCAAAAGTCAAACCATACATTTGAACTTTAAGATTGAACAAACAACAAACTGAATGATCCATTAATTACCTGAGCAGGAAACCGAACTGCAGCAGAGATAAGAGAATCACCACTGATACCAACCGCGTAAAAGGCGGCAGTACCAGTAGGATTAAAACTAGCACCACCTAACACTGCACTAATGACGCCGAATATGAACAACAAGACGAATACAAGAGACATTGTGATGAAAAGTGTAGCTGCCCCTTGTATACCAATAGCTTTAGCAATGGCAGAAGTAGCAGCACCTAGACTGGAAGCACAAACAACCCACATAAAGGTCAACACACCATCTCCAACCGCGGCCTTAACTAACCCCATGTCAGTTTTTCCGGTAACACCGGAAAAGTTGCAAGGGGAAGGAAGGTTTGAAATCCTTACAAAGAAGAACCAGTTATATGCATTATTTTCAGTTAAAAAAAAAAAAAAATTAATAACATGATGGTTATGTGTGTGATTAACCAACCACCACTATTTGGTAGAGTTTGAGGTAAAAGTTTGGTGCTCACTAAAGATTACAATATTTTAGAAAAAGAATATAATTCATAATAGGGATACATAAAGATTATCCCCAATTTTTTTTTATCATTACTTTCGAATTAAAAAACAGCCAATTACAAGTGACACGCAGGTAAACGGGCCACAAGCTGCGCCGCTACCCTTTGGAGAACAAGCCAAATGCAGGCTTGGTTTCTGAACTGGTGATCAGTAAGATAAGGCACAAACATATACAGAAAGATAAAGAGGCCGAGGCCGGTGCTGAACACACTATTTTAAAATATTCAACCCACACAAGGCATTATTCCACAACTTTGCAATTCCCATATTATTTGCTAATATCACTAGTACTAAAAGTCCCTATAAACATAATACTGCTGGCTGCGGTTATTAGTGTGTTTCTTATTCGGTAGCCTTGCCTTTGCGCCTGCTGCTGGTTTCAAGAAGATAACAAACCATGGAATCAACGTCATCTCCAAATATGCTGTAAGCTTCCATTGCCTGCACATAGCTGAATCCCATTGACAGCACCATTTGCATACTGCTGCATAACACCGACCCTTCTGATCCCTTGCTCTCGCTTCCTGATGGCCCTGCTAAGTTCATTTTATTAAACTTCAGTAATTAGAAACGCACTCTCTTTCGTGTACATGTGACAACCTCATCCCATTCACTTGTGAGCTGTGACTGGTTCAATTCGGGTTGTTTTTTTAAATCTCTAACAGGTCCATTGATGGTTAAAAAAGGCCAGTTTGTCCTAATAGTGAATAAAATTAATTCATTCAAAAGGTTAAACTGACTGGTACAGTCCTCTACTTTGATTATATTCCCGGTTTGGGAGCTCAAAAGAATCATGTGCAACGAGGTCACTGACTCAAGGGTTACCAAGATGACTGGTTATACGGGTCACTTTGTAGTTTCTACATGGTGACAGATTTTTTTTCGCACTATTGGTCATTAAGTGATCTGTTTAACCAATCATCCTAAGTTTATGAAACCCACTACATATCATAGTTGTTAAAAGCCATCGCCTCTTGCGCCTAAGCCCATTTTTTAGGCAAGGCGATGCATTTGCGCTTTGAGTCGAGGAAATTGCGCTTTAATTCTCCAGGTCATGGTTTAGGCGCAAATTTCAGCTAGATTACCAAATTCCGGAGAGTTTCTAGCCAAATTCGTTAAATTATGGCTAGATTTCAGCCAGATTTCTACTTTTATCTAAGGAAAACTACTTTTATACACTAATAGATCAATATTTTAAAACTTTTGATACTAACTAGATGTAAAATAGTAATATTTAAATATATTTTTACTTTATTTTCTTGTTCGCTTTTTTTATCTCAGGCCCTCGCTTTTTTTGCGCCTCACGCCTAGGCCCCAGGCGAGGCCTATGCGCCTTGAGTGCGCCTAGCGCCTTAAGTGCGCCTAGCGCCTTTGATAACTATGCTACATATGATAAATAGTAGTGCATTCCAAACTGGTAAACAAAAAGAAAATACAGAAATATACCCAGTCAATCAACCCTATTCAGAAAATTAGATTATTACTGAAATTACCTTTTGTAAAAGTAAACTACATTTTTTCCCATCCTTCCAAAATCTTTATGAAACAGTCTTGTCTTTTAATTTTACCTTTTTTCATCACTAAAAGATTACCGTTGCACCCTTTTGGTCCAAAATCGATAGGAAAGCACCAATATACCCGCATCATCATAACTTTTTATTTATTTTTTGTTCCTAATGACTTTGTAGTGTACTCGTTTTGTAATAAAAACTGACACTAATTACGTAAGTAAGATTTCAAACATTGGACCAAAAAGTGATTCAGGCTGACCTTCAACACACAAACAATCCCTCATTTTGACCCAATACAAGACAGACTGCCTTTATGGCAACACAAGATTCAGCTTCAGAGAGAAACGAAAAGGGAAGAGAAAAGATACTTACTGCCTCCAGAAGACGATGGTTCAGCATCAGATGTTGAAGATTCTCTTCGACCCAGTTGCTGCTTAATGTCATTAGCCATATATTCAGCCCTTGAAGCTTCCATCACCATCCGTTCAATTTCTTTCTCAGTTAATTCCACATCAGAGCAAAATCGGGCCTCCGCTAAAAGAGCCTGTTTTTAATCTAATAGTTAGAACATGATCTGATCATGAGACAGTTAAGATTAACAATGCAGTATTAAAATAAAATATAGAATGGTTACATTATCAATCTGTTGATCTTGTTGAGCTTTAATTGCTGCCTTCACTTGATCTTTATCAACATTTGCCTAATAAACCAAAACCACAAAAAATATATAAATGTCAAGCTGAAACAAACCAATAAAGCTACAAAAAGTTATACTATTTAACTAACTGTCAAGAAACTGAACTTACCCCTTGCAGGGAGCTAAAACCGAGCCCGGCACCTACAGTCAACCTACGTGGGTCAACGAGAGAATTGTAGTGGTTGCCATGATGATAGCTTAACCGGATAGGAGGTGTGTCTGTATTATAGCTCCCATGGAATATGTTTATCGGCTCTGTAATTATCAAAGTTTTGCAAGTCAAATGCCAAAAGATTATAAAGTCAAAATACTCTTTAGAGTATAACAATATAACTCGATAAAATGATATATACCAGTGCTATAAGAATATATATGAATAGGCCGGTTGTACATTTCAGATAATGCTTGAATCTCAACATTGTTCCCATAGACCTGCACCCATTAATGATAAACTATAAGTATCTGGTGTTATTATTGTAATTAATGAACAAAATGCTTAAAGCAAGAATAAAAGTTGAATACAGGGTTCGGTAATTTTGCAAATTGACTTACTTTATCCCTTCTTTTCCTCTTACAATAAGAAGTGAAGCCTTCTGTTATAAACTGAGAGAAGTGGTCTCTTTCCCGTTCCTGGATAAACAACAACTTAGTAGATCAAATTAAACCCTAAACCATTGGTACACTACAGATTAAAAAATTATTTGATATGTATGAACACAAAAACAAAAAACAAAAAACTTTAAAATTAGTGACAAAATAATGAACTCAGGTAAATATTTGACAAGTGTATTTATGCAATTTCTGATTATTTAAAAAACATAAAATGAACCAAAAAACAACACTTTTGTGAAAATAAGTAAGATATCTTCTGAAAATGAGAGTAAAAGTCAGTTATGCTGCAGCTACATGAAGCCAATTATCTAAAATAGATTATTTGACCTCTAATAACCAGAAAATCCAAAACATAATCTGCTAATCCAAACTCTGAAAACGGATTGTTAAGGCTCATGATCACAACAATCAGATAATGAATTCCAACACACAAATACAAACACCCCTAATTTTTTAATTCATGGAAGGTTGCTAATTGCTTACTCTCTTTTTAAGATATCAGACCACCCACTACTTAATTTTCATCATACATATTCTAAAGATTAACATATATTGTATGTATTAAATTCAATTTTGAGAAAATTACTTGTAGCTAACTTTGGGCAGCTTTAATATGCTTATATTTTTAACAGAACACTTGAACAATTCATTGTAGTTGTTAAATATCACACCAGAACCAAACAAGCAACATAATTTAAACGTCGCTTGAAATATAAGATATAGGGATGAAACTAACATACCATGTAATCTATGCACATTTGTCTAGCCAAATCATATGCTTCGGAATCTCCATAAACTTGATCTGCAACAGCACGAAACAAGCAATTTCCATCTTCCAGCATTCTTTTAACTTCATAGCCTTTTGTGCGTCTAATATCAAGCTCAAACTGACGTTCCCTTTCCTGAGAGAAGAGCATTTATCAATTAAATGTTACCACACTAACTGCCAAAGAGAAGTCTACTGAATGACTGATTCTTATTATTGTTAGCAAAAATATTTTCAAGGAAAGCTATACAAAACATAAGGAGGGCATTTGCCAAAAAGAAAGTTAACCATGCCTAAATACTTTTAGCAGAAAGATTTCCCTGTCTGAAGTTGTAACAATCACATAATTAGTTGTTTGGAGTGCTTGGCAAATTCAAATTATTTAAGAATTAAACAGCTTATACTTATGCTTGTAAGCAGATAATCAAGTTTGAAAACAGCTTAATTTGTCCTCAGATAACCAAGTTTGAATCCACAAACTCACAAATGGCTTATCAAAAACAACAACCATTCCCAGTCAATCCCACAAATAGCAAGCTACATGTAGGGTCTGGGGAGGGTAAGATGTAGGCAAACCTTACCTCTATTCCTGAGAATAGAGAGGCTGCTTTCAGAGAGACCCATGGCTCCAAAAAAACAAAGGACCAACAACTGAGCTCGGAAGAATAGTACTAATAATAATAAATAATAATAATAATAACAATAATAATAATAGTAGTAAAAAATAATAATAAATGATGTGGGTAGAGATTACTATAACTTAAAACACGTTCAACATTAAACAATATATATGCGCAAAAACACTAAACACAATCACCTGTAGAGTCCCCCTACAATGTAACCAAGCCTACGTCCCTGAGACAAAACTAAAGCTCTATTATACTCACCCTAAAAGTCCTTAACCTTAATCCTACGCCTCTACCTCTCCTCCCCTCCACGGTAATAGTTTCAACTGCTCAAATGGCTTATCAAAAACAATTTATTTCAATTATTTAAGAATTAACAAGTAAAGGAAGGCATTGTCTAGGATTGCTTATTTAAACATCTTATGCTTATAAAGAGAAGTAGATAATCAAGTTCTTCTTTTGCCATCAGAGCCTCAGTTAAACAAGTTCGAATCTACAAAATCTCAAACTGCTTATCGAAAAACAACTTATTTTACCCAGAAACAAGCAGATAATCAAAAACACTTTTCTTCATCCAAACACCAGAACTCTGTCCACTCTAAACAAAACTAAATACACAGATAAGCTATTTAAAAAAGCGATCACAAACACCCCCTAAAATGGTCCTACATCAATCAAGTAACCAGGATCATTTTCTCTGCAGTTACTCCGAAACTGATATTTGATCATTTGACCCTTAGATAATTATACAACCAAATTACACAAACACTAAAATCTGCTTATGTGCCACTAAAGACTACACTAGGGCATAGGCTAAATGAGTAAATGTTCACATTTCTGTTCAACAATTCAAAGATTCACTAAACACATACCATGTTATCCAAATCAATATTCAACTCATTGTAATAACTAAAAGGACAAGAACTCACAGCATCACCATAAGACGATCCATAACAAGTGTTCTGTTCATCAGCACTATTATACCCATCATTCTCACAATGCGAAGAAGACCTCGTCTCCACCGTCGACGCCCTCGCATTAACAACCGGCCACGCAGTGGCCCTCCTAGACGAGTTCCCAAATCTCCTGGAATTCAAACTCGTTGAAGACGGCATTGGCGGCGGAGCTGGCGGTGGCGGCGGATACTGACTTCCACCAACATCCGGAGCCGAACCGTCATCCGTTTCCAACCCATCCTTCTCTTCCTCCTCAATTACCCTCAAAGAACCCGTCCCTACCGCCTCGTGTTCAACCTTCTCATTTCCAGTCACATCAAGATCATCACTTTTGTCAACTGTTTCCATCTCAATAACAACATCTTCACTAACAATCTGATGTTGCTGTTCAACATCTTCCCCTGTAACTTGACCACTCTGTCTGTTTGTATTATTATTATTATTAGTATTATTATTATTATTATTACTACCCGACGAAGATGATCCACTGCCTCTCTGAACAAACACACGAGTCATCTTTCTCCTTAATAAAACCCTAAAAACAAACAAAGATCGAAACTTTTTCTCGTTTTCTTAATTTTCTTGATTTATTGATTAATATTATTATTATTATTATTATAAAAGGCCAGCTTTGGATTTATCACGAGTTCTAGCCTTGGGACCGGTGAAAGATTTCCAACCGATTTCTTGTTGTTCGTCTCCCAGCTGAAACGATCTGTGCATTCCCCTAACAATTCTCATGAGATTCAACAACAATTGTAGCACAATTGAAGGACAAGCAAACCCTAACCCTAATAACCCTTTATTGATTTAATTACCTCCGATAAGTTGGGGGTTTTTAATAAGGCAAGAAAAGAATCGCTAAAATGAATTGAAAAGCAAAGATCGAAGGAACCCTAGAAAGAATCGAAGATTGGAATATTATTATTATTATTATTATTATTATTATTATTATTATTATTATTATTATTATTATTATTATTATTATTATTAATAAGAATAGTGAAGGGGAAAGTTGGTAGGGTTTTTGTGGAGCAGGAATTGATAAGGTGGGATGATGATGATGTTGATGAAGAGGACAATGTAGTGTGTATGCGTATAATAATATATTAATATTAATATTAATATTATATTATATATATACGGTATATCTATCTATATATAAAAGAAAACGCATATGCTGACGTGGCGTGCAATGGAGGCCTCAACCTTTCCTTGAGAGTGTCACGTGACATCATAACGGAGAGTTTTGAGTGTTTTTAAATTGTTTCATTTTTTAATTAAATTGAGTTATTTTAAGAAAAAAGAATTTAAAAATAAATTAAAAATTTTCTCTCTAATATTTTCTACCATAATTTTTAAACGTTTATATCTTTTATATACGAGATTTTTTAAAGAAAAAAATTACACCAAATTAACGAGCGTTTTATTATCTTTCCAACGAGTACCATAGTCCTATATAAAAAACGGAGAAAAAATCGACTATTTTTTGTGGGGTTTCGTTCATACAGGAAAAAAACACACAAAGTGTTCATGTTATCACGTAAAATTAGATTTTGTGGGGAGTATGAGTTATTACTGATTAGAATAATATGAACATGCAATGATTGAGAGATTTTGTGGTTAGTTAACTTGAGCCATTTGCAATAGGTTATCACGTAAAATTAGATTTTTCAACCCCGGGACCCTACCGGGGTAATCAGCTAGTGTATAGGTATATAGGTAAAGATATAGGGGACGGGTGTACGTATGTGAATGGAGATTAAATTGGGGAAGGGAGGACACGTGGCGGAATATAGGGGAGCACGTGGGTGTCAGGTGAGGTGTGAGAGATGAGATGTGAATATAACTGAGGAAAGAGGATCTTGTTGTAAGATATGTTTGCTTAATGTAGATAACATACGACAAAATGCAAATAGTTATTCGTTTTGTGTAGGTGTCCAAACAAATAAAAGTTGTTTTGCCGTACATTAATATATGAATGGAATATAAAGATAAAACACTTTTGCTTTCTTACCATCGATAATTTGATCAAATGGAGGGTGTTTATCGGTCCAAATGTCATCTGTCATATTTGCTTGTTTGTTGAGGAATCTAGTGACTATATGTTTACTTATACGGTGTTTGGTGGCGGTGTTGGATTGGCAAGCTATTAGTAAGGCTACACGGTATCTATGCAACAAGTTTTGATTGGCATATTCCGTTTCATGTGTCTGTCTGTTGCGGCAGGTGATGATTGGCATGTACGTCTATGTTGCAGCCGATGAAACCGAGAGGGAGAGGGAGAAGGTGAGGGTGAGAGAGGTAGAACCAACCCAAAATCTAACCAATCACAATTTTAGTTAGTTTATTTGTTTTAATTTAATTTGCAATTTGGTAGTTAGGATTTTCGGTGATTTGAGGAGTTGTGGCAAGTAAAAGGTAAGTGGTGGAAAAGTTTATGTGGAGGAAAGAAGGGTTGCGACAAGTGTGGCGGGTTTTTCTAACATTCCCTCCACCCTAAGTGGTGCAAAATCCCCCTATCTTCTCCTTCTATACTTGTTATTTGTTTAAAGTTCATAAGCATCTTCTGAGGCTCTCTCATAAGAGGAAGATTGTGCAAGATTTGGTCATGGTTGCGTGTTAGAGCATTTGGCGTGCCAGGAACAACTATGTCTTCTCTAATAAACATGTGAATGTGAATGTGAATGTGTTAGGACAAAAAGGATTGAGGAAACCACTTTTGCAAACCTTAGTCTAATTCATACTTCTGCAAAATATTCTAAGTATAGAACTACTGAAGAAAGAAGACTAAAGTACTGAAGAAGGAGTATCAGAAGTTCTGAAGTCTAACCAGACAAGTTCACTGAAGTACTACTGAAGACAAACTACTCATCAGTAGTTTGTCATTCATCAGCACTTGTACCAAAATCTTTCCACCGCCTTATGTTTTAGTAGTTTATTTGTTTAATGTTACTTTATCTTTTTGTGTAAGTTCCAAGAATGCAACTTGTTGCAACTTGTTACAGACTTGCTTTTTGGCAAGGTTCATGTATCTTGTAAGTCTATAAATAGATGGGTTCATCCCTCTATTTTAGACATCGATTTTAATAAAAACTGAAATCCTTCAAAGCTTATTATTGTTATCTCCATTTCATTTACTGAGAATCTGTTTGAGTATTTATTATCATTCACATTCAATACTTAGATTCTCATTAAACTTGTCTTTAGTTTTTAAACATCCAGGGGGGTAATAACTCCTGTTGATAGTGTAACTTTACTTACTTATTCCGCTGTGCAAATCTGATTGAATTTGCTAAACACATAAGTGTTCACTAGCAAGCAAAACATCAAGAGCATTACTGATCCGACAATTGGTATCAGAGCACTGGTTTATTTGATCACATATCAATCTAACACATTGAGAATCAGACACAGGCTCTTATTGATATTCAATAAAGGATTAAAAGTTCACTTTTATCAACATCCATCACTTTAAGAGATATTTGACAAATCAATACTCTTTAAAATGGATTCACATAATACTGGTTCTGCCAATAAACCTGCTATGCTAGTTAGAAATGAAAACAATATCTGGCAAAGGAGAATGGTACATACATTATCACAGACCAACACTGGTTGCTAGAAATCTGTGATATATGGTCCTCACAAACCAGTAAATATTAATCTTGAATTTAAAGTAGAAATACCAAAAGATCCAAAGGACTATACAGATGATGATTTCCTTAAACTTGAGCTTGATGCTAAAGCTTTCTCTATGTTGGCAATGACACTCCCAAATGAAATCTACTCTGGACTATTACATTGTGATAGTGCCAAAGAGCTTTGGGACTGCCTAAAAGAACAGTTTGGAGGAACTGAAGAGGTGATTACCAACACCAGAGAAATCCTGGCTCAACAATATGAAACTTTTGCTCACATAAATGGGGAAACTTTAACTCAACAATTTGAAAGATTCTCCTCATTAATATCTGAGCTAAAATTAAATGGTCAGACCTACACAACTGTATCTATGCTTCATAGATTTTTAAGGTCTTTACCTGAAACATGGGAAACATATTCTATAGTCCTCAGATCCTCACCAGACTTTAGCTCCCTCACTCTTACAAAATTACATGGGAGATTGCTAACTTTTGAAAGAGAAATCGATCAAAAGAAGAAACTGCAAAGTTCTGGTAAAACTGTTGATGACTATCTACCAGGTAGTACAGCACTATTGGGACAAGATTCACCTACTTGTTCAAATAGTTTTGGATCTTTTGACCACATTGACATAACTGCTGGGATCTCATCAGAAAGATCATTTCCAGGTTATGACAATGATGAATATAGTCAAACTGCTGATAACATGTGTTTTATCATGGATGATTTGAAAAATTTCAGCAATGATGACTTAGAAGAAATGGACATCTTACATCAACTGGCCATGTTAAGTATTAAAACAAACAAATTTTATAAAAGGTCAGGAAGGAAATTTCTAGGACTAAACAGTTCTACAAAAATTGGTTTTGACAAATCTAAACTTAGATGTCACCAATGTCAGAAGTTGGGACACTTTGCTAGAGAGTGTAGAAGCTCTAGCTATAACCAATCTCAGTCTGGAAATCAGTTTAACCCTAGTTATAATAGGAATAATGGAACACAGGGAAGTGCACATTTTGTACAGGCACAAGCTCCACAAATCCAATATGTGCCACAAGTACAATATGTACAAATGCCTGCTCAACAGATGCAGAGCCAACAATCAATCCCTCCCATTCCAGCTGCTCAACAACCTCCACAGACTCAGCAACCCTCACAACAAAGTTTGTTTACCTCAGGGTATGTTGACTGGAGCAGTCTTCCTTTTGACACTACTGAGTGCAATCCTGATGCAGACAACAAAATGTTTGACATCAACTGGGGAGAACCTGACAATGGCAGAAAGAATTTTGCCTTAATGGCATTTGAGGGCTGCACCTCAAAATCTGCCCTGTCTCAGGTATCAAAAGAATCTTTAACAAAACTTTGTTCAACTTCATGTAAAGAATCTTTTGCTCTTATAAGAGAGACTAATGTGCATTTACAAGGCAAAGCAAATGACTCTGAGAGAAAATTTACTCAGATGAAATGTGATTTAGAAAGAAAACTTGCTGCAAAGGCAAAAGAAAATTCTAAATTAACTAACAATGCTATTGAAACCCAAGCACAACTTAAAATCATGATAGAAGACCTAGGAAATGTCAGAAAAGAGCTTGCTGACACCAAGGTTGTTTGTGAAAAATGGGTAGAATCTTGTAAAGGGTACCAACTGCTGCTTAACAAACAAAGTGCTTCAAATGTTAGGTTTGGCATAGGGTACAATCACACTGAAACACCAACAGATTTTTCCCCCAAAACTACTGAAGATGGGAGAAAAATTGTTTCAGGTGAAACTTCTGAAGAGAAAGAATGCACATGTTTTCATGAAAACTTTCTAAAAACTCACAAAGAAAGTTCTTCAGAAATACTGATAAAATCTGACTTTAAGCCATCAGTAGTTTCATCTACATCAGGAGTTGAGAACCTGAAAACTACTGATGACCTAAAACAAATCAAAACAGTCAGAAATTTGCCTTCAAATGAAAAAGAAAAGGCAAAAGAATGTGAAATCTGTAGTCTGTTTAACCACAAGACAGAATTTTGCAGATATAGAAAAGGAATTCAGTACAACAAGAAAATTTCACAACTGGTTGTGGGAAAACAAATCAAAAATGATTTTGAAGAAACTTTTTCTCCCAAGAAACAACAACCAGCAAACACCTTTTCTCAGAAAAAGATGAAATCTCAACAAAAATCTTTTTCTCAAAATTCCCTTTCAATAGTTAGACCTACATCATCAGCAGTTTCACAAACTGCTGAGATTAAAGATCTCATGTATATGGTACAACTACTGATGACCAAAGTTTATGGTGGTCCTCAAAAGGATACCACCATTGCTCTTAATGAAAAATCCATTGCCAAAAAGACATGGATTCCTCAACTTGATCAAGAACAAACTGTTAAAGTTCTCAAGAGCAAACCCAAAGCCAAACTGGCTTGGGTTCCTAAATCTAACTAATTTGCTACTTTGTGTAGAGGGTCTCCAGAGGCTTAAATAGCATTTGGTATGTTGACAGTGGAGGCTCAATGCACATGACAGGATGCAGATACCTGATAAACAACTTTATCAGTCAAAAGAAGGATCTGTATCCTTTGGGAACAATGCCAAGGGATATGTGCTAGGACATGGCAATGTCTCCTCTGGCAAAATACAGTTTGACAAGGTCAATTTGGTTGAAAACCTTGAGTACAACTTGCTGAATGTGTCACAAATGTGTGATAAAAGATATTCTTCCTTTTTCACAAAGACAACATGCAAGATCATATCACCAGAAGGCCAGAAGTTGATAGAGAAGATCGTTGAAGATCATACTTTGTTGATAGCCAAAAGATGTGGCAATGTCTATGCAGTGGACATTGAAAAGGACAAAGTACTGAACAACACTGCCTGTTTCTTCTCAAAGGCATCAACTTCAGAGACTGATCTCTGGCACAGGAGACTTGGCCATGTGAACTTTAAAACCATAAATAAAGTCACAAAAATGGGCTTGGTCAGAGGTCTACCTTTGAAAGTATACTAGTGTCAAGAACACTGTGTATCCTGTTTAAAAGGGAAGCAGCATAAGTCCTCCTATAAGTCTATTGAAAAATAAAAAACAACTGCATGTCTTCAACTACTCCATATGGACTTATTTGGGCCAGTAAAAATCATGAGCCTTGGTAAGAAGAAGTACTGCTTGGTCATCATTGATGACTATTCAAGATTCACATGGGTATTCTTCTTATTCTCCAAGGACGAGGCAGCTGAAATCATCAAGTTCTTCATTCTACAAGTAGAGAAACAATATTCTCTATCTGTCAAAGCCATTAGAAGTGATAATGGGACAGAGTTCAGGAACAAAACTCTGGATGAATTCTGTTTGTCTAAAGGGATTATTAGACAATTCAGTGTTCCCAGAACTCCTGAACAAAATGGTGTGGTAGAAAGGAAGAACAGGACATTGATTGAAGCAGCAAGAACTATGTTAGCTGATTCAGGCCTCCCATTGTGTTTCTGGGCTGAAGCAGTTAACACTGCTTGTTATGTTCAAAATAGAGTCCTTGTCAACAAGAGACAATCCAAGACTGCCTATGAAGTTCTTCATGGCATAAAGCCCCTTATATCCTTTTTCAGGGCTTTTGGATGTCAATGTTTCATTCTAAACATTAAAGACTCTATTTCAAAGTTTGCTGCTAAAGTTGATTCAAGTTATTTTCTTGGTTATTCTTCCACTAGAAAAGCCTACAAGGTTTTTAACTCAAGAACCAAGATAGTAGAAGAAACACTGAATGTCAAGTTCAATGAATCAAAACACACTCTTATTCCAGCACATCATGCTGAACTCTTTGACCTTGACAGCTTCCATTTCGGACCTGAAAAGACTGTCACTTCATCTAAACCTACTTATTATGGTGATCAGAGGTTTGATGATGAGGATCCAGCACCATGGACTCCTAATACAATCATTAAGTCAACTTTCAAACCTTCAGAAGTTTCACAAACTTCTAATTCAACAACTGCTGATGTACAAACTCAAACATCTGCTTCAGCTCCTACAACTACTGAAGATGTTCAAACAGCTGAACCAGACATTATAAACCTCAGTGGTTTGTTTGATGAAGTACAAGAGCCACCTACACCTGTCAGTGGTTTACAACAACTGATTGAACACAAAGATCATCCACTAGAACAAATCATGGGTGATATTGCATCAGGTGTTCTCACAAGAAACCAGCTTTCCAACTTTTGCCTCTTCTCAGCATTCATTTTTCAGTTGGAACCTAAGAAGTACCAAGAAGCCCTCAAAGACAACAATTGGGTGGAAGCTATGCAAGATGAGTTGATTCAATTCAATTCAAGAAGCAACGGGTTTGGGAAATCTGTCCCTTACCACCAAACAAGCTACCAATTGGCACAAGATGGGTTTTCAGGAACAAACAAGATGAGGCTGGTATGATCATTAAGAACAAGGCAAGACTGGTGGTACAAGGTTACTCTCAAGAAGAGGGAATTGATTATGATGAAACCTTTGCTCCAGTTGCAAGGCTTGAAGCCATCAGGTTATTTCTGGCCTATGCCATTTCCAACAAAATAAAAGTTTTTCAAATGGATGTTAAGAGCGCATTTTTGTATGGAAAGATCAAAGAGGAAGTGTATGTTTGTCAGCCACCTGGGTTTGAGGATCCTTCTCATCCTGAGTGGGTGTACAAGCTTGACAAAGCTCTTTATGGGCTAAAACAGGCTCCAAGAGGCTGGTATGAAACACTTTCCAACTTTTTGCTCAAAAATAACTTTACAAGAGGCTCCATTGATAAAACTCTTTTCATTAAAAATGTTGGAAATCATGTCTTACTTGTTCAAATTTATGTTGATGATATCATATTTGGTTCAACAAACACAAAATTATGTGATGAATTTAAGAAACTCATGCAATCAAAATTTGAGATGAGTATAATGGGAGAACTGCGGTACTTTTTAGGACTGCAGATTAAACAACAAGCAAATGGAACTTTTATACATCAATCTAAATATGTTAAAGAATTATTAAACAAATTTTCTTTACAAGACTGTAAATCATGTTCCACTCCTATGACACCTACCACACAAGTTGAACCAGATGATCAAGGAAAACATGTTGATCAAACCATGTATAGATGTATGATAGGTTCCCTTTTGTATCTAACTGCTTCTAGACCAGATATTATGTTTTCAACATGTGTCTGTGATAGATATCAATCAACTCCTAGGGAATCACACCTAATTGCAGTCAAAAGAATCTTCAGATATTTGAAAGGAACTCCTACACTTGGAATTTGGTATCCTGCTTCTAGCAATACCAAGTTATCAGCTTTTTCAGATAGTGACTATGCAGGGTGCAAAATGTCAAGAAAATCAACATCTGGTGGTTGTCAATTCTTGGGAAACTGTCTAGTGTCCTGGCAATCAAAGAAGCAAACATCTGTTGCAACTTCAACTGCTGAAGCTGAATACATTGCAGCTGCAAGTTGTACATCACAGATACAATGGCTCCAATATCAACTTCTTGATTATGGTATCAAAGAAACCAAGACACCATTGCTTGTAGACAGTAAAGCTGCCATTAGCATCATTCAAAATCCTGTTCAGTTCTCAAAGACTAAACAAATTGAAATCAGGTATCATTTCATAAGGGATTGCTATGAAAAAGGCAAGATAGAAGTGAAGCATGTGACAACAGCTAATCAAATAACTGACATATTCACTAAACCCCTTGACACATCAACATTTCAGAAGTTAGTATCCATGCTTGGGATGCTAAATTTGTAAGTGTTTCTTTTACTTTTCTGCACATATTTTATTTTTCACTTACATCTGTTTTTAGTCCAAAACTTCTGAAAAACAAAAAGAGAGAAACTACTGATGAACAAATCATCAGTATGGGGATATTTTCTGAAAAATGATTAACTTCTGATAAAATAATCTTCAGAAGTTATGAATAAAGTGTTTATAAACATTCTCATCAGTTGTTAACAAACTACTGAAGAGAAAATGGGAACTACTGATGATAATTGTTCTCATTAGCAGTTTTGTCATTAAGGGCAAATCAGACATTTCCCACTTCAGAAGTTTGACCTAGGGCAGTTACAAACTTCTGATAAACACCTTTTCCAACACTTATCCTTTCAAAAAGCAAAATTCCCTCCTTTTCTCTCAAAACACTCTCAAAACCCCTAACCTGCAAAAATACTGTTCGATCCACACACACAAACCACATGGCTCTAATACTGAAACAAGGACACAATCAAAGAGGCTACTTTGAGAAACATGAAGCCTGGTCCCAATACGACGAAATCATTGATTTAGTCGTTAAATCCCAATACTTCACTGCCCTCACCATTGATCCTCCAATCCACACTGAAACTCTAAATGAGTTCTGGGCGAATGCGGAGACGGTGACAGTGAATGATCAAGTGATCTCCCTCAATTCAACCATCCAAGGGAGAAGAATGGCAATCACACCAGCAACTTTAGGGATTAGACTGGGTCTAGATGATGTGGGTGCCCCAGATCAATTTCCAAACTCTGAAATTCATCTGACCATGACAGAGTGTGGTTACCAAGGTACTCTCTCACATGCTACTATTTTTAAGAAATATTTTGAACCTAAGTACAAACTTTTGTTTCACTACATAATAATGTGTTTGAGTCCAAAAACTGGATCTTATGATTAGATGACCTCTACCTTTCAACCTATTTTTCATTCCATTGTGAATGAAACAAAATTTAGGGCATCAACACTTTTTTTTAATGAGTTGGTGTTACATCACCTCAATTCTAAAAAGAAGTTTTTATTGTATCCAAGGTTCATTATGCAATGCATAATAAATGAACTTGGAGAAGAGGTGCTTGTGGGTAAAACAACTATTTTAAACCCATTAACCTCACAAGCATACTCTAGGCACAATAAACTGGCTGCCTGGCCAGAAGATGACCAAGGGGAACATACAACAGTCCCCATGGAACCCTCATCTTCAAAACCCTCACCTAAAAAGGCCAAGAAACCTAAACAACAAAAACAAAAACCCACCAGCCTTAAAAGAAAGGCAGTTCAGGAAGTTGAGATGCCTGAACTTGCCAATGTGCAATCTGCACTTGATAAAGATGTGACTGAAACATCCTCTCAGTCTCATCCATCTCAAACCCTCACTAGAGCACCAATCACAATACTTTTCAAAAGAAAGAAATTTAAGAAAACAATCCCAATTGACTCTTCTTTTGAAACTGCTGAACCATTAGACCAAACTACTGAACCAGTACCACAAACTTCTGAACCTGAAGCCATAGAAATTGCCAAACTGCTCTCTGGGCTAAAAGAGACCATCCCATCAGAACATGTCAGTCCCCAACAACCACATCAAACAAGGGACATACCTTCAGACTTTTGTAACACCCCAACCGATGGCGGAATCATCGAGGTGCCACGTAGTGACGATTGTTCAAAAGCACATGGTACTAAAATGTAAATATTATTGAATAAACCAAAACTGTCTTACATGAAAATGGAAATTACATTGTCTAAATGAAATGTAAATATTGAAATAACTGAATTGAAATAAAACACTAAATGTCTCTTGCTAAAGCACTAGATCAAACTGCACCTGAAACATGTACAAAAATAGGTTTGGTCAACATATGAAATGTTGGTGAGCATTCCTAGATTTGATATATATAGTAGGTTAAAAAGTTATACAATTCAAGTGCAAGCTACAGTGCAAATATGTAAACCATGTATCAAACAAATGAGCGAAATCAACCCTGTGACTGTATAATGTACTGTATGAACTGTAGTGTACTCAACCAATAAATGGATGATAACTTAACAATGGCCACGGATTCTCCGATGAAAAAGGGGGAGAATCAACCTAGGCGGGTTGTCAATCCAAATAGCGCTATCCAATGTTAAGGTCGGCTTGTACCATGTTAATGATTTCACTAAGTACAAATGTAATCCACATGTAATGTCTAAGCATAAAGCACGTTGTAAGCAATGCACATAGTACTAGAATTGTATTGTAAAAATGTAAACTTGTATTTGAAATTGTAATAGTGTACATGTAACACCCCAAAAATGTATAAAAGCAAAAAGGGGTAGGAATACTCACAGTTCACGTAATAACTTGAAATTGAACTTGGACAACGAAATATGTGTTGGAACTATCTCAAAGTATCAACCTAAAGTAATTGATAATGTGTAAGTGAAATAACTCTAGGATGCATGTATTTCTAGGGCTTCGAATTGGGGATAAATGTTTGTTTGATTATTATTAAAAATATTCGCCAATTGAGAGAAATTTAGTAAATAAATAACTAAAAATCTTTTTATGAAATTTAAATTTAATATGGTCACAAGAATGTGTTTAAAGTGTAAAAATAATTTTTATAAAATTATTTTCTTTAAAATAGATTATTAAATCTATTTATTACAAATTGTCAAACTTTAACTTTAATAATTAAAAATACTAAAATTAAAGAATTATTATTTTAAAAATCATATTTCTGTTCTAAATGATCAGAAATAATTTGTATAAAATTTTGGTGCAAAAATACTG
Source organism: Ambrosia trifida (assembly GCA_028751855.1). NCBI lineage: Eukaryota > Viridiplantae > Streptophyta > Magnoliopsida > Asterales > Asteraceae > Ambrosia > Ambrosia trifida. Next base: position 139,187,891 of record CM054125.1, read on the forward strand.
AAAATTGAATTTATTATGATTTAATTATGATTAAATCTAACAAAAATTGATTAAAAATATAAAATAAATGATTTTTCTGAAATAAAAATCATTTCTGAAAAGCTTAATGTTATTAAAACTTAGGATAATTTTTGTGGAAATTAATAAGATCGTTTTGATATATTTATAGATTTTTATAAATAAAATAGAATAAACTTGATTTATTTATTATATATATTAAATAAATAAATTTTTGAAAACTAAAAATTGGGTGTTGAACTTTTATCTCAGATCAACATGATATAATTTTTGTAGAATTTATAAAAGGGTTTTGGTATTTTAAAATGAATTTTGAATATACAAATGATTATATATATATAATAGTTAAGCTTTATAAAAAAAAAGAAAAAGAATGGTGTTGCTAAGACTCGAACCTGGCCATCTGGCCGGTTCAAGTCTTTGTGAAAGAAGGCCAACCAACTGGTCTGATGATCAGTTGGTGTTGAATGTTGTTTTGAAATAATTAAATACACATAGTAGCAGAACCATTATCCCCAATTTCATACACATGAACCCTAGTTCTAGCAATAATCTGTTACACACATCAATAACCCAATTGATCTTAGGGCTTTTGATGTGTGCACGCCGGTGATCAAAACCCCCAACAAAAAGTTTAACTTACAACGTTGATTCGTGTTTGATTGTCGGGTCAAAGATAAAAGTCAACCGCTTGGTCTTATGATGATGCACAGATTGATTTGAAGAAGATTGAGGTTAGAGAAGAGATAATGAGCGAGTGTAGTAGGCTTGGGAGCGTTCAATTTATAGTGTAATGTCTTGGAGTTCGATTTGGCATGTTGACCCGTCATTGAATGTAAAACGCGCTAATAGGATAAAATTGGTATGAATTAACTGTAATCGACGTGTTTGTGGCTTGTTCCAGGCCGGAAATCACGAATCCAAGTCAAATCGTGGTTAATGTTGCGTTAATAGTGTTAATCAATTGGTCAAAAATAGAAAAAAAGAAAAAAAAAATAAAAACTATATCACTGTGCTGCTGCTCGTGAAGGAGAAAAGGAAAAAGGAAGGCAGCGAAATAAAGGGGTTAAATACATATGGGGTTGGGATATAAACAAAACAGAAGCATAGCTCAGTTGGTTGCACGCGTCTGGGTGTTTGATTGAGCCGGCCTTCTGCTCCGGTTCGAATCCGGGCAGAGGCACAAATACATATATATATTTTTTTTTTTGAAAGCTGATAAGGGGAAGGAGGAGTGGGCTTGGGCTGGGTTGTCTGTGGGCTGCACTCTTCTGGGCCAGCTAATGGGCCATTGATGTTGGGCTGAAAAGTAAAGAAAGGGTGGGTTTGGTTTAGGTTAATGGGTTATGTGTGGTTTTAAAAAATGTATATTTATATATATAATAAAATCTGAATTTTATTATTATTATTATTATTATTATTATTATTATTATTAAAAAAAAAAGAAAAGTGACGGATGTCACAGCATCCCCTACTTTTAGAAACTTCGTCCCGAAGTTATTAGAAACATAGGGTTATGGATGCTTGGGTAAAAATTAAGATAACTGTGGTTTGGAAAGTTCGAATGATTTGGATATGAGGTTTGATTGGATTAGGTTCGTCTCGAATAAGAAGGTGAATAAGAATCTAATGAATCACTAAATTTCAAGTTTTAAGAATTCTAAAATAAATGTACGAGTTGGTTGACTATAAAAGACTAAATGAACTAACAAGCAAACAGAGTTTGTTCCTGGTCCGACTTCCAGTCTCACTTTCAATGCATCATTAGTGTTTGTATACAGGGTGTACCGCAGCTAACCCACCACACCTTTGATACCTTGAAAACGTGCTGGATGCCTACCAAAAATTCTAATAGAATTTCACACTACCTTAACGCACCTGTAAATTCATGATTACGTTCCGGACCGGAATCATTAATTTACCTTACATTAGGGTTTTGTGTCCTTCTATGACCCCACCGATTGTTGAGCAGGTTCGATAGCCTCCACCAGCCGTGGAGTAGGTTGTAGGGCCTCTCCCGACTGTTTGAAAAGACATAGTGACCTCTACCAATCGTTGAGTATGTTCGATAGCCTCCACCAGTCGTGGAGCAGGTTGTAGGGCCTCTCCCGACTGTTGAAAAAGGCATGATGACCTCTATTAAGTGCAGCAATTATTATTCACATAGATTGCAAATTGATAGCATGTTTATGCAAGCAAGTTTGTAAGTACTACAACCATTAAGTGTAAGTGTTATCATGAATAATTAAATGTTTATGAATAATTAGATGTTCAATGCATAGTCAAGTTAAGGAAAATCAAGTTTCATGTAATAGCCAATGATGTTTTCTTAGAAAAGCATCTGTAAGATCAAGTATCAAGTCCAAACGTTCCAAATAAATGTAAGGTAGAGTCTTGTATGATAAATGTAATCAATATGATAAATTTCCAATCTGTGTTAATACACAATAATACGCAAGGAAATTTCTAGATGTTATATGCCTATGAGTACGACAAAATTGGGTACAAAATGATAATAGACTCAAGAAAATGAAAACACAAGTATCATGAATAATTAAATGTCCAGTGAATAGTCAAATTAAGGGGAAATCAAGTTTCACAAACAATGATGTTTTGGAAAAAAAATCATGTAGAATCAAATATCAGGTTTTTAGTAGTTTGATTATCATGGGTAACTAGCTCACGTGTGAGAAGGTGAAGGATATGAATTTAGTTCTTGAGAGGATGATGAAAAATCTTGAAGCAAAATCAAGGTTGTGAGAGAATGTGAAGATAGTTGATAAAGAGTTTATTTTATAGTATAGCAGTGTAAATTTTGGGGTTTGGATCAAAGGTTATAATCAAGTGTATAAGAAAACATGATTGTGGTGTATGCCAAATATTGTAAAAATTTGAACAAGTTGAAAATGAGTGATTGTTGATATAGAATCTAGAGACTAGATATTATTCCAAAAAAAATAAATATTTTCAAAATTTGGTTTTGTACATAAGGCAAAAGTTGTTAAATAGTACAAGCTAAGTAGGCTTTGTAATAGTTTAAAACATTATATAGAAAATCGTTTGTTACGTCCATAAATAATCAATTGAATTTAAGTTCGAGGAAAATATGTACTTTGTAAAGTTACTAGGTAATACAACAAGTTTTAGAAATCTTTAGTTTGTGCTAAAGTATGAGGTTATAGTTTTTTTTTTTTTTTTTAAAATAAATAACATGTGGAGAAATGAAATAATATGATTTGGGGTAGGGCGTTGAATATTTAAAAAAATGGCTAAGAGGGTAAGGTGAAGTGTGATTGTGAAATCCATAGATAGTTATGAAAGTATGAACTTGTAAGCAATATATGAAAATTGTGAATTACGAAATATTGTATATGAATCGAGAGAGTATTTATTGAAAAACTTGCATAAAATGCTTGGAGTGCCCTTGTCTAGCTGTAAAGCCCAACAAGAACGTTGACTTTTCAAAGGAATTGAACCCAATGGTGATCAAAGAAGACATGCTTTAGCCTATAAGTGGACACTCACTCCAGGAATCCCCAGGTAAGCATAACAGGTCCGTAAATGGATTTATGCGCTATGCTTGCCTATGCCAGAAAACCCAGTGTACAGGCGTCCACCCTTCCAGATTGCACGTGTCCTTATCACACTCATTAAAGTTCATCAACCTTGAAGGAGCAGAATAAGAGTAGGCATTATGCCTAAGAGCGTCTTCATGAAAGATACTGCTCCTGTTTCATGGTGATGTAGGCTTTCCACTCCTTGTAGGACACCATCTCCATGCACCAGGATGAAAGATGAGAAGAATGGAGAGAGGGAAGAAGAGAAAGATAGAAGAAGGAAAGTAGAGGGAAATGAGGGGTAGGGTAGTTTAGGAAATATAATGCATGAAAGTTGAAGTTCGGTTATAGTCTAGGCCATTTTATCTAATAACCTAATTCCCTATAACCATGGCTCTGATACCAATCTGTAACACCCCAACCGATGGCGGAATCATCGAGGTGCCACGTAGTGACGATTGTTCAAAAGCACATGGTACTAAAATGTAAATATTATTGAATAAACCAAAACTGTCTTACATGAAAATGGAAATTACATTGTCTAAATGAAATGTAAATATTGAAATAACTGAATTGAAATAAAACACTAAATGTCTCTTGCTAAAGCACTAGATCAAACTGCACCTGAAACATGTACAAAAATAGGTTTGGTCAACATATGAAATGTTGGTGAGCATTCCTAGATTTGATATATATAGTAGGTTAAAAAGTTATACAATTCAAGTGCAAGCTACAGTGCAAATATGTAAACCATGTATCAAACAAATGAGCGAAATCAACCCTGTGACTGTATAATGTACTGTATGAACTGTAGTGTACTCAACCAATAAATGGATGATAACTTAACAATGGCCACGGATTCTCCGATGAAAAAGGGGGAGAATCAACCTAGGCGGGTTGTCAATCCAAATAGCGCTATCCAATGTTAAGGTCGGCTTGTACCATGTTAATGATTTCACTAAGTACAAATGTAATCCACATGTAATGTCTAAGCATAAAGCACGTTGTAAGCAATGCACATAGTACTAGAATTGTATTGTAAAAATGTAAACTTGTATTTGAAATTGTAATAGTGTACATGTAACACCCCAAAAATGTATAAAAGCAAAAAGGGGTAGGAATACTCACAGTTCACGTAATAACTTGAAATTGAACTTGGACAACGAAATATGTGTTGGAACTATCTCAAAGTATCAACCTAAAGTAATTGATAATGTGTAAGTGAAATAACTCTAGGATGCATGTATTTCTAGGGCTTCGAATTGGGGATAAATGTTTGTTTGATTATTATTAAAAATATTCGCCAATTGAGAGAAATTTAGTAAATAAATAACTAAAAATCTTTTTATGAAATTTAAATTTAAGATGGTCACAAGAATGTGTTTAAAGTGTAAAAATAATTTTTATAAAATTATTTTCTTTAAAATAGATTATTAAATCTATTTATTACAAATTGTCAAACTTTAACTTTAATAATTAAAAATACTAAAATTAAAGAATTATTATTTTAAAAATCATATTTCTGTTCTAAATGTTCAGAAATAATTTGTATAAAATTTTGGTGCAAAAATACTGAAAATTGAATTTATTATGATTTAATTATGATTAAATCTAACAAAAATTGATTAAAAATATAAAATAAATGATTTTTCTGAAATAAAAATCATTTCTGAAAAGCTTAATGTTATTAAAACTTAGGATAATTTTTGTGGAAATTAATAAGATCGTTTTGATATATTTATAGATTTTTATAAATAAAATAGAATAAACTTGATTTATTTATTATATATATTAAATAAATAAATTTTTGAAAACTAAAAATTGGGTGTTGAACTTTTATCTCAGATCAACATGATATAATTTTTGTAGAATTTATAAAAGGGTTTTGGTATTTTAAAATGAATTTTGAATATACAAATGATTATATATATATAATAGTTAAGCTTTATAAAAAAAAAGAAAAAGAATGGTGTTGCTAAGACTCGAACCTGACCATCTGGCCGGTTCAAGTCTTTGTGAAAGAAGGCCAACCAACTAGTCTGATGATCAGTTGGTGTTGAATGTTGTTTTGAAATAATTAAATACACATAGTAGCAGAACCATTATCCCCAATTTCATACACATGAACCCTAGTTCTAGCAATAATCTGTTACACACATCAATAGCCCAATTGATCTTAGGGCTTTTGATGTGTGCACGCCGGTGATCAAAACCCCCAACAAAAAGTTTAACTTACAACGTTGATTCGTGTTTGATTGTCGGGTCAAAGATAAAAGTCAACCGCTTGGTCTTATGATGATGCACAGATTGATTTGAAGAAGATTGAGGTTAGAGAAGAGATAATGAGCGAGTGTAGTAGGCTTGGGAGCGTTCAATTTATAGTGTAATGTCTTGGAGTTCGATTTGGCATGTTGACCCGTCATTGAATGTAAAACGCGCTAATAGGATAAAATTGGTATGAATTAACTGTAATCGACGTGTTTGTGGCTTGTTCCAGGCCGGAAATCACGAATCCAAGTCAAATCGTGGTTAATGTTGCGTTAATAGTGTTAATCAATTGGTCAAAAATAGAAAAAAAGAAAAAAAAAATAAAAACTATATCACTGTGCTGCTGCTCGTGAAGGAGAAAAGGAAAAAGGAAGGCAGCGAAATAAAGGGGTTAAGTACATATGGGGTTGGGATATAAACAAAACAGAAGCATAGCTCAGTTGGTTGCACGCGTCTGGGTGTTTGATTGAGCCGGCCTTCTGCTCCGGTTCGAATCCGGGCAGAGGCACAAATACATATATATATTTTTTTTTTGAAAGCTGATAAGGGGAAGGAGGAGTGGGCTTGGGCTGGGTTGTCTGTGGGCTGCACTCTTCTGGGCCAGCTAATGGGCCATTGATGTTGGGCTGAAAAGTAAAGAAAGGGTGGGTTTGGTTTAGGTTAATGGGTTATGTGTGGTTTTAAAAAATGTATATTTATATATATAATAAAATCTGAATTTTATTATTATTATTATTATTATTATTATTATTATTATTAAAAAAAAAAGAAAAGTGACGGATGTCACAACTTTGACATGGATGTGGATGTCCATAGCCCTAACCCAAGAGATGAGGATGAACCAGGGTTTCTAAGCCCAAACTTAGAGACTTTAGGTACATTTGAGGCTGCTACTACTCATATACCACCCAGTGGTGGATCTGAGGACAGAAGTAACATTGCTAAAACCTCATTTGTGGCAACTACTGATGAAGGCTTAATGCCTGAGGTAAGAAATCCTCTGAACCAAGAACAAGAGGTACATGAGACAACTGGGTTGGGCCCAGCTCACGATATAACTGATACTGTCCTCATTGAGGAAGTAAGCAGGGATTCAGATGATTCCATTGATTTGGATGATGATTCACACTCCACCAAACTTGAATTGACGGCTGCTAGTGAAGGTCCTGGACCTGGTGTCTCTAAGCTCAAAGAGCTGGTCACACCAGATCAGGTTAAAGTCCACTTGATCCCTGATTCCCCTATAGTGGCATCTTCTGTACAACATGAAGATCACCCCAAAACACACCCTTCACTAAAAATGCCTACCCAATTCCCTGGGTCATCAAGCATAGACCTGAACCAACTATGCAGCCCAGATGGTCCCCTATACCAGTTGATGAACACCCTCATTGCCAATCACCTCAAATCTTTCACAACAGCTTTGGAGTTGTCTACCAAAACTCAATTTGAGGTGATCAACAAGAAACTTGGTGAGCTGTCCAACAAGATTGACAACAACTCAAGACAGCTTGCTGAACTCACTGATAGAACTTCTTAACCTGGCAGGCTTTTAGAAGTGGATGAAGCCAAAAAGGGGGAGAAGATTATGGAACCTAAGGAGTCACTGAAAGCCAGGATAAAGGCAAGAGTGGCTCTACAACAACAACAACTGCTAGAAAAAGCCCAAAAACAAAAAGAAGATCAACAAAGGCTTATTTCTGGAACTGAAGCTGAAACTTCCCAAGGCCATAACGAAGAAACTTCTGAAGAAACTTCTGAAGACTCAGAAAATACTAAAGACAATCCTTCAGTAGTTGATACTTCTATCAACACTTCAGCAGTTAACACTTCCAGCATACATACAACTGAAGAGCCTTCTAAACCAACTGAACAACAACAACCAACTCCTATTCTAAGGTCTACAACAACAACAATGACTGTGCTGAACCCTTCTCCAATTTCAGAGTCAAAAGAATTACTAGAGAAGAGTTTACTTGCAGCCAAAAGAAAGGATATGGAGGATGAGGTCTGGAACAGTTTGGAAGCAAGGGAAGACATGAGCTACAATGATAAACTTCAAAATTATGAAGCAGAGCTGAATAGACAAGAAAAGATTGAAAAGGTTGCTGAAGAAGACAAAAGGCAACAACTGGTGTCTTTCATCACAAATAACAGCAAAACAAAAGCCTATTCACTCAAAGTGCTCTCAATGGATGAGCTAACCGAAAGAGCTTAAATTGTTGCTGACAAACTTGCAACAGACAAAGATAGAAAAGCTAAGAGAGCAGAGATCATTGAAGAACTGGTAGCTAATGCCTATGGTTCAAAAGCCTCTGTGTCAAAATGGAGAGAAGACAAACTACTGGACACATACAAGAAATACAAGGCTGCTAATCCAGAGAAGTTCAAAACTTCTGAAGTATCAACTTCAATAGTTAGAACTTCTGGTGTCAAACAAAGACCAGCTACCAAGAGAAAGCCAGGGGACAATACAAAGACTGACTTCAAGATGGTGTTGCTAGAAGGCAACACAGTTGTACATGGAGACTTTGATATTGAAGAAAAGCCCCTAATAACTCAATTTAGGGATCCTTCAACATTTGCTTACCAAATTCAGAAGACTATCACTGACAGACTGCACACAAAGGTAGTTACTAAACATCATTTACCTACTTTCAAATTACCTGATGTGGTGCAAAAAGAAGACAGAAGTGAATCCCACCTGAGAGTCACAGAAATAGAAAACATTCAACACTCAGGAACATTCCAGGGATCCAGCATGGTTCCCTATACTTCAGATTTTGACAAATCTAAAGTGCTGATCATCAGATGGTCCTTTACTGATGATAACGCAGTATTGGTGACAAGAAGAGATCTTACAAGCAAGGCCTACAAGTCCATGAATGAACTGAAGAATCTATCAACTCAGGACTTGCTTACAATTCAACATTTGGAACCTCAAAAGGGATCTCTCACTGATGAACAGCTGAATCAACTGAAGAATTCCATGTTCAAGGAGATATGGAAGATTGTGAATGACAGAAGAAAACAACAATAAGGAATTAGAAAAGGTTTTGGCTTCATCAATCCAGGGGGAGATTGTTAGGACAAAAAGGATTGAGGAAACCACTTTTGCAAACCTTAGTCTAATTCATACTTCTGCAAAATATTCTAAGTATAGAACTACTGAAGAAAGAAGACTAAAGTACTGAAGAAGGATTCAACAAGTACTGAAGAAGAAATATCAGAAGTTCTGAAGTCTACCAGACAAGTTCACTGAAGTACTACTGAAGACAAACTACTCATCAGTAGTTTGTCATTCATCAGCACTTGTACCAAAATCTTTCCACCGCCTTATGTTTTAGTAGTTTATTTGTTTAATGTTACTTTATCTTTTTGTGTAAGTTCCAAGAATGCAACTTGTTGCAACTTGTTACAGACTTGCTTTTTGGCAAGGTTCATGTATCTTGTAAGTCTATAAATAGATGGGTTCATCCCTCTGTTTTAGACATTGATTTTAATAAAAACTGAAATCCTTCAAAGCTTATTATTGTTATCTCCATTTCATTTACTGAGAATCTGTTTGAGTATTTATTATCATTCACATTCAATACTTAGATTCTCATTAAACTTGTCTTTAGTTTTTAAACATCCAGGGGGGTAATAACTCCTGTTGATAGTGTAACTTTACTTACTTATTCCGCTGCACAAATCTGATTGAACTTGCTAAACACATAAGTGTTCACTAGCAAGCAAAACATCAAGAGCATTACTGATCCGACAGAATGATATCCCGGGAAGAAATCACGTCCATGGCTATTATATAAATAAAAATAGATCCAAAGGTGGTATTTTTAGAGTTTGGGAAGTGGAAGGAGTTTATGTTGTTACTTACTTATTTCGCTGCGCAAATCTGATTGAACTTGCTAAACACATAAGTGTTCCCTAGCAAGCAAAACATCAAGAGCATTACTGATCCGACAGAATGATATCCCGGGAAGAAATCACGTCCATGGCTATTATATAAATAAAAATAGATCCAAAGGTGGTATTTTTAGAGTTTGGGAAGTATAAGGAGTTTATGTTGTTTCAATAGGCATGTGTATGGTTCGGTTTAGGGAAAATCAAAGAATAGAAAGTTGTAAAAATGTAGACTAATGATTGATCCAGTATCATGCTGATTAGACGTGGTTCCGTTCGGTTTTATCAACCGCAAAGAAGAAAAGAAGTAGAAATCAGCTTTTATTTGGTTAGTTCATTCATGATAGGGACTAGGGAGAAAGTAAGATTACCTAATTTTTTATGCATTTTTTCATCGTAAAATAAGAGTAAGAGTTTGTTTGTGTTATAATTTAATAGCATCATATAAAGTTTATGTTTGTGACTTAGTTTGTTTTGTGCAGGTTTAAATTGGTTATATGTTGGAAGCCATTTAATCTTAAAGGATAGAGGTAAGGTTTGTCTATATTTCATTCTCTCAAAACTTTATCGATAATTTTACTATTTGTGAGATTTACTATGTATGATTATTGTTGGTAGATGAAGTTAAAAAGGATGGATTTGTAAAAGTCAAACGTTGTGTGGTGGCTAAATTTGTTCAAGGAATAGGACTATATATATTAAGTTATTAATGATGCTCGTGAAAAAGCCAAACAACTCATTCACCAATCCGTGCTCTCTACCTTCTAGTCTTGTTGTTCATGGAGGAGAAGCTACCACACCTTTATGAGCAGTGGTGAATTCATGAATTATTTCCTAGGGGTTCCTTTTATAGATTCTTACTGATTTACACTCATTTTTCAAATTTTCTACTAATTTTTTCATTTTTTTTTCCAAATCGAGGGGTTCCTAGGAACCCAGAAACCCCTTTAGATCCGTTACTGTTTATGAGTATACAGATAATAGATAATAGATGGAGACTGGCATATGCCTCATAAGTAACCTTCTCAAAATTGGACTCCTTATAATCCTCAACGTGACATGTTCTAAATGTAATCATCGTCCTACTCTTAAATTATTTATAGTGATTGTTTGAAATCCTAAATCGTCAGTTGTAGGAGTCAAATTATATGATATCACAGGAGATCAGATATAGGTGACTCATCATCCCACTTCGCTCACAATTATTAAATGACTATAACTTTTTCATGCGTAATTACTTACTATGCATTTGATTCAGAAACAAGTATAACATAATGTGACGCTTGTTTCAAGCATAAAATGCATATTACGTAATTATGTACCGATACATAATCACGTAATGTTACACTCGTTTCAAGAATAAAATGCATATTATCTAATTTCGTATTGGTAAATAATCACGTAACGGTACACTAAAATGCACAAGGGCGCAACTCTTAAGGGGCGGGGCGGGGAGGGGCGGCCGACCCCCGAATTTTCGCTCAGAAGTTCCGATTATATAGTATTCGTATAGAAATTTTTTGGTATATGCGGTTTCGACCCCCCCCCCCCGGATGACTTCCGACCCCCGAAGTTTCGGGTCAAGCTTCGCCACTGAAAATGCATATTACGGAACGTTACAAAAACACGCAACGCTATACTTGTTTAAAAAAAAAAATTATACAAAAACTATGTTATATTGATTGAAATTATCATTTTACATGATACGATATTTTGAAAATTGAAAATTACATGTCAAATTGTCGAGGCATTTATTTGAGAAATTACGAGTATTTTTTGTTTGTGAGGTAGTAATGTGTTTGGTCCTAACATTATTATGATTATTAAATATTAAAACTAAGTTCAAAAGTGTATTTGTTAAGTAATAATAACTAAACCTTAATAAAACCATTCCCTTAATCAGCACAACGTTTATACATATTCATATTTCACTGTCTAACAAACTGAAAACACGACTCATTGACAAACACACGCGATTATAACACTACAGAATCACCCTTTCAATTGTTGATCACAAAAAACATAATGTAAAGAAACATCATTAACAGAAATAGTGACACTGTCTCGTTCACTTACGCCGCAGAGCTACCGCAGACACAGCAACCAAGACTATGAACATAAGTGCAGTTATAAAGGAAGCCACCACAGCTCCACTAACGCGTTGGCAGAAGTCGTTGAACTGTCTACAGATCGCCACCCAGTTTGCGTCCGAGTTGCCATTGTGTGCCAAGTATACTATCGATGCAGCCGCTGACGCAGCAGCAGTCACTAATGACACTGCAATCTGAGGATGCAAAGTTAACAAATTAAGGGGGTGTTTGGGATTGATTATTTAAAACAGATTATGCGTTTTGGAAAAGCAGGGGTGGAGCTGCTTATAGATTATTGCGTTTTGGTAGCCTAAAAAACTGATTATCTGTGTTTTCAAAACGCAATCCAAACGCAAAAAACTGATTATCTGCGTTTTCAAAACGCAATAATCTAAAAATCAGATTCAAAACGCAATCCCAAACACCCTCTAAATATGACTAATCACTTAATATTTGCAATGAATAAAAGATTGTTTGACACCACATTGTTTGTTGGGTCAGGAGAGCATGTGGCCTGGATTGGGCCCCACATTTGGCGGCCTAATCCGGCCTACATGATCTTCTGTATAAAGAGGTCTAAAGCAACAAAGACTTCTTTTTGACCTCAACAGATGATGTGATAACATTGTACAAAAAAAATTGTAATATGACGTACAGTGTCGAATACAAGGAGCATCAACCTAGCGCCAATGATATGTGGACGAACAATGCACACGATAGAGAATGGTAGCGAGAGCACTAAGTAAGCACCAGCCATGGCATTTGCAATCACGAAAAACCTATATAAAAAAACGAAACTTCATTTTCATGAGAACAAAAAACGCTATGTGAAATTACTAAATTACCCATGGATTACGTGAAAGTGGGGAGGTCGTTGTAATCAGCTTTGAACTGAAAAAACTGAGTGAAAAAGGGGAGTTGTTGGCTAGTGGTGCCCATAGCAGTAGCAGCCGCTAAAGCCGCAGCAATAGCACATATCCTTAAAATGAAGTCAATAATGCCAAGACCCCTTTTCCACTTTGACACTAGTGTTTGTTTGGCGGTTTTCTTGGCTGTTGTCGCCACGACAGGAGGAGGGGCCGCCTTCGATGACTTGGGATTAGTCACTGGGATAGGGATGTCACCAGATTCTTTGGTTGAATTTCTTGAATCCATAGAGACTGTTGTGCTTAAATTTGAATGGCTTATATGGGAATTGGGTGTATTTATGCATGTATAGAGAATTAGATATTATGGATTAGTTACATAATCAAATAAAGGAGTTGTTGGCAACTTGCTCCACTTCAGTATTATGAGTGAACTTTGGTGTTTGGGTTTGATTTTCATGATAATTCTTAAGATATGTTAGTACCTTGTGGCATTTAAATAAACAATGGACGACTTTTGACCCGTTTAAGTCTTATGGCCAGTTCTATTTTAGAACTAAAGACAACCTGAATGTAACACCCTAGGCATATCCCACATCTCCTGTGGATAAGAGAGATCTTGGTTCATAAGTAATGTCTTGCCTCATAAATCACGAACGTGTTTTGGGCTTAGTTGGCTGTGGAGCACATGAAAACTCCACAGTTAAGCGTGCTCAGGTGAGAGTAGTACTAGGATGGGTGACTGCCTGGGAAGTTTTCACTCGGGCAACCAAAAACAAATCCGTGAGCTTCTAGTGGGCAAAGCGGACAATATTGGATGATATTAGAGGCGGGGTGTTACACCGAATTGGCATGTGTTCATATAAACAAACACTCTAAATGGCTACGTGTTGTCTGTTTAACCCGTTTAACCTATTTGACCCGTTTTCAGTTTAGCAAAATTTTAGATATATACCTCCTTGACCCGTTAGAGACAAAGTACAACTCAATGACTAGTTGTTTAGGTAAGAGGTCATAATTATCTTCCCTAATCTTTTCTTTCTCTCAAGTTTTATATTATTGTTAGTGCCAACCACTTTACTTGAGTTATGCTCTGGACACTAATGAGAAGCATAAATTATACTGTTTATAAAATGAAAATATTGATAATTTGATGATATTTGATGATAAAGATTTTCATAATGATTTATATAAATTGGTCCAAAATCAAATGGATTCAACAACTACATTGCCCATCATCTTGGCTAAAGGAACAGGACACTTTGTAACTATATCAAATCTTGATGAACTTGATGAATGTCCAAATAATGACAAGCTTAACATAGCAAGTTCCATAAGTGACAATCTTGATGACAAAAATCCATGCCAATATTCTGGATTCAAATCAAAGAAAGCATCAAAAAAGCTTCTTGTTCCTTCCAAATCAAGCTTCAAAAGCGTCTCCATCCCAAATCGGTAATACTCTCTTGTTAATCTTCTCTCAATAGGCCACAACCCGTTCCACACTCTATGATAAAGCGGTTGACCTCTAATCATTCTGGTCGAACCAAGGCACTCAACGATTGCATCAGCCAGGATTGGGGCCAGGGCTAGTGTCCTGGCCACCATATACCCTGTTGATGGGTGGGCCAGCCCAGCAGTTCCACCAATCCCCATAACTGGCTGAGGAATCACTGGTAATGGTCCACCCATCGGAATCAGACACTTCTCGCTCTCAATCACTCTCTTAACTTTTATACCCATATGCCTTAACCTCGCGACCATTCTTGATTTGATCTCCTTGTAAGACAAAACCGGCCGGCTAACCAATGAAGTCTCTTCAAGAAACACCAAACTCGAATCAAACGGCATGGCGTATAAAAACGTCGGTAACCTCGAATTCCGGACCCGCAAATCCGGCTCGTTTCCCAAGTGAGAATCTCTCCAATCCATGAGTAACATCTTGTCAAGATCAAAAGGGTGGTCCTCAACTTCAGCCAATATCCCATGAGCAATTTGGTACCCATTGTTTCTAGGCTTATCATACTCCACAAAACTACTTGCAAAACCACTTGCATCCACAACCAAACTTGCTTTAAACACATTCCCATCATCACAAACAACTGATGACTCAAACTCTTGATGATTAATCTTCCACACTTTCCCTTTATGAAACTTAACCCCATTAGACACACACCCATTAACCAACTTCATCTTCAACATCTTTCGGTTTATTCGCCCATACGCCCGATCAAGATACTTAGTTTTATGCTCATCAACATGAACAGAAGCCATAGGCCATGTTTTATCAAAACAAGAATCAAGACCCAAGCATGATAACTCATCAACCCAAGCCCCATAGTTATTAGGCCACATGGCAAGTGGGTCTGGGTCAACACAACAGACCCGGACCCCTTTTTGCGCGACCCGTTCAGCCAGACAAAGCCCGGCTGGACCTGCACCAATTATAATGACGTCCAGCCGGGCTTTCTTAGACGGGTCGAGCCAATTGATGTCAAGATTGATTGGGGTTGATTTGTTTTCAGGGATCAAATCAAGGAAGTTGCCATATTTGCTTGTTTGGACTCTATGACTGTTGTACATGTGGGCCTTTGGAAAGAAGAATATGCTGTTTGTTAATGGTGAAAAGGATGACGAATAAGGTTTATGGGACAGTTGAAGTGAAGGGGATGATGATGGAGTGATTAGAGCTTCCATTGGAGATGGGAGATGAGAGAGAAAGTGTTGTTGTTATTGTTTTAGAGAGAGAGAGAGAGAGAGAGGAGGCGATGTTTATGAAGGACAGAAAAGGATCTTTGTTGAATACTATGAAAGGATGCTCTTTCAACTTTAGTGAGAAACAACAAGTGACTAGTGACTGAATCTTAAAATAACATGTTGTGTAGAATGTCCGGATTTCGGTTAACTTATAAATTTGGCGGTTAGTTCCGTAGAAACTTGGATAAGAGCAAAGTGGAACAATTGATTCATGCTCTCCGCTCCAAATGAAAGAATTTGATCGACCTCTTTAATAATTGTGCAAACCACGCCGTGAAAGTTTCTACGCCAAAATCGATTCAATGCAATCCACGCCAAGGGGGGGGGGGGGATGGGGAGTCGCGTAATGGAGAGTTAATGCCCTCTTCCACGCCCAAAACCAACACCACTACATCCGGTCTATTATAATATTCAGAAAATTATATACTTTTCAAAATTGTTATATTTTGGTAGATAAGAAATGAGGTCTTTAAAAAAGATAGGAGTGACTAGTATATCAAATAAGATTCAGGAAGGTTGATTGAGATGGTATGGACATGTGAAGCGGAGGCGGACATCGACGCCAGTTAGAGTAGTTGAAACTCTTACTGTGGAGGGGTGGAGAGATAGAGGGAGACCGAAATTGACTTGGGATGAACGGATTAAGCATGATTTATTAAAGTTGCACCTGTTTGAGGACATGGTATAGGATAGGACTTCATGGAGGCGTAGGATTAAAGTTAAGGACTTTTAGGGAGGGTACAATAGAGCTTTAGTTTTGTCGCAGAGACGTAGAGTTGTTTACACTTTAGAGGGACTCTATAGGTGATTTTCGTTCGTGTTTTTGTGCATATATGTTGTTGTTTGATGTTGAACGTGTTTTTAATTTATAGTAGTACTCTCTCCCCACTTCGTTGATTATGGGTCTCTTTTTTTTTCTTTTTTTAAGTTCGGTTTGTCGGTCATTTGTTTATTTTGGAGCTGAGGGTTTCTCTCAAAGTAACATCTCTGTTCTCATGGATAGAGGTAAGGTTTGCCTATATCTCACATTCCTTAGACAGTTATACCCTACATATAGTTTGCTATTTATGGGATGACTGGGTATGGTTGTTGTCGTTGTATATTTTGGTTTTTTATTTATTAAAAAAAACTATTAATCATTGTTTTAAAAACATTTTAGGAAATATTTCCATGGATAATAATTTGGGCCATACTTTTAATCATTGTTTTAACCCTTGGAACTTACTTAGGCTGAATATTATTTCACTTTTTATTTTTGAACGATGATTTTGTTCATATTTTTCTAGGATCAGTTAGTCACACCTGCTAATCGTAGATCTGCCACTCCATATCTGACCATATTATGTTGTTTTAATAGGTTTCATGCTGGCTTCAGTGTGGCGCTTGACATTCCACGAAAACCGTATCTTAACACGTTAATAGACGCACCTAGAGCCCAAGCAGGAACAAGTCCTCCAACAAAGTGGGTCTAGTTCTTATCTTCATTGCTCTGACTACTCCACCATGATGAAGGGTCTTATTCCACTTTATCTCATTAGTTAGCATGGTTTTTGTGAGTAGATAAAACTCATGTTGGCTTGGATTCGAACTTGCGACCTCTAACAAAGTGGGTCTAGTTCTTATCTTTATTGCTCTGACCACTCCACCATATTGAAGGGTCGTATTCCACTTTATCTCATTAGTTAGCATGGTTTTTGTCAGTAGTATGATGATGAATTTTGATGGTTAGAAAAATTAATAAATAATAATTTTCGTCTAAAATTAACTTAGCTACATGCCTACATATGCAAAAATTTCAACATACCCATGAATTTCGATAGTTATTAAGAGTAATGTTCTAAACTTCTAATACTTATTTACTTTACCACCTTCTCTTGTTATAAGTTGGATGGTTTAAATCATGTAATAATAATAATAATTTAAAGGGTAAAGTTAATACATTAAAACTTCCACTAAAATTAAAGAACCCCTTCGATATTATCATATTAGCTATAGCTCACACTATAGTGGTCGAAAGTTTCGAGTACCAACCCCACTTGTTTGAGTGACATTTTTTATTTATTTACTTTTTATTTAATTTTACTCTAATACGTATGAAATGCAATTTTTTACAATGTTTTAAAAACCAGTTTTTATATCATACCGAGTTGGGGCCAAAAACAGTTCAATCGGTCATAACGGGCGGTTTAACTGGTTGTTGCAGACAGTTCAACCGTTTGTACCGAACGGTATTAACCGGTTTTTAAAACTTTGCTTTTTTTAAAGAAAGTATAACATCGTCAAACCCAAACCATGAACGAACACGTTTTTTTAAGAAACATTATCAATCGGACTAACTTATATCGTCAGTTGGTTCTTTTTGTTAAACATCAACATTGAAATAGATTCGTAGGAAAGCTAGGGGAACTACCAAAAACCCCAATACAACTTAAAAGACACCTAGAAACAACAACCAAAAGCAACCAAAAAGCCAACTTTTTGGTTTCACATGTTTTTTCTTTAGCTTTGTTTGTTAACTTCTTTTAGCAAAACAGAAAGTTCAAAATACAAATGATGCTTAATATGCGAAGGTAAAAACTGAGTACTTAGTTTGTATTATAATGTGCAGTATTTTATGGGTTACATGTATGATGTATGCATGCGTAATATTAAAAACATGCATGCGTAGTTTTGGAGGAATACACATGCATAATTTTGATAACATGCATGCATGATTTTGTCTTTGTAAATTTTTTTGTTGAAACTTTAATACGTGTGTACTTTTGAAACTTGTGCTTCGTATGCTTCATAGGATAAGGCTCATGAAGAAACAATAAGTAACACGGTGATTATTACTAATCACCGGGGGTTTATACTTACGTAACTACAAGGTTAATCCTTTACCCAAACCGTGATGATAACCCTTGTGAATGTTTAGAGTGTGTGTGTGTGTGTGTTGGAAGTGTGTGAGAACACAAGAGTTAAGTGGTTCGGTCTTTAATGACATACGTCCACTGTAAGTACACCGGAATGTTATTAAGAATGAGAGATTACAAGGATAGTATGTAGTGGTTATGGCTATTTCTGAATGAATCTACAAGGATTGCATCTAATCCTATTTATAGGCACCGAAGTGGGCTGCGTGGAGAGGCCCACAGGTGACACCATTGGCCTGGGCCCAACCGAGGCCCAAGTCCATGGTCCTTCTGAAAATGGCGGGAAAAGGCAGGTTACCGTTGATGACGTCACGCTATAGTGTGGTCGTTGTTGTAGCTGGACACGTGGTGGATTTCTGGTGGTGCATAGTAACGTCGTACTTGCTACAGTGTTCAGGCTATCTTTGCTGTCTGATGTGACGTCTGACAGTTGGCGAGGTAATGCCTGCTGGTCACTGTTCACGACAACATGCACAGTGTAGTCGTTCACCTTTTGTACTATCTGCCACATGTCCTTCTCCTGCTGGTGTGTACTCTGACATGGATCTTTATGAATCTTCCTTCTGTCGTTCTTTGTACTTCGTATGAAAAGTGCTAAGGGAAGATTCCGCGCGTGGTTGCACGCGCGTATCAGGTATTGTTTGCTGCTTATCATCTGTCTTGGCGCGCGGGACATGTTGATTGCTTGTCCCCGCGCAGGTGCGTTCCTGCGCCGTGATCTGGCGTAGGGTTGTTGTTTTACGGGGATAGGGACGCCTTTCCGATTAGGCTCCCTATCCCTTCAAGTCCCCCTAGTCTAGGACTTCTCCTGCTCGCTGATGAGGAGGTGGAGTGCTAGACTCAAAATATGTTAGTCGCGGATGAAAGCTCATCTGCTTGTGTTGAAGCTCTTGGAAGTGTTCTTACTTGGATTCTTGAAAAGTTCGGCGGGGAACTTTTTTTCCAGTTTTACGTCAAAGTTGCGCCGAGGAGGACGTGCTCCGCTTACCCTTGCAGGCGTTGGGCGGGGAACGTCTTTTGCAAACTTACGTCAAGTTTCCGCCGTGAAGGGCGTTCTCCGCCTTAATTTTGCAGGAGTTGGGCGGGGAACGTCTTTTGCAAACTTACGTCAAGTTTACGCCATGAAGGACGTTCTCCGCCTTAACTTTGCAGGAGTTGGGCGGGGAACGTCTTTTGCAAACTTTACGTCAACCTTCCGCCAAGGAATTAAATGCTGTTGGAGTGATTTAATGCGGGTCTGGAGTTTGTGATAAATTCTAAATCATTGACATTCAATTTGTCTCTCATAAATTGGAGTAAATGCGCCTGGAATTCGAATGATCAGTTACTTCTGATGGAAGTTTAATGGTTGCTGACGTGTTCAGTGACTGTCTGGTTGTGCAGACCGAGGCACGTCACGTCGTGGTTGCAGTTACCAACTTCTCGTCTGTGTCAGGAGCGTGGGACGTCACGCGTCTGACGTTTTGTCTTCGTGGTTAAGATTGTGCCACGTGTCAGTGGGCACGTGCTTTCTGTCAGGCGCGTGGGTTATCACGCGCTCACTTTACTGATATCGTGAGATCTTTCGACACGTGTCGATCATCCGGCGTGTGTGCAGCGTATAACTGTCACACACTACCATCCGAGCCGTCCGTTTGTGTTATTGACACGTGTCATCATCTGGTGCTTGGAATTTGAAAAGGTGTGACGGTTAGCGCTTCCCTGGTGGGTCCCACTGTCATTAATGCGATGAGTATATAAACCTCATCAGGGTTCATCTGAACGGTTACTCTCTCATAATTTTCTTCTTCCTTTCCTTGCTTTCAGTTCTCTCAAACTTCCGGCCAACTTCCTTTGAAGTTTCCGTTAAATCTTCAAAGATCTTTCTGATCTTGAAGATTCATTGTTGAAACTTCAGGTTTCTTTGTTTCTGCTTCCTTTTCGTTCCTTCCTTTTCACTTGTTAATTTTTGAAATCCATTTTTCTTTCAACTTCCGTTGAAGATTCCGGTGAATCTTCATATTTTCCGGCACATTTTCCAGATTTCTTGAGTTTTCTTGTTGTCATGTCTGAGGTTCCGGTGAGTCCGTCGCCATCCACCGAGGATGTTAGGGTGGAGCCGGCTGTGGAGGAGGTGGTGGAGGAGGAGGTTCTTGTCGAACATGGCAAGATAAAGGAGAGGAAACTGATGTCCAACACCTATTGTGTTTGGAGTCAGGAGGCCTTCAACCGGTTCTGTATTATGTATGGGATTCTGCCGGAGTGGGAGCCCACCCTTCCGTCTCCGACCAGCACTGTTCTCTCTGCCGGTAGCGGTCAGTTGGCGTTGTACGAGGCCCACTTTGCTAAGTGTGGGTTCCGCCTGCCTTGTACCCGCTTCCAGGTTGACACCATGGTGGCCTATGGCGTTGGGCCTACACAACTAACCGCCTTCGGGCTTCTGAGGTTAGTTCATTTTGAAGCTTCATGCCGCGCCCTAGACATTGAGCCTACCGTTGAACGGTTCAATGTCTTCTACTTCATGGCGCGAGACGAGATGTGGTTCTCGTTCAAGCCACGCCCAAAGGTGCCGCCCATGGCCACTCACACTCCTAAGTCCTTGCATTGGGCGAAGGAGAAGTTTTTCTTTGTTAAGAGGGGTGTGATCCCCATCAGTCTCCCCTGGAAGGTTATAGGGGATGGGCAGCGTGTAGCGGACATTGCTGTGCCCAAAGATTTCAAGAAGCAGGCTTGGTTCCTTACCCTCACCTCCAATGCCACCAAGCTGGAATTCAACAATTTGACAGAGGGCATCTTTTTCCTTCTTGGAATGAGCCGCCTTGGCATCCGCGCAGGCAAAGAGCCTTACATTGCGGAGGAGGGTATGTACTTTATTTTTCCCTTTTGTGTTTTCTGCGCCGTTTCCCTTATTGTTTATTTTTGTAGGTGTGGACAAGTTCCAATTTTATGCTGCCCGCAAAGAGAAGGGTATCAAGTGGAGACCTTTGGCGGAGGGTCAGACTTCTTGCATAGATGCGTTTGCTGACCGCTTCTGCTATCCTGATCTCACCACCGCGCCCAAGCCTTATTATACAACCGGTGAGTCTTCGGATCCATTCGGCACTAGCATTTTTGGAGATGATTCTACTGAGTTTTCAGTAGAGATCGTTCCGCCGGTGAGCTCGTCCGCGGGGCGTGGACGTTGAAAACACGCACCGCGGAGGCATGGTTATCGAGCAAAGGTTGCTCTTTCTGACTCGGGTTCTTCCGTTTCAGCAGGAGAGGTTGTAAAGGGGCGCCGACGGCGGAAGGATGGGCCGCCCTCGGAAGATGAAGAGGAAGCTGAGTCCTCTCAGTTTAAGAGGAGGAAGAGGGCTCGTCCTGATAGCGCTGCGGCCAGCAGTGCAGCCGCTGCGGAGGGTGTGTCTCCTGCCCCGGCTGGTGGGGGCGAGAGTGAGGGTGCCACTCAAATCTCTTAGTCAGTGGCGGCTTCAGAGACTGCTGCTGAGGGCGCTGGCAAGCAAAAAGTCAGCTTTGCTGGGGAGCCAGGAGGGAGCGCCCCTGTTTTTTCTGTAGGGATCAGCGCTGCCCCGACTAGACAGCCTCTGTTCCAGAAGCTGATAAAGAAGAAAGCGCCTGGTAAGCAATGCTTATTTTTATTTGGAATTTTTAACTTTGAATTTGTCTCTTAATATTCTGTTTTGCTTTGATAGTGTCGCCCAAGATAACTCCTACTCCTCCTCCTGCGTCTCCATCCGCGGAGGCAGCTCAGGTAGAGGAGGAGAGGCTGTGGAGAGAACAGGAGGTGGCTCGAGAGCAGGCGGAAGCCGATGAAGCCTTGCAAAAGGCTGAGGCCGAACGGGCCGCCGCCGCTACAAGGAAGCAGGCGGAGGCTGATGAAGCCCTTCGGAGGGCTGAGGTCGCGAAGACAGCTGCTGCCAATGAAGCCAAACGAAAGGCTGAGGCAGAGAAGAAGGCGGAAGCTGATTGCCTTCGCCTCCAAGAATAGCAATTCTTGGAGAAGCGAGCCCGGTTGGCGAAGGAGCGCGAGGCAAAAGAGCGCGCTGATGTTGAGGGCCAGGAAGTGGCCCATGAAGGAGACGGTTTTGAGAGGGCCCTATTCGAGCAGGGTGCTTCTGGGGCTGGTGGCTCGCGCCAGGATCGGCGCGAGTCCTCAAGGGTTGGGGAACCGTCAGGAGCCTATGATGGCTCCTGTTGGTCTGGTGGTGACGCCATTTGGCGCCCTCGCTGGGCAATCAGGGAGAATACATTATTCTCTAACTCCCTGGCTGCCGAGGAGTTTGTCAGCGAGGTGGTGCCTCCCTACGAGCGCACTCACCAAGACATGTTGAGTCGTCAGGACCTTATTGCCGCCCTGTGCGTTAATCAGGCGACTCAACTGTCTATGATGGACTCGCTGCGCCGTCGTTATTCGGCGGTGTGGCGAGATATTGAGAGGGTGGAGGCGGAGAAGGCAGGCCTTGCGGAGAAGGAGGCTGCCTTCAAGGCCGAAATTGCCAAGTACCGCCGTCGTGCCCATGATGCGAAGGCAAAAGTCTCCAAGCTTGAGGAGGACGCTGCTGCTGCAAAGCGCCGTTGGGCAGAGTCCTGGAAGAAGGCCAACCTTGAAACAATGAAGGTCAAGGATACTCTGGCTGAGGTGCAGGAGGAGAGGCGGACGGCGGTCCGCAAGCTGGAGGAGAAGAGCAAGGCCCTTACTGAGAGGACCGCTAAATACGTGGAGATGCGTAAGGAGCTGGAGTCTAAGGACTCGGCCCTTGTTGTAGCCACAGAGCACGTCTCTTTCTTGGAGCAGGAGAAGGTCCGGATCCTTGGTGCAAAGGAGGATCTGGAGCGGGATCTGGATTCTTCTGACCAGGCTCGCCTTGAGGCTGTCAAGGAGTGTGAGGCGGCCAAGCTCTTGTTGGAGGAGGCGGTTTCCGCCCAGACCCAGATGCAGAATTCCATCAACTGGTTGATGACAGATGGAATGAATGGGGTGAGTTCTCGCGCTTTCCTTATTTTTGATGTTTGTCTTTCCAGCCAATATGCTAACTTTTGTTTTGTTTGTAGGTCTTTAAAAGATTTTGGCAGGAGCCCAAGTTGGGCGATCAGGTTGCCTCCATTGCTGCCGCCGCACAAGCTTTTGGATATGGCGAGGGCTATGCGGATGGTTTCCTGAGTGCCCAGGGTGATGGGCGGCTTGAGGATGCCGAGCATTATGGCAAGCCGCTGAAGGAGGAATATGAGGCGGAGCTGGCCAAGTTTGAAGAGATCGACTTTCCTATCCTCCAAGTCATTGCTGAATGCAACGACAACGCGGATCCCCTTACTGCCTTGAAATACTTTATCGACAAATCTGATGAGTTGGCAAGGGCTTCTGGCGAAGGAACCTCCGGGGCGGGTGGTAGATAGGCGTTAATTTTGTCATTTGTAATCGTTTATGTAAATACAAAAGGGTTTTTAAGTCCCTTTCTTTAATGAAATTTCAGTTTGTTATATCGTGTTGTCTCGTTCCTAACTTACTTATTTAACCAAGTCGTCACCCGGTGTGTAAGTAGAAGTTAGGGCGCGCGCTCGGCTAGACAGTCCGGCGTTTAAGTGAACACTTTTTTGCCTTGAAGACTGTAGCGGAGGTCAACTTGTGCCATTGAGTCCGACTTAGGCGCATGATAGCCTTGCCTGGAAGACCTTTCACCGCGTTTCATGCTGCGCGCTGTTCTCTTGTCCGAGTTGCAATGACTCTAGAAGACAAGAGTTTATGCGCGTGCCGTTGTTATGCGGGGTTATAGGTCCGGCAAGTAAATCCGTCTTGAAGACCATGCGCTGTGTAAGGAGTGTAAGCCCGACGTGCACGCGGCGCGTCTTGAAGGCACACCTTGCTTTATTAGCTAGCGGCTTTGGTCCGACGTGATTTTGCCTAAGGCTTGAAGACTTTGGCGCGGAAAATACAAGTAGAAACACAGATATAGGAAACGTTTTCATTGATAGTGTGGTATGTGTAGCCATGTTACATGATTACAAATAACAACGCCGCAGCTGTGCGCCGTTCCATGATCGCGGGATAGGAGTGCCATCTAACCTTTCTAGCGCGTAGGCGCCTTTGCCTAACACTTCTTGTATCTTGTAAGGACCTTCCCAAGTTGGGGCGAGTTTCCCCGGCTTTTCAGCGTTGGAAGCTTCGTTGTTGCGGAAGACATAATCCCCAATCTTGAAGGTCTGTTCTTTGACGCGCTTGTTATAATATTGTTCCAGTTGAGTCTTGTAGCTGGCCTCCTTTACTGCCGCGAGGTCACGGCGCTCTTCTAGTAGATCGAGGTTCATGCGGAGCTCTTTATCGTTATCGGTTGTGTCGGCCATTAATACCCTTGCCGTGGGGCAAGTTATTTCTGCGGGAATCACTGCCTCGGAACCGTATGTTAAGCTGAACGGTGTTTCCCCGTTACTTGTTTTTGTGAGGGTGCGGTAGGCCCACAAAACGTGTGGAAGTTCGTCTACCCACCCTGTCCTTTTGGTTCCCAGCCTTGTCTTGATGCCTTCTACAATTGTGCGGTTGGCCCTTTCCACTTGGCCGTTGCCTTGCGGGTGCGCAACGGATGTGAATATTTGTTTGACCCCCATCTGAGCCAACCATTGTTGAAGGGATTGGTCCTCGAATTGTGTTCCGTTGTCGCTGACCAATTGCATCGGTAAGCCGAACCGACAGATGATGAACTCCCAAAGGAATTTCTTGACGTGCGCGCCGTCGATCTTGGCTAGAGGCTTGGCTTCGACCCACTTAGTGAAGTAGTCGATGGCAACAATTAAGTATTTCACATTACCCGGCGCAGTTGGGAATGGCCCCACCAGGTCGATGGCCCATTTTTGGAAAGGCCAAGCCGCTGTGACCGGCACCAGGTTGTTCTTGGGGCGCAGGGTATTTGGAGCGTGGCGTTGGCAGCTGTCACATTTACGTAATTCGTTGACCGCGTCGACATGCATGCCAGGTCAGTAATACCCTGCGTTCATCAACTTCGCTACCACCATCCTTGGGCCTGCGTGTAGCCCGCAGGTTCCTTCATGTATGTCCTTGAGGAGAAAGGAGGCTTCTGCAGGGTCTACGCAGCGCAAAAGCGGCCCTAGGTAAGAACGGCGGTACAGGGTGCCGCCTGCCAGTTGATATTGTAAAGTCTTGTTCTTTATCTTCCGAGCTTCTAACTTATCGTCAGGCAAGGTTCCAGAGGATAGAAAGGCTTTGATTGGCGTCATCCATGACGCGCTGCCCGTTTGGGTGACATTGACTTGGCGCGGGGAGACGGATGGTTTGTCTCGGACCTCGATTCGGACCTCTTTGGCCATGTGCTCGAAGACTGTGGACGCCATTTTGCTCAGCGCATCGGCTGGTTTGTTCTCGCTGCGCCTGATGTGTTGGACTGTGCATGTGTCGAATCGGCGCATGAGTTGCTTGGCTTGTTCCAGGTACAGAGCCATGGTCTCGTCTTTTGCGTCGTAGGTCCCGTTGATCTGTCGCGCTACTAACAGTGAGTCCACATGTGCCTCCACGTGCCTGGCCCCCATTTTTTCCGCTATGCGGAGGCCTGCCAGCAACGCTTCGTATTCCGCCTCATTGTTTGTACTTTTAAACTCTAGGCGGATGGCATATGTGAACTCGTGCTTATCTGGGCTGATAAGGCGCAATCCGGCGCCAGCGCCATCTTCGTTGGAGGCCCCGTCAGTGTATAGGGACCATTTTTGTGATGGATCGTGCGCTGGCGCGGGTGATTCTTCTTCACGGCACTCTTGTATTTTGTCGGTGGGGATCTCAGTGACGAAGTCTGCTAGTACTTGACCTTTGACTGCGGGTCGGGGCTTGTAACTGATTGTGTGCTCTCCTAGCTCGATAGCCCATTTCGCCAGTCTTCCTGACAACTCGGGTTTGGCTAGGATATCGTTTATCCGATAGTCCGTGAGGACGTTTATCGGGTGGCCTTGAAAGTACCTGCGCAGTCTTCGGGATGCATGAATGAGGGCGAGGACCAGCTTTTCCATTATTGTATACCGAGTTTCCGCATCTAACAGCGTGCGGCTGATATAGTAGATTGGCGTTTGCACGCCTTTACGATCAACCATTAGGACTGCGCCTATTGCCCGTTCCGTGACAGAGAGATAGAGCGTGAGCGGCTCTTTTGGGAGCGGAGCTGTTAGTGTGGGAAGATTCATTAGGCATTGTTTCATTTGCTGGAATGCTGATTCTGCCTCTGGGGTCCAGCGGAAATTGCTCTTCTTTAGGCAGTTCTTCAAAGTGTCCACGAATGGGAATGACTTTGAAGCATAATTGGATAGGAAGCGGTTTAGGGCGACTAAGCGGCCCATCAGTGTTTGTACCTCCTTGACGGATGCCGGTGATGGCATCCTTTCGATTGCATGTACGTTCTCTGGGTTGGCGCGGAAACCATCCCGCGTGACAATGACGCCCAAAAACTTTCCTTCTTCCATCCCGAACGAGCACTTGCTGGGGTTCAACTTCATGCGCACCTTGCGCAATTGGCTGAACGTTTGTTGGATGTCCCGCAGCATGTCACTTTCTTCCTTGCTTTTAATCACCAAATCATCGACGTACACTTCAAGTCGTACGCCGATTTCCTTCACAAAGGCCGTGTCCATCAGACGCTGGTATGTTGCGCCCGCGTCTGTGCGGAACGCTGTCTTGTCTTCATCCTCTTTGGCCATCTGTATCTGGTGGTATCCCTTGTAACACCCCAACCGATGGCGGAATCATCGAGGTGTCACGTAGTGACGATTGTTCAAAAGCACATGGTACTAAAATGTAAATATATTATTGAATAATTTAAATTGTCTTACATAAATGAAATGGGAAAAATACAAAAGTCTGAACGAAACATGAAAATTGAAATAACTTATTAAAAGCAAGCACTAAAGTCCAATGCTATAGTACTAAGATCAAACTGCACCTGAAACATGTACAAAATAAGTTTTGTCAACATATGAAATGTTGGTGAGCATTCCTAGATTTAATACATATAGTAAGTTGGAAAATGTTATACAATTCAAGTGCAAAGCTACAGTGCAATTATGTAAACTATGTATCATACAAATGAGCGAAATCAATCCTGTGACTGTATAATGTATTCTACATGTAATGTCTAAGCATAAAGCACGTTTGTAAGCAAACGCACATAGTACTAGAATTGTATTATAAAAATGTGAACTTGTATTTGTAATTTGTATAAGTGTACATGTAACACCCCAAAAATGAATAAAAGCAAAAAGGGGATAGGAAATACTCACTTTCGCCAAATGATTAGATGACTAAGCGAGCGTGAAAATGCGAGCAATCCAAAGGTTCAACAACGAAACTAGTCCAACTTAGAAGAAAAGAAACCGAATAGGAAAATATATCAAGCTTCCAATTCGCCAATTACAAGAGCTTATAATCAAAGCTTTAAATGTAGAAGTAATATACTCTAGAAGAAAGGTATGAGGGAGAGTTTAATCGAATTGAAACAATTGATTTAGAGGTGCAAGTGTAATGGGTCATAGGTGGGTTTTTATACTAGTTTTGGATTCAATTAGCCATTAAAATTGGTCAACACCATAAAGTAAGGTTTTAAGATGAATTGACTATTTGACTAGGACTTTGACTAGGATTTTGACTGAGACTTTGACTAGGACTTTGACTAGGACTTTGACTGTTTGACTGTCTCAGCGGACCGCGAGAGCTAAAAAAATCAATTTTTCTAATTTAATCAATTTTAAGTTCTGGACTTGTTTCCTTCGGTTTCTAAGTTGTTTTAGGACCGAAAATTAAGAGCTTTGAGTATCAAGGTCTGAAACATATGTGCTCGGGCGTAGATGTGAGTATAAAACGTGCATACTTTTACTTATAAAAATTATAAGTTTTATTAAATTGTAAATTTTGGTCCTATTAAAATACGAGGGTTAAAAATGAAAATTTTGAAATAGTTGAGGAACCAATTATGCACATTTATGAAAAGTGAAGGGTGCAGGTTGTCACACCCCTTGTAAGCGTCTAGGAAACACTTGAACCGGTAAGGGGCGAGAGAATCCACTTTTAAGTCGATTTCAGGTAGAGGATAACAGTCTTTTGGGCACGCCTTGTTGATGTCTTTGTAGTCAACGCACATGCGCCATCCCCCATTCGCCTTGGCGACCATGACAGGATTGGCCACCCAGGTCTGGTATCTGATGGGGCGGAGGATGCCCGCATTGAGCAGCTCGGTGACTTGTTCGTTCATGGCCTTTGTTTTCTCCGGGCCCATACTTCGTTTCTTCTGCACTATTGGCTCCGCGGAGCGATAGACATTGAGCCTGTGTTCCGCTATTTCTCGGGGAACACCCACCATGTCCGCTGGTTGCCATGCGAAAATATCCATGTTATTGATCAAGAGTTGCTTCAGATGATTGCGTACGGTCTCAGAGATTTCATGGCCAATGGTCACCGTTTCCTCCGGAAATTTAGGGTTAAGTACCCATTTTTCCGGCCCTGTGCGGGCGTTTGTTTTGACCATTTTTGGCGGTTTAGCTGTATCCGCGACATGGCAATCCTTGTTTCCCCGGATGAAGGCAACGCCTGTTTTGGTGGGGAAAACCACCATTGCGTGTGCCGTGGAGGCGTTGGCGTTGAAGCGTGTGATGCCTTCTCTTCCCAGGAGTATGTCGTGATTTGATGTGGCTGGTAAGACCATGAAATCACATATTTCTGTGCGCTCATGGGTGCCATCGGTCCAAGTTACGGGCAAGGAGAGCATGCCGCGGGGCATGATGGTCTCATGGATGAAACCAGAGATGGGCTCGTTGACTGGAATGAGCTTTGCTTTGTCTTCATCATCAAGTTGCTGAAAACACTGGTTGTACATGATATCCGTGCTGCTGCCGCCATCTAGGAACATATACCGTGTGCGGTAATGTCCGAAGACGCCGGTTATCACGAGTGGAGCTGTAGAAGAGGCGCCGCCTCTGACCCTTGGCATGAGGATGTCAGCCTCTTTCCAAGAGTCGTCCGACGGTTGTACCCGGGTGCGCTTCCCATGTTGGGTGTTTTTGCCCCGCCTTGTCATGTTGCATTGGTGGCGGGGAATTAGCGTGGCTGCATGGGTATTGAGGTCTCGGATTTTTTTCCGCGACCCCTCGCCTTGGGTTTCCTCGTTAGCTTGGCCCTTGCCAGCTCGGTGAACATTCTTGACCAAGTGGCCCAGCTGGCCTGACTTCAGCGCGACTTCAATCTCCATCTTTAGACTATAGCAATTGTCAGTGAGGTGACCGTAGTCGTTGTGGTACTCACAGAACTTGCTACGGTCCACGTTTCGCCGCTTTCCCAAAGGGTTGGGCTCCTTCAGCGTGACCTGCTCGGTTTTCAGAACTTGGGATGGTGTCTTTGTCAGCGGGGTCCAATCGTGGTTTTTCTTGGAGTGTCCACGTTGGTCCCGCGTTTGCTTTGAGCTGATGATTTGGCGGGCATCACCGGCGGGTGAATATTTCCCCTCGTCGGTGGTGCCAGTGATGCGGCTCCAAACGGATTTGTTTTTGTGCTTATTATTATTATTATTATTATTATTATTATTATTATTATTATTATTATTATTATTATTATTATGGTGTTGTGGTTGGAAGCCATGCAGCTGGTTGAAAGATCTTTCGGAGGAAGCGTATATTTTTGCTGAGCAGATGAGTTCATCCCAGGACTCTGGGATGCCATCCTTGCCGGTTAGGCATTTCATGAGGTCCGGAATGCGTACATTGTGAATGAACGCAGCCCGCGTGAGCTCCTCTCCGCAGCCTATTTGCAAGGCTTCTTTGTTAAACCGAACAATGTAGTCCTCAATTGTTTCATGGTCATACCGACGACATAGCAAAATGTGTGCTTTGTCCTTTTTATGTTTGCGCAAGTGCGAGAAATGACTGCCAAACTTGTCTGTGAGGTCGTCAAAATCTTTTACGCTTCCCGCCGGGAGGTTGTCGAACCATACCCTGGCGGCACCTGTAAGGGTTTGAGCAAAAAGGTGGCACCATACTTGGACAGGCCAGTCCACAGACATACCTGCGCACTAAAAGTCGTGCACGTGGTCGTCGGGATCACGCAGGCCATCGTATCTACCGATACTGCTTGGGAGCTTGGCCTTTCTTGGGATTTTGGCAGCCGCTATGCGGGCGACAAACTTGGACTTCTCGGCAAAAGCTTTTGGTCGAAATGGTTTGACCAAGTCATCATCTATCTCACTGTCTCGTGACGCGTGAGTGTGTTTCTTTCCTTTGTAGCCTGAGTCGCTACTTGATGATTCATAGCCATCCGGCTCCTCACGTGGTTTGGCGTAGCCCCGAGCTCTGACGTTTCCGCCGAGCTCCCCGCTACGACCATCACCATGATCGGCCATGTCTTTCTTCTTGTGCCTTGCTTTTGACGGGGTGTCGAAAGCAAGGGTCTTGCCTTTCTTCTTAGCTTGCTGCAGGAGCTTCCTTTGGTAGATTGCAGCGCTCTTGGTGTTCTGACGGAGGAGCCATTGGTCCGGGTCCTCCTCAGAGAGATCTTGGCTGTCGTCGTCTGACTCGACGTTACGGATCTCAACAGCTGACCTGTCGAGTCGTGAAGTCGTTTGTTTGACGACGGTGTGGGGTGTGGTTTGGTCCTCCGGCTGTTGGAGGTCATCTTCTCCGGCTCGGTGCATGCCGGAGGTGTTGGGGTTGGGTTCAGCCATGGGTGGGTTAAAAGATGGGTGAAAAAAGCTGTTCTAACCGTTGGATGGCGCCAATGAAGAAACAATAAGTAACACGGTGATTATTACTAATCACCGGGGGGTTTATACTTACGTAACTACAAGGTTAATCCTTTACCCAAACCGTGATGATAACCCTTGTGAATGTTTAGAGTGTGTGTGTGTGTGTTGGAAGTGTGTGAGAACACAAGAGTTAAGTGGTTCGGTCTTTAATGACCTACGTCCACTGTAAGTACACCGGAATGTTATTAAGAATGAGAGATTACAAGGATAGTATGTAGTGGTTATGGCTATTTCTGAATGAATCTACAAGGATTGCATCTAATCCTATTTATAGGCACCGAAGTGGGCTGAGTGGAGAGGCCCACAGGTGACACCATTGGCCTGGGCCCAACCGAGGCCCAAGTCCATGGTCCTTCTGAAAATGGCGGGAAAAGGCAGGTTACTGTTGATGACGTCACGCTATAGTGTGGTCGTTGTTGTAGCTGGACACGTGATGGATTTCTGGTGGTGCATAGTAACGTCGTACTTGCTACAGTGTTCAGGCTATCTTTGTTTTCTGATGTGACGTCTGACAGTTGGCGAGGTAATGCCTGCTGGTCACTGTTCACGACAGCATGCACAGTGTAGCCGTTCACCTTTTGTACTATCTGCCACATGTCCTTCTCCTGCTGGTGTGAACTCTGACATGGATCTTTATGAATCTTCCTTCTGTCGTTCTTTGTACTTCGTATGAAAAGTGCTAAGGGAAGTTTCCGCGCGTGGTTGCACGCGCGTATCAGGTATTGTTTGCTGCTTATCATCTGTCTTGGCGCGCGGGACATGTTGATTGCTTGTCCCCGCGCAGGTGCGTTCCTGCGCCGTGATCTGGCGTAGGGTTGTTGTTTTACCGGGATAGGGACGCCTTTCCGATTAGGCTCCCTATCCCTTCAGCTCATTTATAGGTTAACTCACCCCTATTATTATTAGACCATTCGAGTTTCATAATACTAGGTCAAATTTTGTATCAAAATTAACTAAGGCTATAGGGTATGGTCACATTCCTAGTCACGATCATTACCCTCCACGTAATGATCACATCACTCCATCCTCCATCACTACCCTCCACTATGATATGATCACCCTCCACCACTACCCTTCATCACCAATCCAACATTCGCATTTTCAAACTTTTGGACCGTGGCATACGTGACACCCCTCATGGTTGTCACGCCGTGAGGGATTGAGAGATGGTGTTTGCGTGGGCTCACGGGCTTCATGAGTGTCTCACGGGGTGTCACGTCTCCATAACCTTAAGTCTAATTAAGGAATAGTGAAAAGATCATTGTAGAATACTAAATTATTGCGAGAACAAGAAGAATAACTCCAGATAAATTAATTTCCTAATTTTCAGCTCATATTTATTGATTTTTGTGTTTCTTACATTCATATATGAACATTACATACATAAAAAAACTAGCAAATTAATGTGTTCATATGTCTTTTACAAACCTACATACATGTAGATTGTTTAACCTACAGATATGTAGGTTACATAAAAAGTGAATTTTATTCATATTATTTTTCGAATTCCGATGTAATAATCAATAAGATTACTTTTGTAACATTTATTTTTATATTTTAGTTGTTTATGATTAAAAAAATGAGTGATTCATTTTGTTCTTCGTGTTTTCGCAATAAATAGTGTTCTGTGTAGATGATTTCCTTGAGAAATATTTTGACAAAGCTTTCATGGTTAACTCGTATTTTAGCGGCCGGTGAATGGGTTGGGTGTGGTAAATGGGGCCTAAACCCAAAGTCCTAAAATACTTCTCAGACATTTATTTCTAGTTTAATACCGACCATTATTATTTAATGTACCCACTTACCAATTTTAGAGACATATCCAAAGAAGTAAGGAACCCAAGCCAAGGATAAACAAACAAGGCTAACTTAAGGCCTAGCTAACCTGAAGCCCTAAAGCAAGAGCCCATGTTATGATATATTGGAGTACTAGCTGATTACCCCGGAAAGGTCCCGGGGTTGACAAATTTAATATGATTTAATAAAAAATGATAAAAGAAGAAAACCCAAAACACGAAAAGAGTAAATAACTTAAACATAATCAATCTTAGTTAAAAAACATTTATTTAAAAAGTTAAAAAAATAGAAAGCATAAACCATATTAAACATAATACAGTATTAAAAGGATAAAATGAGATAATTGTCTTTTCAACATAGCTGCATCTCTTTTCGGAAGACGGTTCACCTTCAACATATAATCATCTTCACGTAATTTAAAATATGTTACAATTTGACTTTGACTTATATAGATATAGAATTCATGATGAGGGTTGAAAAATATAACCATTCTAATAATACTAATACTAATAGTAATAATTATTACTCTTGTAATTAAATAAATAAAAAAATAACCTTGCTATAAGGTGACACCATGTGTTGCAGTGTTGCGCGATTTTCTCTCCTAGCTTCTCTTTATGAAGTATACCTATCCATCTTTAGAAGAGTAAAATTCCAATGATAGCATGGCGATTGGGCTGAATTTCAACATCGTAGATAAGAACCTAGTTTAAAAGAAAAAACATGATTAATGAATAACCTGAACACTTTGTGTTTTTTTTTCTGTATGAACATAACCCCACAAAAAATAGTCGTTTTTTCTCCGTTTTTTATATAGCACTATGGTACTCGTTGGAAAGATAATAAAACACTCGTTAATTTAGTGTAATTTTTTTATTTAAAAAATCTCGAATATAAAAGATATTAACGTTTAAAAATTATGGGAGGAACATAAGAGAGAAAAATTTAAATTTGTTTTTAAATTTTTTTTTTCTTAAAATAACTCAATTTAATTTTAGTAATTGAGAATTGAGAGATAGAGAGATAAATTTAGAGTTTTATGTTTATCTTTTTTTTAATTAAAAAAGGAAATAATTCAAAAACACTAAAATCTTTCAATTATCATGCCACGTGGCAGTTTCATCGAGAGATTGAAGGCACCATTGCACGCCACGTCAGCAATGTTCAATTCTTTTATATATATTAATAGATAGGTACACCAGAAATATATTATCTTTGCTGATAAAGGGATTAAAAGCCACTTCAACTTACGGATGAGCATTCACTATGATGTTTGGAAAAAAAAAATTATCGATATTTTAGATACATGTTAAATACTTATCTCATCCTTACTCCAAATCAATAGTCTCGGCTTTTTGTGCATGGGTGTAAATAAGTCGAGGTGAGCTGAGCCCTAGCTCGTCTAGACTCGAGCTTGGTTCGCATAACCTACGAGACATCAAGCTTTTATTTCTAAAACTCGAGTTCGGCTCGTTAGTAGTTTTTCAAGCTCTAGCTTTGCTCGTTTTTTTATTTATTAATTAATTTACACATAATAATAATACACATACACACACACACATATATATATATATATATACATACAGAGAGAGAGAGAGGGGGGTCAACTATAAAATGAAAACCCTTTTGAGTTGAGAAAACTTTTGAAAACCCATGTAAAAAAACATTATTATTTTTTTTTAAAAAAAATAATCAATTTAAAATACATGTTTTTAAGCGTTTTAAGCAAAAAAAAAAATTAAAAAAGCGCCGACGGGATTTTAAAAAAAAAATAAACAAAGTTGATGAAAACATAAGTTTACAACAGCTAAATAGTTGAAAAACATATGTAAACAGCTCAACTTTATTTATTTTTTTTAAAAAAATCCTGCTGGCGTTTTTTTTCTTCTTCTTTTTTTTTTTGCCCAAAATGTTTAAAAACATGTATTTTACATTGGTTATTTTTAAAAAAAAAAAATTTTTTGCATGGGTTTTCAAAGGTTTTCTTAACTTAAAAAAGTTTTCATTTTATCTCTCTTCCCAGGTCAAGTATAAAATGAAAACTGTATTGAGTTAAGAAACCCCATGTAAAAAACACTAATTTTTTTTTTTGAAAAAAATAACCAATGTAAAATACATGTTTTTAAGCGTTTTAGGTAAAAAAAAAAAAGAACGCCGACGGGATTTTTTTTTTAAAAATAAACAAAGTTGCTCAAAACATATGTAAACAGTGCAACTTTGTTTATTTAAAAAAAAATCCTATCAGCGTTTTTTTTTGCCCAAAATGCTTAAAACATGTATTTTACAATGATTATTTTTTTTCAAATAATAATAATAATAATAATAATAATAATGTTTTTTCAAAAAAAAATAA
The DNA here is from genome assembly GCA_028751855.1 of Ambrosia trifida. NCBI lineage: Eukaryota > Viridiplantae > Streptophyta > Magnoliopsida > Asterales > Asteraceae > Ambrosia > Ambrosia trifida. The sequence goes on from CM054125.1 coordinate 139,223,167, forward strand.
CAATGTTTTTTAGTTAATATTATACTAATTATAATTTAATGGTCAGGGGTAGAATGGTTCAATAAGTGTTTTAAAAGAGGGCATGAAAGTCATTTTCTTTTATTTATCTAGAAACCCCTCCTTAATTCAAGATAAATTCTTTATCTCTCTTATTTACTCACCTCTCTCTTTCCCTCTCTCTCTCAATATAATCAAAAATTAAAAAAAACAAAGCAGGTTTTAGTCATCTTCTTCCTCTTTGTATATTCTTCTTTTTTCTTACTAACAACCGTTATATAAACCTAATAACTATAGTCTTGTTTTACAGATCCAAATCGGGGTAAAAACACTACGCAAGGAAAAAAAAAAGAAAAACCCCCAAACGTTTGTTGATCCAGACGCATTCGAACAAAAAACGACTCAAATGGAGGGAAATCAGATTTTTGTAATAATGTTTTAATTAGTGATGAGTCTATGGTAGAGATTAATCGGATTCTTTTTTTAGTTTTGTGATTTTGTGTTCTTACTTCTTAATCGCTGATCTTTATAATAGTGTTATTAGATACTTTTTTTGTTCTTAATTTTTTGTTCTTAGGTATCTTCAATCACTGGTATTTATAATGGTGTATTATAATTATTTTTTAGATAATGTTTTAATAGTGTTTTATATAATCGGTTTTGTATTTTTTGTTTTCTTAATGTTTTAATGGTGTTTTATAATAGTGTTTTATATAATCGGTTTGTATTTTTTGTTTTCTTAATTTTGTGTTATTAAGTATCTTAAATCGCTGGTCTTGATAAATTGTGTTTTATAATTGGGTTGTAGATAATTTGTTGATGGTGTTTTTATAGTAGTGTTTTTTAAACATTCTGCCATAATCGAACAACCAATAGATAAAAATTATATATTTGAAAAATAATGAAAAATCGATGAAGTGTTATAGAGATTGAATATTGTTATAAAAATGTGGAAGAATTAGTTATTTTAGGATATTTGAATTTCATTAAAATCCATAATTTTGATGCTAAATTAGTGGGTTATGATAAATAATAAAATGAATAAAAAGTATATTATGCCCTTGATCTAAATATTTAATCAGATTTGATCCAACGGTTGAAAACACTTACTACACAAAACAATTTTCTTACCGGATCCTCTACCTATATATATATATATATATATATATATATATATATATATATATATATATAGTGATCAAATGAGAAGAAACTTAATATGAAAATAAAAATAAGAAATGACATAATGTAAAACATTAAATACTTTGACTCTTATTACATTAATTATTATTCACTAACCATTTAGTCGCCATTTTGGCTATAACCTAGTAGTGGAGAAGGAATCTTCTCTTTGGGTGAATAGGAGTTCGAGTCCACCAAAGGTGGAGAAAAAGTGCGTAAGATATTAGCTGTTTAAAACAAAAAGTAATTAGTCATTAACACTTTATCTTACACATATCAAAATTCATCATAGAGTACATATATAGAAATTATCATATGTTTATTACACATATCGACTTTATTATACATATAAAAATTCATCCTACATATATCAAAATTATCCTTCCCTTTAAATTAGGTTTGATTTTAAAGAATATATTTTAAAAATGAATTATGAGTTTCATTTATTTAACTAGTTAGCGTGGTTGCCAAAAAATGATAATTTATTTAACACTAAATACAACTATTAAATAAGAGATTTTTTAGTTATTAAAATTTGTTTTTTTTAATTTTCTTTTCATTTGAATTCTACGCTGTATATATATTATACTGAATAAATTAAATAAAAGTTAAGGAAGTACCTAGGTCGATTGAATTTATTTTAAATGATTATTAAATTATTAAAGTAGCTTGCTTAAAAAGATGGGTGCCATCTAAAACACACTTCATGTGAGGTTATCATTATTGGGAAGAGATAACGTACAAAGTTTCTTAACGTACAAAGTGTAAGAAACATTCTTAGCCATTAGATTTAGGCGGTGGCAAGATGGTAATTAACAATCCTAATCATATTTGGGTTAATCTAACCAAGGGTAAATTAGGAAAAACGCGTTTAAATTTCTGTGAAATCGTAACAACGAACATAATCGATGCAAAAATTTTCAACGATTGAACCTGATTTTTCATCGTTTTCAACTCGATTAAACGTTCAGAATGATTAAACAATAAAAAACATTCGATTACAAACAAAATCAAAACGTATTTGCAGAAATAGAAGAAAAACAGAGTATGATAATTCAATTGATAAAATTAGTCGAATCATATTAAAAAAATCACTATCGACGCATGTATTATTCACAGAAACGAACGATGTTGATAGTAGAAGAAGAATTAAAGAAAAAAAATGGCTTTCAAAAAAGTTTCAGACGATGAAGATTAGAAACTGTTAAACAGAAAAGTATAAAACGCATTTGGTTTTTTTTATAAACGCATTTGGTTTTTTAAACACTATTTAAACTGGTTTTTTACAAAAACGCACTTGTTTTTGTCTAACGCACTTGGTTTTTGTAAAACGCATTTAGTATAAATAAAACTTGCTTTTTCCTCACTTTTCCCCCATTTTCCTCTGTTTTCCTTCAACAAACAAACAACTATATTCACACACAGTTGAGGTAAGGTTTTTATGGATTGGTTGTTTTTTTTCTTCTTTTTCCTTTGTTTTGTGATTAGCGAGAGACACAGAGATGTTGGCTTGGTTGTTTTCTCTGAAGATAGAGGGAAGTGACTAGATCTGAGCCACGATTGAGGTCGGTTTGAAGGCGAACAATGTGAAGGGTTTTGAAGGCGTCGAAGATTAGAGGAGAGAGGGAGCGGTGAGGCTTTGGTCCGACGGTTGGGTCAGGCGGTGGTGGTGGTTAATGAACGATTTGAAGGAACATTACCCTTTACCCTTTTAATCAACCAGAATTGGGTTAGTTAGAGTTAACTAGGGTTTACACGTGTCAAGCTATGGTGGCTTCTTACACTTTGTACGTTAAGGATGTAGGAAATAGTGTTCACAATTTTATTAAAATAATAATAAAATGAAATAATAACAAAATGAAATAATAACGAGATTCTCGGTATTCGTAGGAAATATAAAAGTACAATACCGATTACAAAACTAAATAAATAATATAAGATAAAAAAAAATGTACCGAATCTTGATTCAAGCAACTTCAACCGCATCATCTTCTACTAATCATCTCTACAAAAGTAAAGTATTCGTTGATGGTTTTTGGTTGAGGATCGTGTTTGACACGGGGCCTTTAAAACAGATTCCGCGTCTCCTCTCAGACGGCCTGTCTCCCACAGTACAACAACCGAAACAGTAGTCGTACTGCGGAGATGGTCTTGAGCCCGAGATACACCGGGTATAATTGTGTGCGTAACATAAGAAAAAGAAAGCTGTCAAAATTAGAGAATTCTTCTTCTCGTGATTGGAACAGTCAATCATGTGAATATATCTTCAAGAGTGTTTGTAAACTCTTTATGTTTTTTCCATATGAACCGTACGTTCATATAAATATGTCCACCATGATTAAAATATTATTGCACTTTATTATAGGATTGGGTTATTGTACAAAAGCTACAAAAAAATGAGAAGAGTGATAAGTCACTAAAAAATGACATATGTTCAAAGGATTAAACAAGTGGGAGGGATAATTTTGTCAAAAACATATGCACATGCAAGTCACATGCCATTTCGACCTTCATTTTTAAATGTCCGTAACTTTTTTATACGTCATCTTTTAAAAAAAAAAATTATACCATAAAATTGAGCGTCTTTTTATCTTTAATATGAGTACCCTATTGTTATACTTAAAAAAAAAAAAAATTCAAAACCCACTTGCGTAAGACACAATGGAGTGTAAAACACAATGACCACCAATTAAATATAGGGTATAAAACATAATCAAGAGTCTAGTAAAACACAATGGACGACATACTAAAGACACAATGAATAAAAGACTAAAACACAATGAATACTTTTGAAAAAAAAGTTGAAAACCTAGTTGCGTAAGACACAATGGATGACATACTAAAGATACAATGAACAGAAGACTAAAACACGATGAATACTTTTGAAAAAAAAAAGTTAAAAACTCAATTGTGTAAAACACAATGGACGACGTAATAAGGACACGATGAACAGAAGATTAAAACACAATGAATACTTTTGGGAAAAAAGTTGAAAACCCAGTTGCGTAAGACACAATGAAGATAACGTAAAACACAATGAGTACCAATTAAATATGCAATGAACAATAGGGTATAAAACACAATGAACAGTCTAATAAAACACAATGGACGACATATTAAAGACACAATGAACAGAAAACTAAAACACAGTGAATAATAGACTTAAACACAATAAACAACATAATAAAACACAATGTACACCTAAATACAAAACTCATTTGCGTAAAACACAATGAAAAACATACTAAAAACACAATGGACAAAGTTAAATCATGTGTAGACTAAAAAAAAACATAAATAACATATTTATAAAGCACACATGCATACTATAACACAATGAACGAGCAGAAGACACAATAGAGAAGAAAACCTATTTACCATGATTTTTTTTTTCAATTTTAATGTAGCAATATAGTACTCATATTAAAGATAAAAAAACGCTCGTTAATATGGTGAAATTTTTTTGAAAAAAAATGTCGTATGAAAAAGTTATAGACGTTTTAAAATGATGGGGGGGATTGACATGTGCATTGCATGTGGAGAGAGAAAGTCAACAAATGTGGTTTTCCTTTTATGTCCTTCCTCTAATTTATTATTTATTTTTTTCAAACAAACTAATCTCAACCCTTCAAATATATGATCAATGGATCACAATCATTCTCACCATTCCTGAAAAAAAGCGTCTTGTGTATTTGATCGTAACCCCTTTATTATATTCATTAACAAATCATTAAACTTGTAATTAATAAAATGCTTAATGGATTTTAATTAGTCACATAATTTGTCATAATGATTGAGTTGAAAGCGTCATTTTGACCAGGTCTATGTAACCGTACCAGCTCACTAGTCCGCGCGTCACGTTAACAACTAACTGTGCTCGTGCACCCTACTAACGCATACCAGGATGCTGCCCACGTGACTCGCCATCCGCCACCTACGTACCAGAGACTATCTACGCGGAGGCTAGCTTGCGCACTGCGGAGATCAGGACGCTACCTGGTCTTCCACCATGTCCACGCGTACGAGGTCAAAAATACAAAGGCGCGTGTGTGCGAGTGCAAGTCACCCTTTAGGGTCCCACTAGTGTTTGGCTCATGCTAAACAATAGATAAGGAGTGTTCCTCCTTATAAACCACTTCACATTTTGTCATCTCACCAATGTGGGACAAAACTTAAACCATTTTCTCATCTTTGGTTGTTCCAACCTACAACTTTCAAGTTTCGATATCTCATTCATCTTAGCTCCATTTTGGACATGGTTTGATTCGTTGTGATACTCTCACAATATAGTACACAAACCCGGAAATAATTATTTATATATCACATATATAAATACAATTATTTGAGTCCAAAATTAGTGAAAAAATCATTTTCACTACCGTTTTTCCAACAAAGGATACTTTGTATCCTATACTTTCTCGTCATTATTTGCTCTAACTTTCTTTTATCAAATCAATGTTTCAATAACTTATAAACGCAAAACCAAGAGTGTACGAAAATCAAATTATGTGACTTGCTAAAGCTATTTGTAAATCTTAATCTCTGGTTGCCGCCATACATATAGATAAGAAAGCTGTCTCCATATGGTTGACCATATATCTATAACAAAGTCTCTCTATAGTTGACCATATATCGAAAAGTCAAGAGTCGTGATCATTTCTATACTAATATTCTCGTAATAATTAAATACATGTAGGTGTGCGCACGTGTTACGCTTTTGACGATTACAAGACATGTTTTATCAACTAAATACTATAGTGCGTATACAATGGCAAAAATCAACGCAATAACTTTCGTTATTAAAACCAATATATTCTCTTAATGGAAGTATTCTTTGAGCTTGACGTATGTTAATTTGTGTTAATTTTAAATAATAATCATAATCATAATATATTCTCACTCACATCTTAATCCTCTTTCAAGTCTACATCGAAACATTACAAAGTGCATTTCAAGCCTTCTTCCTTTTCATCATTATACACCACTTCAATTCATATTATAATTTAACCACGGTACGGTTAGCACTAAACCACAAGTTAATAATAATAAATTTATGAGCTTTTAATATAATTAGTTGCTAAGAATTTTTCTTTGAATATCTAGAAATCTAAAAGTTGTGAGACTTTTATCATGTGTCACTTATAATTTATTGCCATGTTTCTTAAAATTCAACAAGAGACAATATGTTGCATTCATATCATGTTGAGGCATTTCATGGTTCGTACGGACATGAGCATTGATGACATGAGCCATGTTAATATGTTATAGGATGTTTTTGTGAAGATGATGATGCGCCCCTACTCGCGTCCGGGTTAACTTTATTCGTTGTCATTCCTATTCCAGAAGGTCGCCTATCAAATGCGCGTGTAGTTCCTGATACCACATACACCCTACATAGGCTCAACTCGTGCCGTAGCTGTAGAAATTTAACCAAAGTTATTAAACCATCTTCGGCCAACAAATTATCATTAACAAAGTTTATGTATTTAGCATTTTAGCCAACCTTTTGTACGTAGTTTTACATGTTGAATTTGTTTATATACGTGACTTATATACGCGCACACATACTGTTTTAGTATTAAAATCAATATCTACTGATGGTTGTCGAAATTTAATTAAACTTAAATCAACTAATACCACCCCTCAGGGGCGGACATACTTCATGGGGAGGGGTTGCTACTAAAATTTGTTTTTTTTTACGAAATTTGGAAAACGTTGCTACTAAAATGAAAAAAATTAAAAAAAATGAAAAACGTTACTACTGATTTTGTGGCCTAGATCCGTCACTGCCACCCCTATCGGTTGCTTTTTTCTATGAGTGAAATCATTGTTTGTATAAATTAATGAAGATGTAGATATGTTTGATTACCTTTGGAACAGGCAAAGCATTGGTCCCGTCAACCTCTTGTTTAATGGCTCTATACTCATTCATCTTCCATTCGGTTTTCTTCACGCTACGCGACTTCCCTTCGTAAAACACCATCGTCTTCTTCACCCCGATCACTTTGTTGTCCGACGAGTAGACATAAGTCGGCGAACCAGTGGCTTTCCAATAGCCTGAGGCCGTGGTTCGGCTAGGCCTTCCTCCTTGTGCTTCCCTTTCTTGTCTAGGCACAAAAAAGAACCACTGTTCAGTGTCCCTTTTGCATAATTCTCCAGCTAACTCTACATACAAAAACAATATAATTAATTACCAAAATTTTAATTTCAAACCGTTTTTAAACAGTCGTTTAAAGGTTAGGGATTGCATCATAGCCCGTACATATAATATAGTCATTTGAGTTAAGAGGGGGGGGGGGGGGGGGGGGGTAGGAGTAGTAGGGCACAACTTAAAACCCTAAATATGATTCAAGAAACCCTAAAGTGGCAAAAAGAATGTGATATTATCATTGATTAAAATTCTTACTTGGAAGAAGGGTGGGATTGTGTTCATAGACATTGACAACCGGGACGACGCGGTGGAGATCGTGTGTTCGATGGTTTTGGAGCTTGTTCGTGAGATAGAACGAGATGAGTTCTTCTTCAGTCGGATAGAATCGATAGATATTGGTCGTGTGCAGCTGGTCGGGGACGTCGTCGTGTTCGGCCATTGTTGTTGATGATGATTAACTGAGTTGTAACAATTGAAACGTAGTGTGTGTGTATATATAGAGCTGATGAAAGACACGGTGTTGCCTGCCGAGTGAAAATGGAAAAACGGGGCAAAGGCAGAAGGTCTTGAATAAGTCATTGATAGAACTTCAAGCTATATACATTATTGTCCACTATTATGGCCCTCTTGTATTGAACTAGTCAAGACTTTGGTCCCCTTTCATCCAATTACATAACTACCCTTTGAGAAACTGTTTCTTGCACTTGTGTACCGTTTTCTTAACTGTTTTGCAATCAAGTCAGTGATCCCTTTGCTGTCGTACAATTAACATCCGGTCGTTAAAGGGTTATAGTTTGTGCCGCAAACGAATCGAACGAACACGAATAATGCCTTGTTTGTGTTTGTTAAGAAAATAATTTGTTCACCAAAGGTTCATGAACACTAATCGAACGGAATTTTTTGTTTGTTAAAGAAATGAATGTGTTCGTGTTCGTTTGTTAATTTTAGGTGCCGGACAAAAGTAAGCGTAAACAAACACAAATGAACGTTCATGAATACAGACAAACACAAACGAACATTCACGAACATAAACAAGCATTCAAGAATAGAAATGAACATAAACTAACATATATCAAATTTTGAATTAAATCGGTATCTTTTATATATCATAGACATTACGTGGATCCGCCCAAAACATATTAACCTAATTATCCAAACATACCTTACATGATATTAATAACGTGATACTATTTACCATAAAATAATGTCCCAAAATAACACAAAATTATCATTGTTAGTAAATGTTGTATAGATGTTCCTAGCCTAGTATAAGTGTTTGTACGTTGTTTTGATTGTATTTTTACTTGTTTTAGTGACTAAGGGCATTTTTCTAATTAAGACAGGTGTCCAGGTCCCTATACACGACTGCTTAGCCAGTCGTGTTGGACAACAGGTGATTGGCTTTCTAAGTCAATCGCTCCCACCCAGTCATGTGTCAGTGAGCCAGTCACCCTAAGGGCCTTAGGCGACTGACGTGGGCTATAAATAAACCAAATGATTGTCTTAATCGTTAGTTGTCACATCAGTCAGGTTTTATGGTCAGAGATTGTCTTGTAAACACCCGAGCTCTGTTTATCAATTGAACAACCATTTAACCGTATCCGACAACTCGTTTTTGTGTGTGTTTGTTGTTCTTGTTGCTTAAACCATGACCCGAGAATTCCAAACTCGTTTCGTGTCCAAACCCGTGATATTCGGATCATCCGTGACGGTCTTACAATCATACTAAACACAAAATTATCATATTAAATTTAACGCACTCATTTGATCAAAAAAGAAACAAAAACTGAATTCTTGATTTAATCCACCCAAATAATAGTTAATCAAAATAAATGAAGTGGTACTAATCTCTAATACACTAATAATTAATAAATAATCTATTATTAGGAATTTTGACGTACTTAAATTAAAAATAAAAGTTAAAGAACCTAATTAACAATCAAACATAAACGAACATGTTATCGAATGTTCACAAAAATAAATGAACGAACACGGCCTCTGTTTATGTTCTTTTGTTTAGCTAAACGAACAAAATTTCTTGTTTGTGTTCGTTCATTTATTAAACAGACGAACACAAACGAACTTTTCGTCAAACGATTCATAAACTGTTTGTCAAACGTTTGGTTCATTTGAAGCCGTAGTTATAGTGACATGATATTCCTTTTTTGTTTATTATGTAAATCCACACACTAACACTCCTGATCGAGTCTCCCTTTAAAAAAAATATCCGGTCAATAGCAATATTGGTACATATTTTATTCATTTGGAATCGACGTGGCATCGATGTTGTTGGGACGTATTAGTTCGGTTCGACATGGTATCTGTACGACACAAACATTCGCTATAGTTAACATTATAAAAAAAAAAAAAACTAAATTGCGAATACAAGTATATTTTCATCGAAATTTATACTAGAAACCAAAAATATGAATGCTGGAACCATCATCGAAGTTGATTGGACGGTCTCGATTTGGTTCGTTGAAGTAAAGAGCAAAAAAAAAACATTTATATTTGGCTCATTCAATTAGGGGTGTTCATTTTTATCCGAAACATAAAACCTAACCCGAATTCGAAGCCGCCCAATCCGAATTAGAGAAAAACCAAAAAACCCGAGCCTGACTAACCCGAACCTTTTATGGTTTGGTTATCGGGTCATTTTTTCTAGCCAAAAACCCGAACAACCCGACCCGATAAACCTGAAATCTGAAACCCGAAAGAAACTCGAACAAAAAATGTATTTATTTTTATTATTGTGTTTTAGTTTAGAGTCCTTGGTATCTAAACTTTAAGCTTTAGGACTTTTGAACATTATCATATTATATTGTCAATTAATGTTTGAATTTTGATGATATTTTTTAAATCGCATGATGAATTCTGTAAAGAATATATATTTTTTTTCATATTACATATGAAAACCAAATAACCCGACCCAAACTAACCCGAACCTGAATAAGCCAAACCCAAACCAACCCAAACTTTAAATGGTTTGGTTGTCACCCACTTTTTTCCAACCCAAAACCCAAACAAGCCGACCCGAAAAACCCGAAACGCGAGGAAAAAAGCCGAAGAACATCCGTACCTTCAATTTTAGAACAAAGTTTTTGCGGAAACATAGATAAAAATAAGCATATCTCAACGGTATATTTAAAATTTTATAAAACATAACCTTCAATTATTAGAATAGTGAAAAGCATAAGCATCTTCAACTTATAGATAGGAATAATAACTGTGAAGTTGTTTCGATAACACGTATGTTTATACTTTGATTGTTTGTGTACATTACTACGTACTCACATGCTCGATTTTTGAAAAAAAAAAAAAACATATCGAGATATAAATAAAAAATAGGCTCCCCACAATAATATAATCTAGATTTTATAAAACATCATATTTTAAATTTAAATGTTTACAAAAAGCATATAACCAAATTTAATTATAATAAAAAAATAAAACTACTTTTTTTTAACGGCCAACGAAACGTTTCTGCCCGACTACCCATGGGACCCTTAAACTGGCGAACCCAAGAAACCCCTCAGGACTATGCAAGGGGCTGACCAAGGTAGCCAGGCTTGCCCACGAGGTTTCCGAACCGGAGAAAACCTGATCCCCCACCCGTCCGAAGACCCGCTGTGGAGAACCGGTAAAACCCGGGCGAGATCAGGACTCGAACTCCTGACCATAGGTCAGGAGTCATCCCTCATTTCTCTTAATGTCCTCCAAATGTATCTAGTGGGAACTGAACTCAAGCCTCTCATAAAAAACTTAGGGCCTCAACCAACTGAGCTACAAGAAAATGATGTTAAAAATACCATTTATGAGCCATAGTATTTACTATATACTTAATTATCACATTGTAAATACACATTTAAAACCAAACGACTATTAATTTACCTTTTTATCATGTATTACATAGAGTCGGTATGGTATGGGGTAATAGAATAAAGAGTAAATTGCCAAAATGACCCCTCAGGTTTGGCCCAAATTGCTTGTTTGGTCACTTTTTTGAATTTTCTGCCAAAACCACCCCTCACAGATCGAAAATTGCCAAAATGGTCCATATTTAACTGAGTTTTTAACTGAGTATTGAAAGTCAGTTAAGTCTCAGGGGCAATTTCGTCATTTCATCTCACTCCTTCTTCCTCATCATCTTCTTCAACCCAATCTTCTTCTTCAACCCAGAACACAACACTTTCAACTTCCCAAGAGCTTGCATCATTCCTAACTTAATTGAACATATATCAGCTGCCAATTCAAGAAATCAAGAAAACGTTAAAAACATAACACACACATCTGTGTGTTTATATTATACATCACACACACACCACACATTGCATCATAGAGAGAGAGTGTGAGCAGGAGAAAGAGGGAGACCGGAGGGTCTCCTCCGCCGGCGGTGGTGCTCCGGCGGCCGGCGAACTCAACACAACCACACCCCCACCTCCAAACCACTACATGATTATTATTTAGAGAGAGAGAGACGCGGAGATAGAGAGAGAAGATTCAGAAGTCTAGAGAGAGAGGAAAGAGAGAGACACGCAGAACGAGGAGAAAGAAGGAAGAAGACGACGGTGGTGGTGGTTCGGGTGGGTTCTGATCCGGGTCAGATCTGACTTCAAGGTAAAGATCCCCAAACTCACCTTTCCTCTTTAATAATAACCTGTGGTTGTGGTTCGGTTCAGTTCCAGGGTTAATGGTGGCTCACAGAAGTGGTGGTTAGCCGGCGGTGTTAGTGGTGAGGGTTTGGTGGTTACAGGGGGCGGTGGTCAGTGGTTTGGGTTTATTTATAGGTGATGGTGTGGTTGTGTTGCCCGGCTGCCGGAGCTCCGCCGCGGGTGGAGGAGACCACTGGTCTCCATCTCTCTCTAGATTAGTCTCTCTTTCTCTCTCTCTCTCTCTATAGATGTGTGTGTAGAGGATGAAATGAAAATGTACAGACATATGTGTGTGTTTTATTTTTATAAAAGAAGTCAAGGGAGGTTGGAGAAGATGAACAGATGAAAGGACGAAATTGCTCCTGAGACTTAACTGACTTTTCATACTCAGTTAAAAACTCAGTTAAATATGGACCATTTTGGCAATTTTCGATCTGTGAGGGGTGGTTTTGGCAGAAAATTCAAAAAAGTGACCAAACAAGCAATTTGGGCCAAACCTGAGGGGCCATTTTGGCAATTTACTCTAGAATAAATGAGTGAATGGAATAGACGTGGTAATAGAATGGACAAGGTAATAGAATTGATTATTATCATTCCATTTTTTGTTTGGTTGCCACGTGAGAGTGAAACAAAACATTACTTTGTGTTGTTGGATAGGCAAGAAAAGACGAAGGAATAAAATCGCTGGTGAGTGGTTGTGGTGGGTGGTGGCCAGTGGCGGTGATGGTGGCTGGTGATATGTAGCAGCAACGGCGGTGGTGGGTGGCGGCGACGGTGGAAGGTGGAGGTGGTTGTGTGTGGCGGTAGCGTGGTGGTGGGTGGTGACAGCGGTGGTGGGTGGCGATGACGACGGTGGTGGGTGGTGGTAATTGTGGGGTTGGGTGGAGGTGGTGGGTAGGGTGACGATGGTGAGTAATGGCAGTGGTGGGTGGAGGCGGCTGCGGCGGTGGTTGGTGGTGACGGTAGTGGTGGGTAAAGGAAATCGTGGTAACTGACGGTGGCAGGTGGTGGAGGCAGCGGTGGTGGGCAGCGTTGGACGGTGACGGCGAGGATGGTGGTGGTTGGTGGGCGACGGTGGTGGGCAACAGTGATGGTGGGTGGTGGCGGCAGCGGTGGTGGGTGGTGGTGGTGGGTGGTGGGTTATGGTATTGTTAGTAAAGGGTGAATGGGGGATGAAATGAAAAAAAAAACATGGGGGTGGATGTAATGGTTTTGAGGGAATTAAATGCCTTGTGGAATTGGTGATGTCATTTTTTTTAACCAACTAAACACGCTATTTTTCATCCTTGTAATGGTCTATTTCATTCTCCCTTTTATTCCATCATACCAAACGCTACCATATAGTTAACAAAACACTTATGTATGTATAACAACTCTTTTGTAAATAAACGGTTTTAAATATATAGTTAATTATCACATTGTACATAATTATGTATGTATAACAACTCTTTTTGTAAAAAACACATAATGGAATTAAGACATGAAAACGACTCTTTTTGTTGTGTACCTAGTTTATATAAAAAGTTGTTAAATATTCCAAACCAAATTTGACATTTCATTTTCGAAGCATGTGATTTGAAATACATAATTAAATATTCTCATAATTTTTTCATCTCAATCATGTATTTGAAAGGTCTGCATAACCATAGGATAGTTGAAAAACAATTTTAGTTTTCGGGTATAAATTGACCAACTTTGTTAAATCATATTTTCTTAACCAACTTAGAGTCTAAATTGGAATTGTGAACTATCACAATTTTTACAAAATCATCATCATCATACTCGGTTAATCCCACCAATAGCAAAAGCTAAGGTAAGGTCTGAGGAAGGTAAGATGTAGACAGCCTTACCTTTACCCCGTGGGAATAGAGAGGCTGCTTCCATTGAAACTCACGGCTCAATAGTGGTTTTGTATTAAATCTTAGACCCCAAGTTTTACAAAAAATTGTCCCAAATTGTCCACCAATACAATACAAGCCCATGTTATGTTACCATTTAAAAAAACCTAATCAAAGCTATATACGTCAAAACTCAAAACCAAATCCTCTCAAACCCTAGCCGCTCCTTTCTCTCACTACTCAAAGAAGACGATCTGACGGTCAAACAAGGTAACAAACTTTAAAAACTAAAGTTATCTTTTGTTAGTTGTTTGCTAATGGCTGCAATATTTATATGTTTGTTTTTGTTAAAATTATGGTTTTTTTAGATCATTAATGTACCTAGGTGTTGTTAACTGTTATTAGAAAATCACCATATGTATTTATATTTTGTTAACCCTTTGTTAAACGTAGCTTTCATAATATTTATGTTTGATGGGTTTTTTTTTTTTTTTTTTTTTTTTTTTTTGTAATGAAGGAAAGTTTGAAATGGAAACAGAAGATGTTAACACTTCTAAAGATACTGATGATGGTAAGAATGTGGAGCATATCAATATTATTGATGATGATGATATGGGTGAGGCTGAAGGAGATGATGTTGTGGATTTGGAGCAAACCGAAGATAACAATAAAAAAAGGGGACGCAAGCAGTCAATTGTATGGGACCACTTTAACAAACCGGCTTCAGTTCCACCAGAAGGTGCTCGTACCACATGTAAGCATTGTAAGAAATCTTACGTTTATGAACCAAGTAGGAATGGTACTAGCACTTTGTTGACTCATTTGAAAAGATTATGCAAGTTTAATCCTCTTAAATGTCAAAAAGATGGAAAACAAAAAACTCTTAGTTTTCAAGGAAAGGGGAGCGGTGCAAAACTAACTTGTGGTCGTTTCACAAAAGAAGTAGGTAAACTTGCTGTTGCGAAAATGATAGTTATTGATGAACTATCATTCAGATTTGTTGAAAAAGAAGGGTTTCGTTATTTCTGTAGTGTAATCCGACCCGAGTTAGAGTTACCTAGTCGGATTACGATTGCTAGAGAAATAATATCCTTATATGTAGATGAAAAAAAGAAGTTGAAAGAGCTTTTGCATAATTCTTCACAAGCTGTTTGTCTTACAACGGATGCATGGACTTCATGTCAAAACATCAACTATATGGTTTTAACAGTGCATTACATTGATCAAGATTGGAATTTGCAAAAAAGGATTTTGAACTTTGAAGTTATTTCTAATCATAGGGGGGACACAATTGGTAAAATGATTGAGAGTTGTTTAATTACATGGGGTATTGAGAGGGTTTTTACAATCACGGTGGATAATGCAAGCTCTAATGATACGGCTATTTCTTTTCTAAAAAAGAAAATTAAAAATTGGGGGAATGCGATTTTAGATGCTCAATACTTGCATATGCGTTGTTGTGCTCATGTATTGAACTTAATTGTGTGTGAGGGGCTGAAAGATTATGATCCTTCAATTCAAGTTATTAGAAATGCCGTGAGATATGTTAGAGCATCGCCTTCAAGGTTGGATAAGTTTAACGAATGTGTAAAGATAGAAAAGTTGGATGTTAGTGGAACTGTTTGTTTGGATGTTTCTACTAGGTGGAATTCGACTTACTTAATGCTGGAGTCAGCTTTGAAGTACAGAAAAGCATTCAATCGGTTAGAAGAAGATGGACAATATGCTAGGTATTTTAGTGTGGGTCCTAGTAGCTTGTTTAATGAAAAAGATGCGAAGCAAAAGTATGATGTGATTAAAATTGGCCCTCCTAGTGATAGTGATTGGGATATTGCAAACTCTTTTATGACTTTTCTGAAGGTTTTTTACGAAGTGACAAATCGATTTTCAGGGTCTTTGTATGTAACTTCAAGTGCATATTTTCATGATATGTGTTTAATGCATACACATATTGATGAATGCATTGGAAGTGATGATGAGAGGTTGAGTCATATGGCTTTGAATATGAAGGTGAAGTATGATAAATATTGGGGGGATGTGGAGAAGATGAATCCTTTATTGTATGTTGCTGTTGCACTTGATCCTCGCTACAAGTTAAGCTATGTCAATTGGAGTTTAGAAGATATGTACCCAATAGGTAATCTTGCAACCAACTTGAAGAAGAAAGTAGAAGGCACTTTGACTAAACTTTATGACTTTTATTGTTCAAAAGATCCTAAGCATGCTAAAAATTGTTCCTCAAACAAGAGTCATAATGTGGGTGGGATTAGTGAGAGTCTTAGCATACATGAGAAGCGGATGCTAAAATATAAGTCACATTTGGAAGCTGAAACATCGAGTGAATTAAGTGAGCTAGATCGATATTTGAAGGATAACAAAGAGCCAATGTATGAGTCATTTGACTTGTTACATTGGTGGAAGGTAAATGGAGAAAAATACAAGATTTTAGCAAAAGTTGCAAGAGATGTCTTGGCTGTTCCAGTTTCTACAGTTGCTTCAGAGTCTGCATTTAGCACAGGAGGTCGAATTTTGGATCCATTTAGGAGTAGCCTTTCTCCTAAAACAGTGCAAGCACTTGTGTGTACACAAAATTGGATTCGGGCTGAGTTTAAAAAGGAAGCAAGTGTTGATTACAAAGATGCATTGAAAGAAATTGAAGAGATTGACGAAATTGAAAATGGTAAGGTTTAGCAATTTTAACAAATACATATTAATGTATTTTTAGATCTAACAAAATATAACTTCTATTTCAGCGTTTGCAAGCAAACTTAATATTTGCACTGACCATATCGATTGATAGGTAACTTGTTTCTCTTGTTTTTCTTACATATATTCTTAATGCACAAATTCTGTTTTATTTTTTATTTGGTTTGAATGTTGACAGTTTGAAGTTTGGATGGAAGTAGTGACATGGGCAACACTTTTTGGGACATCCACAACAGCAGCCAACACCTTTATTTTGATGTCTTTAGACATATTTACTTGATGCAATGCAGCCAACAAAACTTGTATTTTGATGTCTCTGGGCATTTGTTTTTTTGGTGTATTTGCCTATTTGGACTGCCTTTTGTGCTATGTGGATAACTTGTTATTAAAACAATTTAATGTAAGGATTATGGCTAACAATATTTATGATATCCCAGAATTGGACAGCTTGTGTTTTTTTTTTTGTTCTATTTTATACTTAATCGCAAACAAGGCACAACATGCCCAAACCGCGAAACCAAACCGGAACCAAACCAGAACCAAACCGGAACTAATGGTTTGGTTTGGTTCGGTTTAAAAACTCTACGGTTTGGTTTTGGTTCACAAAAGTAAAAAACCGTTACTAGCGGTTTGGTTTACGGTTTGACCCAAAAACCGCGAAAACCGGACCATGACCACCCCTAATATCCATCTTGTACGGCACAAAGTACACAAATAACTTCATGAACAAAGTGTACTAAAATTTTGCAAAATACTCAAATAACAAGTTATTTTTTAAGGCTTGGTCTATTCACACCCCCTAGTTCTATTTTAACCCCTCACCAAAACGTCTCGCTTTGATCAAAGCGAGGCGCTTTGGGTCACATCATGGTACCAGGTTGACTGCTTTATCAGAAAAAGCAAAAAACAACTTCAAAGCGCTTCGCTAAGGCCAAAGCGAGGCGATTCGGCCCTTTTTTTTCTAGGGGGATGAATTTGGACATGTTTTCTAGATTTACCCCCAAAACACCCCGATATGGCCAAAGCCATGTGCTTTACCTCCAAAGCACCCCGATATGGCCAAAGCCAGGTGCTTTGGCCCTTTTTTTAAAAACATTATTGTTTTAATTAGATTTAAATGGTTTTACTTAATTAAAAAAATATTTTAATTCATTTTTAATTGTTTTAACTTGTTTCCAATCAAAGCAAAAATAGTTTGATGTGTTTCGGCTCGTTTATTGCTCGTTTGTGATTTTCAGAACAAACAACCGATAATGAACAACTTTCATAAATATATGTACGTAACACATGAATTGTGCAATCAGTACCATGTTTTACCAAATTTTAAATTTTACATCTCTAATCGATATACTAAACTTCCAGACATTGTTTAACGCATTTTGGTTCGTTTAATTGCTCGTTTAAGAGCAAACAACCGATTATGAACAACTTTAATAAATCAATATACGTAGCACATGAAGAGTGCAATCAATACCATGTTTTATAAAATTTCAAATTTTACATCTCTAATCGATATACTGGACTTCCAGACCTTGTTTGATGCGGTTTGGTTCGTTTTATTGCTCCTTTAAGAACAAACAGCCGAGTATGAACAACTTTCACAAATCAAGGTACGTAGGTAATCAAAGGCATAAACTGCACCAAAAGCGTTGGAAGAGATGTTTCGAAGTCATTTGGTTGAGATGTCTGCATACTGGTAGTCAGCTAGAACATGGGGAACTTTGACCGTGCCTAGGCGAACCTTTTCCCGAAAGTTTCTAGAAATATACATATAGATCAACTGCTCGGCAATGTATTTTCTGTCTTGTTCTATTTTGTGGCATCGTGGCCTCCACGGGCCGTGGTTTTATTTTTTATTTTTTTTTAAATTAATATGTAAAGGAAGCTTCCCTTGGAAGCTTTGTTTCTTGACGGGCTGTCGTGGGCACCACTGGCTGTGGAGTGTTTTGGAGGACGGACCGTGGAGGCTTCCACGGCTCGTCTTTTTCCATTTTTTTTGGCCTCCACGGCCCATTGTGGCCTCCACGACCCTTGTTAACTTTTTTTTTTGTTTTTAGCGCGTTTTATGTATTCTAAGCTTAATATTTGTGTTTTTTTATAAGAAATAAAAAGTAAATTCTTCTCATAATCATAAATTAGCGTACACAACAATTTTTTTCCGTTAAATATTTTAGTATACATGATAAAAACAGTAACATAC
This sequence comes from Ambrosia trifida, assembly GCA_028751855.1. Taxonomy (NCBI): domain Eukaryota; kingdom Viridiplantae; phylum Streptophyta; class Magnoliopsida; order Asterales; family Asteraceae; genus Ambrosia; species Ambrosia trifida. Next base: position 139,241,893 of record CM054125.1, read on the forward strand.
GATAAACTAGGTTAAGTCAAAGTATTGAGGTGATGGAACATCAACCCTTTGTATACGGTCGTCATATATCGTCTCCCACTCACTTGCCTCTTCAGATCGAAACTCACACCATGTGCTATTCAGTTTTGGCATTGGGGCGCCTTCTGCTAACTCAATCTTGATGAAATGATCTTTGTTAACAAAAGGAAACGATACGAACGCATGCTCTTGAATGTTGCGTGGACCATTGAACATAGGGAAGTAAGTCTCACTGAGATCATGCGGAGATAGAAATTGAACAATCACCTTAAATTTCTAAGCAATTAGCAATCCTGTGGAGGGCATCTCCATCCAATGCTGCTCCGTCGCTGGTCCCACTCAATGCCAATCTAATGACGTGTATATTCTCTCGTAGGAACTATGATCTACATTGTTTAAAATTAGCCACCACAGGTCTACGTTATCGTCCATCTCCTCCTTAAGCTGTGTGCGGATGAAGTGCCACATATCCTCTTTCCACCCTAAACACACAGCTACGGATCCCACAGTTACCGTCTCCACGGACATTTCGAATGTCTGTAATGTATTCATGATATTGAGATGGAAGGCATTCCTTAAACTTATCGATCTCGAGTTTGTACCTGTGACCGTCAAACAGTAATATGTGTATAAATATGTATGCATGTATGAATGTGTATATCAGTAGTTTGTACCTCTCCCCTACCAACAGTGGAAAATGTTTATCGTAAACAATCGGTTTGTCCTTTGATTGTTTACCTCTTCTAAATGGCTTTTTCCCCTACGTTGAAAAATTTATATAACAATAACAACAACAACAACAACAACAACAACAACAACAACAACAACAACAACAATAATAATAATAATACTAACCGCAGCCTTATCTTCCTTTTTTTGCTTTTCACTTGTTGTTGGTCGCCCCCGATTATCGGTTTGTACCTTAGGAGGTTTATGTTTAGTCATTATCAGATTCAACACCTCCTTCATCTTCTGCAACATGCTTTTTTTCACTTGCGGCGGTTGTGACCTTAGTTGCTCAGTGAATGCATTCATTTCCTGCTGAAAGTCATACTCGGGATTCTCAGCTACTTCTGGCAAATAGTCAAGTCGTGTCCAGAAGACGTCGATATCATCCAGTGACACTTGTATACCTGATATCTATACTACTATATAATGGGTGCTTGATGGATAAGAAGGTAAATTTACATCTTTTTTAAGATGACATATCAAGAGTCTTAGTATAAATTTATAATTTTTGTCCAATTTCTTCCTTTTATGCCCTCTTGTACAACATTTATTGAAATCCTATTTAATTTTCTATAAATCAATTATTTTCTTCAAAATCAATTCCTTTATCAAACTCTTTGATTATTTTTTATGCAACTTAAGATCAATTAATATTTAAAAGGGATCAGCAATATGGTAATGTCAAGGATTTTCCTTATTATTATTTTTTTTGGTTTTTTTTTAATTAGAAAATGTGATGTGTTGTGTTTATTACATAATTTATTATTGTACATCTACAAATTTGAAAATTGGGTACACCAGTTAGAGAATGAAATAGAAGTAATATATTGTTAGTGGAATTGCATTGTGGATGTTGAATTAAATGGTATGAAAACAAGCGCCACCCGAGTTTAAAGTGTCTCCAGCAACACGTCGTCATTTGCCAGTAAATTGTTTTGATGATTTTATCTTGGTGATTTCTTTTGTGATTTAACATGTTCACGGCGCAACGTGCGTGGGAAATTATGAAAAGAAAAGCTGTTGATATGATATTGAAAGGGTAGTATTCTCTTTGCACTTGTTTTCATTTGTTTTTTGTGATGTAATTGCCTTTCTTCTTACATATTGGCTAATCAGTTTGTAGATTTTATTTGTTTCTAATTCTTATGCCATGGTACGTACTCATGGATTGGTTTATATGCTTTAAACTATGTCATATACTTGCTACCATCATTTGTTTTTATTTTTTTTTCTAAGCATTGTGTCATGTGTTGGTTATTATTTAGATTTGGAAATGTGTTGAAAGGGGAAATAGACGAATGCCTAGAAAATGCTTAAGAAATTGGTGCTTTAGTGGATCCAATATATACTTCGGCTTGATAGAAGTTAGCATGTCAACTTAGTAACCTGACACTTAACGAATAGATAAATATTTATTTCAGAAGGGCTTATTCGAACCACAACATTGGGTACCAAGGTGTACTATTGAATATGCATTTTTGCGTTTTGTAAATAATCACATTGTTGTATTGCAATTTGTATTTGGATCCCGCGGCAACACACGGGTAAACCAATCGGTTATCTGAGTTTCGGTTTATTTTTGGCCCACTCCGGTTTCTACCCTGTACCTGTTTGGCCAAAAACAAAAACCGGTTCTAATCCTTCTTAAAAAAACCCGAACCGGTTTAGAACCTACATTGGTTTGAGAAAGAAAGGGTTATCTTTAGGCTTCGTTATCTTTCTATTAAAAACAAAAAATTAAAAGATGATTGCTTCGGTGGCTACCATGAAGAAATTCGCATTACAAAACGAAAAAAAATAGAAAAGCAAAAAAGGGAGATGAAGATTTGATTAGTCATCTATGATGTGTGTATGATATACAACACCCACAATGTGATTGACTAAAGGCAACAGCCAAACACAGTGCAACCCCGCCGCAACGCGCGGGTTCCTGCTAGTATATATATATATATATATATAGGGGGTGGATAATATGGAAACCTCATCTTTTGGAAAAACCCTAGAAACCCTCTAGTGACCATTGATCAAGATTGATCAATGGTCCATAATTAATTCCTATATAATATTCAAAAGTAAGTGGGCCACCATAATAAAAAATAAGATTAAGGGCAATATGGTAATCTTGAATTCATTTTTTAAAATTTAATTTTATGAATCCTAGGTTTAAAAAGGTTGATTTGACACTTGTCAAGTCACCTCTCTCCTACTTTATGGCACTTTTTTCAGCATGAATATTAACGTACGTTAGTGTTGTGAAAAAAAATTCTGACCTCGTGTGAGACATCGCTAACATGTGTTACCAGGCATATACTAAAAGAACATATTAAAAGAACACATACAATGTGTATTTATTTAAGAAATGATAAAAACGATCGTAACAATCAACACTAAAACATATTAAAAACCGTTTAATACAAACATAATTATTTGTGAATTTTCAAACAAACTATCATAACAAACATAGAAAAAATCTAGCTATTCTTCGTTCTTGATCCTCATCATCATCTTTAACTCAAAAACATCTCTTCACCTACAAAAAAAGTAAACACGTGTTAGCTGGGCTCTATAAAACACATAATGGGACATCAATGACATGTGTTAGTGTATTCTAAAATATATGTTTTACTGAAATAACGTATGTTATACAAACCGTAACACATGTTAGTTGGGTATATACTAACATGTGTTAGCATCACTAACATGTGAAAGGGCGTATACTTACATGTGTTAGTTGGGCTCCCCAACTAATATGAACCCTAACACCTGTTAGTTAGGCATATACTAGCACGTGTTAGCATCACTAACATGTGAAAGGGCGTATACTTACATGTGTTAGTTGGGCTCCCCAACTAATATGAACCCTAACACCTGTTAGTTAGGCATATACTAGCACGTGTTAGCATCACTAACATGTGTATAAAAAAAAATATCACGTACCACAGCCACATCACTAACATGTGTATAAAACACGTGTTAGTTGGGATCCTAAAACACATAATCAAAAAATTTTAATCACATGTGATCTATCAACATCATGTCCCCTATCCAATAATAATCTAACATAAACAAAATAGTAATAAAAAAAATAAAAAAAAGGTTAACATAAGTTTTTTTTTCATTCAAGCATTTGATCAAACACTTGGTGTGCAACCAAAACTATCTCCAAAAAATATTATTATTATTATTCTAGCAAAACCCAAAACCTATTTCACTAAACCCAAAACATAATAGTTTTTTTTTTCATTCAAGCATTTGATCAAACACTTGGTGTGCAACCAAAAACTATCTCCAAAAAATATTATTATTATTATTATTCTAGCAAAACCCAAAACCTATTTCACTAAACCCAAAACATAATAGCTTATTATTATTATTATTTTATTATTATTTTGAGAAAGATTCATTTTTTTACAACAATTTTTTTGGAAAACAACTTCTTCTTCACTGAATCACTGACGTGATTCATTTTTTTTTTTGGCAAACAAGTTTTTATTTGACAACAATCTTGTAGTTTTATTATTTATTAGATCCAGATCTAGATCTCAACTACAACTCCAGATCTAGAAAAGAGAGGGAAGAGGAGAGAGAGAGAGATAGAGAGATAAATTGCATTTTACCTACTTTAAAATCTGAACAGAGCATCACTCGAAAAGTTTGAAACAGAGCATCAGTTGTTCTTCGAGATGATTATTACGAGATGATGACGATGGTGGTTGTTCTAGTGGTTGGAAGCGATGCAAGTGGTGGCCGGTGGTTGTGGTGGTGGTGGTTCAAGATAGAGGATGGTAGAGAGAGAGAGGAGGGTATGATTTAGATCTGCATTTGAATTTAGAAAAAAACAAAATGAAGAGAGAGGTGTGAGAAACATATATATATAGGAAGAGAGAGAAGGGAGTGGTAAAATTGACTAAATTGCCCTTTTGAATATTATTATGTAGTAGGTGATGTGGCTTAATATGGACCAAGGAATGGGTTTGCTAGGGTTTTTTCATTTGGAAGAGTTTCTTGTCTATACTTCCACTATATATATATATATATATATATATATATATATATATATATATATATATATATATATATATATATTCAATCACAACAACAATCAATAATCTACAAACGTTTCGGATTTTAATAAAAATTTCGGCAGAGTTTCCTCTGTTTTTGTAAGAACCAGACAACACAAGTCGTCTACAAAACGCTTCAAACATTTATAAATTTGATTATTATATCCTAAAAAAATAATAATAAGTCTAAAAAATGATGTTACCTTTTATATCATACGATTGCAGTTGACAGGCACATGGCAATCCATAAGTCACCTTAAGTCGGTGATCACAAGACTTGTTTTTTTTTTTATTAAATACTGTATCTTGTTGCATTCCCCGACCATCAAATCGAGCGCTATATGGGAAACCCTACCGGGTACATTTTGAAACATCGGTAGTTTATGGTGCCACATTCTTGTTGATCGACTGTATTCGAAGGAGTGCTTTACCGCTACGCGCCGTGACTCCATAACTTTGTCTATTTTCATCACAAGCACGTGGAGCGAGCTGTTCGGGCCTTTTATGTATCTCTTAATCAAAGCATGCTGACTCTCGACTCTGTTGGTTGTACTCTGACCAAATGTAAGGTTTGCATCTGACCATGCTTCCACAAACATTTCTTTATAATCTTGGAGCCAATTTTTATCCTTGTAGTCATAAACCGCTGTAAAAAACAGAATAACGATGTCAATAAAGAAAATATGTACGCTTGTAAAGCAAAAAAATAAAATATATACCCTTTCGATCGTCCTGACACAGTCGTTGATAGAGCAGGTTAAGGTTGTATTCGTAAGAATCTGGGTCAACAGATTTACACAGTCGAGCCCAAGACTTCAAAAATATTTCTCAATCTTCTTTTGAAAATCCTGCTTTTTGATACTTTGCAATATTTTGTTGAATATGATACGTATAATGCAATAATAATAATAAGGGTTAGTAATAATAATAATAATAATAATAATAATAATAATAATAATAATAATAATTTGTTGAATATGATACCTGCAAAGCAACTTCGTAGCATTCGGGAAAACTGTAGCACATGCATTCATTAGAGCCATATCTCTATCTGTAACAATTACACGTGGCTCCATACACTTCTCCAGCGAATCTCTGAGCCTCTCTAGCACCCATATGAAGTTACTCGTTTTCTCTTTAACGAAATACATGGGCGATACAAAACGATAAGTTTGTCGACGTCACACCCACAATTTGAACAAACGGGATTCTGTACTCGTTCGTTTTGTAGGTGGCATCGATCAGCAACACATGTGGGAAGGCACACCAGAGATTGTACGAGACCCGGTGTGAAAAGAAAATATTCTCAACAGCATCTGTCTCCGGATTCTGCTTGGTGTAGTAAGTAAATTTCTTTTCAACCAAGATACTCTCGAGTATCTGCATAACAATAATAATATTTAACAATAATAGTAAGTAATAATAATACCTGCATTGGAGTTTTGTCGCCGTAAATTCTGTGTTTAATCTTGCTAATGGTATTGTGTATGTCTTTTAGAATGCATACATTATTCGGGTTTTGTTCTCTAATGGCCAAATGTATGTTTGCTGGTTCCAGGCCCTGAAAATAAAGCGTTTCCACCATCTTTTCTTCATGCTGTGTCAGCCTCCTAGCAAAAGCGTGACCCTTAGCATGTTTAAAAGGGTCGTGGTTATGATTCGGGTTATCCACCTCCAACTTCCAACCCTCTTTGCGTAGCCTCCCTATAACTTAAATGGACAGTTAATCTTTTTGCTACCCGAAACCCGTACTGTGGCTGTACTTTTGCATTCGCCACCACGGTCGCATCTCAGGTATATACTATTTTTTTTTTGCATTATTTCCCGTGGCTTTTGAAACAGAACGTCCGGTAACTATGACGTAACCGCTAGCAAGGGCTCTATCGTAAGCCCATTGTTTCAACTCTTCAGCAGACCCGAATACCTGAAAATTTATATAAGAGTCTAGTCTAAATTTATACTAGTCTAAATTATATACCACTGTAAATATATACTAGTTCAATCCAACAAACCCTAAAACATGTAAAGATATACTAGTGTAAATAAATAAATAAATGCACCTGATCGGTTTCATACGAAACATCCGGGTTAGGTTCCACTTTTATGTCAACACCTTTAGAAGCATCTTTCTGGTTGAAATCATCTTCCTTAGAGCCGTTATCATCTTCCTCCAAGTCCTTAGCACCACTCCCGCGCGAATGGTAAGTCCCGTATGTGTACTACGGGTAGCTTGGTGGCACGAAAAATGACTCCTCTTCCTTTACATATTCCTGGTTGAGATCGGACAGCATCTTTCCGTCATTACCACGAAGCCCGGATTTAACCTCCTCTTCACAAACTTGAACCTCGGGTTTATACCCTACGCTTTCAGAGACATAAGACTCGTTCTCAGACAGGTCAACGGTTGAAAAGCTATGTAAATATGACATCGTGAGACCGGGAAGTCGAGATGGGTTGAGGGTTTTGGTGGTGGTGATGTTTTAAGGTTTGGTTCAAATGAGGAAGAAGCTGATCACGTTTTGGTTAAATCTGAAATCTTGACGGGCCGTGGAGGCCTCCACTGGCCGTTGAGGCATTTGTAACATCCCGAGGTGTTACGGGTCTCATAAATGGATCGGGTTGTACCCGACCACCCATTATTAAAATAATAATAAATCAAGTTTATTATTATAATAAACAAATCGGTTTACTGCAGCCAAACGCTCCCCAATCTGATGTTAAATCAGCGCCAAACACTCCTGGTATAGTTTTATAACCGTTACCAAACACCCGAGTTTCAGTTCTTATACCCGGTTCCAAACACCCCTCTATTTGGTTCACCTATAAAATCCCTTCACTCTTGTCTTTCTTCTGCTTATCATCTAAATACACACACATTTGTGTGAGAAGACAAACAGAGCAGCAGGGTCACCGGACAGCCATGGCTGGCTGCCGCCGCCTCCGCTGTCACCGGTCACCGCTGCCGGAACGCCGCTGGCCGCCGCCTTCCTTCCTTCCTTTCCTCCGGTAAGCACCATACTCCTCCTCTGTCTCTGTTGTAAACCGAGTCACAACCCGTTCCTTTTGTTTCTGTTATGATACTCGATAAACCGAACCCACTAATCTACCTCCTTTGTTTCTGATAACAACCCGGTAATCACCTATCCTCTTGTTCTGATTTAACCGATAACTCTTTATTATCAAACCATCATCATAGTCCAACTCGTGAACCTTCCCTCCTGCTCCTGATAATATCCCCGATAACCCAACATAATCGAACAGCCACCATGACAGGGTGACTGCCATCGAAACCCTTCATCCCATATTGAACCGGTTATGGTACCGGTGAACCCTTCTTTGGTTCCGTTATAAACCAATCGAACCTTTTGGACCCTCGTTATCTTCTGTTCAGGTGAGTGTATCACCGGTTATTTATAATCAGTCAACTCGAGCCCTGTCCGGTGGTGTACTGGATAACATAACTCCAATCCCTTCGATATATTCATGTTCAACTAAACGATTGGTTGTATGTGGGTATATGTTGTATTGTTTTACTCTTGAGGATATTGGTTAAATGAACATGGTTGATATCTAATAACCAATTGGGTCTCGGGTCAGCTCCTGTTCGAACTCCGGTCATGTCCGATAATAAACCGATGAGTTTCCCCTCATTGTCCGAATATGAGTTACTAATATCACTCTTGTGTTATATAATATCATTATAATTGTTAACATGGCTTTGTGTTAATTATTGTAAGGTATCAAATTCGGAAGACGGGTCCGATACCCGGTTCGATACGACTCTTCGGTCAACTTCCGATCATATTCCGGTAATAACCCGATGAGTATCCGGTTATTATCTTGGTAAGTTCTAATATATTGATTTATTGGTTATACAATCTAATAATCGGTTATTAATTGTGACACCCCAGGAAAATCCCACATCGGTCGTGGCCAGGAGAGATCCTTGGTTCATAAGTAATGTCTTGCCTCTTAAATCACCAACGCGTTTTGGGTCTTAATGTTAGTGGATGAGAGGAGAACTCCACAGTTAAGCGTGCTCAGATGGGAGAAATTCTAGGATGGGTGACCTCTTGGGAAGTCTCCACTGGGCAACCAAAAACAAATCCGTGAGCTCTGGATGGGCAACCCATCGGGGCAAAGCGGACAATATTGGTGGTGAGAGGGGCCGGATGTTATATTGATATAATGATTATGATTGTGCGAGGTACCGATAATCAAGTTGGTGAATACTAGTACGATACCGAGTCAACTCAGTGACTCGGTCAATTACCGGAATAGAACCCGGTCCAATATAACACGAAGTGGATTATTAGAATTATACGAATATATATAATACGGATAACGATCGGACTTGATAATAATAATATAACGATGATAAACATATATAAAATATATATGTTTATATATATACAAGTCGATATATAGAACGATATTCTAGACTCGGGTTAATAATAATATTTTCTATTTCTTTGTTAGTTTAGATCTGCCAAGCTGTAATGGCCAGCTTTATTAGTTTACGAGTGCCAAGCTGTAATGGCCAGCTAGATGTAGAAAGTCCGGGTCGTGTCTCATATAATAAATATCAATAATGAACCCCGAGTTTAGGACTATCTAATATATACCGAATTCTATATGTATAAATTGTATATATGATATATATCCTAAGTATTACAATCTAACAAGTCCACGCATAAAACGTATTAATATATATGACATATAATTGTAATAAGAAGATTAACTAGAAGATTATACGCAAACCTGTGAGTATCGTGAACTCCCTACTTTTACTGTTTTATTAAGTGTTTTTGGGGGAATACATGTCATTTATTAGAAAATATAGAAATGATTTACATAATAAAAAGATTATCAATAGAAGAAATATAATAGAAAAGGGGACATAGAAACGACGAGGACAGTACTGGTCGGTATCCGCCATTTCCTTTCTTGTCCAAGTAGAGGACAAGAACCAGTCTTACCCAAGTAGAGGGTAGGAATGTCCAAGTAGAGGACCAAAACCATTTTGTCCACGTAGAGGACAAGAACTGGTATTTTACTACGAACAGAGTGGTACCATCGATAGGAATGACACGAAATATAATTGATATGATAGAATTGGTTTAATAGACTATTATAGAATATATTTTCCCCTTCAGAATTATAACTGTAAAGCATGTTTATAAAAGAATGTTTTATATAAAAGAATTATCAATAAAAGAACTGGCCATTCGCTTTATAAAATACATGATCTCACCAACTTTATGTTGAGAGAAACTATTTTTGGCATGTGTTCAGGTAACCCAACAGATATGATGACGTGGATCCTGGGAAAGTAAAGATGTTATGATCCGAATCCGCTACGTAGCTCTGATAATCCGACCCGGCACCGACAACAGGGTCGTTACAGCATTAAATTTCCAAACCTAATTCATTTTGACGGGCCGTGGAGGCCCCCACGGCCCGTGGTGAAATACCTTTTTCAGACGTTGTCAATAACCCTAATTTAATGTCCAAACCTAATCCATTTCTACGGACCGTCGGGACCCCCACGACCCGTGGTCAAACACCTTTTTAGACCTTGTCAATCTGAACCACTTGCTTTTGCAGGGGGTTCAGACTGACACCTCGTATTAGGACGGGTCGTGGGGGCCTCTACGACCCGTCTTTTATCACTTTCTGCATCATAATGACGGGCCGTGGAGACCCCCACGACCCGTCGTCTTTTACTGATTTGGCTACGACGGGCCGTGGGGGCCTCCACGGTCCGTCTTGGGGGTGTTTAGGGTTTTTTTGGAATGTCTATATAGCATCACCCTTGTTTAATCGCATGAGATAGTGATTGATTTAAGTGGGAAAATGGATTAGGGAGTTCTCTACTATGGTCGATGCACGGTTCGAAACAAGAATGTGGTTTCATTGGCTTATATTGATAATGAAATAAAGAATTTAGTAAAATCTTTATTAAATTAGCCACGGTTCGAAACAAGAATTTACTTAGGTTCAGGGGCGAAACTTGGTTCTTGAATCCAGAGGAGGGGACTCAATTTTTTTCGATCGTTAGTGGCAAATCGGCGTGCGGGGGCCGGACTCAACCCGGGCTCAATTTATCTACGAAAATCGCAAATTTCTACTACTGCGCCAAAAAACGGGGGGGGGGGGGGGAGGGCCACCCCCGGCCTGGCTCTTTATATCCTTCGCCACTGCTTAGGTTATAGCCTAGTGGTAGAGAGGAAATCCTCTCTTTGGTGAGGTTGTGAGTTCAACTCCAAATGTGAGTAAAAAACATGTAAAGGGTGTTAAAGGTGTAAAGAAATGGGTGTAAGAAAATTAGGGGGTGTTTGGGATTGATTATTCAAAACAGATTATGCGTTTTGGAAAAACAGGGGTGGAGCTGCTTATAGATTATTGCGTTTTGGTCGACTAAAAAACTGATTAATTGCGTTTTCAAAACGTAATCCCGAACACTAAAAACTGATTATATGCATTTTCAAAATGCAATAATCTAAAAATCAAATTCAAAACGCAATCACAAACACCCTCTTAGCAGTTCAAGAAAAAAAAAAAAACTTTATTTAGAGTAAATTGCCATTTTCGTACTTATGCTTTGGTAACTTTCATTAACTACTTTTTTTATGAGTAGTGTTTCAGTGATAAACCATGTGTTGTAAAGCGAACTTAGTCAAACTCTCTAGTTACATTTCCTTTTAAAGTTAGGATAAATAATTTAATGACTTTAATTTAGACAATTTTTTTTATAGGTATGGTCCCAATAGACCAATAGAGATTTTACGAGTTGGTTTAGTTAATTGGCTGCAGGGGCAAAGCTTGGTTTTTTAATCGGCGGGGGTCGTACTCAATTTTTTTTTTTTGGCTCGGTAGTGGCAAATTGGCGGGGCGCGGACTCAATTTACCTACGAAAATCGTAAAAATTCACCACTGCGCCAAAAAAATGGGGGGGGGGGGAGGGCCACTCCTAGCCCTAAGAATCTTTCGCCTATGATTGGCTGGCTGGCTTTGTTGTATTGTTTTTTAGTTATCCAATTCGTATCCATTTGTTAACTTCTAGCAATATAAAAATATTATCTGAATAGTGAAGGGTAAAAGAATATATATAATAGAGGATCGTCATTGGAGACCTGGTGTGATGGTGTTAGTGTAGGGTAAAATAATATATATAATAAAGGATCGTCATTGGAGACCTGGTGTGATGGTGTTAGTGGATGAAGGGGGAATACTGCAAGAATATGAAACTATGGGGACCAGATGTGAATATATATATATATTTTGGATGAAAGTGACAAAAATATCAAACCATACGATAGGGACAAAAATCGCAGTTTACCCCTTTATTTAGAGTTAATAGCCATTTTCGTCCCTGTGGTTTGGTTCAGTTTGCCACTCCAGTACAAAAGTTTTTTTTTTTTTTTTGCAATTCCTTACCCGTGGTTTGGATTTTTTTGCCAAATTCGTCCTTTTCACTAACCCAGTTAAAAAATCTCGTTAGTGTCAGGGGTAGGGTTGTCTTTTTACAAGTCAGGGACGAATTTGGCATTTCAAACTTGCTCTTCTCTCCCCTGAAATTTCCGGTAGGTTCTTGCCAGAATCCGACCACCGGATTTTATTCCGGCCAACCCAAAACCCGGTTATAAGAATGTTTTAATTCGTTTAAATGTTCCCAAAACGTTTCTCCTCGCCATAATCAGACCACCATCTGAGTCACAATAATCGGGCCAATACCTGACCCATCGTGCCATCCAAACTGAACCCGGTCACCACCATGGCCAACCAAACCACCACATCCTCCAACGTGAACCCGTCAGACCAGGCCCGATCTGAATTAACGCTGCAACCACCCAAGATCTGCTGCTGTAATCACCAGGACGGACCACCATAGCCACAAAAAAACCCCAAATCTGACACAATCAGACCACGACCACCAACCCTCACCATGATTAAAACAAAACCCAGCTTATCACCTCCAATCCACCCCACCCCGGCCGTATTGTAGTAGTGCCGCCACCACCATGGTGGTAGGCCGTCGATAGAGAGAGAGAGAGAGAGAGAGAGAGAGAGAGAGAGAGAGAGAGAGAGAGAGAGAGAGAGAGAGCAGGGAGTGAGCACGAGATGAGGGAGGGAGATGGGAGGAACACTCGTGTTTAGAGAGAGAGAGTAGAGAGAGAAAGAGAAAGAGGCGGGTTGGTGTTTTTGGCTGCACAACAAAGGAAGTGAGGAAGAAGATATTATGCCTTTTATAGTTAGGATTTGGTGTAGGTGAAGTATACCGCGTGTTCGAACCCGTTTTAACGTAACAAGTCTCGGTTTATATTTAAGCTCGATAATTAATTATAAAAATTTAGGCAAATTTAGTCCCTCAAGGTTAACTGAATTTTAAATGCCAAATTCGTCCCTGACTGGTAAAAAGACAACCCTACCCCTGACATTAACGAGATTTTTTAACTGGGTTAGTGAAAAGGACGAATTTGGCAAAAAAAATCCAAACCATAGGTAAGAGATTGCAAAAAAAAAACTTTTGTACAAGAGTGGCAAACTGGACCAAACCACAGGGACGAAAATGGCTATTTACTCCTTTATTTATTATGCAAATAGTCGACTTCTGTAACAATATTAAACTAACCGATGAATTTTAAAACAAACAAGAAAATATAAATTTGTAGCTAATAGAAGTTGAAAGAGAGTAAAGAATGCGAGTAGGTCCATGGCTCCATGCAAATCTTCTGGCTAAATATTATCTCCAAGACCAGCCTTGAGCTTCCTAATTGTAGCTACATCCGTTCTAAAAGACTTAGCAAGAACCACATCTTTGATATTTGTATCAAACAAACTTCCCGGGATCGAAACCGCAGAGGCACTTGCACTACCGAATGCAGCCACTGCCACTGCCGGTTCCTTAAAATCGGCATTATACTGGTAATGAACGAGCCCCTTTGGAAAAATAAACATATCTCCGGTTTCTAGGGTTTGAGTGTAAAGCTTGTTTGTCGAGTCCACAAAACCAACCTCAAATCCACCACTCAACACAAAAAATAGGCCCGTTGCATGGGGTCGTGTGTGGGGTGCACTGACCCCACCTGGGCCTAACCTTAAAAAGGAAAGTGAAACACTCTGGCCATTTAAAGCCGGGAATTCGGCCATGCTGGCTAGCATTGATTTTGTATCGGTTAAATTCGGCCCATCGAAAAACCCTTGGATTTTGGTGTAGGTAAAGAAATCCCCGTCTACTACGGTAACGTTAGGGGGAACGATGTAGTCGAAGAGTATGTCGGGATCGCTAGCGTTAACGAGGCCCGCGAATGCCACGACAACACAAATCGAAAATATAACTTGTCTTGCCATACAAGTTGTTTTCAAGTCTTTTTCGGTTTGGGCTGCTTTGGATGATCGATTTATTGCAGTATTAATAGGAAGGAGGGAAGTTGATAACTCTAATAAGCACCTCAAACATACCGAACAAGAACCGAATACGCTCATGGGATACAACGACCAATTATCTGGCTCTAATGGAAACTACAATTTAATTTTTTATAATTATAATGAAGTTGCTTTTAATGGAAAAAAAATTGTATCGAGTTTGCTTATATTTGCAACTTTTCATTTTGTGTTATGTTCATCGTGAAATTCACGAGTCTCTAACCTAGTATTATATATAATGTTTAAAGCTTGTTAGTTAATTTTAAGTCTATTTTGTAACTAAATAAAGAATTTAGCTTATTAGCTTGTTAGTTAATTTCATTTTGTTCTTTTCTAATTGGCCCACAACCGAGACGATTTTGAAACTCTTTCATTTCTCTCTTAATTGCGCCAACGCGAGAAGCCCAAAACTAGCCTCGATAGTTTTCTTTTGTGTAAAGAGTTAATAGCAAAAATTGTTCATGAGGTTTGGTCACTTTTATCAGTTTAAAACCCAAACCTTTTATATTTGGGTCCTTCTGTTTTACCTTTTTTTTTAGTTAATTACGTGGTTAGTCCCTGTGATTTCTTTAAAGTTTCAAGTTTAGGTACTAATAGTTTCAAGTAACGGGTTAGGGTACTAAGGTTTGTTTTTGTAACAATGTTGGGTACTATGACTAACGATCGTTAATTTTTCAGTTAACTTTAGGTAAAGTGACAAAGTTGACTTTTTACAAAGTAGAGGGGTCATTTATGTAAAACTCTTAGTATCTAAACATGAAACTTTAAAAAAACCACATGGACTAACCACGTAATTAACTCATAAAAGTAATATTTTTACATTTTATTTGTATTTAAATTTAAAATGTTTAAATTATTTTTCACTAATACAAAATTTAAAATTATTTTTCAATAATACAAAAAAAAAAAAGTAAAAATAATTACGATTTAAATTAAATATATATATTAAAAAATAATAAATATTTATTTTTCGGAAAAATAAATTTATAAAAAAAAAACTTTAGGGTCTTATGAAACTACGATAATTTTTATAAAAATTTTTGACCAAGTTTACTATTTTTAATAATTAAAATAGATTTATAATAGTTATTAAATAAAAGGATGAATAACATAAAAAAAAGGTTTATGTTAGTCATATCTCATGTATATGCTTAGTGTATACTACAATCTTTATAGAATTTCTTCATGACCTCATTCCATGCAGCCATTATTTCCCTTTATTGTGTTGTTCACGTTCATTTTTTTTAAATAATAATTTAGAAATTTTGTTTTAAATGAAAATAATATTGAAAAAAAATTAAAATTATTATTCACTAATACAAAATGTTAGCCCCTATAATATAAAAAAAAATTATTATTTTTTTGTATTAGTGAAAAATTATTTTAAATTTTGTATTAGTGAAAAATAATTTTAAATTTTGTATTAGTTAAAAATAATTTTAAAATTTTAAATTTTAATACAAATAAAATGTAAAAAATATTACTTTTATGAGTAAATTACGTGGTTAGTCCCTGTGGTTTCTTTAAAGTTTCAAGTTTAGGTACTAAGAATTTTACATAAATGACCCCTCTACTTTGTAAAAAGTCAACTTTGTCACTTTACCTAAAGTTAACAGAAAAATTAACGATCGTTAGTCTTAGTACCCAACATGGACTAACCACGTAATTAACTCTTTTTTTTTTTTTTTTTGCCAAATTTGTCCCTGAAACTAACTTAGTTTGTAGACACAAGGGAAGAAGTTGTGGTTCATAAAAGTGAGGTGAATCCTGTTGTTAGACGTGGGGGAGTAGGATTAGGAGGTGCTGGTGCTCATGGTGGATGGTGGTGGAGGGGGTGGTGGTCATGGTGGCATTAGTGGTGGTGGTCATGTCGGTGACAGTGGAGGTGATGGTAGCATTGGTGGTTGAGCTGGTGGGGGGTCATGTTGGCGATAATGGAGGTGATGGTGGCATTGGTGGTGGAGCTGGTGGTGGTCATGGGGGCATTGGTAGTGGTGATGCTGATGATAGTGATGGTGAAGGTCATGGTGGTGGTCATGGAGGCATTGGCGGTGATAGTGGCCATCATGGTGGTGGGAGTGGCGATTATGGTGGTGGCAGTAACGGTTATGGTGGTGGCAGTGATGGTTATGGTGGTGGCATTGACAGTTATGGTGGTGGCAGTGAGGGTTTGGGTGGAGATGGTGACGCAGATGGTCACCATGCTTGGAACAACGACGAGTATAACTCCACAAATCATTGGCAATTGGTTTCTACTATATTGGGCTTGGTCCTTTTATTAACATAATTAACATAATTGCTACTAGGGCTTGTTAGGCCAGGTCGCTTTATGTATTTGTTATTTTTTTATTTTAAGCTTCAGGATTTTTATAAATTTTTTATGTAAACAGTTATCTATTATATAATTAATACTTTGTGGGTTTAAGCTAAGAGATGTCCAAAAAAGAGATAAAATGAACGTGTTAATCATGTTTAAAGTACTTAGCTTGACAAAAACAAAAGCCGAAAGGAGTAGATGAATAAGACTAGTAAGGAGGGTCACTGAAAAAACCACCCCAAGCCGGTGCCATGTAGACTACCCGCCGAAACCACATATTTTGTCAAGTTGACATCCCCACTTACCCCCACCCAAACCATTGGTCATAGAGTTTGTGACATCCGTCACTTTTCGTATTTATTTTAACATTTCGTATTATTCTATGTACGTTTGAGACTTCAATTAATAAAACGTTGCATTTTATCATTTTCGTACGTTCTAAAAAAATATTTTGTGGCACATTCGGGTTTATATAATCATACTATATGCTTATAACAATATAATAATAGAAGAATAATTACCAAAAAAATAAATGTTTGGGCCGGGATTCGAACCCGCGTCCCAAACCGGTTCAAGGTTTAACACAAACCATCCAAACCAGCTGAGCCATATCATCTTTGTGTAAGTGTATCCAACTCAAACAAATATAAACCTTCCTCATTATACACAGTTGACTCGTGAAAGTCAACTGCGCGTATATCCTTTCCAAAATCAACATTCAATCCGTGTTTTAATTACAATTCGTTTATGGTAATGATCCCACCGACACCCTAGAGTATTCCCCACGCCAAATCATAGTTAAAACATTCCAATTATAAGGAATTACGCGTTTAATATTAACCCTAGGTCAAAACTTTCCAATTCGTGCGATCTATACGATTAGTATAAATTGATCACACCCTTACAAGCTCAAATCGTCGATAATCAAACCCCCATACTCAATTTATCCTTACACTCTTTCAAATCTTCAATTTTTGCTTCGGTTTGACTCCTCGTTTGACCCGACCAATCGTGCTTTTAATCCCACTGTAAGTCCGATTTCATTGATGGGTTTTGTTAATCGGCCATGTACAAGCAATAGCCCCAACATTACAGGGGCTATTGGTTGCTAATTAACGTTATTGAAAAGCTAGGGTTCATACTTGATTCGATTTGGGGATGATGATACAAACTGAATAATGTTTAAAATGGTTTGGAATAGAAAAGAATCACCATCAGATCTATAGATCAGATGGTGTTCTGCTGTTAATAAAACTGCTTGGTCGCAAGTTCGAGACCCAGCAACAACGTTTTATTTTATTTATTTTTTTTAAAACAAGTATTCACTTCAGTATTACACCTTATAATTATTGGAAACCAAATAATAACGTTCTCAGGGTCCAGACCAACTGGTCTGGACTTGTGTTTCTAAAACACGAACCGGCCAAGGGCCCGGGTTCGATTCCTTTCAGCAGCAGTTTATTTTTTTTAAATCCCTTTTATTTATATACTTAATCTTTAAACTTTTAAAATAGTTTTTAAATACTAAAAGTGGTTTATAAATCCTATAAAATTTATTTTATGCTATTCAAATGGTAAACTTAATTATACAAATTTTAGTTTTTCAAAAATCCTTTATTTAATATATATTATGAATATTACAAGTTTATTCAATTTTAATCTTAAAATTTTATAAAAATAACTAAACGAGTTTATAAAATACCAAAAAAATTATCCTAAACTTATAAAACAATAAATATTTCAGAAATGATTTTTAATTTCAGAAAAACGTTAATTTAATATTTTTAATTAATTTTTACTCTTTTTAATCATAAATAAATCATAACAAATTCATTTTTTCAATATTTTTATCCCAAAATTTTACATAAATTATTTTTGTTCATTTAGAACAGAAATATAAATTTTAATTTGAAATTTCTTAAATTTTAATATTTTTAGATATTAAAATTATATCTTTGACAAATAGAAATAAATATACTGAATATTCAATTCTTGAAGAAATAATTTTATAAAAATTATTTTCATACTTAAAACCTTATAACATGACCATCCTTAATCAAAAACCTACAAAAGTCTTTTATTTAATTATTTACCAAGTTTCTTTATTTATTAACAATTTACCTAATTAATAAAACAATTATACTTATCCCCAAATTAGGAACCCTAGAACTACTTGTATCCTAAGTTCATTCCCTTACAAACTATCTAATTCTTTAGGTTAATCCTTTGGGATAATCCTAATTCAAATCGCGTTATTCGGTAGAGTTTCAAGTTATTACGCGAACTGTGAGTACTTCCTATCCCCTTTTTGCTTTTATTCATTTTTGGGGTGTTACATGTACACTTATACAAATTACAAATACAAGTTCACATTTTTGCAATACAATTCTAGTACTATGTGCATTTGCTTACAAACGTGCTTTATGCTTAGACATTACATGTAGAATACATTTGTACTTAGTGAAATCATTAGCCATGTACAAGCCAACCTTAACATTGGATAGCGCTATTGGATTGACAACCCGCCTAGGTTGATTCTCCCCCTTTTTCATCGGAGAACCCGTGGTCATTGTTAAGTTTTTATCCATTTACTGGATAAGTACACCGCCGTTCATTTAGTACATTATACAGTCACAGTGTTGATTTCGCTCATTTGTATGATACATAGTTTACATATTTGCACTGTAGCTTTGCACTTGAATTGTATACCTTTTTCAACTTACTATATGTATTAAAACTAGGAATGCTCACCAACATTTCTTATGTTGACCAAACCTATTTTGTACATGTTTCAGGTGCAGTTTGATCTTAGTACTATAGCAAGGGACTTTAGTGCTTGCTTTTAATAAGTTATTTCAATTTTCATGTTTCACTCAGACTTTGTATTTTTTTTTTCATTTCATCTATGTAAGAAAATTTAAATTATTCAATAATATATTTACATTTTAGTACCATGTGCTTTTGAACAATCGTCACTACGTGACACCTCGATGATTCTGCCATCGGTTGGGGTGTTACAGATTGATATCAGAGCCATGGTTATAGGGAACTAGGTCATTAGATGAAATGGCCTAGACTATAACCGAACTTCAACTTTCATGCATAATATTTCCTAAATTACCATTCCCCTCATTTCCCTCTACTTTCCTCCCTCTATCTTTCCCTTCTTCTCCATTTCTCCTCATCTTTCATCATGGTGCATAAAGATGGTGTCCTACAAAGAGTGGAAAGACTACATCATCATGGAGCGGGAGCAGTACCTTTCATAAAGACACTCTTAGGCATAATGCCTACTATTATTTTGCTCCTTCAAAGTTGTTGAGCTTTAATGAGTGTGATGGAACACGTGCAATCTGGAAGGGTGGATGCCCGTACACTGGGTTTTCTGGCATAGGCAAGCATAGTGCATAAATCCAATGACGGACCTGTTATGCTTACCTGGGGATTCCTGGAGTGAGTGTCCACTTATAGGCTAAAGCATGTCTTCTTTGATCACCATTGGGTTCAATTCCTTTGAAAAGTCAACGTTCTTGTTGGGCTTTACACCTAGACAAGGGCAATCCAAGAATTTTATGTAAGTTTTTCAATAATACACTCTTGTTTCATATACAATATTTTTTATTTCATGATTTTCATATATTGCATACAAGTTCATACTTTCATAATCATTTGTACAATTATACACTTACATTTTATAATCTCATGATTATTCATTGACTGCCTTGTAGATGTATGCTCGCCGTATGCTCCGTGATGCTAGCTGTAACATCACAAATTTTTCCCCAAATTTTTGGTACTAGAAAAAAATCACCACTTTACCTACTTTATACTTCTTTTGGTACAAATATAACCTTGTCTAATATTTTTACTTTATTTCAAAACATTATTTTTTTTCACATAATAATAATAATTCATTTTATTTTTCTATTTTGAAAACATATGTGGAGATTTATAAAGTTTAGTTTTTATAAACTTACAAACAAAACCACAACTAACAAACCATAACCAACTTTAGCCAAAACATAACCCAACCCAATCTCCCCTTTCAAAATTTAGAGCCCAGTATCAGAGGCCCAGTAAACTTGGCCCATCTCTTCTCCCGTATATGCAGCAAAAAAAAAAAAAAAAAAAAAACCCACCAGACTCGAACCCGAGTCTGGAGCCGGGTCAGCATAACAACACACACACCCACAACCAATTGAGCCACAACTCTTTCTTGATTAAATTCCAATACTAAACATAGAAAAGCCCACTAAAACCTTGATGTTTCTTCCTGTTTCCTTCGCTGCAACAGGAACCGAACCAAGCTTCATCTTGGTTGCCCACATAATTGAATTAATATATGGTAAACTCGTGATTGCTACGTTATTATGGTATGACAAACTATACGCGTCCTTATCACGCAAAACACAATCAAAACATTCCAAATTAGAGACTAATTACGCGTATATAATTAAAACGGGTCAAATTTTCCTAATCTATGAAACCGAGTGTTTTTGTATAAATTGAACCTGTCATTTGAGCCTATACTCGCCGACAATCAAACCCCCACTCTCAATTTCTTACAAAGATCCATCCAAATCTGTGTTTCATCACGCATTTGACTTTTTGTTGACTGTGCAATTTAAACATCAAATTTGCTTCGAAAGGTAATACTTGGAATCGTTGTGCCACATTTATTCTATATCAAGGGATTCAACACTATCATTAAGGTGAGTTTACATAGCCCCTTTTACCATTTCACTATTTTGGGGTGAAACATGTTACAACATCAATTTACAATTCAACATAAGTGTCTATGTGTTATTCTATGTTGCATTATGTCTTAAACATTACTATGGTAAGCACAATTATTCTAGCATAATCATTAACTCCGTACAAGCCAACGATACACAATGATAGATCTATTGGACTGACAACCCCACCCGGATACGTTACCTCCTACATAGGTAGCGTGGGTGATTGTTATCGCAACAAAAACGAGTGAACCATATGCGTATGGGATGGACCACAATATTCTAGTCACAAGGTTTGATTATGCACACGATTTAGCGGGTAGTATTGTTTTCACATATGGACTAGACTTGCCATGACACTCGAATTGTACAAATTTTTATTCAATATTCAAACCTATGTAATTCTCACCAACTTTTGTTGACCCAAAAATATTTTCAAACTTAACATGTTTCAGGTTATAGCTTGCTTGAAGATTAGAGTTAACGCTTGAAGATGTATATTTAGATTTAGCATTTTTCATTGGATGTACAAATTCTTTTTAGAACTATTGTATGTAATCCAATTAATTAATTATTGAAATTTATTATTTACCATGAGCTACTGAACAATCATCAATGCATGACATCCCGATGTTTCCGCCATCGGTTGGGGTGTTACACTAGCCAACGCACTGTTCGTGCTTCTGGACAACGTTCTGATCGTCGCCTTGCATCTCTAGTCGCTGAGCAAATTGCTGCAGTGATCCCAAATCTTGTCAGTGAGTTAACCCAGAATAGTAACAGTACCAACACAGAGGGTGCGACTCAATTTCGGTGCACTTTCAAACACTTTAACTCCTGCAACCCCACAAAATTCACTGGTGAGGAGGGTGCTACTGGCCTCCTCCAATGGTTTGAAAGTATGGAGAGCACCTTTGTGAACAGCGAGTGTCCTGATGAACTCCGCGTTCGCTATGCTACCAGCGTCCTTCAAAAGGGGGCGCTAACTTGGTGGAATGGCGAAAAGCGCAATCGGGGCGCTGATGTTGCTTTATCTTTGTCTTGGGTTGAGGTTAAGGAACTCATGATCGCCAAATTCTGCCCTAGGAACGAAATCAGGAAACTGGAGGATGAGTTTCATGGGCTGAAACAAGACAGTGGTGAGAATCTTGCGTATAACACTCGATATCATGAACTCAACATATTGGTTCCACACATGGTTACCCCGGTCTCTCGGGCAATCGAAAAATATATCGAGGGATGTGACAACCGCACCTTTCACTTTACACAAATACACACATGTAGTCCATCACCTATTTTGTAATTTCTCTTTCAACCCTAGTATCCTAAAAGATGGAAAGTGTAGATTAACAATATCGATTTTCTTTTTTATGATTTTAACCTTAAAAGAATTTAACTTAGCATAGCTGATCCATTCTTTTTTTTTTTTTTTTTTTGAACGTTAACTTTCATAAACACACGGGGACGACCTCAAAACAAGGACGAGCCCCTAAATATACATCAAATACAAAGGACTAGCACACCAATCCTGCCAACTAAGATCTGTGTGTTTAGTCCGATTTTTAAGCCACAAAAACGACAGAGATTTAATACTACCAACAACAATCGGAACCTTAGGTTCAATACCCCTAAAAGTCTTTTCGTTCCTAGCCTTCCAAATCAACCATAAAGAGACCATAATAATCCCGTGCACTATCTTCTTAGCCCATTTATCTCCCGGAACTTGTTTGTAGAGAAGAAGTAAATCTTTCGTATGGAAAACAAAAGTTGTATTTAAACCGCACCACTTCCAAATATGGGTCCACACCCCATGAGAAAACCCACAGCCCGAGAAGATATGATCCGACGTCTCGTAAGCGGCATCACACAGCTTGCACCGATCATTTGGGATGAAAACGTTCCTTTTACTGAGAGCTTCAACGGTTGGAATCCTATCCATTTCAGCCCGCCACGCTAAGACTTGACACTTTAAAGGGACCCAACCAACCCATTTGATCTTGAAAAAATTGCCGGGATCTCTATGCTTCTTCACATACGCTTTAACCCCGGCAACAGTGAACCGAGAGCCACCGGCCCACTCCCACGAGTCCTTGGCATCCAACAACTGAACCTGCATCAAAAAAGAAGATAAAACGGCCCATTCCTGGACCTCACCAATACCCATGGGCCTAGAAAAGTCAACCGGGCACCACATGTCATTAGATTTGAAATCCTTCACCACCCTTTTTTTATTATCTGCAACTCGATATAAAAGAGGAAAACGCTGCATCAATGGGACATCGAGAAGCCAAGAGTCCTCCCAAAACCGAATACAGCGACCGTCCCCAAGTTTCCCTTTCAAAAGCTCCAAAAAGAGCTTGTCCCCACATCTATATCTTTCACAATTTGTAACAATATTAGCCCACACACCCCCTTTGGCAGAGATACAAGGAAGCCCGGACTACCTACTCCTACCATTGTGGCAAGCCAAAATGATCACTTTCCACATCGAGCCTTCCTCCACACGGAAACGCCAAGCCCACTTTGAGAGTAAAGCTTCATTCACATCTAAGAGGCGACTAATGCCCAAACCCCCTTTGTTTCTATCACGAGTGACCGTCTCCCAAGCCACCCAATGTATTTTGTTTTTGTCGTTCGAAGCCGACCACAAAAACCTTTTCATAAGACTTTCTAATTTATCGATCACCCCGACCGGCGCTTTATATAAAGAGAAAAAATAAATCGGCAAGCTATGTAGAACCGCTTTAAGTAAAGTGATTCTCCCACCAATAGAAAGAAGCTTAGCTTTCCAAGAGGAAAGACGAACCTCAAAGACATCAACAATTTTTCGCCAACCGTTAATTCTATTCATATTAGCCCCCACCGAGACCCCCAAATAATCGAAAGGAAAGGTACCAGCTTGACAACCCACGTACGCGGCCATAGACCCAACATCTTCACTCGCAACACTCGTGCCATACAAAAAAGACTTGTGAATATTAAATTTCAAACCCGAACAAATATGGAAAATCCGCAGGATTCTAGCCGCCACCAAGATATTATTAACCGACCAATTTCCCATTAGAAGAGCATCATCCGCAAAAAATAAATGGGAGATTATGGGGCTTTTTTTATCTAGAGTCACTCCTTCAAAAACGCCTATCTTAATTGCTTTATTAAACATACAAGATAAAGCCTCCATAACTATAAGAAACAAAAACGGCGAAATGGGGTCACCTTGGCGAAGACCTTTATGACATTGAAACTCAAAAGTAGGCGACCCATTAACAAGAACCGCCGAACGAGCCGAAACAAGAATACCCTTAATCCACATGCACCATTTTTCCGGGAAGCCCATTTGTTCCATAATAGATAAGAGAAAAGCCCAGTTGACGTTGTCGTAAGCTTTCTCAAAATCTATCTTCATAAAGAAAACACTTTTAGCCCTCCTTTTACACCAGGAGAGAATTTCATTAGCGACAAGAGGGCCATCGAGAATATTTCTATCACTAAGAAAACCCGTTTGGTTTTCAGAAATAATAAAACCCATCACCTTCTTGAGTCTTAACGACAAAACTTTAGACAAAGCTTTACTAATAATGCCCACCAACGTAATAGGTCTAAAATCTTTAAGACCAAGCGGATTCCTTATTTTTGGTATAAGCGTGATAAACGAAGAGGCGCAGCCGCGGCTTATAGTACCCGAGTTAGAAAATTCCAAAAAAATTTTCTCGAAGTCATCTTCTAGAAGGTGCCAAAAGTGACGAACAAAATTAAAATTGAAGCCATCCGGGCCCGGGGCTTTATCCTTACCACATTCGAACACCGCCGTTTTAATTTCCTCTTTGGTAAACGGCATGATAAGAGCATCAATCAAATTATCCGGAATCTTCCTCAACTCGTCGCATCTAAGAAAAGGCCTATTCGGAACCGTTTCTTTAAAGTGACTACTAAAAAATCTCAACACCTCCTTTTTGACTAAACTAGGCTTCGAGACCCACTCTCCATTCACCATAAGCCCTTGAATCGCATTAGAAGCTTTTCTACCATTAATAATTCCATGGAAAAAAGCCGTATTATCGTCACCAAATTTAGCCCAATTCACTCGAGACTTTTGTAAAAGGTCCTTGGCTTGAAAAGATTCATATTCCTCGATACCCTTCTTACACTCCTGCCAAACCCATTCTTCCTCCTCTAATAAATCTCTAAACTCCATATCCGCCTCAATCCGCTCAAGATCATTTTTTAACATATTAAGATCCTCGCCCTCTTTGATCGCAACCTGTTTCTTCCAATCAGTAATAGCCGCTTTTAAATACCTGAGCTTAGTAGCCAAAACCACATCCGCCGGCCCTGACATGTTGAAATCCTTTAACGTTTTGGTAACAACCTCAGCACAACTAGCTCTATCCAACCACGAATTGAACCATCTAAATGGGTGAGGACCGAAATTTTCATCCACCACAGTCAACAACAGCGGGTTGTGGTCAGATAAATATCTCGGTAAAGCACGTAAACAAGCAACTGGCCACCGATTGAAGAAATCCCCATTGACCAAGACTCTATCAATTTTACTTAACTTCATAACAGAACCTTTCCTTGATAAACAAGTGAACATACCACCATTCATGCTATACTCTATAAGACCGGCGGTGTCAATAAAAGTATTAAAGGCATCCGCATCAGACCGATCAAAGAAGCAACTTTTGCGCTCCTCTTCAAATCTGACCGAATTAAAGTCCCCAAGCAAACACCAAAGCCCAGAACTGTTGGTAACCAGATCCGAAACAACAGCCCATAACTGCCGTTTATCCACCAGTTTATGAGGAGAGTAGATATTGAGAATATTTACCAAAGTCCCATCTTCATTCAAGTACCCTTTTAACAAAATGAAATTCTGATGCTTCAAGGAGGAGACTTTAGTAAACTTACAAGGATCCCAAACAGAGGCCAGACCCCCCGAACGACCCCTAGCATCAACGAACTCCACTTCCATCGCTGAATTACCCCAAAATCTATTCCAATTAACAACCGACATATCCCTAAACTGCGTTTCTTGAAGCGCAATAAAGGACACCCCATTATGCTGTTTAAGACGTCTGACCCAAGCATCTTTACCGGAAACACCCAAACCCCTAATATTCAAAGACAATAAATTCATACCGTAAAGTTTTGTAACCCTTCTTCTGCAACAATTCCACTAACCAAATGATTTTGATCTTGTAACTGAGCGCCCAAGGACACCCCAAGAGTAATCGTTTTTTCCACTTCAACAACGACTTCCCTGGCATCTGGAGAAGCCGCATCAATACGGACAGAAAGGGGCAGCTGGTGTTCGCTTATTACCGGTGTATCTTTTCCATCTTCAACGTCACCGTTAACCACCTCCATAGATTCCAGAAGTTGAACAAAGGATTGAGTAGGAGCCGAATGGTGTCTAACAACATTCACACCCGAACACTCCATCCCCTGGAAAGGAACATCAGCATTCTGGACAACTGGAGAAACAAAGCTACGATTTTGGGCTAAAACCTCAGCCGGGTCCATTGGGCCAATAAGTGGATTCAAATCAAACGGGTCCCCACTAGTGGGCTTACTTCTATTTTTCTTTTTAGATGGGCCAGAATAATGAGAAGACCCACTACCACTACCAGATCGTTTAAAACGAAAAATCTTTCTCTTTTTGGATAGACCACAATAAAACCCCTTCTTCTTTGGAAATTTATCACATGCAGTCCCTTCATGGGTCCCCTTTCCATCCTGATTATCCGAAATTACCTCTCTTCCATAATTCTCATTCAAAAGGCCAGCAAAAATCTCGGAATTAATGTTGTGAGTTTCATCGAAATTAGGAGTTACCATAGAATTCGTTTCCTCATTATGACTTTCCAGATTAACCTCACCAAACCTTTGACTAACATTTTCCGGTGTATACACCGGCGTAGCCGCACCATTGCCTGAAACTGTCTTGGAAATCGTCTCCTCCGAATTAACCTCAGCCATGGACGATTCTGATGTGGTTTTGTCAGGAAAACTCTCAACTTCCTCGAAATCTGGTAACCATGCACCTTGCTCCTCAAAAACCCAGATCCTATACTTCCGATTATTCCAACTAAGACTGACCTCTTCAGAGACCCTCTTCCCATCCCCAACTAAGACTGCAATGAACTCGACTGACAGATCCTTATCCGTTTCAGACACATTAGCACCATGTACGATTGGACCAAACAATTTCTCTATCGAATCAAAAACTTCATTGGAACAAAGATGTAATGGAACACCTTGTATCTTTAACCAGGCTAACCGTTCGAATCCAAACGACTGTCCTTCCCAAACAGAAATAGCAGCGAACTGATCTTTCAAAAGTAAACCCTTCTCATACGCCAACAAGGACTGTTCCTTATTCTCAAATGATAATAACACCTCTAAACCTCCTAAATACTGAACATACCCCATACCTGGACAAATGGCATTCAAAGTGACGTACACTTTTTTCAGAGCAACAACATTCACCATCTTAGCAATAAGAGCACGCCCATGCAGATCAGAGAAAGCCTTAACAGAATTGTGGATTGTTACTGTCTTGCCCACGAAGAGATCCTTAAAAGATTTAGAACCAGATACGAACGATCCAGTTTGATCCCACTGTTTCCCCTCACTCGTGTTATTATCATTATAATTATTATTATGTTGACTCTCCTTCTTTTTATAGTGTATATTATTATCATTATGATCTTCGATTTCACCCTCTTCTAAGACGAAGCGAGCGATGTTAAACCATAGTTTATGTTCACCCATACGAAGCCCCCGGAGATTACGAAGTAGTTCAGTTCTATCTTTAACATCAAGCATTGAGAGAAAACCAAACCGATTTCCACGTTTGTCCCTTTTTCTCGCAATGTAGAGATCATAGATCTGCCCAAACGATCTCACTAGTGTTGCTAAATCATTCCCGCTGCATCCCTCTGGTAGATTAGAGACATACAATTTAGTAATACGATTTTGAATATTCTCCGGTATCGGAATCCTTCGTCGCCGCTCCATCTCTTCAGTAACTGATCCATTCTTAATGTGAACCAAATACCTTCATTTACAAACTTATTGTTCAATAATAATAATAATATAAATATACAAGAAAATCATGCATCCCTTACGTTGGTAAAGTTGTTTAAAAAAAATAGGACAAACTTCCATTTGCGTCTTCTTTCCCATTCACGCGGTTTCTCCGGCGAGAAATCCGGCAACCACGGGTATTACGGACCGACGAAATAGCACAGTTAAAAGAAATTTAATAATACTACTCACCAACCGACACCATCTCCTTCCAAACATATAACCTGTCGGTGCCTCATTTCTAGCTTATAGTACGAGTTTTAAATCCGGATATTTGACCAAATGACCCGTAATCAAGGTCCTTAAATCTCGGCATAAACTCTTGATTTAATCCCTTCCACATGGTACAACCCAATACATATTCGAACTCCTATCTAGTCACGAGACTCGGTTGTACACGTGCGCCACCATCTTTACACCCGTGGTACCATCGTAAACCTTTCACTACAGCCTACAACCACCGTCTCTCTCCTCCTTGTACCACAACAAAGCGCCACCACCATTCACCGTTAACCACAGTTATCAACTTCCGCCAACTCGCGATCTCCGACCACCTCCTTTTCTGTCTTCACACTGTGTTCTCACTTCCTATGTCCTTCGACCTTTAGTCATGGCAGTAGTAACCACATCAACCAGTCATCACCACTCTGCCATCCTTTTATCTCCGTCGCACGCCACTTTCGGATCCAACAACCATTGCCGTTGTGAGTATTTACTCTTCCTCTCAATTCTCTCTACACAACACACGTTTATATGCTTGTTGTTTGGGATTGTAATTCTTTTAGTATGGGTGGGTTCAAGATAGGTGCATGTCTGTTTGTTTATGTCTGGTGGACATATTTAACAACAACAAAATCGTCATGGTTCCAAACCCCTAAGTTATTTTGTTATTTACCTTGTCATATCTTATATGACTTTTATCATCAAGTTGCATTGACCAACAAATAAATTTAGTCATTTGTTTAGTCTTTTTTTTTTCTTTATTCATAATACATTTTTTTTTTGTGAGAGGCTATTTCATTGACTTGTAACCTGACATTTTTTTTTAACCCTTTTCATAGGTTACATGCTAACTACATTTTGTAAAACTAATGTTTTTATATATAATGACTAAATATTGTTATAACTTTTGGAAGTGTCATAATTATTTTAACAAGATCCGTAGAACTATTTTTGCTATAAACACTTATACAAATTATATATATATACTGCATACTACAAAGATGCGCTAGGCCAATAGAATAATAAGCTAAAAATCATAAACCATCGCCAGGCATCAACTTATCGACGATGCTAATAATTCGAAATAGATAAGTCTAAAAGACATGCAAATTGCTCGAACGCCATGGTTGTAGTTACTAAAACATCGCTTTTAATTAGGTGCGAGCATAATTCGTTGAATTCCGTTAAATTCTAGCAAGTTCATCACTATCGAGGTGAGTTTACATAGCCCCTTTTTTTCATTCACTATTTTGGGGTGAAACATGTTACAACATTCAATTTACAATTCAATCATAAGTGTCTATGTGTTATTTTATGTTGCATTATGTCTTAAACATTACTAGGGTAAGCACAATTATTCTAGCATAATCATTAACCTTGATCAGC
The DNA here is from genome assembly GCA_028751855.1 of Ambrosia trifida. NCBI lineage: Eukaryota > Viridiplantae > Streptophyta > Magnoliopsida > Asterales > Asteraceae > Ambrosia > Ambrosia trifida. The sequence continues at coordinate 139,271,886 of CM054125.1, forward strand.
TGACGATATACAATGATAGATCTATTGGACTGACAATCCCACCCGGATACGTGTACCTCCTACATAGGTAGCGTGGGTGATTGTTATCGAACACATAACATAATAGAGTGAACCATATGCGTATGGGATGGACTACAGTATTCTAGTCATAAGGGTTGATTATGCACTCGATTTACCTGATAGTTTTGTTTTCACATATGGACTAGACTAGCCATGGCACTCGAATTGTACAACATTTTTATTCAAACCTATGTAATTCTCACCAACTTTTGTTGACCCAAAATATTTTCAAACTTAACATGTTTCAGGTTATAGCTTGCTCGAAGATTAGAGTTAATGTTTGAAGATACGTAGCTAGTATTTTTCATTTTGATGTACAAATTCTTAGAACAATTGTATGTAATTTATTTAAATCATTTATTGAAACTTATTATTTACCATGAGCTACTGAACAATCATCAAAACGTGACACCTCGATGTTTCCGCCATCGGTTGGGGTGTTACAAGGGATTACCTGACCTGATTCAAGACGTAGTCACTGGAAGCAAACCCACTACGGTGGAAGAAGCCATCCAGCTTGCAGCCTCCTTGACTGACAAGCACGTGAAAAAGGGAAATCTGGTTAGGAAAGGAACTAAGAAACCAGCTGAGAAGACCCCCACCCCTACTACTGAATCATCAAGAGTCGCTGTAGACAATACCGGTTCCAAATCTAGGAAGCGGAAGTTCAGAAGTAAAAACTATGTCGTTGTAGCCCCAGTAACCCAGGCTCCAATGGTCCAGGCTCCCCCTGTCAAGAAAGTTTATGGGGGAAACTTACCCAAATGTGCTACCTGTCAGTACCATCACCCCTCAAACTTTCCTTGTCGCCACTGTACCACCTGTGGTAGGTATGGTCATGTAGCTACAACATGTCGTTCAGTGTTTAGACCTCAACCAATCAACTCTCAACTAGTTAACCCTCAGCCAGCCAACCCTCAACCAGCTCGCCAAAACCCACAACCCATAAATCAGTGTCCAGATCTCGTAAACCGTACAACAAACCCAGTGGCTCGTGGTAGGGCTTTCAACATCAATGCAGCAGAAGCCCAGGCAACAAATGATGTGGTGAATGGTACGTTTTTACTTGATGGTCATTATGCTTCTATTTTATTTGATACTGATGCGGATAAAAGTTTTGTGTCATTAACATTCGAACCCTTACTATCTCACACTCGCTCTAGATTAGGAGCACCCTTCACTGTCGAGGTTGCGGATGGAAACCCCATCTCAATCGATTCCATCATTCAGGGTTGTACTCTTAGTCTTAACGAGCACGATTTCTCCATTGATCTCATACCCATGAAATTGGGTAGTTTTGACGTCATCGTGGGTATGGATTGGCTCTCTAAACACCATGCTGAAGTTGTTTGCTTTGAAAAGTTTATTCGAATTCCTCTCTCATCGGGTGACTTCTTACGGGTTTATGGTGAAAACCATCCAGTGGTCTTAAACTCATGTCCTGCACTCAAGCACAAAAATATCTACGTAAGAAATATGTAGCTTTCTTGGCCCATGTTGTGGAAAAGAAAGATAAAGACAAGAGTATCCAAGATGTTCCTGTTGTTCGTGAATTTCCAGAAGTCTTTCCTGATGACTTACCTGGACTTCCACCGGTGCGTTCTGTTGAATTTAGTATTGACCTTGTACCTGGTGCCACACCCGTTGCAAAATCTCCTTATCGCCTTGCACCTACTGAGATGCAAGAACTTGCGAGTCAACTTCAAGAGTTGGCAGACAAGGGCTTCATTCGTCCCAGTTCTTCACCTTGGGGAGCTCCAGTCTTATTTGTAAAGAAGAAGGATGGATCTTTCCGAATGTGTATCGATTATCGGGAGCTCAATAAACTCACCATTAAAAACCGTTATCCACTACCCCGCATTGATGATCTCTTTGACCAACTTCAAGGTTCGACTTGTTTCTCAAAAATCGATCTTCGTTCTGAATATCATCAACTTCGAGTTCATGAAGACGATATTTCAAAGACAGCTTTTCGTACACGTTATGGTCATTACGAATTCATGGTTATGCCTTTTGGACTAACCAATGCACCCGCTGTTAGGGCTGGCAAATCGTGTCCCTAACAGGTTAACAGGTCTCTGACGCGCGCGAACAAATCAAGTTCTAAACATGAACACGACTCGTTTAACTCATTTATATCTCATGTTTATAACACAGTTTTATGTTTTATGTACCAAAAAAGGGAAATGAAAGATTTTTGCCTCTTAATTCTAAGTATTAAAAAAAGTCAAAAAATCAAATAGTGTACTTTTCAGTCAAACAGGTCTTATCGTGTCTTAACAGGTTACCCATTGCCAGCCCTACCCGCTGTCTTCATGGATCTCATGAATCACGTGTGCAAACCCTTTTTGGATAAATTCGTAATCGTTTTCATTGATGATATCCTCATTTACTCTAAAACCAAATCAGCTCACGAACAACACCTTAGACAAATTTTGAGTCTTTTGAAGAATGAACAACTGTATGCCAAATTTTCCAAGTGTGAATTTTGGCTTAAGGAAGTTCAATTTTTGGGACACATTATCAATGATAAGGGATTACACGTGGATCCAGCTAAGATTGAGGCCGTTAAAAATTGGGTTACACCTAAGTCTCCCACTGAAGTTCGTTCTTTCCTTGGTCTAGCGGGTTATTATCGTCGTTTCATTCTCAACTTCTCCAAGATTGCCTTACCTCTCACTTCTTTAACCTATAAAGATAAGCCATATGTATGGGGACCCAACCAGGAAGAAGCGTTCCAAACTTTGATGCAGAAACTGTGTGATGCTCCAATCCTTACTCTACCCGACGGCAATGAGGACTTCGTGGTTTATTGCGATGCCTATAACCAAGGTCTTGGTTGTGTTCTCATGAAACGAGGCAAGGTTATAGCATATGCATCGCAACAATTGAAAACCCATGAGAAAAATTATACTACCCATGATCTTGAACTCGGAGCGGTCGTTTTCGCACTTAAGATTTGGAGGCACTATTTATATGGTACAAAATGTGTGATTTTCACTGACCACAAAAGCCTTCAACACATTTTTAACCAGAAAGATCTGAATATACGTCAACGACGATGGGTCGAGTTGTTAAATGACTACGACTGCGAGATTCGCTACCATCCTGGCAAAGCGAATATTGTAGCCGATGCCCTCAGTCGCAAAGATCATGCCCAGCTTTATTGTGCCCAGGTCCAGTCTGATATCAAACTCCGCCTCATTGAAGCCCAACATGTCTCTGTTACTGAAGGCAACATGTACGATGAAATGTCATGTGGAGCAGAAAACCAGTTGGAAACCAAAATGGTTTACTTTACTTCATGAACCGTCTTTGGATTCCTGATCGTGACAACCTGCGTACTTTCCTCATGGACGAGTCTCACAAGTCTCGTTACTCCATTCACCCTGGTGCAGATAAGATGTATCAGGATCTGCGTACCTTGTATTGGTGGCCCGGTATGAAAAAGGACATAGCACTATATGTGGCTAAATGCCTTACTTGCTCCAAAGTCAAAGCTGAGCACCAACGTCCATCTGGTTTACTTGTACAACCAGAAATTCCAGTGTGGAAGTGGGAGAACATTGCTATGGACTTCACTACGAAACTTCCACGCACCACTCGTGGTCATGACAGTATCTGGGTCATCGTCGATCGATTGACCAAATCTGCTCACTTCCTACCAATTCGTGAGACCTACCCAGTTGAGAAGCTGTCTAGAATCTATATCGATGAGATTGTCAGTCGTCATGGTATTCCTCTGGACATTATTTCTGACCATGATAGTCGGTTTACTTCTCGCTGTTGGCAAACACTTCAATCCGCACTTGGTACTCAACTAAAACTTAGTACGGCCTATTACCCACAGACGGATGGTCAAACTGAGCGAACCATCCAAACATTAGAGGATATGCTTAGAGCGTGCGTCATCGACTTTGGTGGAAATTGGGATACGCACCTACCTTTGGTTGAGTTCTCGTATAATAACAGCTATCATTCCAGTATTAACATGGCACCATTTGAGGCACTTTATGGCCGCAAATGTCGTTCCCCTGTTTGTTGGAGCGAGATTGGCGAAACACAAATCACCGGTCCCAAGCTAATACAGGAAACGACAGACAAAATTCTTCGCATTCATGATAATTTGCAAGTTGCTCGAAGCAGACAGAAAAGTTATGCCGATCAAAGACGCAAGCCTCTAGAATTTCAAGTCGGGGATATGGTACTTCTCAAGGTTTCACCTTGGAAGGGTATGTTTCGATTTGGAAAGAAAGGGAAACTTGCACCTCGGTTTGTAGGCCCTTTTAAGATCCTTGAGCGAATTGGGAAGGTAGCTCACAAGCTCGATCTACCACCAGAGCTCAGCAATGTCCATCCAACGTTTTACGTTTCTAATCTAAAGAAGTGTTTGGCTGAAGATAACCTCCATGTTCCTTTAAAGGATATTCAGATTGACGAATCGATGCACTTCATAGAAAAACCTGTGGAGATTATGGATCGAGATGTCAAGACACTTAAACGAAGCCGAATTCCAATTGTCAAAGTTCGTTGGGAGTCCAAACGAGGCCCAGAGTTTACTTGGGAGCGTGAGGACCAAATGATGTCTAAGTATCCTCATCTTTTTCCAGAGATTACCACTTGAAGGAATTTCGGGACGAGATTTCTAAAAGTAGGGGATGCTGTGACATCTGTCACTTTTCGTATTTATTTTAACATTTCGTATTATTCTATGTACGTTTGAGACTTCAATTAATAAAACGTTGCATTTTATCATTTCCGTACGTTCTAAAAAAATATTTTGTGACACATTCGGGTTTATAAAATCATATTATATGCTTATAACAATATAATAATAGAAGAATAATTACCAAAAAAATAAATGTTTGGGCCGGGATTCGAACCCGCGTCCCAAACCGGTTCAAGGTTTAACACAAACCATCCAAACCAGCTGAGCCATATCATCTTTGTGTAAGTGTATCCAACTCAAACAAATATAAACCTTCCTCATTATACACAGTTGACTAGTGAAAGTCAACTGCGCGTATATTCTTTCCAAAATCAACATTCAGTCCGTGTTTTAATTACAATTCGTTTATGGTAATGATCCCACCGACACCCTAGAGTATTCCCCACGCCAAATCATAGTTAAAACATTCCAATTAAAGGAATTACGCGTTTAACATTAACCCTAGGTCAAAACTTTCCAATTCGTGCGATCTATACGATTAGTATAAATTGATCATACCCTTACAAGCTCAAATCGCCGATAATCAAACCCCCATACTCAATTTATCCTTACACTCTTTCAAATCTTCAATTTTTGCTTCGGTTTGACTCCTCGTTTGACCCGACCAATCGTGCTTTTAATCCCACTGTAAGTCCGATTTCATTGATGGGTTTTGTTAATCGGCCCTGTACAAGCAATAGCCCCAACATTACAGGGGCTATTGGTTGCTAATTAACGTTATTGAAAAGCTAGGGTTCATACTTGATTCGATTTGGGGATGATGATACAAACTGAATAATGTTTAAAATGGTTTGGAATAGAAAAGAATCACCATCAGATCTATAGATCAGATGGTGTTCTGCTGTTAATAAAACTGCTTGGTCGCAAGTTCGAGACCCAGCCACAACGTTTTATTTTATTTATTTTTTTTTTAAACAAGTATTCACTTCAGTATTACACCTTATAATTATTGGAAACCAAATAATAACGTTCTCAGGGTCCAAACCAACTGGTCTGGACTTGTGTTTCTAAATCATGAACCGGCCAAGGGCCCGGGTTCGATTCCTTTCAGGAGCAGTTTATTTTTTTTTAAATCCCTTTTATTTATATACTTAATCTTTAAACTTTTAAAATAGTTTTTAAATACTAAAAGTGGTTTATAAATCCTATAAAATTTATTTTATGCTATTCAAATGGTAAACTTAATTATACAAATTTTAGTTTTTCAAAAATCCTTTATTTAATATATATTATGAATATTACAATTTTATTCAATTTTAATCTTAAAATTTTATAAAAATAACTAAACGAGTTTATAAAATACCAAAAAAATTATCCTAAACGTATAAAACAATAAATATTTCAGAAATGATTTTTAATTTCAGAAAAACGTTTATTTAGTATTTTTAATTAATTTTTACTATTTTTTAATCATAAATAAATCATAACAAATTCATTTTTTCAATATTTTTATCCCAAAATTTTACATAAATTATTTGTGTTCATTTAGAACAGAAATATAAATTTTAATTTGAAATTTCTTAAATTTTAATATTTTTAGATATTAAAATTATATCTTTGACAAATAGAAATAAATATACTAAATATTCAATTCTTGGAGAAATAATTTTATAAAAATTATTTTCATACTTAAAATCTTATAACATGACCATCCTTAATCAAAAAACCTACAAAAGTCTTTTATTTAATTATTTACCAAATTTCTTTATTTATTAACAATTTACCTAATTAATAAAACAATTATACTTATCCCCAAATTAGGAACCGTAGAACTACTTGTATCCTAAGTTCATTCCCTTACAAACTATCTAATTCTTTAGGTTAATCCTTTGGGATAATCCTAATTCAAATCGCGTTGTTCGGTAGAGTTTCAAGTTATTACGCGAACTGTGAGTACTTCCTATCCCCTTTTTGCTTTTATTCATTTTTGGGGTGTTACATGTACACTTATACAAATTACAAATACAAGTTCACATTTTTACAATACAATTCTAGTACTATGTGCATTTGCTTACAAACATGCTTTATGCTTAGACATTACATGTAGAATACATTTGTACTTAGTGAAATCATTAGCCATGTACAAGCCGACCTTAACATTGGATAGCGATATTGGATTGACAACCCGCCTAGGTTGATTCTCCCCCTTTTTCATCGGAGAATCCATGGTCATTGTTAAGTTTTTATCCATTTATTGGATAAGTACACCGCCATTCATTTAGTACATTATACAGTCACAGGGTTGATTTCGCTCATTTGTATGACACATAGTTTACATATTTGCACTGTAGCTTTGCACTTGAATTGTATACCTTTTTCAACTTACTATATGTATTAAAACTAGGAATGCTCACCAACATTTCTTATGTTGACCAAACCTATTTTGTACATGTTTCAGGTGCAGTTTGATCTTAGTACTATAACATGAGACTTTAGTGCTTGCTTTTAATAAGTTATTTCAATTTTCATGTTTCATTCAGACTTTGTATTTTTTTTCCATTTCATCTATGTAAGACAATTTAAATTATTCAATAATATATTTACATTTTAGTACCATGTGCTTTTGAACAATCGTCACTACGTGACACCTCGATGATTCCGCCATCGGTTGGGGTGTTACAGAGTTACCGGTCAGGTATGGGTACCCGATCATGTGTACTCAATGATGCCCCTTGCTCTTTAAGTTTATTTAGTTGTTGCGTACTCCAACTCCATAGCAGAGATGCAAAATTTTGGGTTGAATGAAACAACTTTATTAGTAAAATTTATATCAAAGCACAGAAAAAAGTTAAAACAAAAACGTATATTTATATATTTCTGTAGATCTACATCTTATTAGGAAAAAAAATAAATTAAATGAGAAATGAAGAAAAGAGAAAGACAAAATTAAAATTATGGAGATGCGACGCTTGACAATGACAACTAACCTATTTTCAAGAAAGTAGCTTCGTGTCAAAAATGCATTTCAAACTTAGAGCGCTAACAATGTACTCCCAAAACCCAAATAAACCGTCACCTCAACGTCAAATCAGATTTACAAACCTCTATTTTAAACTCACACTTTTCTCATAATGTACAAACCCAAAACACCCTATTAAAATTATTACGTGTGTGTATGCGAGTAAATGGAGGGACCCACTAAGAAGTTGGTTGGGAGGTCTGGACTGCTGGAGTTAGCACAAACCGGATAAGTCCTACATTGTTATTGGACGAGTCATGTAGTCTGCGGACAAGGTCAAGTAGGAGCCGTTTATATAACACATTCAAACTTCCAAGTCCAAACAATTTAAAACCAAGATAGTAACAACATTACAATAAAAAATTATCTTAAGTACATAAATGATTCAAAGGAAAGGTGCAAGTTAATCAGGATCATTATTTTGGTAACATGTTGGGCGATTTGGAAGGCACGAAATGATCTAATCTTTAGCGGTAAAAGAGTACACGTGGGTGGAGTGTTTGGCGAAGTTCAAGCGTCGACCTTCTCGTGGATGAAACATAAGTTGAAGCGCTCATCATGAACATGGGAGAATTGGGTTGCCTTTAATGTACCAATCACTTAATGTAGTCTTGTAAATAATTCGGGGTCGTATATGGGGGTGTTTTGGTTGTAATTAGCGTCTCGCTTGATGCAATCTTGTAAATAATTCGGGTGAAATGAAATTTTGAAGCTTGCCGATAAAAAAAAAATTAATCACAATGAACATAAAAGTCAAATTAGACACCATTAAATTTAGCTTCAAGCTTTTTAGCATGAAGTTCATACAAAAAAACTAAAACCTAAGGAATTTTTTTAAGGATGGTATTACTATTACTGAAGAATGGTTGACCGTCCTTACACCAACTAAAAATTTTTTAGTTTATTTTTGTCGGTCAAAAGGCCGGGTAAAGGAGGAGAGCTTATAAAAAAACTTAATAGGATCCCAACCTTTTAGTTCGCTTAGTGCCTTCAAAAATGTTAGACCGGCTCTCGACCGTGTGTATCGAGGTAGAACAAGTCAAGAAATTTATTCGGAGAAAATCATGAATTAAGCACGTTGACCAACACATCCTTTAGTAAAACAAGCATTGACTTTATCCATTTTTGAAGATAGCTAATCTCAATTTAAATCTAACCCAAATAACCAAGCAAATAATTGAACATGTAAAGATGCAATGCTATTTTAGCCGGAAATAAAAATGAGCCTACTCCATCCTTGGCAGCACTGAAAAAGAGGGAATTCATTTGTCAGCTTGTTTAGACTACTCGGAGTGATGGGGAAAGAGAGCGATGAAGTGTCATGTGGCATTTGTAGGACTCCTGTAGGGGGAAAAATTGTGGGGAGTGAAGGGGGGGGGGGGGAAGAAGGGGGGAAGGAAATAATATTATATTGTGTTAAAGTTAAAAAAAATCTGGCCAATCAAATGGTACCACATCACCATCACCCCAAGCCCCACACCAAGCAACTTCTCCCCGCCCCTTCCTTCCTACCCTCTCCACGCCAGGGTGGCGGTGGTGTTCCCCCTTCCCGCCCCTTTCCCGCCCCCACTCTGTCCAGTCTTAGCTGGTGGGCCCCTCTTTTATGTGTCGGCTAAAATGGAGGTGACTCCTTTATCCCATTGGCATTAACATAAAGGTTGTTTGGTTGATTAAGTGTTGAATCATTAAAAGGTCTGAATGGTTAAGAGGCTCTGAATGATTAAGTACTGAATGATTCAGCTATGCACCAAGTCTGAATGGTTCAGCTCTTAACCATTCCATTCAGAGCCTTTTTTTATATTAGAACAAACGGTCTGAATGCTGAACCATTCAGAGCTGAATGGTTTAGAGCCTCATTAAAAGGCTATCAAACAGGCCCTTACAGAGGCGGACCTAGCATAGAGCTAGGTGTCGCGTCCGTTGTTGCTGAACTTCGCGCGCGTAGTGAAAAATTAGTGGAAATTTTGTTTTTTTTTTACGAAATTTGAAAAACGTTGCTACTAAAATGAAAAAAATGAAAAACGTTACTACTGAAATTCATTTCTAGATCCACCACTGAGCCCTTAGTCTCCCTATTATAAGACCGGCCGTAATGGTATGTGAAATTTAGCGCCCCCCCCCCCCCCCCCAATCCAAGTGGATGCATTTGATTGGTGGAGCAAAAAGTAGGGAAAAATATCGCCCGTTTTCACGTGAAATATTTCACGCCCAAGGCCAAAAAAACCCCTGGGGCGGTGTAGCTAGTGAATGGGGCACGAATTGGGCGCCAATTGGGGCATTTAGCGCCCTTTTAACGAGCTATTACACATGCCCTAAGTGTTGACAAAAATGAAGTAAGCTCCTTTTACCCGTCGGCTAATTAAAATAGTGTCAACACTTTACACATGTAACTATTTGATTGGTTATTTGGGTGAGGTGTAGACGCATGTGTACTTTGTTTTTTCTTCTATGTTATCTTAGACCATGTGTAGTGGGCGGAAAAAATTTAAGCCCCCCTCTGTGATTGGTTCACGTGGCAGTTGAGTCAGCATGGGGCTTTAATTCAAAATGGGAGTGTAGTGGGGGACACTAATCTGTTTTTATTTTTTAAATTAAAAAATAATAAAAAAAATAAGAAGATGGGAGAGCAGGAGAAAGAGTCTGAGGTGTAGAAAGATGATTGGTTGTTGTTGGTGATGTATGGCGTTAAATTTATAAGGCCCCTGCTCCTTTTTAGCACTTAGCGCCCCCTGTAGTGGTGTTGGGGGCGCTAATTTCGTTTTCACGCTCCACTACATATGATGTAAAGTATTGACGTTGCTTGTAGAGCTTACTTGTAAAGATTTGATTTATGGGTTTTGGCTTTACTATTTTCAAATTAGATCAAGTTAATGCCAATTTTCTTAAATGGTGGTCATGCTTATTTTCATGATTTTTCAATTCATTTGATTCCATGCAATTTCAGTAAAAGTTTATTTTGATTCTAAAACTGTGTTCATTCGATCTTAAGATACAATATAGAATCTATTATGTCAAATCATGTGCATTAATAGAAATCTAGTTCTTGCACTTTCACAGAAGATAACATATTGCATCAGTAAATACACAAAGAAATTAAAGTTAAAAGGTAAAGAATAAAACTTTGCTCGTGTCGCAAGCTAATACATATTCCAAATATTGATTATTAAACAATAGCATCAAAGAGGAAAACTAATATGGAAAAATGAAGATGACGATTATGGTGACGTTGTTAATATTGTTTTCGTTAGATTTTCATCTTCATGCATTTTCAAATCCTGTTAGACGAATCCATTCCATTGGTACGTTAATTATTATTTCCTACATGTTAATTTTTTTTATGGAAAGGTCTGGACACCAAAACATTTATAGGTATGATATGTGTTATTAATGTAGACACAGGTGAAGAAGTTGCGGTGCATAAATTAAGTGGAGTGAATCTAGTTGTTAGACGTGGCGGAGGAGGTGGTGGTCATGGCGGAGGAGGTGGAGGTCATGGTGGTGGAGGAGGTGGTCATGGTGGCATTGGTGGTGATAGTGGCAGTCATGGTGGTGGTGGTTCGAGAGGAAGCGGTATAGGACTTGTGATCCCTGTATATGCAGGTGCAGCCACAGGTGCAGCCGCAGGTACAGGTGCAGCTGCAGGCGCTCACCGAACGCCTAGAGCGCACCATGGTCGGAACAACGGAGAGCATAACTCCATTGCTCTTTGGCAATTGGTTTCTACTATATTGGCCTTGGTCCTTTTATTAACACATTGCTGATATATATAGAATGTAGGATTGTTTTTTTTTCCTCTTCTTTTGAGTTTCCATAACACAAGACCATCTTAATGTTATTGGAATATTAAACTAAATATTAGTATAAGGGGTAATGGTGTAAATAAGGAATAGTATATATAAGTTATATATGTAAACCATGTAAATGTTTAGGGGTTAAATATGACAAGAACTAAAGTGGATAACTACCACTTTGATCAACAAGGGACATGTTGATTCACAATGGAAGTTACAACCTATGGAGACACACCTCTTCACCAAATGACTTGATGATTAAATCAGTGGCCAAGATCAAGCAAGGAAGAGACATGCCTATTCATCAAGGGATGCGTCTATTGAGTCATGTCTATTAGATTAGTATAAATAGGGTTCATGTATCTCATTGTAATCATCACATTCATGGCAATACAATTATAGTTCTTGTCAATTTTCTTTATTTCGTTCTTGATTTACCAACAGTGGTATCAGAGCGGTTACTCAAGACGATCAAGAGAGAGGTGTCAGAAGTGATTAAGGGTTGTACAAATTGATTTAAAAATCAATACAGAAGCAGAGATTGAAATCAAGATTCAATTAGGAACGGTGGATTCAATCAACTGGTCAAATAAGTTTTTTGCTTCTGCTTAGATTTGATCAGAAAGTATTATTCTACGAACCCATAATCGATTGGTTAAGAAAAATGAGGAAGTAGAATAGTTGTTTTGTATGTTTTTCTATCAAGTGGGGAAAGGGGTGGATACAAAACAAAGGGATTTGATTATTAGATAAGAAGACAACGGTTTAGAAGTTTGGTCCGGGTTTAAGATCATTAGCAGTAAGGCGGGTTTGATTATCATTAGCCAGAAGGCGGGATTGATTATCAACAGCGAAGTGGGATTGATCAGGATCAACAGCAGGGAAGCAGGTTTGATTGTCAGAAATAGAGAAGCAAGATTGATTGCCATTAGAAGAAGGCGGGATTGACAATCATTGGCAATAGGAGTTTTGACTTTCAACAGCGAGGCAGGTTTGATCAAGAACCAGAGGACCAAAGAAACCAGGCTTGTTTTCTATGAATCTTATACAAGTATAATCAGTAAGATTGCTTTTATTATTGGGTTTGGAGGCATAAATAAAAGCAGAATCAGATTAGTACTTGTGGAAAGAAGGGAAATTTAACAAAGATTGGTAGAAAAAGGACACGAAAGATGTCTTGGGATTCACCAAAGAAGAATGAAAGCGTGGCAGTGAAAGAAGGAGGAATGTCAATGACTTTACAGTGCCCCATTCTCAACTCTACAAATTATACTATTTGGGCATTAAGGATTAGGGCAATCTCTAACGTCCATGGAATTTGGGAAGCGGTGGAACCAATAGCAGGAATCGTAGTCGATCAAAAGAAGAACAACACAGCAATTGCGATGTTATACCAAGCACTTCCGGAAAACATGATATTGCAAATTGCTAATCTTACTTCGGTAAAGGATATGTGGGATGCGTTGAAGGTTCGGCACATAGGAGTTGACAGGGTTAAAAACGCACTGTTACAGACACTTAAGTCAGAATTTGAATCTTTAAAGATGTATGCAAATGTTACACTCGATGTCTATGCGGGAAAGATCAGTGAGATTGCATCACAAGCAAGCAGTCTCGGACATACCTTGGACGATAAAAGATTGGTTCGTAAACTTTTGGGCTCAGTACCAGAAAAGTTTAATCAAATTGTTGCTGCAATCGAACAATTTGCCGATCTTAATACGATGCCATTTAGAGAAGCCGTTGGGAGATTAAAGGCTTTTGAGGAACGCACCAAGAAGCAGACTAAGGAGGAAGACGTGTCTAGTAGACTTCTATTCACGGAAGCAAACAGAAAAGTGAAGGATAAACACCGGAGATGTGAACACTACGGTCATGTGGAAACTCAAATCAGGGAGACTTTGGATGAGGCCAGGGAAGAGGTTATGGGTCCAGGATAGGTCAAGGCGATGGTGGAGTGCAACGGGACAAGAGTCACATGCGGTGTCATAAATGTCATGAACTTGAGCATTACAGGAACGAATATCCAAATTGGGAAAAGAAAGAGGAGGCAAACCTGATTCGGGAGGAGGATGATGAACCAGTGTTGTTGTAACCGGATGTTGAAGGAACCGGAAGACCTCGGTTAAACTAATATTTAGTTTAAGGGGGAGTATTGGACTATTAAACTAAATATTAGTATCAGGGGTATTGGTGTAAATAAGGAATAGTATATATTAGTTATATATGTAAACCATGTAAAGGTTTAGAGGTTAAATATGACAAAAACTTAAGTGGATAACTACCACTTTGATCAAACAAAGGACATGTTGATTCACAAGGGAAGTTACAACCCTTCATGGAGACACACCTCTTCACCAAAGGACATGATAATTAAATCAGTGGACAAGATCAAGCAAGGAAGAGACATGGCTATTCATCAAGGGATGTATCTATTGAGGCATGTATATTAGATTAGTATAAATAGGGTTCATGTATCTCATTGTAATCATCACATTCATGACAATAAAATTATAGTTCTTGTCAATTTTCTTTATTCCGTTCTTGATTTACCAACAAATGTTATATTAGTAGCTGAATTAGCCCATGCCATGGAAATTCTATACATGTACATCAACAATATGATCCATTACTAGCAAAATACTATGTAAATAAAAGAATACAAAAGTGAATGTAATAACATTAATGTTAAGAGATAGGGATGAAATCCTCATCCCCTTATTAGTTATACATATTTTGTTTTATTATTCTTGTTATTTATTTATTTCCCTTTCATATTTTTCCATGCAATTGTAACTTTAGATAACATCGTAATACAAGATTTATTCATTCATTGAGCCAAAATTATATTTTGTATATTTGATAGCTTTGTCCTGATAAAGGAAAGGTCCTCTAATTGAAAGTGGCATGTCGAGTGAGGAAAACACGAGATATAGAGAGATCCAAACACCGATAACCCTTTAGCGATTGCTATAACCAATGAAAATTCAATGGATACTGTCAGTTTGTGATCAGAATAACCTCGTAGAGAAGGGTAAACCTAACAATTAAAAACTCAAAAGTTAGGTCTATAACCACATAAAATCTCAAAAGGAGACTAGTTTTTTAAGAGCTGAGTTGGCAGTCAAGGGGATATATATATCTCTTTGTTTTTCACAAAGCATTGTGTATTCTCTACTTATGTCGACAATATTACCTTAACAAGAAATCACTGGCCATCATTCGTGGTATCATTAAAACTGGTTTGTTTTTGAATTAAAACATTATCATTACGTAATTATCATTACGTAATTATCATTACGTAATTATCATGCATTTGTGCATTACGTAATTATCATTACGTAATTATCATGTACAAAGTGATCCTTCGCACGCTTCGCACGATTTTATATTTTTGTATTTGATCCTGCCCCTATATATATATATATATATATATATATATATATATATATCTCTTTGTTTTTCACAAAGCATTGTGTATTCTCTACTTGCTTGCGCTATTACCTTAACAAGAAATCACGGGCCATCATTCGTGGTATCATTAAAACTGGTTTGTTTTTCAATTAAAACATTATGCTCTTGATATACTCACTTAGGTTGCTCTTTGAGAATCCATACTGGTGGCAACTCATATGGTTATAAATGATGTTTTTCTTAGCACTCGTTCGATCACTTTTTCAAGATCCCATTGGTTATCGTTTGCTAGTAGATGCTAACAATATCTTACCATCACACGTTCTTCTTTGTCTTATTTTGTTAACTAAGCTGGTCAGTTTTTACATGCACCCACCTTAGCTCATTGTCATTTGGTCAAACGGGTTCTTAATTATGTAAAAAGCCATTGTTTCATATAAGTGCATGTTTGGCTCTCCTTATTCGGCCTCCTTATAACTTATTGATTTAATCAAAAAGTTAATAAGGAGAAAATATTGTTTGGGTAATGGGTTGAAAAGGAGGTTTTTGTAGGTTGAAAAGGAGATAAGTTATAAGTTAAAATTTGTAACTTTTTGATTAACTCAATAAGGAGGTAGAAAAAGAAGATAAGGAGATAAGGAGAAGGAGAGCCAAACATGGCCTAAGTTGACATTTTCTCATGTCCATGCAACATCTTTAAAAGGTTATCCTAACACGGATTGAGCTCACTGTATTGATACAAGACGTTTCCCATATGGTTAATCTATATTTATAAGTGGAAACCTTATTTCTTGGAGAGCTAGAAAGCTACACGTTTCTTGGTCAAGTTGTAAATCAGAATATAGAGCTATGACCAATATTGGTGTTGAGTTAGTTTGGGTCACTCACCTTCTACGTGATTTGCCACCTTGCTGGTCATCCTACTTTTTTATGTGATAATATAAGTGTGATCTTTCTCAGTTAAAATCCGGTATCTCATAAACGAGCTAAACACATTGATATTGACTATCACTTTATTTCCTCCGAAAAACTAAATACTAAGTTGGTGAACCAAGCTTCAGGTGAGAACAATGTTTATTCAATTAGCTAAACTTATATTTCTTATAAAAATAAAAAATATATTAAGATTAAATAGTGGGTTATTACAAAATGAAACGAGGAATTGATCAAACTTGTGCCACGTGCATACCTCATTGAGTGATTTATAGCTAAGGATTCAATATGCTTGGTAATTTATTTAGTTTTGTCTTGCTAGTCCAGCTTCATTGGGTGGAAAGCTTCGGTTGAATGGGCTAAGACCAAGTGTAATGAAAATCAATTAATTTGAACGTGGAAGGGGCAATTCACGCCCAATTTCAAGCCCCCACACCATCCCCTGCTAGAAATCTTGGGCGTTTTCCAACTAGCGTGAAAGAATTCAACTCCTCTCCATCAACCAACAATATCAATCAAACTTCTCCACCTATTTGTTTTAATTTAAAATAATAATAATTGAGTAATAATTGGAAGGGGCATTGTGAGGGTTGAAACCACTACGCCCTTTTTTTAATTTCAAGCCCCCATGTGAAACTCACATGCCACATGTTACATAATGCTCAATGGTGAGCTTGAAAATTCAAGCCCCACTACACATGCTACATGAATGTTTGACCAAAAATTTATCTTGGGGCTAGCTAGGTAGACGGGTTGCGTGTATCCCAGTTCAATATTAGTATTACTCAGTTTATTACAAGGTTTTCAGAACCGGACCGGACGTCGAACCGGATTCCCGGCCGGTTCACCGGTTCGACCGGTCCGACCGGTTCAACCGGTTCGACGAACCGGCCCAAAAAACAAAAAAAAATTAAAAAAAAATAAAAAAAAATAAAAAATCCGGTCCGACCGGTCCGGTTTCCGGTCCGACCGGCCGGTTTTCCGGTCCGACCGGCCGGTTCATAGTCACATAGTTCGCTAGAGGTGCCACGATCTTCGATCTGGGTCGCCCGTACCGAAACGCGGTACGAACGTGTTCCGGGTTCGCTCCGGATCGTGATTCGGTACATGAAATTGACGTTCCCGGTTTGCAACTTTTATTTGGTGAAACCCAAGGCGCAAAGCATCCGATTCAGGTTGAAAAACATGAAATCCAAGGTTTGTGCCTAAGGAATAGAGATGAAGATGAAGAAATTGATGCTTACCTGTGAAGATAAGGAAGAACAACGATGAAGTTTGAAGCTTGAGTGCATGACAATGAAGATGAAAGGTAGGATTTGGAAATGAAATGATTGGCGGCTATTTTCTTTGTTTCTTAACCTAATACCTTTTTTAAGTTACAAACCTAATACCTTTTTTTAAGTTACACCCTCCATGTTTTTGCTTTTTTCAGTTTTAACTTAAAACTGTATGTATTTGTTTTTTTCCCCTTACTTCATTAAGAGTTCTGCTTCTTTAATATATTAGTATATTTTATTTTTATGTTGTAAATGGAGGTTATTTATAGTTTATATGTACACCGTACCGAAGCGATCCGAAATGAGCCTACCCCCGCTCGTACCGAATTTTAGAGACCTAGCGAATTGCGTTCCCGTTCCACGATCCGTACCGGATCGTACCGCGAACTATGTGACTATGGGCCGGTTCACCGGTTCAACCCCGGTTCGCTGCAAAAACGGTCCGACTACCCGAACCGGACCGGTCCAGGCCCCGGAGCCCGGTCCGACCGGCCGGTCCGGTCCGGTTTTCAAAACAATGGTTTATTAACCTTTTATCTTTGTGTTACGATCAGTGACTAATTATCTTGAAAATATAGATGAATGGTTACCCGAAACAAACTAAAGTTGCAAAGTAAAGAATAAAATATTTGCCTATGACCCAAGCTATCTATAATACATATTCCATATTTTTTTCATTGAAAAGCATGAAGCAAGAGCATGAATATGAAGAAAATGAAGATGACAATGATGAGGTTATTAATATTGCTATCCTTATGTCTTCATCTTCATGCTCATGCATCTTCAAGTCCTCAGAAAATCATCCACTATGTTGGTATGTTATTCTTTCCTTTTCTGGTAACAAAACATTCGATCCATATGATATGTATTCAATGACGGATCTAGAAATTAATTTCAGTAGTAACGTTTTTCATTTTTTTTTTTTCATTTTAATAGTAACGTTTTACAAATATCGTAAAAAAACAAATTTTCCATTACGCGCGCAAAGTTGAGTAGCAACGAACGCGGCACCTAGCTTCCGCCCCTGTATGTATTTGCCATATATATGTATATCAATCTAAATATAATTTTTGTAGACACAAAGGAAGAACTTGTGGCGAATAAAAGTGGAGTAAATCCTGTAGTTAGACATGGAGGAGGCGGCGGTCTTGGTGGTGGTGTGGGCGGACACCCAGGAGTTCTGATCCCTATATATGCATATGCAGGCAGTCACAAAAACCAGCATGGTCGGAACAACAGCAAGCATAACTCCACTGGTCTTCCCCGATCGTTTTCTACTACCTTGGCCTTGGTCCTTTTATTAATATATTGCTGCTAAAACTAGTTGTGTGATTGTTGTACATATTTATTTGTTAATATCTTTTTTATTGTTATTATTCTAAGCTTGTTATTGTTAAAAAAATAAAGGTCTTTATATCCCCACAATATATCTAAACGTGTGTTTTATAAATATGAATTCAAACTATATTTGTTAACTAATACATGTACTATGTACATAACTCTAGAAAAAGCTGGGCCTTTTTTGTTTCTTTTGGTCTTATTATTAAATAAAATTTGCTTATTGTTCACTAAGGCAAACAAATCAACTTAATATATGATGAGACTTTTTGATCAAAATTCTTTTCAAGAAACTTCTTTATTACGAAATATACTAAAGTATAATAGATTTTTATTCTATTACACTATTTTTTATAATTATTCAAACCTAAGCTTTTGTTCTTTTGATGATGCTCTAACTTTTTTTTTTTAACGGCCAACGGTACACACCCATAACGAAGCCCCGCACCCTACAGGTCCGGTCCCCCCCCCAAGGTCCAGCCCCTCATTTCAGAATAACCCTACTTTGAGTGGGATTCAAACCTGTGACCTCCCAGGACAGGAATCCCACAAAATGGGTAAACCTTCCCACCTCCATTGTAACCACTAGGCTACAACATCATTGGCTGATGATGCTCTAACTAGACACGTATCTTCCTAGTTCCTTGAGAATATATATATGTGTGGCTAATTAATTGTATGTACTCGATAGATCAATGGTTACCCCAAAGCATATTAAAGATAAAAAGGAAAAGAATAAACTTTTGCTTATATGCCAAGCTATATATTTATAGATATTTCATACATATTTTTTATTAAACAAAAGCATCAAATAAGATCACATGAAATATGAAGAAAATGAAGATGACAAAGATTATGTTACTAATGATGTTTTCAATATGTCTTCAATATCTTTATGCATCAACTTCAAATATTCCTAAGAAAACCTTCCATTTTGTTGGTATATATGTTATTCTTTTCTTTTTGGAAACAAAACATTAATTCAATTAATCAATTTGTATGATATTTGTGAATTATATTCGTATTAATGTAACAATGATTTCTTTAGACACGAGGGAAGAGGTTGCGGTGCACAAAAATGGAGTGAATCCAGTTGTTAGGCATGGAGGAGCTGCTGCAGCTCATGGTGGTCATGGTGGTAGCGGCGGTCATGGTGGTGGTGAGGGTGGAGGCGGAGGCGGAGAAAACCCTGGAGTTGTGATCCCTGTATATGCAGGCGCAAGCGCTCACCGAACACCAACTAAAAACCATCATGGTCAAAACAACGTAGAGCATAATTCTACTGGTCTTCTCCAGTTGGTTTCTACTATGTTAGCCTTGGTCCTTTTGTTAATATATTGTTGCTAAAGCTAGTTGTGTGAGTCCAGTACAAATTAATTAGATTTGTAATAATATATACATCAAAATCTTTTCCTTTTGTGTTTTTTTTTAACGGCTAATGTTACATTCCTACTGTATTTACATCAAATACATCTTTGCCTATATTTTAATATCATGTTGTTAACTTTTGGATTCTTAAATTGCACAGCCTAACCCTAACTAAATCCACATGCTCCTAAGATATGTTTTCCTCTTTATCGCCTTTCAAATTTTTACAGGATTAAGAAATACCAGAAGGACTAACAATCGTAAGGATAAAATGCCAAATCGATGGTTTCTTCGTAAATTGGTTAAATAGTAAACCGAGAGCAGGAGATGAAGTGGTGAACAAAGCTCTGGCATCATTAGGTTAAAACACATAGAGGAAGAAGACACGCGACAAAAAAGTAGTGTAGAAAAAACAAATAAAAATTCCAGATATTGTTCATCGTTAGTTATTATTAAATTCCAGACGAGCGATGAAAAAGCAGTGCATTAAATAACCCAAATGAAGTAGAATATTGTGTTAAACTTTGCCAAGATGGAGTTCATGTTTCCCATGGTATGTATGTGTTATTGTTTTATAGATTTTATCCTCTAAGTTATTTTAAGTTATTGTTAAATTGTAAATTGTTTGATTATTTTTTTAAAGTGTTTATAAACATATGTTAGAGTGTTAGGTATTGTTTATTTCACTCAAAAATGTGTTGTTTTTTTTTTTTTTTTTTTTTTTTTTTTGTAAAACAATACTTATTGATTTATAAATTTTCTAAAACCAGTTTGGATTAATTTTGTGATAGAAAAAGCTAGTAAGTTAAAAGTGTTTGTCTTACCTTATTCATATAAAAATAAATAAAAAGAAAGAAAATATGATATTATGGTAATTTGATATTCCGAAAGCCAAAAGCAGTTTCAAAAGTCAGCTTTATGTTTTTTTTTTTTTTTTGAAAAGCAAAAGTCAGCTTTATGTGACTTTTGAAAAACAATTTTTTAACTGTTACCAAAAAATCAAAACAAAAAGGATTTTTAAAAAGCTAAACAACTTATTGACTTATTGATTTTTTTAAAAAGCCAATAAGTTAATAAGTTGTTTCTAAACTCCCAAACATGCTCTAAATCGCTGTGAAATAATCATTTTACCTTTATACTTTTGTTAAACGACATTTAACCTTTATACTTAAAGCCCTAAATTGAACCCACCATTGGTAAACTATGTGCTTCCTTCAGCTTAAAACTCGTGCATGGATCATTGTGACCCTAAATTGCGGGCAAATCAATTCTCATTGCCCCATCTTTACAAGTATTTCGAGTGATAGATTACCATGTTAGGAAGATGAATCAATAGTTGTGTGTGGTTGTTCAACTATTTAGGATTAGATTTCACCCTTGTCTTCAAAACCTATAGTCATATAGATGATACTCTATAAATAATTTAAAACCAAAAAACACCAACATTTCATCATGGTTAGATTTGTTTAAAGAAATTGTCAAATCAAAAGTAAATTACATAAAACAAATCTAATAAAATATAATAAGTTAAATCATAACACGACTTTGTTAATTAAGGAATTTGATTTTAAGTTTTAACAATAAAGATAAAGTATTGTCTACAAAGGGACCTTAATGTGAAAAGGGTGCGAAGGAATCTTAGAGCACCACTTGTATTTAGCAGTTTTTATTGTCACTGGTAATTAAGACATTTTGCGTATGCGGTTTCATAGCACGTTCACCGTCGAACGTCGAACACCACCTGCCAGGTAACACTGAAACATCAACAACATCTGCAATCCAATAATTAAACGATGAACACCACCTGTAACCTCCCTCCACCACCTCCACACCACCCTTCACCACTGAACATTACGAACACCCTTCGCCATTATGCGTGACTATTTGAAACCTACTTTCAGTGATTAATTGAAACCCACTTGCGTGATTATTTTGAAACCCACTAGCAAGAACAATATTAAGGCATACTTCTCTTCTGTAAACCCAATCGACTATGTGGTGTGGGTGCTCAACAACACACTACGACAGGTGGATGTTTGTTTTGACTGCATATGATATTTATGTTTTATATTTGCGTGATATATGTTTTGTGATAATTGCCCTTTGTGATTTCGTACTTAATCAGTTCCATGAATATTTACTAGTAGGAAACCCGCGCGATGTGACGGGAGTGACAGTTTTCATTTCGGTACTTATTTCAAATTCGTGTAGTATTTGTTGTAGCATCATTGTGGTGGACATACGTCATAAGCGTTACACATGTATAGTAACTAAAAAGATTCAACATTTAAATTGTAAAGTACTTTCAAGAAACATTTGATAAAATAAAGTAACACACGAAAGGAAAAATAAGTGTTAATAAACATAAAAGTTGAAAAAATAAAAGCTCAAGTGTGAACTATTTGAATCATGAGATCAATTTAATCATACGAGTTCCAAGTTTGCATGATCTCATCTATATTGTTGCCCACCATTCGTCATCAAGAGCGATCACTGGAATTTCTTGTATATCTTTATGTTTGATTATTACATCTTTTGGTGAGGATGAGTTTCCTCCATATTCTCCTATCTAAGTGTCATCAAATAAGTCTTCTTTGTCATTTTCATTAGAATTGTCTAGATCAATAACGTGACTCCATTTCCGTTAAGAGAGCCTCTTGGATCTCTTCCTATTAGTTTCATACACCTGATCCTTAGAATAAGTTAATAGAAGATGAAATAAATATTGATATTATCTCTTCATTAAATTCACGTTTAAGATCAGATTTGTAGGGACTAAGAATTGCACTATAACAAATAATCTCAACACTATTATCACCATTAATATCATACAATAAAACACATACAATATACCACATGAAATAACAGTCATGTTAATATTAAAAAGTAAACATTAATATATACAACCTTAGACGCTACTTTAGACACTTGTATGGCTATTTGTTTGTTCATTTCCGTATGTTTTTCATCTAAATGAATATGCAAAACCAAGAAGTTAATACTTAAATGACTAAGATATGTATAAAAAGGTATAATTAGTTTAAAAGTTATGATATGGTTATAAAAATCGAAACGTCGACAAAAATGAAACGTCGACAAAAATGAAAGGTATAATTTGATTATTAACTAAGACAAACATCGAAACGTCGACAAAAATGAGCATGTCGTAATGGTATTTTTGAATGTTTTTAAAACATAATAGTTTAAAAGTTATGATATGATTATAAAAAAAAGAATTATAACCTTATAGTGGAGGGGGGGGGGGGGGGGGGGGGGGGGGATATAAC